>CM029941.1:72866499-74066499 GCA_017639245.1 Myiopsitta monachus
TGATTCTGTAATTTAATCAATTACATGCTGTTTACCATTGATCTGAGAGGTTTTTAACCTCATATAAAACAATCAACACGTTTGTTCAAATGACCTAATGAAATACATTTCACAATCTGTGGGGTTTATGGCAGCCCTTGTATTTCCAAGGAAATATATTAAGTTAGCTTTCACACTGTTTGACATAACGCGTGGTCTTTCTTTAAAAAAAAAAAGATAGTAACTTAAGCCATTTCCACATTTCTCAATTTGCATGACTGTTTTTTCTTATAAGCCAATTTGAAGAGAAGATTCTTCCAGCGAGTTATATACACAAATCTCCTGGGAACTCCAGTTTGACTAATATAACTACAGTCACTCCACCAGCAATTTTTGTTCCCTTGCTTTATTTTTCCCTTCTTTGCTTCTATACATATACATATGCTTCTATTCTATATACAAGCTAAAAGTACAATATATCGAAACAAATAAACCAGTATTATTCAAACCTTTTTTTACATAAGGACCATAAGCAGCATGCAAACCACTCCTCATGTCAGATTTTGTCTTTAAAGGATAATATACAATATTCATGCTCCATCTGGCATTGCACAAGAAACCTTTGAGAACAGATCACAATTGGACAAAGGTAAAATTTTGGCAGAACAGTCCAGCCTGGGGAAAGGCCACAGCTGAATGCCTGGCACACCCCGCAGTGGCTCTTGCAGCCTACCAGTTTGACATTGAGGTTGGTATGACTTTGTCCCTGTACAAAACACTACTTTACTCCCAGGTCTACTGACGAATTTACCTCCAAATTTAAACATTCAATAGCCAAATAATTAGATGTATTCACCTACTGACTAAATGTATTCACCTAGTTGAGACCCCAGCTCTATGCCAATTACACACTGGTGTTTCCAAAGATATTAACTCTTTGGGGGATAACCTCATGCCCCTTACGCTATGTGTAAACACTTGGTTTGTATTATCTTGTGTAATATACCATCTCAAGGTGTATAACATGAGATACATACCCTGTTTCCTGAACAGAAGTAGCCAAGGTCAGAAAAGCAAGTGCAGAACAGGGAAATCGAATTATTTTTAACAACACTCTTTGTTTTTAGTGAAAATCTTGCCATAAGAACTTCGATCTCAGCAATGAGATTTATCTGTAGACGGTAAGCTGGACAATGTCCCCATGCTTTTGGAGAGCTGTAGATGAGGTTTTACTTTCTCACCACTTTATTACAGATTTCAAATTTTTATCTATTTTCTTTAAAGTCCCAGCTCCTAGATTCATGGGATTAAGAAAGAATCTAACTTTGCCATGTTTAAAAACAATATTTTTTTCTTTTTGTGCTGCTGGAGAATATTGGAAATTTCCACAAATGTGGAAACTGGAAACCCAAAAAGCACAAGGAATAATTTAAGGGTATACGCTTATCAGAGTTCAGAAGTTTTGTCCATGACGTCAAGGCTATAGCCGCATCTTTCAAAAAACAGAAATAATGTATGGAAACAAAATGCATTCTCTACAAAGAAAATACGACAACTCTTGGGTTTTTTCCTACACAAAACAGAAATTATTTAAACTGGCTTTTTTTTCTGGTTTTTGAATTTTCCACAAGCACAGCAACGCTGTTCCATGATATTGAAATACATATCACTGCTCTATAAAATTTTGCATGTCCACTAGAACTATTTCAGGCCAACATCCACAGCAGCAAAGGAGGATAAGCAATGAATCCCAATTTGATACTCTCGTTTTTAGTCCTTTTACATTTGCTTGCCTCAATGCATTTGTATGTGAAAGTGGTGTGTGTCCATGTGCTCCAACAAGTCTTGCAGACATTTGCAGACAACCTTGTGCTGATGCCCAGTCATCCTGGTCCAGGCCCTTTTACAAGCAGCAAGTTGCTTAGCTGACAAAGCCACTATCTGAAGAGAGATTGCTGAGGTGGGATTGTACTCATTCCAGCAGAGCTGGTGTTCATCTCTTTTTTCTTTTCTCTTTTCATCTCAATGGGGCTTTGATAGCGAGCATGTGGAGATCCTGATCCACCTACTCCAGAAGCCCTGCGTGGGCCTTATTGTCAAACTGACTTTTCCAACACCGTAACAAGCACGCTGGTACAATGGAATTAAGCGGAACTAATGACACTGTGATGTACTGTTCTGCAGTACAGTTAAACAGGGCAAAGCTGTTGCCAGAAGGTTTGGCCTTGGAAACAGAATACGGCTGGAGAAGGGAAATAAGTAACTGTTGATAAGAAAAGGTGGTCTCAGCACACAACAGTCAAAATACTGTGTACAGCACTGTAAGACCCCCATCTGAGGCACAGCCCTGTGGCTTTATATTTCTTTCTGATTGCCTATCCAGCAACAGGTCCAGAGACCTGTCCAGCTCCATGCCAAGATATGGTCAGTCATAATGTAAGATTACTATAGCAACACAATTACACTTCCCAAGTTTGCTGCCCCTAAAATTACAGCAGACCTTGCTGGTTTCTCCTTTTTCTTTTTTTTTTTTTTTTTTTTAATACGTTTAAATCATTCATCCCCAGCATCCTTCTAGGCCCCCTTCAGATATTGGAAGGCTGCTATGAGGTCTCCACACAGCCTTCTCTTTTCCAAGCTGAACAGCCCCAACTTACTCAGCCTATCTTCACACAGAAGATGCTCCAGTCCCCTCATCATCCTTGTGAACCTCCTCTGGACTTGCTCCAACAGTTCCATGTCCCTTTTATGTTGAGGACACCAGAACTCCACACAATACTGCAAGTGAGGTCTCACAAGAGCAGCGTAGAGGGGCAGGATCACCTTCCACCTGCTCCTCTTGATGCAGCACAGGATACGGTTGGCTTTCTGGGCTGTGAGTGCACGGTGAAGCTAGCTCGTGTTCAGTTTCTCATCAGCCACCCCCCAAGCCCTTCTCCGCAGGGCTCCTCTGAATCTCTTCTCTGCCCAACCTGTAGCTGTGCCTGGGATTGCTCTGACCCAGGTGTAGGACCTTGCACTTGGCTTGGTTGAACTTCATGAGGTTGGCACTGGCCAACACAAGTGTGTAAAGGTCCCTCTGGATCCCATCCCTTCCCTCCAGCATATCAACCGAACCACACAGCTTGGTGTCATCCGCAAACTTGCTGAGGCTGCACTCAATCCCACTGCCCATGTCGCCAACAAAGATGTCGAACAAGACCAGTCCCAACACCTATCCCTGAGGGACACCACTCGTTGCTGGTCTCCAACTGGACATTGAGCCATTGACCACAACTCTGTGTGTGACCATCCAGGCAATTCTTTACCCACCGAGTGGTCCACCTATCAAATTGATGTCTCTCCAATTTAGAGACAAGGATGTCGTGGGGGACAGTGTCGAATGCTTTGCACAAGTCCAGGGAGATGATATCCACTGCTCTACCCCTGTCCATCAGCTCTGTAGCCCCATCATGGAAGCCCACCAGATTGGTCTGGCAGGATTTCCCCTTAGTGAAGCCATGCTGGCTGTCACCAAACACCTTGTTGTTTTTCATGTGACTTAGCATGCCTTCCAGGAGAATCTGCTGCAAGATTTTGCCAGGCACAGAGGTGAGACTGACTGGCCTGTAATTCCCCGGGTCATCCATTTTCCCCTTCTGGAAAATGGAGGTTAGACTTCCCTTTTTCCAGTCGTCGGGAACTTCACCTGACTGCCATGATTTTTCAAATATGATGGACAGTGGCTTAGCAACTTCATTCGCCAGTGCCTGCAGGACCTGTAGATAGATTCCATCAGGTCCCATGGACTTGTGCACATTCACGTTCTTAAGATGGTCTCGAACCTGATCCTCTCCTACAGTGGGCCCAAGGTCTTCATTCTCACAGCATCTGCCTTCCAAGACTTGGGTGGTGTGGTCGGAGCATTTGCCGGTGAAGACTGAGGCAAAGAAGTCATTAAGAACCTCAGTCTTCTCCAAATACAGGGTAGCCAGTTCTCCTGATAACTTCCAGAGAGGGTCCATGTTGCCTTAGCCTGTCTTTTATTTGCTGGGTACCTACAGAATCCCTTCCTGTTATCTTTCACATTCCCTGCCAAATTTAAGTCTAACTGGGCCTTAGATTTCCTAACCTGGTCTCTAGCTTCCCAGACAATAGCACTGTATTCTTCACTGGCCGCCTGTCCTCGCTTCCACCTTTTATAAGCTTTTTTCTCTCAAAGTTTCCTCAGCAGCTCCTTATCCATCCAAGGAAGTCTCCTGGCCCTCCTGCTGCACTTCCTCCTAGTCGGGACACAACACTCCGGAACTTGTAGCAGGTGATCCTTGAATATCAACCGACAGCCTTGGGCCCCCCTTCCCTCTAGGGCTATATCCCATGCAACCTTACTAAGCAGGCTCCTGAAGAGGCCAAAGTCTGCTCTCTTGAAGACCAGGGCAGTGAGCTTGCTCAACACCCTTCTCACTGTCCTGAGGATCTCAAATTTGACCATCTCATGATCGCTCCAACCAAAGCTTCCTTGGAGCCTCACGTTTCCAACCAGCCCTTCCCTGTTGGTGAGCACTAGGTCAAGCATGGCATCTCTCCTTGTTAGCTCCTCTTTCACTTGCAGGAGGAAGTTGTCTTCCACACAGTGGAGGAACCTCCTGGATTGCTTGTGCCGGGCCGTACCATCCCTCCAACAGATATCAGGATGGTTGACGTCCCCCATGAGGACAAGGGCCTGCAAGCGTGAGGCTGCTCCTATCTGTCTAGAGAGCGCTTCATCCATCGAGTCCTCTTGATCAAGCGCTCTGTAACAGATCCCCACAGGAATGTCTCCTGTAGCTGTTCTCCCTCTGACCCTGACCCATAAACTCTCTCTTGACCGATTACCTGGCCTGACCACTTGTTCCATACTTTCCAGCCTATCACTGACATAAATAGCAACCCCCCCCTCCCCGTTTGCCTGGGTAGGGATGTTGGATTTTTGGAGGAAGCCCCTTGCTGTTAACTGTCTTCTTCTTCTTTTTTTTTTTTTTTTTTTTTTTTTTTTTTGTTGTTGTTGTCACTAGCTCCCAGCTTCCTGGATTAACACCCTCCTCCTTTTCCGTAGGAGCTATGGTGGACACTTGGTCCATCACTATGGTGCTCCAAGCCCTGCACAGTCTGGTCCTGAGAGCTGCTTCCTCTCAGCTTCCGACATCTTTCAGCCTATTGACAGCGTCCCGCAGCTCAGTCACCTGCTGCAGGAGGACCTGCCCACTGCGCACCCTCCCCTCACCAGACCAGGGCAGGCGCCCTCTACACCCCCAGCTCTGCGCTGCAGCCTCCTGTCTCATCGGCTCTGTCTCGTGCCGCCGCCGCCGCCGCCGCCGCCGCCGCCGCCGCCGCCGCCGCCGCCGCCGCCACCGTCGGGGCAACCAGAGCAGAGCGCGCAGACCCAGACCCAGACCCGGCCCCGGCCCTGAGGCGGGAGCTCGCCACTCCCCACGCCCCTCTCCCTGCCCACGCCAAGCGCCGCGCCAGGCGCTCCCTGGGCCGGGTTTTTCCCCGCTCTGGCCGTGGCCGTCTCTCCTGGCTCCGCCCCCTGTGAGTCCCTGCGCGTCTCAGCGGAGCTGCTGACTGCTGAGCGAGGCCTGGTGCGGGCTCGGGGCTCGGTCGGTGCCTTTCGCTGCTTCGAACTGAGGGTCCGGGACGCGGGGCTTCCGCTCGCTGCGGGGTTGAAGGCTCCTCTCTGGAGCTGCTCACTTCGCGGTATGTATCCAAAGATACCCAAATGGTCAGGGCCTGGCACACAGAATTTCTTGCAGGAGGCTTGAAAAGTGTATAGGTATGTTGCGTAGAAGCACAGCATTCCAGACTTTTTTGGGTTGGAAGGGACCTTAAAGTTCATCCAGTCCCAACCCTCTGTCATCGACACGAGCACCTTCCAGTAGATCAGGCTGCTCCAAGCCCTGTCCAGCCGGACCTTGAACACGGCCAGGGATGGGGCAGCCGCAGCTTCTCTGGGCGACCTGTGCCAGGGCCTCACCGCCCTCACAGGGAAGAACTTTTGCCTGAGAGCTCATCTCAGTCTCCCCTCTGTCTGCTTAACACCGTTCCCTCTTGTCCTATTGTGTATTGCAGGGAGTTGGGCACACGTGATAACCAGCCTCCTGATTCGGAAGACACACATCAGCAAGCAGTTGCAAGAATGTGTGTCTCGAAATCATATGTCTGTGGGACACTTAGCTGCATCAAGGCCTGCTGCGGCTTGAGACGCAGGAACAAGGGCTCAATCACTAGTTCCAGGCGTGAGAAACGTGCTCACCTGTAGAAAAACTCAGCTGGGGACAAGTCAGTTGAACAGAGGTTTATTTACATCTCTGGGTGTGTGCCTTCCTATCGCGCATTTACACTTGTGAGTACTGAATCAAATTTTCTTACAATCAAGCATTTTGCATATTCGTAGGACTTTCAGGAAGACAAATCCCACCTCCCGATGGCTGATACAATCTTCATTTTTTCTTCCGTGCATATCCGGGAGGGTCTTCTAGGAGCTGCTTGATAAAAGCTAGTAGTCTTCTTTGACAGGAACTTCTGCCTAAAGCCCTTATCATATAACTTGCCCTGTTACTGCCAGATTAGATGTTGCTTCGATCAAGCGTGACTGCTATATGTCCTATGTCTGGCCGTAAAAGTCCCTTGTTCTAGTTTGTTTTGCGGTTTCAGGAACTTATTCTTCCCGTTCGCCTACACGATTTTGCTTAAGCAAGATACAATGCAAAACCAAAGATAAAGCAAGCTTTTGCTGAAGCAAACTTTTTATGTTGTTAATCACACAGGTGAGAATCTCTGACCTCTCAGTGCTTGTCCTTGCTTCTCACTAACAAATCCTGGCACGTGGGCCTGCTTCTCTGGAGGGAAGCAAGATGACCAAGGGAACCAAGAAGACCATGGAGGGAAGTGAACCTATATTGCTCGAGATGTTTGGCTAGGAAGGAAGATGTAGCTGAACGTGGCAACTGTGATTAAATTCTGGTGCAGATTGAATTCACTTTGGTTTCATAGTGGCAAAGGTCCAATGGCTTGTGCTTCTGTTCTTGTAACCCCTTCCAAGTGCTGCAGTGCTGAGTCTGCTGGGCAACAGGGGCATGTGCTGCTGAGTGACTGGCCGCTCCAATGGCTTTTACCAGCATCTCTGGTTTTGCCTCCCAAGGAGAAGCCCCACTTTTTTGAGAGTATTGGAACCAGAGCGATGAAAGCCGGATGCATCCAGGGAGAGAATATATACTGTTTGAATGATTAACTGTGGAAAGGAAAGTCTTGGAGTGGATTGGATGCTGCTAGTCTAATAGAACTTTTGTCGTGAAAGGGCAGTGGAGCTGTAGGAGGTGACATGCTGAAAAGGCAGCCATCCTACTACTGCCCCACTGCAGCCTCCCACTTTCCAGGTATAATCTCACTGGAGGGTTGATTTGGACAATCCGTTTGTGGACTTCTTTCTGTCATTGCATCTGCTCTACATATGTGAAATACCTTGCAAGAGGGGAGATATAGGATAGATATAAGGAAGAAGTTCTTCCCTGTGTGGGTGGTAAAGCCCTGACACAGGTTGCCCAGAGAAGCTGCGGCTGCCCCATCCCTGGCAGTGTTTAAGGCCAGGTTGGACAGGGTTTGAAGCAACCTGGTTTAGTGGAAGGTATCCCTGCCCATGGCAGGGGGTTGGAAGTGGACGAGTTTAAGATCCTTTCCCTAGCCATTCTATGATTCTATGATGAGATAATCTGTATTGTTACAGCTTCTCTGTACTAAAAGATTGATGCTTCTTCATAAGGAGGGATGTGAGGAAGACTTGTTAGCTGTCAGATTATGAATCAAAACACCTGCAATCTGTAAAGCAACAACCTTAGATACTCATGCACTCGCAACCTTCAGGAAGATGTGTATCCTACGCTTGCTTAGCACCAAAATGGTTGTTTGTTTTCTTCGTATGACTTCTTCTGCTGGCCATTTTTCATAGTTTTGATTAGTTTAGTAAAAAATCGGGAGCTCTTTCTCTCCACTCATTCAGGTGGGTATCACAAGTCACTGCCCTTCAAACTAACAATTTGGTCATTAACAGCTTTCTGAGCTGACTCTGGCCCTTCAGTTTGGACCTTCGGTTATTTGACCCTAGAAAATCTTAAACAATAGCCTGTGCTACAAAGCTGCAGAAAGCTGACTGTGATCCTGCCTTCATTACAGCATTTTCTTATTCCCAAGCTGTTTCCTTGCCTCCAATACTATACTTTTCATTCTCTCCAGGCACACCAGGAACTGCTCCTCTGTAATTTCCTGTGCTTGTTGAAAATCATATGACTTAAAAGTATTGTCACTAAGACTAGAAACGCATACGTCTTCATGCTGAATGCCCATGACCAATTATTAGGGCTAAGCACTGGGAAGAAGAGTTATTTCCCTGCATAAAATTAGCAGACCTTGTAAGCTGCGCCCCAAAGTAGAGAACGGGTCAAGTGTGTAATTTAGCAGCAAAGAAACCTGAAGCTGTTGATACCCTGTTAGCTGCAGCAGAAGAGAAAGTCCATATGTTTATGATAAACGCCTTCAATATTTTGGATTTAGCAAGTGAAATTGAAGGTATATTTCATGTAGTGCTTTTTTTCCCTTTTCTCCCTCTTGGCGTGACTGTAAGGCAGAGTTAAGGCTCCTCGAATGCTTTCACTGCATTTACATATATTAAGATATATAAAGTGCAACACTAACTTCCCTGTGTTCCTGATGCTCATTTTTGGGGACTTACACCGTCCGTGCAATTTAATTTATTAACACATACTCTGCCCTTTAACTCCATCTTAATGCCACTCGTGGGAATCCATAATGTACTCTTAACACCACAAACCACTCGATGGCTTAAAGTTGAGTTGTTTTTTTTTTTTCCTTCTGTTGCTTTATAAATATTCAGTTAAGTTTATAACTCTTCCCAGAGCTGACTTCATTCGCAGTTTGCCTGCAAGGGGAATTTATTTGCTTTTAATTTCTAAAATAGCCCTTTTCTATGATCGGCTTCTTTTAGAGCTGTGTTAGCCATTAAACTGCTTCTGGTCAGGTTAGGAACATTGGTGGAATAAGTCGGTGATAGTTTTGGACTCTCCTGGTACCATGCTAAGCGTGGGCTTGTCTGACCTCAGTGACATCTGTTCTTTCATCCGCAAGCTAAAGGGGCTGCAACTGTGCTTCTTAGGGTAGAATTTGACCTGTGGCATGGAGAAACGAGTGCTTCCAGTGAGGAAGACAATCTCAGGATGTTCTGACAATAAATATCAACAAAATAATATTCAATACTGCAGTGACAGCTGGAGATGATAGCAGTGAGCATATATGAATCCTTCTATAGAAATAGCCCTAGCTTGTGAATTCTCCCTCTATTGGGCAGAGCTTGTAATAAGCTTGACTTTTGCTCATACAGACATAGCAACATGCACATTTATATGTATTTTAAGAAGCCATGAGGAAAGTAAATAATTTTTTCTTTGCTTATAATAAACAAGATTTGTGTTTTAATATTATTTGCTCACTAGGGGGAAGAGCTTTAACCTATGCTATTTGACCAAAAGGTTAATGCTCTTCTTCTGCACTTCTTAGAAACAAAATACAGCTTTTTTCCTGGAGGCAATCTTTTAGCTACTTAGTGGATTCTGATTCAAGATTTGGAAATGCACCAGCTACCTCACGTTTCAACAGTCTCCCAGATGAAGGAGCCAGTAAAAAGTAAGCATATACAAACCTTAGAAAGACTTCCTTGAATCTCTCTTTGCTCCATTCTCCTCAGCTAGCTATGTTCTTTGTGCTGTTCTTGGCTCCTGCTTCCTTGGATCTTGGGCCTTCGGGATTATTTAGAGACCAAGGCCTCTCACTTTTCTCATCTCTGAACAAAATGCTTCGATAAAAATGTAGCTGTCTCCGTCTAGTTGTTTACCTCTTTCCCTGGCATTCCTCCCTTGACTGACTACGCAGAAGAGGGTCAACAGAGTCATCTACACTCTCTCCTGCCTTGTCTTGTCAGTCTGGAAGTCACAGAGTGCTAAATTCCATGATATGTTTCTTCTGTTGCCAAGAATTTGCTCTGCTGTGTTCCCACCTCATCAGC
The DNA here is from genome assembly GCA_017639245.1 of Myiopsitta monachus. Classification (NCBI taxonomy): domain Eukaryota; kingdom Metazoa; phylum Chordata; class Aves; order Psittaciformes; family Psittacidae; genus Myiopsitta; species Myiopsitta monachus. The sequence goes on from CM029941.1 coordinate 72,876,569, forward strand.
TCATCTGCTCTCCTGCAGACGGACAGATGCACACACGTGTTCTATGGTTTGAAAGCTGTTACTTTTAGGAAAATATAAAGAAGTGGCACTTAGGAGTTTTACACCTCTCTGCCATCTCATCTGAACAACTCTCCCTTGTCCAAATGCAGATCAGTAACAAGTGGTGTCCCTCAGGTGTCTCTACTGTGACTGGTATGGTTCAATATCTTTATTAATGACACAGACAGTGGCACTGACTGCACCCTCAGCAAGTTTTTGGACGACAGCAAGGTGAATTTTCTCTCTACAACATCTTGGTAATCCTCTTGTGTAACCTGAGCTTGTTTCCAAAATCTCCCAAAGTCACTTTTTTTTCCTTCTAAGTTCCAGAAAGAGAACTTAGAACTTTCTTCTAAGATCCAAAAAGAGATCACTGTTCAGTGAAGCGACCCTTTTGCCCCACTTGACTTTTAACACATGGGAATTTCCTGCTCCTGTGTCTTAAAAGATAGCTGTTAAAAAGTGACAAGCAATACCCTTGAAAGCAAATTCCCAGGGGACCTCACTAGCTAGTTTCTTGAGCAGTCCAAAATCTGCTCTTCCAAAATCCAGATAGCAGCTCCGCTTACAGTTTTTCTCATACCAGCAAAGACTTTAAACTCAATCATGTAATGATCATTGTGGCCAACAGCCACCAGTCTCTACATCACCCACACCACCATCTCTATTTACAAACACCAGATTTAGGAGGGCACGTTTCCTAGTCAACTCCCTTAGTTCCTGAATCAAAATGCTATCTTCAGTGTTATTCAGGAAATTCCTCCACCATTTTTGCTCTCTGTGGTGTCAGAGTTTTTTGTGTTTTTGTGTTATTGTGTTTACCTATTTGTCAAGCCTTACCGACAGGAGGAAGGCCTACAGGCCACGGTTTGAGAGCAGGCATCTGGTTTTCTTGTTGCATGCCTTCCTTATCTCTATATCCTCTATACACAGTCTCTATCTGTATAGCCTCTATGCACAGTAAAATTCGAGTTTAAGAATTCTTGTAACCCTCTCTGTGTCTAAGTCTATATTAGTGAAATACTAATTTAATTTGGTATCAGTTATACAGTGAAATAAGTAAAGGACTAAGCTATTATTTCTCTTCCGTGGGGATGGAGAACTAGAAATAGATCTAAAAAGCCAGAAGGGTAACTGTAGAAGGCATTAAGAGAAACTTTGTGGTGGCAAATACACTGCTGGCCCAAGTTCCATTGTATGTGGTTTTAGAATTCTCCAGATGTTCCTACATCCCCCAAACCAAACCTGAGTAAACTCCTAATTTTCTGGATCCTGTACAAGTGCAGCGGCAGCAGCTTCTTTCCTTCTGGTAAGAGGCCTACCCTGGTCTTCCAGAGGACAGCTGCATAAACCAAATAGTGTGGTAGGGTTTATGAAGCCATCGGGCTGTAAAACAGGATAGAGAGTTACGTTGTAGTTATCCACTCCATGCTGTGCCTCAGCTTTGTGGTCTAATCAGGAGATTATTAAGAGTATATATTTCACGTTAATTATGATAGGGCAAAAGGACAATTTGATTACTGTTAGAAGCTTAGTCTTGCCAAGTGCTCTACTTAGTCAGAAAATAAATAGCCAGAACCTAACAGCCTCAGGCCAGTTTTAATTCACTCATGTAGACAAATGGTTTAATCCTCCTTAGTGGTAGTCAAAATAATAATTGGGTTATAGACAATTCACAAATGTGCTGTCAAAGTAAACGTGACCATAGTTAAAGACTATATTCTTTCAGGGAATTTTATTTTATGGCATCCCATGATAAGCATAATTATGGCCCCCCATGACAAGCAGAATTAAACTTCTTGGTAAGCTGGATAGTTAAGCTGAGTTAGAATTAACCTGTCACACATCAAAAAATGATGCTGCTGAGGTGTAAAAAGGAGCTTAGGATCTGTGATAGCTGGAAACATGTGAGTCTTACGTAAGAAACTCCTTTTCCCTGGCAGTCTTCCCATCCCTTTTGTCAGACCAGAACACAAAACATCCATTCCTGTGAATATCTTCCCATCAAAGGAACTATCTAGGGTGGGGAAAAATCGAAGGAGAGAGTTCATACTGGCATACTACCAAAAAATTCAAGCTTCAACCGATTCACATCTTCACTGGAAGGCCCTTTCAACCGAAAATCTTATTCAGCTTAATCTCCTTAAGACTTCCAAGTGTTGGAAAAGGGACCTAAAGAGAGAGTGTCCATCACTTGGCCTGAAGGAGAATCAGATTCTCATTGCCTTGCCTCTTCTGAGCAGAAAGCACAGACGACATTTGTTGAGCTTCCTCTCTGTGCTGTCACAAAACCTAGAAAAATGTTTCCTCCTGCAAAACAGAAAAGGTCAGCAACCATTTTCTGGTCCTTGCTTTTCTGATACCAGAAATCAGCTACGAGCTTCAAATCCAGCTAAAACTAGCCTAGCAACCCAACAAAAGGGTCGTAGAATAAAGAAAACGAAAGACAGTAAGAGTCACAGAAAGACAACAGCACTGGGTGAGGTTTTTTTTTTTTTTAATAGAATGTAACAGCCGCAAGTTCACGGGAATTTTCTTTGTTTGGTTTCTTCTAATAAGAAGGATTGAGAAAATCTGTCTTTAAAGAAAAGAGCCTTGCCTCTACAGAAGAACAAGTGAAGCCTGCAGGAGAGGCTGGCTATCAGGCTTGTTTTACAGCTCAGCAGGTAATCATAGACCAGATGATGAAAAGCTGGCTTTCTATTAGAAACTGTCATGTACATCTGCTGCTCTCAAAGAACTGCCAGAGGTCCCCAAGCCAGTTTGCTCCGTGGGTTCCTCTTCTCAACCTTGCACAGATCATGAGCAAAAGTGATGGGAAAACTGAAGACAACCCTATCCAAACCAGAACTTCTTTAGTTTGCCTTTCCTCTGAAGAGGCTGAGCAAGGCGAAAAATCCACAGCTCACATGCTGCAGGTCTTTTTAAGGTGGTGATCTTGTTCCTCATATGTTGCTTTTACAGGTAAAAACCAAATCAACTGTCCTTCATCTAGAAGGACTGGGAAATTGGTTGCTTGTGAATGAGTCTGTATCTGGATACAGGGAATGGAGTAATGGGCAAGTGGGGCTCTTGACTTTCTTCCACAACTCCTTGGAGTACAGCTATTCCTCGACAGTTGCCTACTGTGTTCTGCAGTGCATGGGACAGTGTCAGTAGCTGTTCCAGTGAAGTACAGGTGTCTTCCTAGGTGTTCACTGTGGCAGTGAAAATTACTGAAGTCCAGTTCTGTCCCAGAAGCAAACTCTTTCTTTCTGTTCCATTTCCTGGTAAACCCCTGTGTTGTGGGGTTTTGTGGTGTGTAACTGAGGGACAGTTACACTTCATACAGCTGCTTGCTCACTCAGTCCACCCCCAGTAGGGTGGGGAGGAGAATCAAAAGGATGAAACTGATAAAACTCATGGGTTAAGATGAAGCAGTTTTAACAGGAAAAGCACAACTGCCTGAATAAACAGAGCAAACCAAGGAATTCATTCACAATTTTCCATTATCAGGCATTCAGCCACTTCCAGGTCTTGATCTCTCATAAAATTAAATGGGAAGATATGCCGTAACTCTGAATGCATGCCCTTCCTCATTCTTTCCCATAGGTTGTTTCTTTTTTTCTTTTGCAGTGCATCATGCAAAGCAAAAAAAAAAGAGTATGGGATATCCCTATGGTCAATTGGGGTCAGGTATCGCAGCTTCTTGTGCACCCCAGCCTGCTTGCTTTAGGGGCAGTGTGAGAAGTAAAAAAGGCCTTCGTTCTGTGGAAGCACAGTTCAGAAATAACTAAAACACCCGTGTTATCAACATTGTTTTGTTCACATATCCAAAACATTGCACCTTATAAACTGCTATGAGGAAAATTAACTCCATCCCAGTGAAATCACAGAAACCTAGAATGGTTTAGGTTAGAAGGGACATCAAAGCTTATCCAGTTCCAACCCCCTGCCATGGGCAGGGACACCTCCCACTGCACCAGGTTGCTCCAAGCTCCCTCCAACCTGGCCTTGAGCACTGCCAGGGATGGGGCAGTCACAGCTTCTCTGGGTGACCTGTGCCAGGGCCTCACCGCCCTCACTGGGAAGAACTTCTGCCTAAGAGCTCACCTCGATCTCCCCTCTATCAGGTTAAAGCCATTCCCCTTGTCCTGTCCCTACACGCCCTTGTCCAAAGGCCCTCTCCAGATTTTTGGTCATCCCCTTTAGGCACTGGCAGCTGCTCTAAGGTCTCTCTGGAGCCTTCTCTTCTCCAGGCGGAACAAGCCCATCTCTCTCAGCCTGTCTCCAGAGCAGAGCTGCTCCAGCCCTTGCAGCATCTCCATGGCCTCTTCTGCGCTCCAGCAGCTCCATGCCCCTCTTGTGTTGTTACACCAGAGCTGGACGCAGGACTGCAGGGGGAAGGTCTCCCCAGAGCGCAGCAGAAGAGGAGAATCACCTCCCCCGACCTGCTGCTTATGCTCTGGGGGTGCAGCCCAGCACACACACGTGTGTGTGTGTGTGTGTGTGTGTGTGGTTCTGGACTCAAGCACACATTACCAGACCCTGACAAGAGCACCCTCCAGTTAGCAGCCCAAGAGGTCCAAACCCAGTCTCTCATTTCCCAAATACAGACAAGGAAGTCACAGTGTGAAGGAATAGAGAGTGCTATGGAACACCAGCTCTCCATAGCTCGCTATGGACTGGATAAGGAGGACCCAGAGGGAACGGCCAACCCCTCAGCTCCGTTCTCCAGAGAACTTCCCGGTGCCCGGCACATCCTCCAGCACTGCTGCTGTCCCGTGTCCCGGGTGACAGAAGGGGAGGCACGAAGGCTCCCGCCTGGCCGGCGTGGCGGCACGCGCGCTTCTGGACCCGTTCCGTCCCCCGTGACCGGTGACTTACGTGCGGACCGCGAGAGAGCGGCTGCCTGCTTGGCGGCGCGTTGGTTCCCACGCTGAGCGGCGGGGCCCCGGCACCGACCCCCTTTCGGGGCGGCTCCTCCTCGGCCAGGCGGCAGCGGCACGGCGAGCGACGCCGGGGGACACGGCGGGAGAGCCTGCCCCGCCCCGCCCCGCGCCGCACGCACCGCCCCCGATGCCAGCGCGGGAGAGGGGAGCGGAGGGTGATCGGTTCGAGCCTCGGCTGAGGCGGGTGAGACCGAGCGGGCCCAAGTGAGGACCGAGAGATGAGACTGCGATTGCGAAGGCCGTGACGGTGTCGTGGAACCATCGAATCGCAGAATCAACAGGGTTGGAAAAGACCTTTACTATCAAGACCAGCTGTTCCCCAGCACTTCCGAGGCCACCACTAAACCATGTCACTAAGGACGGATCTACACGGCGTGGGAACACTTCCAGGAACGGTGATTCCACCACTGCCCTGGGCAGCCTCTTCCAGTGCCTGACCACCCTTTCAGGAATAAATTGTCCCTAACATGCAGTCTAAACCTCCCCTGGCACAGCTTGATGCCATTTCCTCTTGTCTTGTTCCTTGGGAGAAGAGACCAACCACTTCCTGGCTGCATCCTCCTTTCAGGTAGTTGTAGAGAGCGATAAGGTGCCCCCTGAGGCTTCTCTTCTCCAGACTTAACGCCTCCAGTTCCCTCAGCTGTTCCCATCAGACTTGTGCTCCAGGCCCTTCGCCAGCTTTGTTGCCCTTCTCTGGAACCGCTCCAGCACCTCAATGTCTCTGTTGTAGTGAGGGGCGCAGAACTGGACACAGGATTTCAGGTGCAGCGTCATTAGTGCCCAGTACAGGGGCATTCTGATTATTTGTGGTGCCTCCAACACGAGAGCAATGTGGAGATGTTGTAGTGAGCCCAGAGGAGGCCACAGAGATGCTGCGAGGGCTGGAGCAGCTCTGCTCTGGAGACAGGCTGAGAGAGATGGGCTGGTTCAGCCTGGAGAAGAGAAGGCTCCTTAAGGGGAGACCTTAGAGCAACTGCCGGTGCCTAAAGGGGCTACGAGAAGCCTGGAGAGGGGCTTTCGACAAGGGCCTGAAAGGACGGGACAAGGGGAACGGCTTTAGCCTGAGAGAGGGGAGACTGAGATGAGCTCTTAGGCAGAAGTTCTTCCCAGTGAGGGTGGTGAGGTCCTGGCACAGGTTGCCCAGAGAAGCTGTGGCTGCTCCATCCCTGGCAGTTTTCAAGGCCAGGTTGGATGGGCTTGGAGCAATTTGGTGTAGTGGAAGGCGTCCCTGCCTATGGCAGGGGTTGGAGCGGGATGAGCTTTAAGTTTCCTTCCAACCCAAACCGGTCTGTGCTTCCACGAAGACGAACCAGCAGCTTGTCTCAAGGCAAGCATCTTCGGAAGCCTGTATGGCACCTGCATCAAACAAGTGCAGATATGGAGGACAGCATCAGCTAGGCCTTTAGAAATCTCATTCCATCTTCCTGCTGCCTTCACACATACCATTTCAAGGCCGTGTCTTGCCATGGCTTGTTTGCAGCTCCGACACCTTTCAGGTGCTGTGGCCTGCGTGTTTTCCCTGTCTCAAAGGAGCCCTGTAATTGCCCTTCTCAAACCAGTCCTAACATCTGATCAAGGTGCTCTGCTGATATCTGCATTAATGCATTCATCTGTAGCCATGGTATTCTATAATTTTTTGCGTTCTCTTAGCGCAGTGTGTTTCTAACTGCCCATTTTATCCTATTATATATCTACAAGGCAGGCTGCTAAAGAAAGCATCAGAAGAAAAGGAAGAACAACAAAGCAAGAACAAAAGACTTCACGAGAGTGGGCACTTGTAGGATCAGAGGACAAGGAGTTAACTTCGTTAGTTTGCTGTGATCTGCACGTTGCATTTTCTTTTCCCTGTTTTCCATATACTTGTATATCTGTGTGATTCTTCTTTCACAATGCATTTTAACTGTGATTTCCTTTGCTGTTCTCCGTCTCAGAAAAGCATCTTATTTTAATTGTCTGCAGTCTAATCAGAAGCCCTCCAGTGTTACACTCTTCATCTGAAGTTGCATGCTCCACGCATGCTTATGGCTCTCAGTGATTCTCAGCATTGGAACATTCAAGTTCTGTTGTGAATATTTTCTTCTCTTGGGGCTGCGTTATGCATGTTGATATGTAATATATAAGCAGGTGTCTTGTGAGAGGTTTCAGAAAACAACCTGTATTCAAGTTTCGCTGTATCAGATGCGTGGCTTCTAAAATTTCCCCACTGCTGACAAAAAAAGAACACATTAGATTTTGTACTTGAGGCTCCATTTTTTTTTCCTGGGACAAAACTACCTAGAAAGAAAAGCCCAGATTCCCTTAGCCTTCCTCAAGCCCAATTCCCTTCTTACTGTACTTTTCCACATTAGCATTTGTCATCCTGCTTCTCCAAATCTCACTCATCATTCCTTTGGCAAGGTATGTTTACTTCCTACTCTCCTGATGAGTAATCCACTTCCAGAATGACAGGCCTTTGTTTTGGATTGACACTAATGTGAAGTCATTTATTTAACACAACTGTTCCTTCAGTGCTGTGTTACATACTGGTGTGGAAAATTTAAGTGTGCCAGGAGCTGTGTCTGCTGGACTGTTTCTATGTTAGCTTTACCTCCCAGCACAAGGTCTCTGTCCTTTGCTTTTCCTGACGCTTGCAGCCCCAGAGCATGGGATGAAAACCGAGCAAACGCCTTCAGACAATTGAGCATGCTCAGGTGCTTATAGCGACAGTCAAGTGTTCTTGTCCTGGTCCTTTACGCCATGTAAGTTGCACTGATGTTTTCCCAGTGGGCAGGAAAATACAACCGTTAGCTTTAGAGGTACAGTAAAGTGCCCCAAGGTGTCTGAGGCTCTGCACCAAATTATTATGTACCTTTGCCTTGGCTGCCAAAGCTGGAAGGGCACTGTTACTGTCAGGCAGACTCTGCACACATAGCTGTAGAGGCATGGTAACACCTAAGTGCAGCCCTGAGGAGGAGGACTTGGGGGTGCTGGGTGAGGAGAAGCTGCCCATGGCCTGGTCATTTTGCGCTTGAAGCCGGGACCCCCTGTGGGCTGGGCTGCATCCCCAGAGTTTGAGCAGCAGGTTGAGGGAGGGGATTCTCCCACTCTGCTGCACTCTGGGGAGACCCCCCCTGCAGTCCTGTGTCCAGGTCTGGGTCAACAACACAAGAGGAACGTGGAGCTGTTGGAGATCTTCGGCAGAAGTTCTTCCCTGTGAGGGCGGTGAGGCCCTGACACAGGTTGCCCAGGGAAGCTGTGGCTGCCCCATCCCTGGCGGTGCTCAAGGTCAGGTTGGAGGGAGCTTGGAGAAGCCTGGTCTGCTGGAGGGTGTCCCTGGCCATGGCAGGAGGTTGGAACTAGATGAGCTTTAAGGTCCTTTCCAACCCAACTCCATGATTCCATGATTCTGTGAAGTGTAAGGCTTTATGCAGGAGTATTGTCTGGCAGCTGCATAAAGTGAACCTTTGACAAGCTTTTCCCTCACTGCCCCTCAGCTCAGAGTCGCAACAGGTCATTTCTATCGTATGTCCATCACTCTTTCTCTGCACAAATGACAAACCTCTGTGTGGTTGTATTCTCCCTAATCCTGACTGGGCTTGTGAGTTTCCTAAGGACGTACACTCTGGGCCTGAGCGCCTATCTTCTCATACAAAACCAGACCTTCATGTGCCATATCTGGCCTTGTCTTCTGGCTTCTTTTGTAAGGAAGAAGACTTGGTAAAATGTTGCTGCCCCATGCCCACTCAGTCCACAGATTAACAATTAATTACATTTTCAATAACATTTTGATATTTTTTCATTAAGTTGGCAGAAGCTTGAATTCCTCCCACTGTTCACTCAATTCAACCAGAGCAGTGGCTGAGGAGGAGACTGAAACGTGGACTTGGAAGTTTTGCAGGAGGAATTTTCTGCTCATCGACGGGAGCTCAGAGCCCCTGAGCTGGTAATGCATGAAGTTGAGAGGAAACGTTAACTCTTCTGACACCTCCTGGGGCATACTTACTTCCCTCTTCCTTGGAGCAAGGAGGGATAGAAGGCCCTTTTCAAGCAGTGTCTGATTAAAGAATTAGCCTTGCTATACTGCTTTTCCTCTTCTACCCTCCTCTTTGTCCCTTTATCTGCCTCCAGGCTGTGCCTGTGAAAATGGCAGGTGGACAAAAACCACTTAGAAAAGAGCCGACACACTTACATAGTTCGTGGGTGCTCAGTTACGACACTGCAGTAATCCGGTTTAACAATTAAGGCAGTCGAGTTACCGAAGGAGAAAAAGGAGAAAGGTCTAAGCTTCCAGAATGACAGAACAAGAGGTGGTTTCTACCAAGCACTGTGGTGAGGGGCTCCTCAGGCCATCTGGGGCCTTCCACTGGTTCTTTGCATCCCCCATGTAAGAGCCTGGACAGACTGACAGGAGTGAAAGGGGATCCAGGGGCACTCGGTTGAGAGGGCAGCGAATGGGAAATCTGTCTGGAAAGCCCATAGGCTTATACGGTTAATAACCAAGTAGCTTGCTCAGATTTAAACAGATGATGAGTATTAGCTCCCTTACATGTTAAAAGAGGTCTAAGATCCATCCAGACGTCAAGGTTGTTAACATGACAAAGGCTCCAGGACCTCCTCTGTCTTGACAGTTATCTTACAAGAATCCAAACCACCAAACTGTAGAATCAAAACCTGACCAAGAAAAAAAAAAAAAAAACAAACCAAAACCCATGGAAAAAGCAACTGTAAAAAAGTTCATGCTTGGGAAAAAAACCTGCAGGAATTTCCTCAGTGTTGTTTGGCACACCAAACAAACCAACACCTCAAAGTCAAACATCTTCTTCCTTTTCAACAGGATTCACATCCTGGCCCTGCCCTTCCACAGATGCAACACCGAGTGGAACAGGTTTGCTCTGTGGATAAGATACTGGCAAGACACACTCAAGGAGTAATTCAGGCATTTAAACACGCGTCTGATATAGTTGTAGAGACCTTTTGAAAGGTCCATTATCCATCATGACTTTCAGCAGCATGTAGGATCTTTTGCATGTCTTCAGTACTTTACAACATCTGTTACAGAATCTCAGAGTGGCTGAGGTTGGAAGGGAGCCTTGGAGGTGCACTGGTGCAACCCCTCTGCTTAAGCAGGGCCACATAGAGCCATGTGCTCACAGGACCATGTCCAGGCAACTTTTGACGGTCTTCAAGAGGGCACACTCCTCCACCTCTGTGGGCACTGTGCCAGTGCTCAGTCACTCTTACGGTAAAGAAGTGTTTCCTGGTGTTCAGAGGGAACTTCCAGTGCTGCAGTTTGCGTCCGCCGCCTGTCACAGGACACCATTGGAAAGAGCCTGGCTTCCTCTTCTCTACACCCTCCCTTCATATATCTGTACGCTTTGCCGATATCCCTGAGCTTTCTCTGCGAGAGTACCAGCACTTCAGACTTTCTTCGTATGAAAGATGCACCAGGCCCTGCATCATCGGTGTGGCCCTTTGTTGGGCTCTGGCCAGTAGCTCCATAACCCTCTTGTGCTGGGAGCCCAGAACTTGAGGCAGTACTCCATGTGGGACCTTACCAGTGCTGAATAGAACATGATCACTCTCTCAGCCTTCTGGCAACAGCCCTCGTAACATAGTTTACGATAACTTCTACCTACTTTGCCACAAAACAGAAGTGTTCTCTTCTCTTGAAAAATTTTAATAATTTTTATAATGTTTTATTCTGTGTATTTCAGTTACCCCAACACAGCCAAATTGAAATACTTCATAAAGGAGGAATATCTATCACCCTTGAGAGAGCAGATGAGAACGTTTTTGTCTGAAAAAGATTTGGCCTGAGAAAGTTTTTTGTTTTGAGCATCAGGGACTGTACTGATAAGACAACGGGGGTAATGAGTTCCAACTTAGACAGGGGAGATTGATACCTTAGAAGAAGTTCTTCCCCGTGAGGGTGGTAAGGCGCTGGCCCAGAAGCTGTGGCTGACCCATCCCTGGCAGTGCTCAAGGCCAGATTGGGCGGGACTTGGAGCAACCTGGTCTAGTGGAAGGTGTGTCTGCCTGTGGCAGGGGGTTGGGTCCCTTCCAGCCCAAACCATTAAATGATTCTATGTTTCTTTCAAGTTATGCAAAACGAAAGAAATTCAGAGGTGCTGAAACACACAGTAGGCTTACCTGAATTCTTCTCAGCCTAGTTTTGAAAGCCATTTTAATAGCTAGGTCTCACCAGATTTTACTTGAGGGAGGTCAACTTTTTAAGGCTACTTTGGCCACTTAAAATGTAGAAAGACACCACTGGGATTTTTGGATATGCATTGGAAAGCGTCAAAATTCAGAACTTCCCTTCCCTCTAGTACCTAGCCAATTGGGATCTAACTCAACCAAGATCTTCCTTCATCCATAGGGACCACAGTGTATTTGAGAGGCTGACTGTGTGGTGCCCCACTTCGTCCTGAAGCAGAGAGTTCTGGAGCTGTTGAGAAACTGAGAATGCAGTCATTCTGGACTTCAGCCCCAGCTGAAGATGGGGAAAGTATTAGCAAACCTGCATGAGGGCTGAGAATTGGCACCACTTGTGTGATGTATACATCTATCAGAGGAATTTCAGGGGTGGCATGTCATGGGACCAGGGCACGGTAAGCAGGACTCCTTCTGAGCAGCAAAACTCAAGGGCACGTAGTTCTCTGAGTGAAGGAGCAGCCAAAGATAAATCACAGCTTTGCTATGCGGCAAAAAACCTGCAGCCAGGAAGAGATAGCTGTGATACTTGTGTGAGAAGCATGCCCAGGATAGGACAAGACTGACAGTATTTGGCTAAGGTCTGATACCCGACACAGACCAATCTTTGCCTTTTTGAAAGATACAGGTGAGAGCAAGTCAAAGTGAGCTCTCAGAACTGCCTCAAGCAGTCCAAAGGAAGCAGGTTGAAGGACAGGGCTGTGGTCAGATGGCGCTGAGCATAGATGGCTTTGTCTGCTGGTGATCGGGCAACTTCCGGCCACTTCCGTCAGATCTGGGATGTCCACCAGCACTTCACAGGTGGCTGTTCTTTGGCATAACCAAGCCATATGACCCAGTTTAGACTTAAGCTAGCCTAACCCTAGGTCTCTGACACCCATTTGCATTTGCATGCGTGAGTTTTACTGCCCAGATTGAATGTGTGGAAGTATTTTAATTATTTAAACATATGCTTATTCCCTCTTGAAATCAGTATGGAGTAAGCCCATACCTTGCTGTTTTGCTCACTGTTGTTGCTCTCTCATCTTTATTCTAGTTGTACTATTGGGCCTCTCTTCTCTGAGAGAACTTTGAACCTTACCTCTTCAATTATACATCTCTCTCTCAGTCCTTAGGGGTTCTCCTCGTAAAGCTATTTGATGGCTGTAGGGTGTGGCTTTTGTACACAGAGAGGTACAGACGTACAGACGAGAAGTGCAAATGTTATGGGCATAACATTCCTTCATTCATGCAATTTTGTCGTTGTGCTCGCAGGGAAGAATGTATTGGTAAGCGATATCATTCATGCCAGACTTCATAGCAGTATTTCACACCTACAGCCACTTCCAGAGACGTAGAACTTTTAATATCTAAGTCCAAGGTGCTCGGTTGTTGAAAGCAATGGGAGAACTGTTGAATAAAACTCCCAGAGGACACAACACAAGGAACTGCTCCCCACACTTATGCAGGAAATGCTGTACTCTTGTCCCCTCCACCCAAGCCCTGATAGTCCCTTTCCATTTCAAATGGAAAAATAATTCATCCCTGAGCCCAAATCTGGTTAGGTTATTAGTCATGACCATGTGAGCAGCACAAACTAACTTTTTGTCAGGGAGAAATAAATGCTGCTTCTTTAAGACGGGTGAAAAGGAGTGATTTCATTCCCTTCCACCGATACCAGAGGCTTCCTTTTATTTATGTTGTATTTACTTAGTCTCTAGGGACTTCAGTTTTATTTGCCCTGAAGAGATCAGCAGAAAATGACTCACTTTTGCTTTTCAGCAGCCACCCAGATGATCTGTACCTGAATGCTTGTTGTTAGTCAATTAGTACTTTAATCAAGGTGTCTTGCGTTTGTTCTTTAACCTTTGTCTCTTTCAGTGCATCTTTCAGAAGGAGTCAAGAGAGTATTACATTCTCCAGGAGAGACCACAAGAGATCTGCTCTCTAGAGAGTAAGATAAAATGCATGGCATCAAAATGCTCCATTGTCTCTTTTTGGAAATAAGGCAATAAAAAGACAGCGTCTGGGATTTGCTCCACTTTCTCATGCTCTCAGTTACTTTTATCCAAATTTCTTTTTGGAAGGAGAAACACAAACACATCTCCCAAGACTGCAAGGACCCTATGATCCAAGGATACTCTCAGGAAAACTTGTGCCATATCCTGAAAGTCTGCGTACGTACAGATGAAAGAGCAAGAGAGTACTTCAGTGATTCCTTCATAAACTAAGCTTAGGGAGAGTTAAGAAGGCCATCAAAGTGTCTTATTTAGGTCTTGCCGTCTAGACTGTGCAAGGAAGTATCAAGTGAAAGTGGAGCTGAGGGGTGCAAAGACTGAGAAGAGCTGTAGACAAGTGCCAAGGATTCACCTGTAGAAGCAAGGAAGGGATCAAGACGAAGTGACTTTAGAGAAAGCCAAGTCCCGTTTCAATTGGCTGGCTCTGGCGCTGTTACCTTTTCATCGATGTGACTGAGGAGTTCTCCACAGCTCTTTATCTCCCTACTGTGGGTACAGCAGTAGAAGCCAGCATGGGTCGCATGACACATCAAGGTAAACACAGCCTCTCCAGATGATGAAAGGGCAGGTTATGGACAGTAAGACCAAGTTTCAAGGGAAGCTGGAGGCAGGTTCCCCTACCTAAAGCTAAGCCTTTCACATTGGCGAACTTTGGGTTTGGCGAGAAGCTGCTTCCAAGGACAGTCACCAAGAAGCAGAGTGTTATCAGTATTAACAGTCTAAAAGTGCCAGACTCATAGCTTCTGATGGCTGAATGTGCACTTTCAAGAAGCACATTTAAAGAAGCTCTGGGGACGGGGGTATGAGAAATATTCACTGAAGGTAAGGGGAAAAGTGAGATCTAGACAACCTGTCATCATCATCATTGTATCGTAATAATAAAAAATGTGACTGGGATTGCCATTCCTGTGATCCTGTTCTGTTTGTGTCCTTCTCTGAGTCATCCTAGTTTCCTACCTGTGTGTTCCATGCCAGCATGAATCAAATGTTAACCTTCAAGATAAAAAAAAAACCCCACATAGTCACTGTTTTCCTGCCAGCTGGAAGCCTCCCTTGGCACATTGAGCCTGGGGACAGCTCATTTGGAGGAGCAAGCAAGCAGTTCTCATCTCTGCAGCTGAGAGGAACAGGAAGGTTCAGCTCGCACTGAGTGTGAGGAAGTGCAAAGAGACAGTGCACTAAGCCAAAGCAGGTACAGAAACCAGGCAGCTCAGCCTCTTGGAGTGCCCCTTACCTTCCTGGAGTGCTTGCTGTGGTGGGACAGGTGGAGGACAGAGGGAGTCTTGGACATTAGACCTTTATACAGCAATCATCCTTGCCTGAATGTTACTTGGAACATGGCTCTTGGCAAACTACATAATGGCAGGACGTTCACGACAGTTCTGGTCCTACCCTTTTCTGATGGCCTCACACTCCCTGCTGCAGTCAGAAAACTGGAACTGAGTTCCAGCATTCACCCCAGACAGGGACACATGCCCACCCATGGCCCTGGCAGTGATTTCTGGGAAAGGCAGAGCTGTGCAGAGCCCTGACTTGGGGAAAAAGAAGAAGCTGAGAGCTTGTGGTTTAAGTGCTGGCTGAGGTGAGGGATTCAGATTAGTACTCCCATTTTTTACCTCCTGTTGTCGTTTAGGATAGGTATAATATTGTGCTTCCCTTAGAAATGGAATCACAGTGTCACCTTCCTTTTTATGTCCTTTCTTTTCCTAATGAAAACACTTGACAAGACCTTAGGTTTTTAGCTAGCCACTCCAGGCAGAGAAGGCAAACAGGTACTGACAAAGGCTGTAGGGAAATAAAACTCAATAGGTGCTGGAGTTAAAGCTAGCGACCCAAAAGAATGAAACTGAAGTTATGCTGGCTCTTACAGGGGGACAAAAGTGTTCTGTGCGTTCCATCAAGAATTTCAGTCTTACATTTTTGGCTTTTCTTCCTCCTTACGCCTTGTAATCTAGTACAGTAGTGACCTCTGATACCAAGATCTTCTATAGCCTTGATCCTCCAAAAATATTTACAGCTGTGGAGCTAAGCTGTTGTTGGGAAAAGAGCTTCTATTTTACATGCCTGTGTCAGCCGCCTTGGGCTCCTCACAGTAGGGGGCTCAGAGGCAGCACTCAGGCTTGAGTTCATTCACCTCTGGGGCAAATTCCACCCTCTCACTCTATCCAAATACCATTCTGAGATTTGCTTTAGTACAACTGAAAAACTGAATGCTGGACTACAGTCCTTCATCCCATTACGCTTAAGTTGTCAGTGTCACACTCTCGTCTGAATGATGGGAATCTCTAGGCTGTTATAACCCCTTGGTTGTCAAGAACAGGGTCCTGGGCACCCCTGGTGTTATGCTTGGCAAAAGGAGGGAACGTTTTGAAGTTGAGGAAGGATATAGTGAAGGAAGGTGGCAGATCATGGGCAAAGTATGGGGAAGTGGCAGTGCCAGGAAGCATCCTGCGAGGACATCGGTAGCAATCGCTAGAACGGCAGGACCCTGGGCAACAAGCTGGGCCGTCCGCTCCACAGCTGAGGTGGGGTGGTACAGTAGATACAGTTGGGCCTGAGGAGACCCAGGCTGTCCCCACTGATTCTCTAGCCAACCAGATCGATAGCATGGCTGCAGCCTAGATGGGTGGGAGCCTGCCCAACCTCTGCTGCCATGGCACGGGCAAGCACAAACACCAGCCTGCTAATAGCAAGGCTATGGTCTCCTAACCTGCGTGTCTTTCCAGGTCTGCCCTTCTTTACACAAAAGAGAGCAGCTTTTCTGCTGGTGACCTTCTTGAGAAACCCTCCATAAGGTTCACATTTACCCCACCATGAACTCCAGTGGCACTCCTTGGGCAACCCATTCCAGTGCCTCACCACCCTTACCGTGAAGAATTTCTTCCTTACAGCCAATCTGAACTTCCCCCGTTTAAGTTTGAGTCCGCTACCCCATGTCCTCTCACTACAGTCCCTCGTGAAGTGTCCCTCTCCAGCATCCCTGCAGGCCCCCTTCAGATATTGGAAGGCTGCTGTGAGGTCTCCACACAGCCTTCTCTTGCCCAGGCTGAACAGCCCCAACTTTCTCAGCCTAGCTTCGAACGGAAGGTGCTCCATTCCCCTGACCATCCTCGTGGCCCTCCTCTGGACTTGTTCCAACAATTCCGTGTCCTTTTTATGTTGAGGACACCAGAACTGCACACAGTGCTCCAAGTGAGGTCTCACGAGAACAGAGTAGAGGGTCATCCCTCTCCGTTTCTACTTCCTTTCTTTGGAAAAACCTTACTCCTTTCTGACTCACTCTCACCCTCCATCAAGCCGCCACAGTACTTTTACAGCCGATTTCTGTTTTGATCTGCTGCAGGATGCCCTGAACAGCCTCGTTCCTTGCTCCCTGCGAGAGAGGAATTTCCGCGCCCGAGATTACCGGCCCTCTTCGCTCTGCGAGGATCCTCTCTGATGGAGTAGCACTGACACCCAGTGGCCCTTAAAGTAAAATCGAGAAATCACTGAATTTCTCCCTCCGGTCCGTTCGTGCTGCATTCCAGGGGCATTAGACACAGGGCGCAGCGTCAGGACACTCACAAGCTCTTTATACAACCTCCTTCAGGGCCTTCACACTTCGCTCAGCCCCCCAGAACGAAACATGAGCAATAGATTTCCTTGGCCTCCTGGGATCTGTGGAATCAACTGCCACTACACAAGAACAAAACCTCTCTGAGAGATGAAGGATCAGCTCTTAGGAACAGGGTGGAAATTAGAAGCAGAAACGTCTCTAATTTAGCTGTACACAGTTTATAATCCCTAGCCAGTAGGAGAAGATTGAAATGGTGGGGATCTGTAGCAACACACCCCAGAGCTGCCCAGAAAACTTCAGGACGACAGGAGTTAAGTGTGCTGTACATAAGCAAGTTTATCATTGCAGTAGGAGGCAAGTGCTTGACCTTAGTCTGCTCATCAGTAGATGTTTATCCCTTCTCTTTATCTGTTTTTAGTTTTTTATTCCTTTTCCCTTTGAGAAAATGTGCAAGAAGAGAGCATTGCTATTAAAATTGTACATGAAGCTGGCAGATTCTGTGAAGGCCTCTCCACAGACACGTTGATGCTGGCAGGCACCACTTGGGATCATCCAGTCCAACTCCTCTGCCCACCAGGGTCAGCTGTTCTTTGGCATAACCAAGCCATATGACCCAGTATAGACTTAAGCTTGCCTAACCCTAGGTCTCTGACACCCATTTGCATTTGCATGCGTGAGTTTTACTGCCCAGATTGAATGTGTGGAAGTATTTTGAGTTTAATTATTTAAACATATGCTTATTCCCTCTTGAAATCAGTATGGAGTAAGCCCATACCTTGCTGTTTTGCTCACTGTTGTTGCTCTCTCATCTTTATTCTAGTTGTACTATTGGGCCTCTCTTCTCTGAGAGAACTTTGAACCTTACCTCTTCAATTATACATCTCTCTCTCAGTCCTTAGGGGTTCTCCTCGTAAAGCTATTTGATGGCTGTAGGGTGTGGCTTTTGTACACAGAGAGGTACAGACGTACAGACGAGAAGTGCAAATGTTATGTGCATAACATTCCTTCATTCATGCAATTTTGTCGTTGTGCTCGCAGGGAAGAATGTATTGGTAAGCGATATCATTCATGCCAGACTTCATAGCAGTATTTCACACCTACAGCCACTTCCAGAGACGTAGAACATTTAATATCTAAGTCCAAGGTGCTCGGTTGTTGAAAGCAATGGGAGAACTGTTGAATAAAACTCCCAGAGGACACAACACAAGGAACTGCTCCCCACACTTATGCAGGAAATGCTGTACTCTTGTCCCCTCCACCCAAGCCCTGATAGTCCCTTTCCATTTCAAATGGAAAAATAATTCATCCCTGAGCCCAAATCTGGTTAGGTTATTAGTCATGACCATGTGAGCAGCACAAACTAACTTTTTGTCAGGGAGAAATAAATGCTGCTTCTTTAAGACGGGTGAAAAGGAGTGATTTCATTCCCTTCCACCGATACCAGAGGCTTCCTTTTATTTATGTTGTATTTACTTAGTCTCTAGGGACTTCAGTTTTATTTGCCCTGAAGAGATCAGCAGAAAATGACTCACTTTTGCTTTTCAGCAGCCACCCAGATGATCTGTACCTGAATGCTTGTTGTTAGTCAATTAGTACTTTAATCAAGGTGTCTTGCGTTTGTTCTTTAACCTTTGTCTCTTTCAGTGCATCTTTCAGAAGGAGTCAAGAGAGTATTACATTCTCCAGGAGAGACCACAAGAGATCTGCTCTCTAGAGAGTAAGATAAAATGCATGGCATCAAAATGCTCCATTGTCTCTTTTTGGAAATAAGGCAATAAAAAGACAGCGTCTGGGATTTGCTCCACTTTCTCATGCTCTCAGTTACTTTTATCCAAATTTCTTTTTGGAAGGAGAAACACAAACACATCTCCCAAGACTGCAAGGACCCTATGATCCAAGGATACTCTCAGGAAAACTTGTGCCATATCCTGAAAGTCTGCGTACGTACAGATGAAAGAGCAAGAGAGTACTTCAGTGATTCCTTCATAAACTAAGCTTAGGGAGAGTTAAGAAGGCCATCAAAGTGTCTTATTTAGGTCTTGCCGTCTAGACTGTGCAAGGAAGTATCAAGTGAAAGTGGAGCTGAGGGGTGCAAAGACTGAGAAGAGCTGTAGACAAGTGCCAAGGATTCACCTGTAGAAGCAAGGAAGGGATCAAGACGAAGTGACTTTAGAGAAAGCCAAGTCCCGTTTCAATTGGCTGGCTCTGGCGCTGTTACCTTTTCATCGATGTGACTGAGGAGTTCTCCACAGCTCTTTATCTCCCTACTGTGGGTACAGCAGTAGAAGCCAGCATGGGTCGCATGACACATCAAGGTAAACACAGCCTCTCCAGATGATGAAAGGGCAGGTTATGGACAGTAAGACCAAGTTTCAAGGGAAGCTGGAGGCAGGTTCCCCTACCTAAAGCTAAGCCTTTCACATTGGCGAACTTTGGGTTTGGCGAGAAGCTGCTTCCAAGGACAGTCACCAAGAAGCAGAGTGTTATCAGTATTAACAGTCTAAAAGTGCCAGACTCATAGCTTCTGATGGCTGAATGTGCACTTTCAAGAAGCACATTTAAAGAAGCTCTGGGGACGGGGGTATGAGAAATATTCACTGAAGGTAAGGGGAAAAGTGAGATCTAGACAACCTGTCATCATCATCATTGTATCGTAATAATAAAAAATGTGACTGGGATTGCCATTCCTGTGATCCTGTTCTGTTTGTGTCCTTCTCTGAGTCATCCTAGTTTCCTACCTGTGTGTTCCATGCCAGCATGAATCAAATGTTAACCTTCAAGATAAAAAAAAAACCCCACATAGTCACTGTTTTCCTGCCAGCTGGAAGCCTCCCTTGGCACATTGAGCCTGGGGACAGCTCATTTGGAGGAGCAAGCAAGCAGTTCTCATCTCTGCAGCTGAGAGGAACAGGAAGGTTCAGCTCGCACTGAGTGTGAGGAAGTGCAAAGAGACAGTGCACTAAGCCAAAGCAGGTACAGAAACCAGGCAGCTCAGCCTCTTGGAGTGCCCCTTACCTTCCTGGAGTGCTTGCTGTGGTGGGACAGGTGGAGGACAGAGGGAGTCTTGGACATTAGACCTTTATACAGCAATCATCCTTGCCTGAATGTTACTTGGAACATGGCTCTTGGCAAACTACATAATGGCAGGACGTTCACGACAGTTCTGGTCCTACCCTTTTCTGATGGCCTCACACTCCCTGCTGCAGTCAGAAAACTGGAACTGAGTTCCAGCATTCACCCCAGACAGGGACACATGCCCACCCATGGCCCTGGCAGTGATTTCTGGGAAAGGCAGAGCTGTGCAGAGCCCTGACTTGGGGAAAAAGAAGAAGCTGAGAGCTTGTGGTTTAAGTGCTGGCTGAGGTGAGGGATTCAGATTAGTACTCCCATTTTTTACCTCCTGTTGTCGTTTAGGATAGGTATAATATTGTGCTTCCCTTAGAAATGGAATCACAGTGTCACCTTCCTTTTTATGTCCTTTCTTTTCCTAATGAAAACACTTGACAAGACCTTAGGTTTTTAGCTAGCCACTCCAGGCAGAGAAGGCAAACAGGTACTGACAAAGGCTGTAGGGAAATAAAACTCAATAGGTGCTGGAGTTAAAGCTAGCGACCCAAAAGAATGAAACTGAAGTTATGCTGGCTCTTACAGGGGGACAAAAGTGTTCTGTGCGTTCCATCAAGAATTTCAGTCTTACATTTTTGGCTTTTCTTCCTCCTTACGCCTTGTAATCTAGTACAGTAGTGACCTCTGATACCAAGATCTTCTATAGCCTTGATCCTCCAAAAATATTTACAGCTGTGGAGCTAAGCTGTTGTTGGGAAAAGAGCTTCTATTTTACATGCCTGTGTCAGCCGCCTTGGGCTCCTCACAGTAGGGGGCTCAGAGGCAGCACTCAGGCTTGAGTTCATTCACCTCTGGGGCAAATTCCACCCTCTCACTCTATCCAAATACCATTCTGAGATTTGCTTTAGTACAACTGAAAAACTGAATGCTGGACTACAGTCCTTCATCCCATTACGCTTAAGTTGTCAGTGTCACACTCTCGTCTGAATGATGGGAATCTCTAGGCTGTTATAACCCCTTGGTTGTCAAGAACAGGGTCCTGGGCACCCCTGGTGTTATGCTTGGCAAAAGGAGGGAACGTTTTGAAGTTGAGGAAGGATATAGTGAAGGAAGGTGGCAGATCATGGGCAAAGTATGGGGAAGTGGCAGTGCCAGGAAGCATCCTGCGAGGACATCGGTAGCAATCGCTAGAACGGCAGGACCCTGGGCAACAAGCTGGGCCGTCCGCTCCACAGCTGAGGTGGGGTGGTACAGTAGATACAGTTGGGCCTGAGGAGACCCAGGCTGTCCCCACTGATTCTCTAGCCAACCAGATCGATAGCATGGCTGCAGCCTAGATGGGTGGGAGCCTGCCCAACCTCTGCTGCCATGGCACGGGCAAGCACAAACACCAGCCTGCTAATAGCAAGGCTATGGTCTCCTAACCTGCGTGTCTTTCCAGGTCTGCCCTTCTTTACACAAAAGAGAGCAGCTTTTCTGCTGGTGACCTTCTTGAGAAACCCTCCATAAGGTTCACATTTACCCCACCATGAACTCCAGTGGCACTCCTTGGGCAACCCATTCCAGTGCCTCACCACCCTTACCGTGAAGAATTTCTTCCTTACAGCCAATCTGAACTTCCCCCGTTTAAGTTTGAGTCCGCTACCCCATGTCCTCTCACTACAGTCCCTCGTGAAGTGTCCCTCTCCAGCATCCCTGCAGGCCCCCTTCAGATATTGGAAGGCTGCTGTGAGGTCTCCACACAGCCTTCTCTTGCCCAGGCTGAACAGCCCCAACTTTCTCAGCCTAGCTTCGAACGGAAGGTGCTCCATTCCCCTGACCATCCTCGTGGCCCTCCTCTGGACTTGTTCCAACAATTCCGTGTCCTTTTTATGTTGAGGACACCAGAACTGCACACAGTGCTCCAAGTGAGGTCTCACGAGAACAGAGTAGAGGGTCATCCCTCTCCGTTTCTACTTCCTTTCTTTGGAAAAACCTTACTCCTTTCTGACTCACTCTCACCCTCCATCAAGCCGCCACAGTACTTTTACAGCCGATTTCTGTTTTGATCTGCTGCAGGATGCCCTGAACAGCCTCGTTCCTTGCTCCCTGCGAGAGAGGAATTTCCGCGCCCGAGATTACCGGCCCTCTTCGCTCTGCGAGGATCCTCTCTGATGGAGTAGCACTGACACCCAGTGGCCCTTAAAGTAAAATCGAGAAATCACTGAATTTCTCCCTCCGGTCCGTTCGTGCTGCATTCCAGGGGCATTAGACACAGGGCGCAGCGTCAGGACACTCACAAGCTCTTTATACAACCTCCTTCAGGGCCTTCACACTTCGCTCAGCCCCCCAGAACGAAACATGAGCAATAGATTTCCTTGGCCTCCTGGGATCTGTGGAATCAACTGCCACTACACAAGAACAAAACCTCTCTGAGAGATGAAGGATCAGCTCTTAGGAACAGGGTGGAAATTAGAAGCAGAAACGTCTCTAATTTAGCTGTACACAGTTTATAATCCCTAGCCAGTAGGAGAAGATTGAAATGGTGGGGATCTGTAGCAACACACCCCAGAGCTGCCCAGAAAACTTCAGGACGACAGGAGTTAAGTGTGCTGTACATAAGCAAGTTTATCATTGCAGTAGGAGGCAAGTGCTTGACCTTAGTCTGCTCATCAGTAGATGTTTATCCCTTCTCTTTATCTGTTTTTAGTTTTTTATTCCTTTTCCCTTTGAGAAAATGTGCAAGAAGAGAGCATTGCTATTAAAATTGTACATGAAGCTGGCAGATTCTGTGAAGGCCTCTCCACAGACACGTTGATGCTGGCAGGCACCACTTGGGATCATCCAGTCCAACTCCTCTGCCCACCAGGGTCAGCTGTTCTTTGGCATAACCAAGCCATATGACCCAGTATAGACTTAAGCTTGCCTAACCCTAGGTCTCTGACACCCATTTGCATTTGCATGCGTGAGTTTTACTGCCCAGATTGAATGTGTGGAAGTATTTTGAGTTTAATTATTTAAACATATGCTTATTCCCTCTTGAAATCAGTATGGAGTAAGCCCATACCTTGCTGTTTTGCTCACTGTTGTTGCTCTCTCATCTTTATTCTAGTTGTACTATTGGGCCTCTCTTCTCTGAGAGAACTTTGAACCTTACCTCTTCAATTATACATCTCTCTCTCAGTCCTTAGGGGTTCTCCTCGTAAAGCTATTTGATGGCTGTAGGGTGTGGCTTTTGTACACAGAGAGGTACAGACGTACAGACGAGAAGTGCAAATGTTATGTGCATAACATTCCTTCATTCATGCAATTTTGTCGTTGTGCTCGCAGGGAAGAATGTATTGGTAAGCGATATCATTCATGCCAGACTTCATAGCAGTATTTCACACCTACAGCCACTTCCAGAGACGTAGAACATTTAATATCTAAGTCCAAGGTGCTCGGTTGTTGAAAGCAATGGGAGAACTGTTGAATAAAACTCCCAGAGGACACAACACAAGGAACTGCTCCCCACACTTATGCAGGAAATGCTGTACTCTTGTCCCCTCCACCCAAGCCCTGATAGTCCCTTTCCATTTCAAATGGAAAAATAATTCATCCCTGAGCCCAAATCTGGTTAGGTTATTAGTCATGACCATGTGAGCAGCACAAACTAACTTTTTGTCAGGGAGAAATAAATGCTGCTTCTTTAAGACGGGTGAAAAGGAGTGATTTCATTCCCTTCCACCGATACCAGAGGCTTCCTTTTATTTATGTTGTATTTACTTAGTCTCTAGGGACTTCAGTTTTATTTGCCCTGAAGAGATCAGCAGAAAATGACTCACTTTTGCTTTTCAGCAGCCACCCAGATGATCTGTACCTGAATGCTTGTTGTTAGTCAATTAGTACTTTAATCAAGGTGTCTTGCGTTTGTTCTTTAACCTTTGTCTCTTTCAGTGCATCTTTCAGAAGGAGTCAAGAGAGTATTACATTCTCCAGGAGAGACCACAAGAGATCTGCTCTCTAGAGAGTAAGATAAAATGCATGGCATCAAAATGCTCCATTGTCTCTTTTTGGAAATAAGGCAATAAAAAGACAGCGTCTGGGATTTGCTCCACTTTCTCATGCTCTCAGTTACTTTTATCCAAATTTCTTTTTGGAAGGAGAAACACAAACACATCTCCCAAGACTGCAAGGACCCTATGATCCAAGGATACTCTCAGGAAAACTTGTGCCATATCCTGAAAGTCTGCGTACGTACAGATGAAAGAGCAAGAGAGTACTTCAGTGATTCCTTCATAAACTAAGCTTAGGGAGAGTTAAGAAGGCCATCAAAGTGTCTTATTTAGGTCTTGCCGTCTAGACTGTGCAAGGAAGTATCAAGTGAAAGTGGAGCTGAGGGGTGCAAAGACTGAGAAGAGCTGTAGACAAGTGCCAAGGATTCACCTGTAGAAGCAAGGAAGGGATCAAGACGAAGTGACTTTAGAGAAAGCCAAGTCCCGTTTCAATTGGCTGGCTCTGGCGCTGTTACCTTTTCATCGATGTGACTGAGGAGTTCTCCACAGCTCTTTATCTCCCTACTGTGGGTACAGCAGTAGAAGCCAGCATGGGTCGCATGACACATCAAGGTAAACACAGCCTCTCCAGATGATGAAAGGGCAGGTTATGGACAGTAAGACCAAGTTTCAAGGGAAGCTGGAGGCAGGTTCCCCTACCTAAAGCTAAGCCTTTCACATTGGCGAACTTTGGGTTTGGCGAGAAGCTGCTTCCAAGGACAGTCACCAAGAAGCAGAGTGTTATCAGTATTAACAGTCTAAAAGTGCCAGACTCATAGCTTCTGATGGCTGAATGTGCACTTTCAAGAAGCACATTTAAAGAAGCTCTGGGGACGGGGGTATGAGAAATATTCACTGAAGGTAAGGGGAAAAGTGAGATCTAGACAACCTGTCATCATCATCATTGTATCGTAATAATAAAAAATGTGACTGGGATTGCCATTCCTGTGATCCTGTTCTGTTTGTGTCCTTCTCTGAGTCATCCTAGTTTCCTACCTGTGTGTTCCATGCCAGCATGAATCAAATGTTAACCTTCAAGATAAAAAAAAACCCCACATAGTCACTGTTTTCCTGCCAGCTGGAAGCCTCCCTTGGCACATTGAGCCTGGGGACAGCTCATTTGGAGGAGCAAGCAAGCAGTTCTCATCTCTGCAGCTGAGAGGAACAGGAAGGTTCAGCTCGCACTGAGTGTGAGGAAGTGCAAAGAGACAGTGCACTAAGCCAAAGCAGGTACAGAAACCAGGCAGCTCAGCCTCTTGGAGTGCCCCTTACCTTCCTGGAGTGCTTGCTGTGGTGGGACAGGTGGAGGACAGAGGGAGTCTTGGACATTAGACCTTTATACAGCAATCATCCTTGCCTGAATGTTACTTGGAACATGGCTCTTGGCAAACTACATAATGGCAGGACGTTCACGACAGTTCTGGTCCTACCCTTTTCTGATGGCCTCACACTCCCTGCTGCAGTCAGAAAACTGGAACTGAGTTCCAGCATTCACCCCAGACAGGGACACATGCCCACCCATGGCCCTGGCAGTGATTTCTGGGAAAGGCAGAGCTGTGCAGAGCCCTGACTTGGGGAAAAAGAAGAAGCTGAGAGCTTGTGGTTTAAGTGCTGGCTGAGGTGAGGGATTCAGATTAGTACTCCCATTTTTTACCTCCTGTTGTCGTTTAGGATAGGTATAATATTGTGCTTCCCTTAGAAATGGAATCACAGTGTCACCTTCCTTTTTATGTCCTTTCTTTTCCTAATGAAAACACTTGACAAGACCTTAGGTTTTTAGCTAGCCACTCCAGGCAGAGAAGGCAAACAGGTACTGACAAAGGCTGTAGGGAAATAAAACTCAATAGGTGCTGGAGTTAAAGCTAGCGACCCAAAAGAATGAAACTGAAGTTATGCTGGCTCTTACAGGGGGACAAAAGTGTTCTGTGCGTTCCATCAAGAATTTCAGTCTTACATTTTTGGCTTTTCTTCCTCCTTACGCCTTGTAATCTAGTACAGTAGTGACCTCTGATACCAAGATCTTCTATAGCCTTGATCCTCCAAAAATATTTACAGCTGTGGAGCTAAGCTGTTGTTGGGAAAAGAGCTTCTATTTTACATGCCTGTGTCAGCCGCCTTGGGCTCCTCACAGTAGGGGGCTCAGAGGCAGCACTCAGGCTTGAGTTCATTCACCTCTGGGGCAAATTCCACCCTCTCACTCTATCCAAATACCATTCTGAGATTTGCTTTAGTACAACTGAAAAACTGAATGCTGGACTACAGTCCTTCATCCCATTACGCTTAAGTTGTCAGTGTCACACTCTCGTCTGAATGATGGGAATCTCTAGGCTGTTATAACCCCTTGGTTGTCAAGAACAGGGTCCTGGGCACCCCTGGTGTTATGCTTGGCAAAAGGAGGGAACGTTTTGAAGTTGAGGAAGGATATAGTGAAGGAAGGTGGCAGATCATGGGCAAAGTATGGGGAAGTGGCAGTGCCAGGAAGCATCCTGCGAGGACATCGGTAGCAATCGCTAGAACGGCAGGACCCTGGGCAACAAGCTGGGCCGTCCGCTCCACAGCTGAGGTGGGGTGGTACAGTAGATACAGTTGGGCCTGAGGAGACCCAGGCTGTCCCCACTGATTCTCTAGCCAACCAGATCGATAGCATGGCTGCAGCCTAGATGGGTGGGAGCCTGCCCAACCTCTGCTGCCATGGCACGGGCAAGCACAAACACCAGCCTGCTAATAGCAAGGCTATGGTCTCCTAACCTGCGTGTCTTTCCAGGTCTGCCCTTCTTTACACAAAAGAGAGCAGCTTTTCTGCTGGTGACCTTCTTGAGAAACCCTCCATAAGGTTCACATTTACCCCACCATGAACTCCAGTGGCACTCCTTGGGCAACCCATTCCAGTGCCTCACCACCCTTACCGTGAAGAATTTCTTCCTTACAGCCAATCTGAACTTCCCCCGTTTAAGTTTGAGTCCGCTACCCCATGTCCTCTCACTACAGTCCCTCGTGAAGTGTCCCTCTCCAGCATCCCTGCAGGCCCCCTTCAGATATTGGAAGGCTGCTGTGAGGTCTCCACACAGCCTTCTCTTGCCCAGGCTGAACAGCCCCAACTTTCTCAGCCTAGCTTCGAACGGAAGGTGCTCCATTCCCCTGACCATCCTCGTGGCCCTCCTCTGGACTTGTTCCAACAATTCCGTGTCCTTTTTATGTTGAGGACACCAGAACTGCACACAGTGCTCCAAGTGAGGTCTCACGAGAACAGAGTAGAGGGTCATCCCTCTCCGTTTCTACTTCCTTTCTTTGGAAAAACCTTACTCCTTTCTGACTCACTCTCACCCTCCATCAAGCCGCCACAGTACTTTTACAGCCGATTTCTGTTTTGATCTGCTGCAGGATGCCCTGAACAGCCTCGTTCCTTGCTCCCTGCGAGAGAGGAATTTCCGCGCCCGAGATTACCGGCCCTCTTCGCTCTGCGAGGATCCTCTCTGATGGAGTAGCACTGACACCCAGTGGCCCTTAAAGTAAAATCGAGAAATCACTGAATTTCTCCCTCCGGTCCGTTCGTGCTGCATTCCAGGGGCATTAGACACAGGGCGCAGCGTCAGGACACTCACAAGCTCTTTATACAACCTCCTTCAGGGCCTTCACACTTCGCTCAGCCCCCCAGAACGAAACATGAGCAATAGATTTCCTTGGCCTCCTGGGATCTGTGGAATCAACTGCCACTACACAAGAACAAAACCTCTCTGAGAGATGAAGGATCAGCTCTTAGGAACAGGGTGGAAATTAGAAGCAGAAACGTCTCTAATTTAGCTGTACACAGTTTATAATCCCTAGCCAGTAGGAGAAGATTGAAATGGTGGGGATCTGTAGCAACACACCCCAGAGCTGCCCAGAAAACTTCAGGACGACAGGAGTTAAGTGTGCTGTACATAAGCAAGTTTATCATTGCAGTAGGAGGCAAGTGCTTGACCTTAGTCTGCTCATCAGTAGATGTTTATCCCTTCTCTTTATCTGTTTTTAGTTTTTTATTCCTTTTCCCTTTGAGAAAATGTGCAAGAAGAGAGCATTGCTATTAAAATTGTACATGAAGCTGGCAGATTCTGTGAAGGCCTCTCCACAGACACGTTGATGCTGGCAGGCACCACTTGGGATCATCCAGTCCAACTCCTCTGCCCACCAGGGTCAGCTGTTCTTTGGCATAACCAAGCCATATGACCCAGTATAGACTTAAGCTTGCCTAACCCTAGGTCTCTGACACCCATTTGCATTTGCATGCGTGAGTTTTACTGCCCAGATTGAATGTGTGGAAGTATTTTGAGTTTAATTATTTAAACATATGCTTATTCCCTCTTGAAATCAGTATGGAGTAAGCCCATACCTTGCTGTTTTGCTCACTGTTGTTGCTCTCTCATCTTTATTCTAGTTGTACTATTGGGCCTCTCTTCTCTGAGAGAACTTTGAACCTTACCTCTTCAATTATACATCTCTCTCTCAGTCCTTAGGGGTTCTCCTCGTAAAGCTATTTGATGGCTGTAGGGTGTGGCTTTTGTACACAGAGAGGTACAGACGTACAGACGAGAAGTGCAAATGTTATGTGCATAACATTCCTTCATTCATGCAATTTTGTCGTTGTGCTCGCAGGGAAGAATGTATTGGTAAGCGATATCATTCATGCCAGACTTCATAGCAGTATTTCACACCTACAGCCACTTCCAGAGACGTAGAACATTTAATATCTAAGTCCAAGGTGCTCGGTTGTTGAAAGCAATGGGAGAACTGTTGAATAAAACTCCCAGAGGACACAACACAAGGAACTGCTCCCCACACTTATGCAGGAAATGCTGTACTCTTGTCCCCTCCACCCAAGCCCTGATAGTCCCTTTCCATTTCAAATGGAAAAATAATTCATCCCTGAGCCCAAATCTGGTTAGGTTATTAGTCATGACCATGTGAGCAGCACAAACTAACTTTTTGTCAGGGAGAAATAAATGCTGCTTCTTTAAGACGGGTGAAAAGGAGTGATTTCATTCCCTTCCACCGATACCAGAGGCTTCCTTTTATTTATGTTGTATTTACTTAGTCTCTAGGGACTTCAGTTTTATTTGCCCTGAAGAGATCAGCAGAAAATGACTCACTTTTGCTTTTCAGCAGCCACCCAGATGATCTGTACCTGAATGCTTGTTGTTAGTCAATTAGTACTTTAATCAAGGTGTCTTGCGTTTGTTCTTTAACCTTTGTCTCTTTCAGTGCATCTTTCAGAAGGAGTCAAGAGAGTATTACATTCTCCAGGAGAGACCACAAGAGATCTGCTCTCTAGAGAGTAAGATAAAATGCATGGCATCAAAATGCTCCATTGTCTCTTTTTGGAAATAAGGCAATAAAAAGACAGCGTCTGGGATTTGCTCCACTTTCTCATGCTCTCAGTTACTTTTATCCAAATTTCTTTTTGGAAGGAGAAACACAAACACATCTCCCAAGACTGCAAGGACCCTATGATCCAAGGATACTCTCAGGAAAACTTGTGCCATATCCTGAAAGTCTGCGTACGTACAGATGAAAGAGCAAGAGAGTACTTCAGTGATTCCTTCATAAACTAAGCTTAGGGAGAGTTAAGAAGGCCATCAAAGTGTCTTATTTAGGTCTTGCCGTCTAGACTGTGCAAGGAAGTATCAAGTGAAAGTGGAGCTGAGGGGTGCAAAGACTGAGAAGAGCTGTAGACAAGTGCCAAGGATTCACCTGTAGAAGCAAGGAAGGGATCAAGACGAAGTGACTTTAGAGAAAGCCAAGTCCCGTTTCAATTGGCTGGCTCTGGCGCTGTTACCTTTTCATCGATGTGACTGAGGAGTTCTCCACAGCTCTTTATCTCCCTACTGTGGGTACAGCAGTAGAAGCCAGCATGGGTCGCATGACACATCAAGGTAAACACAGCCTCTCCAGATGATGAAAGGGCAGGTTATGGACAGTAAGACCAAGTTTCAAGGGAAGCTGGAGGCAGGTTCCCCTACCTAAAGCTAAGCCTTTCACATTGGCGAACTTTGGGTTTGGCGAGAAGCTGCTTCCAAGGACAGTCACCAAGAAGCAGAGTGTTATCAGTATTAACAGTCTAAAAGTGCCAGACTCATAGCTTCTGATGGCTGAATGTGCACTTTCAAGAAGCACATTTAAAGAAGCTCTGGGGACGGGGGTATGAGAAATATTCACTGAAGGTAAGGGGAAAAGTGAGATCTAGACAACCTGTCATCATCATCATTGTATCGTAATAATAAAAAATGTGACTGGGATTGCCATTCCTGTGATCCTGTTCTGTTTGTGTCCTTCTCTGAGTCATCCTAGTTTCCTACCTGTGTGTTCCATGCCAGCATGAATCAAATGTTAACCTTCAAGATAAAAAAAAAACCCCACATAGTCACTGTTTTCCTGCCAGCTGGAAGCCTCCCTTGGCACATTGAGCCTGGGGACAGCTCATTTGGAGGAGCAAGCAAGCAGTTCTCATCTCTGCAGCTGAGAGGAACAGGAAGGTTCAGCTCGCACTGAGTGTGAGGAAGTGCAAAGAGACAGTGCACTAAGCCAAAGCAGGTACAGAAACCAGGCAGCTCAGCCTCTTGGAGTGCCCCTTACCTTCCTGGAGTGCTTGCTGTGGTGGGACAGGTGGAGGACAGAGGGAGTCTTGGACATTAGACCTTTATACAGCAATCATCCTTGCCTGAATGTTACTTGGAACATGGCTCTTGGCAAACTACATAATGGCAGGACGTTCACGACAGTTCTGGTCCTACCCTTTTCTGATGGCCTCACACTCCCTGCTGCAGTCAGAAAACTGGAACTGAGTTCCAGCATTCACCCCAGACAGGGACACATGCCCACCCATGGCCCTGGCAGTGATTTCTGGGAAAGGCAGAGCTGTGCAGAGCCCTGACTTGGGGAAAAAGAAGAAGCTGAGAGCTTGTGGTTTAAGTGCTGGCTGAGGTGAGGGATTCAGATTAGTACTCCCATTTTTTACCTCCTGTTGTCGTTTAGGATAGGTATAATATTGTGCTTCCCTTAGAAATGGAATCACAGTGTCACCTTCCTTTTTATGTCCTTTCTTTTCCTAATGAAAACACTTGACAAGACCTTAGGTTTTTAGCTAGCCACTCCAGGCAGAGAAGGCAAACAGGTACTGACAAAGGCTGTAGGGAAATAAAACTCAATAGGTGCTGGAGTTAAAGCTAGCGACCCAAAAGAATGAAACTGAAGTTATGCTGGCTCTTACAGGGGGACAAAAGTGTTCTGTGCGTTCCATCAAGAATTTCAGTCTTACATTTTTGGCTTTTCTTCCTCCTTACGCCTTGTAATCTAGTACAGTAGTGACCTCTGATACCAAGATCTTCTATAGCCTTGATCCTCCAAAAATATTTACAGCTGTGGAGCTAAGCTGTTGTTGGGAAAAGAGCTTCTATTTTACATGCCTGTGTCAGCCGCCTTGGGCTCCTCACAGTAGGGGGCTCAGAGGCAGCACTCAGGCTTGAGTTCATTCACCTCTGGGGCAAATTCCACCCTCTCACTCTATCCAAATACCATTCTGAGATTTGCTTTAGTACAACTGAAAAACTGAATGCTGGACTACAGTCCTTCATCCCATTACGCTTAAGTTGTCAGTGTCACACTCTCGTCTGAATGATGGGAATCTCTAGGCTGTTATAACCCCTTGGTTGTCAAGAACAGGGTCCTGGGCACCCCTGGTGTTATGCTTGGCAAAAGGAGGGAACGTTTTGAAGTTGAGGAAGGATATAGTGAAGGAAGGTGGCAGATCATGGGCAAAGTATGGGGAAGTGGCAGTGCCAGGAAGCATCCTGCGAGGACATCGGTAGCAATCGCTAGAACGGCAGGACCCTGGGCAACAAGCTGGGCCGTCCGCTCCACAGCTGAGGTGGGGTGGTACAGTAGATACAGTTGGGCCTGAGGAGACCCAGGCTGTCCCCACTGATTCTCTAGCCAACCAGATCGATAGCATGGCTGCAGCCTAGATGGGTGGGAGCCTGCCCAACCTCTGCTGCCATGGCACGGGCAAGCACAAACACCAGCCTGCTAATAGCAAGGCTATGGTCTCCTAACCTGCGTGTCTTTCCAGGTCTGCCCTTCTTTACACAAAAGAGAGCAGCTTTTCTGCTGGTGACCTTCTTGAGAAACCCTCCATAAGGTTCACATTTACCCCACCATGAACTCCAGTGGCACTCCTTGGGCAACCCATTCCAGTGCCTCACCACCCTTACCGTGAAGAATTTCTTCCTTACAGCCAATCTGAACTTCCCCCGTTTAAGTTTGAGTCCGCTACCCCATGTCCTCTCACTACAGTCCCTCGTGAAGTGTCCCTCTCCAGCATCCCTGCAGGCCCCCTTCAGATATTGGAAGGCTGCTGTGAGGTCTCCACACAGCCTTCTCTTGCCCAGGCTGAACAGCCCCAACTTTCTCAGCCTAGCTTCGAACGGAAGGTGCTCCATTCCCCTGACCATCCTCGTGGCCCTCCTCTGGACTTGTTCCAACAATTCCGTGTCCTTTTTATGTTGAGGACACCAGAACTGCACACAGTGCTCCAAGTGAGGTCTCACGAGAACAGAGTAGAGGGTCATCCCTCTCCGTTTCTACTTCCTTTCTTTGGAAAAACCTTACTCCTTTCTGACTCACTCTCACCCTCCATCAAGCCGCCACAGTACTTTTACAGCCGATTTCTGTTTTGATCTGCTGCAGGATGCCCTGAACAGCCTCGTTCCTTGCTCCCTGCGAGAGAGGAATTTCCGCGCCCGAGATTACCGGCCCTCTTCGCTCTGCGAGGATCCTCTCTGATGGAGTAGCACTGACACCCAGTGGCCCTTAAAGTAAAATCGAGAAATCACTGAATTTCTCCCTCCGGTCCGTTCGTGCTGCATTCCAGGGGCATTAGACACAGGGCGCAGCGTCAGGACACTCACAAGCTCTTTATACAACCTCCTTCAGGGCCTTCACACTTCGCTCAGCCCCCCAGAACGAAACATGAGCAATAGATTTCCTTGGCCTCCTGGGATCTGTGGAATCAACTGCCACTACACAAGAACAAAACCTCTCTGAGAGATGAAGGATCAGCTCTTAGGAACAGGGTGGAAATTAGAAGCAGAAACGTCTCTAATTTAGCTGTACACAGTTTATAATCCCTAGCCAGTAGGAGAAGATTGAAATGGTGGGGATCTGTAGCAACACACCCCAGAGCTGCCCAGAAAACTTCAGGACGACAGGAGTTAAGTGTGCTGTACATAAGCAAGTTTATCATTGCAGTAGGAGGCAAGTGCTTGACCTTAGTCTGCTCATCAGTAGATGTTTATCCCTTCTCTTTATCTGTTTTTAGTTTTTTATTCCTTTTCCCTTTGAGAAAATGTGCAAGAAGAGAGCATTGCTATTAAAATTGTACATGAAGCTGGCAGATTCTGTGAAGGCCTCTCCACAGACACGTTGATGCTGGCAGGCACCACTTGGGATCATCCAGTCCAACTCCTCTGCCCACCAGGGTCAGCTGTTCTTTGGCATAACCAAGCCATATGACCCAGTATAGACTTAAGCTTGCCTAACCCTAGGTCTCTGACACCCATTTGCATTTGCATGCGTGAGTTTTACTGCCCAGATTGAATGTGTGGAAGTATTTTGAGTTTAATTATTTAAACATATGCTTATTCCCTCTTGAAATCAGTATGGAGTAAGCCCATACCTTGCTGTTTTGCTCACTGTTGTTGCTCTCTCATCTTTATTCTAGTTGTACTATTGGGCCTCTCTTCTCTGAGAGAACTTTGAACCTTACCTCTTCAATTATACATCTCTCTCTCAGTCCTTAGGGGTTCTCCTCGTAAAGCTATTTGATGGCTGTAGGGTGTGGCTTTTGTACACAGAGAGGTACAGACGTACAGACGAGAAGTGCAAATGTTATGTGCATAACATTCCTTCATTCATGCAATTTTGTCGTTGTGCTCGCAGGGAAGAATGTATTGGTAAGCGATATCATTCATGCCAGACTTCATAGCAGTATTTCACACCTACAGCCACTTCCAGAGACGTAGAACATTTAATATCTAAGTCCAAGGTGCTCGGTTGTTGAAAGCAATGGGAGAACTGTTGAATAAAACTCCCAGAGGACACAACACAAGGAACTGCTCCCCACACTTATGCAGGAAATGCTGTACTCTTGTCCCCTCCACCCAAGCCCTGATAGTCCCTTTCCATTTCAAATGGAAAAATAATTCATCCCTGAGCCCAAATCTGGTTAGGTTATTAGTCATGACCATGTGAGCAGCACAAACTAACTTTTTGTCAGGGAGAAATAAATGCTGCTTCTTTAAGACGGGTGAAAAGGAGTGATTTCATTCCCTTCCACCGATACCAGAGGCTTCCTTTTATTTATGTTGTATTTACTTAGTCTCTAGGGACTTCAGTTTTATTTGCCCTGAAGAGATCAGCAGAAAATGACTCACTTTTGCTTTTCAGCAGCCACCCAGATGATCTGTACCTGAATGCTTGTTGTTAGTCAATTAGTACTTTAATCAAGGTGTCTTGCGTTTGTTCTTTAACCTTTGTCTCTTTCAGTGCATCTTTCAGAAGGAGTCAAGAGAGTATTACATTCTCCAGGAGAGACCACAAGAGATCTGCTCTCTAGAGAGTAAGATAAAATGCATGGCATCAAAATGCTCCATTGTCTCTTTTTGGAAATAAGGCAATAAAAAGACAGCGTCTGGGATTTGCTCCACTTTCTCATGCTCTCAGTTACTTTTATCCAAATTTCTTTTTGGAAGGAGAAACACAAACACATCTCCCAAGACTGCAAGGACCCTATGATCCAAGGATACTCTCAGGAAAACTTGTGCCATATCCTGAAAGTCTGCGTACGTACAGATGAAAGAGCAAGAGAGTACTTCAGTGATTCCTTCATAAACTAAGCTTAGGGAGAGTTAAGAAGGCCATCAAAGTGTCTTATTTAGGTCTTGCCGTCTAGACTGTGCAAGGAAGTATCAAGTGAAAGTGGAGCTGAGGGGTGCAAAGACTGAGAAGAGCTGTAGACAAGTGCCAAGGATTCACCTGTAGAAGCAAGGAAGGGATCAAGACGAAGTGACTTTAGAGAAAGCCAAGTCCCGTTTCAATTGGCTGGCTCTGGCGCTGTTACCTTTTCATCGATGTGACTGAGGAGTTCTCCACAGCTCTTTATCTCCCTACTGTGGGTACAGCAGTAGAAGCCAGCATGGGTCGCATGACACATCAAGGTAAACACAGCCTCTCCAGATGATGAAAGGGCAGGTTATGGACAGTAAGACCAAGTTTCAAGGGAAGCTGGAGGCAGGTTCCCCTACCTAAAGCTAAGCCTTTCACATTGGCGAACTTTGGGTTTGGCGAGAAGCTGCTTCCAAGGACAGTCACCAAGAAGCAGAGTGTTATCAGTATTAACAGTCTAAAAGTGCCAGACTCATAGCTTCTGATGGCTGAATGTGCACTTTCAAGAAGCACATTTAAAGAAGCTCTGGGGACGGGGGTATGAGAAATATTCACTGAAGGTAAGGGGAAAAGTGAGATCTAGACAACCTGTCATCATCATCATTGTATCGTAATAATAAAAAATGTGACTGGGATTGCCATTCCTGTGATCCTGTTCTGTTTGTGTCCTTCTCTGAGTCATCCTAGTTTCCTACCTGTGTGTTCCATGCCAGCATGAATCAAATGTTAACCTTCAAGATAAAAAAAAAACCCCACATAGTCACTGTTTTCCTGCCAGCTGGAAGCCTCCCTTGGCACATTGAGCCTGGGGACAGCTCATTTGGAGGAGCAAGCAAGCAGTTCTCATCTCTGCAGCTGAGAGGAACAGGAAGGTTCAGCTCGCACTGAGTGTGAGGAAGTGCAAAGAGACAGTGCACTAAGCCAAAGCAGGTACAGAAACCAGGCAGCTCAGCCTCTTGGAGTGCCCCTTACCTTCCTGGAGTGCTTGCTGTGGTGGGACAGGTGGAGGACAGAGGGAGTCTTGGACATTAGACCTTTATACAGCAATCATCCTTGCCTGAATGTTACTTGGAACATGGACTTTCCTTCATCTGGGTTATTCATTCTATTCATTATGACCTGCATCAGCCAGGCACTTCAATGTAGTGATATGGGCTCTGTTATTAAGGGGACAGTTCTGCAAGCAAAGCTGTTTTGTCTGAGACAATCTTAAATTCTACATCTGAATCAAAACTTTTTCGCACTGCTTTTGGGGATGGGTTTTGGCCAGCAGGAGGCAACGGAAAAGGCTATCCTTTCTCTTTTCAGTAGAGTCTCTCATACTCACTCAAACCCCTGTGAAGTTGTGTTTATCCACAATCTGCACATTATTTCCCTCCCAAATAATGCAAAAGTTTTACAGCAGAAGGCTAATTTACGACACATGAAGGGGAAATACTTCCTCTCCAACTTGCCCTGGAGTTGTGCTTAGCAATTTCGGCAGAGTTAGCCTCTGACAGCCGTTGGTCGCTTTTGTGATGTGTACAGTCCAATAGACTCACCTGAGCTCCCATGTTATTCTTGGTATCTCCTGCCCTTGGATACTGTGATACGATCCTATTTCATGCCGAATTTTATAGTCAGTGGGCATTCAGTACAGTACAATACAATCATTGTTCTTTTCAAGAGTATAACTCCCTAAGTATCTCCGTAACACCTACTTGATTTTGACATTCTGGATAGCACTAACGTGGGTAGCACAGATGCTCACAGACGATGACAACCTGAATTTCTGTGAAGATCAAAGACTTGACGTGCACAAAGACTTCTGAAAGGAAAGCATGATCTCTGATGAGGAAGCATGTGTCCTGAATTCCTCCCAGGCAGTGCAGGAGATCAGCTGGTTTAATATCAGCACATGTCTGTGTAACAGATGGACTGCTGCAGAACTGTGACCACGCAAATGGACAATCATAATTAACGACAAGGGGTTATGCAAGTATGAAATAGGTCATAAGAAACTATCCAGGACACAGCCAGGGAAAACACGGGTTGCAGTACATTCCTTTTCCAACAGAAATTATGCTGATGGATCTTGTCAAAGAGCCCAGTCCTTTCAGCTTGAGGTAGAAGCCCACCCGGGCCCTACTATTGCATGCAGCTGATGATTGGCATGGGAGGATGGGGTTCTGCCAGGCATATTCACCTCTTCTCACTGAGACAGGAGAACAAATGTGCTACTTTTCAGTGCCAGCATCAAGTTGTTTCAAGAAATCACAGAATCAAGAAATGGTTGAGGCTAGAAGGGACCTTGGTGGCTACCTTGTCCACCCCTCCTTGCTCGAGCAGGGCTACCTCGAGCTGGCTGCTCAGGACCATGTCCAGAAGACGTTCTCCAAGGATGGAGAAGTGTTTTCTCATGTTCAGGAGGAACCGCCCATGTTTCAGTTTGTGTCCATTGCCTCTTGTCCTGTCACTGGACACTACCAGAAAGAGCCTGGCTTCACCTTCTTTACACCTTCTCTTCAGGTATTTGTACATGATGATAAGATTCACACACACACACACACGCACACACACACGCACACACACCCCAGACTTCTCCAGGATAAACAGTCTCAGCTTTCTCAGTTGTACCTAATAGGAGAGATGTCCCCATCCCTTAATCCATTTAATGGCCCATTGCTGGCATAGCTGTCCGTTACGCATAAATTAAGACATCGAACAGGACTGAACCTAGCATTGATCTGTGAGGTACAACATTAGTGACTAGCTTCCGACTAAGCTTTGTGCCACTGATCGCTGACCATTCAGCCAGTTTTCAATCCATCTCACTGTCTACTCATCAGTTTTGCTTTGAGGAACTAATGGGAGATAGTGTCAGAGCCTTTCCGATGTCCAGGTAGACAATACCCCCTGCTCTCCCTGCATCTGCTAAGCCAGTCATTTCGTTGTAGAAGATTATTAAGTTGGTTAAGCACATGCAGACTACTCCCAGTCACCTTCTTGTCCTTCATGCATCTTAAAATATTTTCCTGGATGAGTTGCTTCATCATTTTTCTAGGAATCAAGCTAAGGCTGGATGGCATATAGTTCTCTGGGTTCTCCTCTTTGACATTCTTGAAGGTAACAGTGACATTTGCTTTCCTGTAGTCCTCAATCACTGCTCGCAGTCACCATGACCTGTCAAAGATAATTAAGAGCGGACGTGAATGACGCCAGCCAGATCCCTCTATATTCATGCGTTCGTCCTCTCAGGACCCATGGACGTACACACTTCCAATTTGCTGGAGTATTCCCTAACCTGGATCTCTTCCAAAAAGAAGAGAACCAAGTCCTCCTTCTTCCAGACTTGCTCCCTGGCCTCTGGGGCTAATGATTTCTGAAAGTCTATCTTACTGGGAAAGACTGGGTTGAGTATTGCGTTCAGTATTTCAGCCTTTTCCAAGCCACACGTCACCAGGGCCCCTAACCTGGTTCAGCAGTGAGCCCACATTTTCTCTGCACGTGTACTTAGAGGAGGCTTTCTCGTTCCCTTTCTCTCCCCTTGAGAAATTCAGCTCTAGCTGTATTTGGGCTGTCCTGTCCTGTCCCTCCACATGCTCTGACAGTGTCTCTGCATTCTCCCTAGGTTGCCTGTCCTGCTTCCATCATCTGTATCTTTTTGTGTTTGGGTTTTGCCTACACATGTAAGCCTCCTGTTATCCTGGCTTGACTTCATGCTCGGTGGGATGACCTTGATTGGAAGAGATGATCCCTGACTATCAACCAGCTTTCTTGGATCTCATTCCCTCTAGGGCCCTCTAGGACTCTTTGAAGAAGACCCCTGGAGAGGCCAAAGTCTCACCTGAAGTCCTGCGTTGTGATCTTGCTTTTTGATCTCTTCCTTACTCTCAAGATTCTGGAGTCCACTATCTCATGGTCATTGCAGGCGAGGCTGCCTTCAGCCTTCACGTCCCCTGTGAGTCTTTCCTTCATTGCAAATATCAGCTCTAACAGAACAACCGTTCTCTGTGGCTCCTCTATCACTTGTGTCAGTAAGTTGTCATAGATCTCCAGACGTGTCCTGGACTGCTGACGCTCTGCTGTGCAGGGCAGAAACTGCTGTGGTTAAAGTCCCCCATGAGGACCAAGACCCACAGAATGAAGCTGCTTTTAGATATCTGTAGAAGACCTTATTCGCTTGTCCATCCTGGTCAGGCATCCTGTAAGAGACAGCAACTATAGTGTCACCAACACTGGACTATTCTTTCATCCTTACCCAGAAGCTCTCATTTGGCTCATCATCTACCCCTAGGCAGAGCTCCACGCATCCTTTAAAAAGGCCAACTCC
Organism: Myiopsitta monachus; assembly: GCA_017639245.1. NCBI lineage: Eukaryota > Metazoa > Chordata > Aves > Psittaciformes > Psittacidae > Myiopsitta > Myiopsitta monachus. The sequence continues at coordinate 72,915,649 of CM029941.1, forward strand.
ATCTCTGATTTAAAATGCTGCAAATACCACAGGCCTGGTGATCACTGCTCTGTACCACGCATCTCTCAGTAGTACTATGGCTCCATGTTACTGACCAAAACACAGATCCCTGCCTTTTATTTGTCCTAGAGAAGTGCTAACTTCACTTCTGGAAGGCTGAACCGGCAACACTCCGTGGTATTTGCAAAGCCACTTCGTGCCAGTTTTCAGTTGTCTTATCTACTGCTCCCATCAATTCCTCCTGATAACAAAACCACACATGTCTCAAAAGTAAAGAGTGACTAGGGACACGGTCTCCTCTAAGCTCTGGGAGACTGACTGTGGCTGTTCAGTGGTGGTGTACAAACAAAAGTCTTTTATTATAATGTACCGTTGCACCATGTAACTGAAGAAGAGGCACATGCTATTGCACACAGTATGAATGCAGAGTCCCCAGGAAGTACAAAGTCTTTTCAGCTGCCCAGAGATGCTGGTAGTGAACACGTACAATATCTGTCTTGTATGTCTGGACCATGCTGGCTCAAACTGTGCCAAGATTCTCAGCCACAGAACAGCTTGGTTCACTCTGGATCAGAGGCAAGGATCAAAAATAAACTTTGTGTGGATAGTGTAAGGTGTTGATTTTTTAGAGAAATAAAAACCCCGTGTGAATCAATATACACGCACTGCTGTTCGCTGCCTAAGCCTGCATGCAAAACAATCATCCTGATTCCCATTTCTTTATGACTTTCTACAAGAGACAACTGCTATTTAATCGAAGGGCATCCAGTCCTTTGTAGGCTATGAACTGAAGATAAAAAAGTCCCTGTGTTTCCTGAGCCTGAGACGGGTGCGATACAGGTTCTCCTAGAAATTCAGCAGCTGTAAGAAGTCACCCTAGTTAGTATTTCACATTAAGCCTTGCTACCTAATCCTAAGCAGGACATTACAAAAACCTGAAAACAAGTGAAAAAGCAAACCCCTCACCCTGGGAACTCTTAACAGGGAAGAATAAAAGTCAAAACCATTTGTAAGAACCCACGGCAGCGCAAACAACCATGGCCATGTTGTACCAAAGAGCATCTATCAGTGGGCATAAATTGAGAAAATTGGGGGCCTGATTATGTTACAACTTAGATTTGTAAGGCATTTGTAAGGATTCATCGAGCCACAGTGACTGTCCTCAAGTTCATCCTCAATCACCTAAAAGGGCGAGACGCCATACCGCACCAGCTCAGTCGAATTTGCACTAGGCACGGGTGATTTGATCACTGGGATTCAGCAACTGTTACTTCAGTCACAAACAGTATCACACCGCAAAAGTATCAGGAAAACTGCGTCTTCCATAGTAATGGCGGTGTCTCTCTGCAGCACTGCCCTGCGCTACAAAGCATATTGCATCCACTGTTTTTGGAATTCCTCTTTTTCTCATTCCTAAAGGAAGTTAGGTCTGAAGCAGTGAGCACAACAGAGTAAGATGAACATGGTGCTTGCAACAGTGAGCTACAACTCTACTACCAAGGTGACTTCGAGCTGATTCTGCAGCAATTGGCCCTGCTCTTCACACTATGAGAGTTCAGGATGAAGGCACGTGATTTACATATATGTATGTACTGTATAAAAATACATACATAATTTTAGAATAGATACTTTTAGTTTAAATTAACTTGTTAAAGGAAGGAGAAGTTGATGTGAAGTTTGTCTGGCAGAGTCATACTCAAGAATACGGGTTCATAGCTTTGTTCACCCACATGCTCTGCTCATCATCTCCCTGGCCCAGATTTCTACAGGGACAAAAATCTCCTGGGCAAGCTGAGAGCCTGTTCTTTTCTTGCAAGAAGGTAGTTCAACGTTGGAAAAATGTAGCTAACAGTTTCTGCCCAGTCCTTTGGGGTAGTCATTGCAGATCCTTCACTGTAATCAAAGCACCCCTAGATTCTTGATGGACCACCTTGTCCAGTATTACATGAAGGAAAATCAGACAAGTACCCAGAGAGTTCCTTTTCACAGGGTCCCAGAAACAACCTGAATCCAAGACTGCTGGGATCCTGGCACACATAGTTTTTCTCTTTAAGAGCACAGTAAGTTCATACTCGTGAGGATCATAAATCTTACCTGCTTGCAGTGGTTTAAACCTCTAAAACTCACAAAGTCGGTCACTCACTCTCGTGGTTCAAGTCTCCCCCCCCCCTCCCCCGCAGTTTTCTCACTCACGCACTCACTCACTCACTCACTCACTCACTCACTCACTCACTCACTCACAGACCTCTCTTTCTTCCCCCAGTCCCAGGGGGATGGGGAGGAGAATTTAAAAGAATGCAACTCGCACAGGTTGAGATAAGAACAGTTTAGTATCTAAGGTATAACACAAATCACTACTGCTACCACCAGTAATAATACAGGTCCAAAACCAAAACCACAGCGCTGCACCAGCTACCAAGAAGGAGAAAAATGACTGCTGCTGCTGAACCCATGACAATCAACCCCTTATTCCATACCATTCACTTTATGCTCAGATCCCACGTTTTCAGTATACCATCACATGTATATGTATGGATCCACACACAGAGAGAAAAGGAGAGAGATCATCCCTTAGTGCATGAGCCAACCCCTGCAAAGCTGCTGAGTCCATCCAGTCCGTGATACTAGGCTCAATCTTTTGGAACAGCAGGAGAGGCTGTGTGCAGTGCTCACACTTGTGAATAACCTGGGCAATAGTGTCCATTGCTAAGTCCACCCTTCGATCAGAAGTCCACCCCTTGATCATGAGTCCATCTGAGCCCCATCTTTTTAGCCGTTTGTCACTGGGGACTCCATACAGCTACCTTCCATCTCCGACCCTTCCAAAGCACTGGACGGGTCCAGTGGACTAGATACTCGCACTCGCCCACACTGTCCCACACACCCTGCCACTCATGACTGTCCATCCTCAGGGAAAATCTCTTGGTCATCCTACATTGAAGGCCAACCCCAGAGCAGGCCCACACCCCACTCTGCCTAACTCTTGGGGCCAGACAAAATGGTTGTGGGTAAAACACACTCTGAATGCATGCCAACATGCTGATCCCCATCACAATCAGCAGGCAGGTCTCAAGGGTGCTTAAAGGCCATTCAAAACCGTGGGAACTCTCAAATGAGGCAGCTGTACTTGTCACTGGGGCTGGTGTAGCTGCTGTGCTTGCCGGCTCTCTCACCACCAGCGGCTCTTTGTCTGAGTGAGTCCAGATCTTCCTCCTCTGCCTTGCTGGGAAGTGCCGCGTGGTCTCCTGCACCCTCCTGGGGCTCGGGCTCGCGGGGCTCGGCGGGCGGCTGCTGGGAAATGCTCTCGGTCGCCGCAGGGCTGGGCTCGGCCGCCGCCTGCCCCCCTCCCCCCCCTCCGCTCGGTAGCCGTGTGGCTCGGCTCGGGCTCGGGACTCGCCTTAGCCGCCTCCTCCCGCGGCTCGCCAGTCGCCGGGCTGGCCTCGGGGGGGGGGGGGGAGGGGGGCTCAGCTCCTCCACCACCTCCGCAGCTGCGGGGCTCGGCTCCTGGTCCCCGGGGCCACGCTCCCCGACCGTTTCGGCCGCCGCCGGCTCCCGGGGCCGCCCCGCCTCGGCTTCCCCTCCTGCCTTCTGGAGCTCGCCCGCATTACAAGCCATTTCAATAAAGTACAATGTAACAAGAACCTTAACCCAAAACCCAGATGTGAAAAACGTTAAGATAAGAAATACCGGCTGTAAGTAAATATCATACGCTGAACCCGTGAGATCCAGAGCAACAATTTTGAGAGAAAACAAATCAGCATTGTGACAAGTGCCTATTAATCCTTGCCGTTATCTCAACCCTTCGTGCCCCACGTTGGGCGCCAAAAAGAGCAGTCGTGGTTTAAGTCTCTACCCCCCCTCCCCCCGCCGCAGTTTTCTCACTCACTCACTCACTCACTGACCTCTCTTTCTTCCCCCAGTCCCAGGGGGATGGGGAGGAGAATTTAAAAGAATGCAACTCGCACAGGTTGAGATAAGAACAGTTTAGTAACTAAGGTATAGCACAAATCACTACTGCTACCACCAGTAATAATACAAGAGAAATACAAGGAAAGAGAATACAATTGCTCACCAAGCCCAACCCAGCCAGTACACCCCCAACAGCCAACCCCCAGTGCACCACCACACTCTTCCAGGTCCCTGCCCTCCGCTTTTACATCCTGGACATGATGTGCTGTGGTATGGAATAACCGCTTTGGTCCGTTTGGGTCAGGTGTCCTGTCTCTGCTTCCTCCCGGATCCCCTCCTCCCTGGCAGAGCATGAGACTCAGAAAGGCCTTGGCCAGACCAAAACATTACCAAGCAGTAACTGAAAACACTGCTGTTATCAGCGCTGCTCCCAGGCCCAAAATCAAAACCACAGTGCTGCACCAGCTACCACGAAGGACACAAATGACTGCTGCTGTTGAACACATGACACTGCTCTATAGCAATGGACAACATACAAGACCTTCTAGGAAAAATATAGTGCTACTGTTGAGGGAGACTGTTCGTCACTTCACGTACGAGCAGCTGAAAGACAAATAGGAAAGCTAGAGGCTGACGGGACCTCGGATTTATTGCCGTGAACGGGCTCTGTGGAAGCAGAACTTTTGAGCTCCAAGTGCTTTAAGGTTTCCCTGAATAATACCAGCAAGCATAATACTGCTATTGTAGTCGGCCAGTGAGTGACAAGGAGACCATTTTGCCTCAAAGGTTCTTGGAGGGTATATTCCACATGACAAGGCAGGTGCAGCCTTATACAGTAAGGAGACTTGGTGGCAGCAACTTAAAAGGAAAGGGACAGACAACAGGAACCCCAGCTGAAGTGGCCTTAGGGGCCATTTATTCCAGTGTGATACCCTTTGTCATATGCACCACACCCTGATAGGCTGATGCATTGTGGTTAAGCACATATAAACTTGCCAGTGCCACCAGGGATCATGAACTTCACTCATACCCCGGCCTCAGAACACTAAGTGATTCTGTAATTTAATCAATTACATGCTGTTTACCATTGATTCTGAGAGGTTTTTAACCTCATATAAAACAATCAACACGTTTGTTCAAATGACCTAATGAAATACATTTCACAATCTGTGGGGTTTATGGCAGCCCTTGTATTTCCAAGGAAATATATTAAGTTAGCTTTCACACTGTTTGACATAACGCGTGGTCTTTCTTTAAAAAAAAAAAGATAGTAACTTAAGCCATTTCCACATTTCTCAATTTGCATGACTGTTTTTCTTATAAGTCAATTTGAAGAGAAGATTCTTCCAGCGAGTTATATACACAAATCTCCTGGGAACTCCAGTTTGACTAATATAACTACAGTCACTCCACAGCAATTTTTGTTCCCTTGCTTTATTTTTCCCTTCTTTGCTTCTATACATATACATATGCTTCTATTCTATATACAAGCTAAAAGTACAATATATCGAAACAAATAAACCAGTATTATTCAAACCTTTTTTTACATAAGGACCATAAGCAGCATGCAAACCACTCCTCATTTCAGATTTTGTCTTTAAAGGATAATATACAATATTCATGCTCCATCTGGCATTGCACAAGAAACCTTTGAGAACAGATCACAATTGGACAAAGGTAAAATTTTGGCAGAATAGTCCAGCCTGGGGAAAGGCCACAGCTGAATGCCTGGCACACCCCGCAGTGGCTCTTCCAGCCTACCAGTTTGACACTGAGGTTGGTATGACTTTGTCCCTGTACAAAACACTACTTTACTCCCAGGTCTACTGACGAATTTACCTCCAAATTTAAACATCCAATAGCCAAATAATTAGATGTATTCACCTACTGACTAAATGTATTCACCTAGTTGAGACCCCAGCTCTATGCCAATTACACACTGGTGTTTCCAAAGATATTAACTCTTTGGGGGATAACCTCATGCCCCTTACGCTATGTGTAAACACTTGGTTTGTATTATCTTGTGTAATACACCATCTCAAGGTGTATAACATGAGATACATACCCTGTTTCCTGAACAGAAGTAGCCAAGGTCAGAAAAGCAAGTGCAGAACAGGGAAATCGAATTATTTTTAACAACACTCTTTGTTTTTAGTGAAAATCTTGCCATAAGAACTTCGATCTCGGCAATGAGATTTATCTGTAGACGGTAAGCTGGACAATGTCCCCATGCTTTTAGAGAGCTGTAGATGAGGTTTTACTTTCTCACCACTTTATTACAGATTTCAAATTTTTATCTATTTTCTTTAAAGTCCCAGCTCCTAGATTCATGGGATTAAGAAAGAATCTAACTTTGCCATGTTTAAAAACAATATTTTTTTCTTTTTGTGCTGCTGGAGAATATTGGAAATTTCCACAAATGTGGAAACTGGAAACCCAAAAAGCACAAGGAATAATTTAAGGGTATACGCTTATCAGAGTTCAGAAGTTTTGTCCATGATGTCAAGGCTATAGCCGCATCTTTCAAAAAACAGAAATAATGTATGGAAACAAAATGCATTCTCTACAAAGAAAATATGACAACTCTTGGGTTTTTTCCTACACAAAACAGAAATTATTTAAACTGGTTTTTTTTTTCTGGTTTTTGAATTTTCCACAAGCACAGCAACGCTGTTCCATGATATTGAAATACATATCACTGCTCTATAAAATTTTGCATGTCCACTAGAACTATTTCAGGCCAACATCCACAGCAGCAAAGGAGGATAAGCAATGAATCCCAATTTGATACTCTCATTTTTAGTCCTTTTACACTTGCTTGCCTCAGTGCATTTGTATGTGAAAGTGGTATGTGTCCATGTGCTCCAACAAGTCTTGCAGACATTTGCAGACAACCTTGTGCTGATGCCCAGTCATCCTGGTCCAGGCCCTTTTACAAGCAGCAAGTTGCTTAGCTGACAAAGCCACTATCTGAAGAGAGATTGCTGAGGTGGGATTGTACTCATTCCAGCAGAGCTGGTGTTCATCTCTTTTTTCTTTTCTCTTTTCATCTCAATGGGGCTTTGATAGCGAGCATGTGGAGATCCTGATCCACCTACTCCAGAAGCCCTGCGTGGGCCTTATTGTCAAACTGACTTTTCCAACACCGTAACAAGCACGCTGGTACAATGGAATTAAGCGGAACTAATGACACTGTGATGTACTGTTCTGCAGTACAGTTAAACAGGGCAAAGCTGTTGCCAGAAGGTTTGGCCTTGGAAACAGAATACGGCTGGAGAAGGGAAATAAGTAACTGTTGATAAGAAAAGGTGGTCTCAGCACACAACAGTCAAAATACTGTGTACAGCACTGTAAGACCCCCATCTGAGGCACAGCCCTGTGGCTTTATATTTCTTTCTGATTGCCTGCACTCTCATGTCAAAAGGCAGTTTCCCAACAGCAGGACTAAGAGACCTGTCCAGCTCCATGCCAAGATATGGTCAGTCATAATGTAAGATTACTATAGCAACACAATTACACTTCCCAAGTTTGCTGCCTAAAATTACAGCAGACCTTGCTGGTTTCTCCTTTCTCCTTTTTTTTTTTTTTTTTTTAAATACGTTTAAATCATTCATCCCCAGCATCCTTCTAGGCCCCCTTCAGATATTGGAAGGCTGCTATGAGGTCTCCACACAGCCTTCTCTTTTCCAAGCTGAACAGCCCCAACTTACTCAGCCTATCTTCATACAGAAGATGCTCCAGTCCCCTCATCATCCTTGTGAACCTTCTCTGGACTTGCTCCAACAGTTCCATGTCCCTTTTATGTTGAGGACACCAGAACTCCACACAATACTGCAAGTGAGGTCTCACAAGAGCAGCGTAGAGGGGCAGGATCACCTTCAACCTGCTCCTCTTGATGCAGCACAGGATACGGTCGGCTTTCTGGGCTGTGAGTGCACGGTGAAGCTAGCTCGTGTTCAGTTTCTCATCAACCACCCCCCAAGCCCTTCTCCGCAGGGCTCCTCTGAATCTCTTCTCTGCCCAACCTGTAGCTGTGCCTGGGATTGCTCTGACCCAGGTGTAGGACCTTGCACTTGGCTTGGTTGAACTTCATGAGGTTGGCACTGGCCAACACAAGTGTGTAAAGGTCCCTCTGGATCCCATCCCTTCCCTCCAACTTATCAACCGAACCACACAGCTTGGTGTCATCCGCAAACTTGCTGAGGCTGCACTCAATCCCACTGCCCATGTCGCCAACAAAGATGTCGAACAAGACCAGTCCCAACACCTATCCCTGAGGGACACCACTCATTGCTGGTCTCCAAGTGGACATTGAGCCATTGACCACAACTCTGTGTGTGACCATCCAGGCAATTCTTTACCCACCGAGTGGTCCACCTATCAAATTGATGTCTCTCCAATTTAGAGACAAGGATGTCATGGGGGACAGTGTCGAATGCTTTGCACAAGTCCAGGGAGATGATATCCACTGCTCTACCCCTGTCCATCAGCTCTGTAGCCCCATCATGGAAGCCCACCAGATTGGTCTGGCAGGATTTCCCCTTAGTGAAGCCATGCTGGCTGTCACCAAACACCTTGTTGTTTTTCATGTGACTTAGCATGCCTTCCAGGAGAATCTGCTGCAAGATTTTGCCAGGCACAGAGGTGAGACTGACTGGCCTGTAATTCCCCGGGTCATCCATTTTCCCCTTCTGGAAAATGGAGGTTAGACTTCCCTTTTTCCAGTCGTCGGGAACTTCACCTGACTGCCATGATTTTTCAAATATGATGGACAGTGGCTTAGCAACTTCATTCGCCAGTGCCTGCAGGACCTGTAGATAGATTCCATCAGGTCCCATGGACTTGTGCACATTCACGTTCTTAAGATGGTCTCGAACCTGATCCTCTCCTACAGTGGGCCCAAGGTCTTCATTCTCACAGCATCTGCCTTCCAAGACTTGGGTGGTGTGGTCGGAGCATTTGCCGGTGAAGACTGAGGCAAAGAAGTCATTAAGAACCTCAGTCTTCTCCAAATACAGGGTAGCCAGTTCTCCTGATAACTTCCAGAGAGGGTCCATGTTGCCTTAGCCTGTCTTTTATTTGCTGGGTACCTACAGAATCCCTTCCTGTTATCTTTCACATTCCTTGCCAAATTTAAGTCTAACTGGGCCTTAGATTTCCTAACCTGGTCTCTAGCTTCCCAGACAATAGCACTGCATTCTTCACTGGCCGCCTGTCCTCGCTTCCACCTTTTATAAGCTTTTTTCTCTCAAAGTTTCCTCAGCAGCTCCTTATCCATCCAAGGAAGTCTCCTGGCCCTCCTGCTGCACTTCCTCCTAGTCGGGACACAACACTCCGGAACTTGTAGCAGGTGATCCTTGAATATCAACCGACAGCCTTGGGCCCCCCTTCCCTCTAGGGCTATATCCCATGCAACCTTACTAAGCAGGCTCCTGAAGAGGCCAAAGTCTGCTCTCTTGAAGACCAGGGCAGTGAGCTTGCTCAACACCCTTCTCACTGTCCTGAGGATCTCAAATTTGACCATCTCATGATCGCTCCAACCAAAGCTTCCTTGGAGCCTCATGTTTCCAACCAGCCCTTCCCTGTTGGTGAGCACTAGGTCAAGCATGGCATCTCTCCTTGTCAGCTCCTCTTTCACTTGCAGGAGGAAGTTGTCTTCCACACAGTGGAGGAACCTCCTGGATTGCTTGTGCCGGGCCGTACCATCCCTCCAACAGATATCAGGATGGTTGACGTCCCCCATGAGGACAAGGGCCTGCAAGCGTGAGGCTGCTCCTATCTGTCTAGAGAGCGCTTCATCCATCGAGTCCTCTTGATCAAGCGCTCTGTAACAGATCCCCACAGGAATGTCTCCTGTAGCTGTTCTCCCTCTGACCCTGACCCATAAACTCTCTCTTGACCGATTACCTGGCCTGACCACTTGTTCCATACTTTCCAGCCTATCACTGACATAAATAGCAACCCCCCCCTCCCTGTTTCCCTGGGTAGGGATGTTGGATTTTTGGAGGAAGCCCCTTGCTGTTAACTGTCTTCTTCTTTTTTTTTTTTTTTTTTTTTTTTTTTTTGTTGTTGTCACTAGCTTCCGTAGGAGCTATGGTGGACACTTGGTCCATCACTATGGTGCTCCAAGCCCTGCACAGTCTGGTCCTGAGAGCTGCTTCCTCTCAGCTTCCGACATCTTTCAGCCTATTGACAGCGTCCCGCAGCTCAGTCACCTGCTGCAGGAGGACCTGCCCAATGCGCACCCTCCCCTCACCAGACCAGGGCAGGCGCCCTCTACACCCCCAGCTCTGCGCTGCAGCCTCCGGTCTCATCGGCTCTGCCTCGTGCCGCCGCCGCCGCCGCCGCCGTCGCCACCGTCGGGGCAACCAGAGCAGAGCGCGCAGACCCGGCCCCGGCCCTGAGGCGGGAGCTCGCCACTCCCCACGCCCCTCGCCCCTCGCCCTGCCCACGCCAAGCGCCGCGCCAGGCGCTCCCTGGGCCGGGCTTTTCCCCGCTCTGGCCGTGGCCGTCTCTCCTGGCTCCGCCCCCTGTGAGTCCCTGCGCGTCTCAGCGGAGCTGCCGACTGCTGAGCGAGGCCTGGTGTGGGCTCGGGGCTCGGTTCGTGCCTTTCGCTGCTTCGAACTGAGGGTCCGGGACGCGGGGCTTCCGCTCGCTGCGGGGTTGAAGGCTCCTCTCTGGAGCTGCTCACTTCGCGGTATGTATCCAAAGATACCCAAATGGTCAGGGCCTGGCACACAGAATTTCTTGCAGGAGGCTTGAAAAGTGTATAGGTATGTTGCGTAGAAGCACAGCATTCCAGACTTTTTTGGGTTGGAAGGGACCTTAAAGTTCGTCCGGTCCCAACCCTCTGTCATCGACACGAGCACCTTCCAGTAGATCAGGCTGCTCCAAGCCCTGTCCAGCCGGACCTTGAACACAGCCAGGGATGGGGCAGCCGCAGCCTTTCTGAGCAACCTGCGCCAGGGCCTCACCGCCCTCACAGGGAAGAACTTTTGCCTGAGAGCTCACCTCAGTCTCCCCTCTGTCTGCTTAACACCGTTCCCTCTTGTCCTATTGTGTATTGCAGGGAGTTGGGCACACGTGATAACCAGCCTCCTGATTCGGAAGACACACATCAGCGAGCAGTTGCAAGAATGTGTGTCTCGAAATCATATGTCTGTGGGACACTTAGCTGCATCAAGGCCTGCTGCGGCTTGAGACGCAGGAACAAGGGCTCAATCACTAGTTCCAGGCGTGAGAAACGTGCTCACCTGTAGAAAAACTCAGCTGGGGACAAGTCAGTTGAACAGAGGTTTATTTACAGCTCTGGGTGTGTGCCTTCCTATTGCGCATTTACACTTGTGAGTACTGAATCAAATTTTCTTACAATCAAGCATTTTGCATATTCGTAGGACTTTCAGGAAGACAAATCCCACCTCCCGATGGCTGATACAATCTTCATTTTTTCTTCCGTGCATATCCAGGAGGGTCTTCTAGGAGCTGCTTGATAAAAGCTAGTAGTCTTCTTTGATAGGAACTTCTGCCTAAAGCCCTTATCATATAACTTGCCCTGTTACTGCCAGATTAGATGTTGCTTCGATCAAGCGTGACTGCTATATGTCCTATGTCTGGCCGTAAAAGTCCCTTGTTCTAGTTTGTTTTGCGGTTTCAGGAACTTATTCTTCCCGTTCGCCTACACGATTTTGCTTAAGCAAGATACAATGCAAAACCAAAGATAAAGCAAGCTTTTGCTGAAGCAAACTTTTTATGTTGTTAATCACACAGGTGAGAATCTCTGACCTCTCAGTGCTTGTCCTTGCTTCTCACTAACAAATCCTGGCACGTGGGCCTGCTTCTCTGGAGGGAAGCAAGATGACCAAGGGAACCAAGAAGACCATGGAGGGAAGTGAACCTATATTGCTCGAGATGTTTGGCTAGGAAGGAAGATGTAGCTGAACGTGGCAACTGTGATTAAATTCTGGTGCAGATTGAATTCACTTTGGTTTCATAGTGGCAAAGGTCCAATGGCTTGTGCTTCTGTTCTTGTAACCCCTTCCAAGTGCTGCAGTGCTGAGTCTGCTGGGCAACAGGGGCATGTGCTGCTGAGTGACTGGCCGCTCCAATGGCTTTTACCAGCATCTCTGGTTTTGCCTCCCAAGGAGAAGCCCCACTTTTTTTGAGAGTATTGGAACCAGAGCGATGAAAGCCGGATGCATCCAGGGAGAGAATATATACTGTTTGAATGATTAACTGTGGAAAGGAAAGTCTTGGAGTGGATTGGATGCTGCTAGTCTAATAGAACTTTTGTCGTGAAAGGGCAGTGGAGCTGTAGGAGGTGACATGCTGAAAAGGCAGCCATCCTACTACTGCCCCACTGCAGCCTCCCACTTTCCAGGTATAATCTCACTGGAGGGTTGATTTGGACAATCCGTTTGTGGACTTCATTCTGTCATTGCATCTGCTCTACATATGTGAAATACCTTGCAAGAGGGGAGATATAGGATAGATATAAGGAAGAAGTTCTTCCCTGTGTGGGTGGTAAAGCCCTGACACAGGTTTCCCAGAGAAGCTGCGGCTGCCCCATCCCTGGCAGTGTTTAAGGCCAGGTTGGACAGGGTTTGAAGCAACCTGGTTTAGTGGAAGGTATCCCTGCCCATGGCAGGGGGTTGGAAGTGGACGAGTTTAAGATCCTTTCCCTAGCCATTCTATGATTCTATGATGAGATAATCTGTATTGTTACAGCTTCTCTGTACTAAAAGATTGATGCTTCTTCATAAGGAGGGATGTGAGGAAGACTTGTTAGCTGTCAGATTATGAATCAAAACACCTGCAATCTGTAAAGCAACAACCTTAGATACTCATGCACTCGCAACCTTCAGGAAGATGTGTATCCTACGCTTGCTTAGCACCAAAATGGTTGTTTGTTTTCTTCGTATGACTTCTTCTGCTGGCCATTTTTCATAGTTTTGATTAGTTTAGTAAAAAATCGGGAGCTCTTTCTCTCCACTCATTCAGGTGGGTATCACAAGTCACTGCCCTTCAAACTAACAATTTGGTCATTAACAGCTTTCTGAGCTGACTCTGGCCCTTCAGTTTGGACCTTCGGTTATTTGACCCTAGAAAATCTTAAACAATAGCCTGTGCTACAAAGCTGCAGAAAGCTGACTGTGATCCTGCCTTCATTACAGCATTTTCTTATTCCCAAGCTGTTTCCTTGCCTCCAATACTATACTTTTCATTCTCTCCAGGCACACCAGGAACTGCTCCTCTGTAATTTCCTGTGCTTGTTGAAAATCATATGACTTAAAAGTATTGTCACTAAGACTAGAAACGCATACGTCTTCATGCTGAATGCCCATGACCAATTATTAGGGCTAAGCACTGGGAAGAAGAGTTATTTCCCTGCATAAAATTAGCAGACCTTGTAAGCTGCGCCCCAAAGTAGAGGACGGGTCAAGTGTGTAATTTAGCAGCAAAAAAACCTGAAGCTGTTGATACCCTGTTAGCTGCAGCAGAAGAGAGAGTCCATATGTTTATGATAAACGCCTTCTATATTTTGGATTTAGCAAGTGAAATTGAAGGCATATTTCATTTAGTGCTTTTTTTCCCTTTTCTCCCTCTTGGCGTGACTGTAAGGCAGAGTTAAGGCTCCTCGAATGCTTTCACTGCATTTACATATATTAAGATATATAAAGTGCAACATTAACTTCCCTGTGTTCCTGATGCTCATTTTTGGAGACTTACACCGTCCGTGCAATTTAATTTATTAACATGTACTCTGCCCTTTAACTCCATCTTAATGCCACTCGTGGGAATCCATAATGTACTCTTAACACCACAAACCACTCGATGGCTTAAAGTTGAGTTGTTTTTTTTTTCCTTCTGTTGCTTTATAAATATTCAGTTAAGTTTATAACTCTTCCCAGAGCTGACTTCATTTGCAGTTTGCCTGCAAGGGGAATTTATTTGCTTTTAATTTCTAAAATAGCCCTTTTCTATGACCGGCTTCTTTTAGAGCTGTGTTAGCCATTAAACTGCTTCTGGTCAGGTTAGGAACATTGGTGGAATAAGTCAGTGATAGTTTTGGACTCTCCTGGTACCATGCTAAGCGTGGGCTTGTCTGACCTCAGTGACATCTGTCCTTTCATCCGCAAGCTAAATGGGCTGCAACTGTGCTTCTTAGGGTAGAATTTGACCTGTGGCATGGAGAAACGAGTGCTTCCAGTGAGGAAGACAATCTCAGGATGTTCTGACAATAAATATCAGCAAAATAATATTCAATACTGCAGTGACAGCTGGAGATGATAGCAGTGAGCATATATGAATCCTTCTATAGAAATAGCCCTAGCTTGTGAATTCTCCCTCTATTGGGCAGAGCTTGTAATAAGCTTGACTTTTGCTCATACAGACATAGCAACATGCACATTTATATGTATTTTAAAAAGCCATGAGGAAAGTAAATAATTTTTTCTTTGCTTATAATAAACAAGATTTGTGTTTTAATATTATTTGCTCACTAGGGGGAAGAGCTTTAACCTATGCTATTTGACCAAAAGGTTAATGCTCTTCTTCTGCACTTCTTAGAAACAAAATACAGCTTTTTTCCTGGAGGCAATCTTTTAGCTACTTAGTGGATTCTGATTCAAGATTTGGAAATGCACCAGCTACCTCACGTTTCAACAGTCTCCCAGACGAAGGAGCCAGTAAAAAGTAAGCGTATACAAACCTTAGAAAGACTTCCTTGAATCTCTCTTTGCTCCATTCTCCTCAGCTAGCTATGTTCTTTGTGCTGTTCTTGGCTCCTGCTTCCTTGGATCTTGGGCCTTCGGGATTATTTAGAGACCAAGGCCTCTCACTTTTCTCATCTCTGAACAAAATGCTTCGATAAAAATGTAGCTGTCTCCGTCTAGTTGTTTACCTCTTTCCCTGGCATTCCTCCCTTGACTGACTATGCAGAAGAGGGTCAACAGAGTCATCTACACTCTCTCCTGCCTTGCCTTGTCAGTCTGGAAGTCACAGAGTGCTAAATTCCATGATATGTTTCTTCTGTTGCCAAGAATTTGCTCTGCTGTGTTCCCACCTCATCAGCTCATCTGCTCTCCTGCAGACGGACAGATGCACACACGTGTTCTATGGTTTGAAAGCTGTTACTTTTAGGAAAATATAAAGAGTTTTATATTTAAGAGTTTAACACTTAGGAGTTTTACACCTCTCTGCCATCTCATCTGAACAACTCTCCCTTGTCCAAATGCAGATCAGTAACAAGTGGTGTCCCTCAGGTGTCTCTACTGTGACTGGTATGGTTCAATATCTTTATTAATGACACAGACAGTGGCACTGACTGCACCCTCAGCAAGTTTTTGGACGACAGCAAGGTGAATTTTCTCTCTACAACATCTTGGTAATCCTCTTGTGTAACCTGAGCTTGTTTCCAAAATCTCCCAAAGTCACTTTTTTTTTCCTTCTAAGTTCCAGAAAGAGAACTTAGAACTTTCTTCTAAGATCCAAAAAGAGATCACTGTTCAGTGAAGCAACCCTTTTGCCCCACTTGACTTTTAACACATGGGAATTTCCTGCTCCTGTGTCTTAAAAGATAGCTGTTAAAAAGTGACAAGCAATACCCTTGAAAGCAAATTCCCAGGGGACCTCGCTAGCTAGTTTCTTGAGCAGTCCAAAATCTGCTCTTCCAAAATCCAGGTAGCAGCTCCGCTTACAGTTTTTCTCATACCAGCAAAGACTTTAAACTCAATCATGTAATGATCATTGTGGCCAACAGCCACCAGTCTCTACATCACCCACACCACCATCTCTATTTACAAACACCAGATTTAGGAGGGCACGTTTCCTAGTCAACTCCCTTAGTTCCTGAATCAAAATGCTATCTTCAGTGTTATTCAGGAAATTCCTCCACCATTTTTGCTCTCTGTGGAGTCAGAGAGCATTGCCTTGTCAGTGGTGTTAACTCAGATAAAATACAGACATCCAAATCAGGCAAACAGCAGTTTGGCACATGCAGCTCTCCCACCATCTTCAAAACATTCTTTTGTCATCTTGCTCTAAAATCATGTTTGCAATGTTGCGTGTTCTCTGGTTTTCATGCTTACAAACTCTCTCCTGGTTTTTCTTTAGATTGATACTTCTTCAGGTGTCCACCTCGTGTGGATAACCTGTGTCTCAGGTAGTTCTTCAAGGTGGGGAACATCCTGCCACCAAAGTCAGAGGTTGCTCCTCTTGAGGTTATAGGGTAGTGGTATTGACACCAAACTCCAGGAAATAAATTCTCCAGCCAGAATGACAGGTTGGAAACTGACATGACTTTATTATGGTACCAGGTGCCTGGGGGATCGATCTGCCTGTCACACACATTGAAAAGACAGTTCAGAGCTCACGTATGTTCATTACATACGCATTCATTATAATTCTGTGACATGCCCGCCCAATTCCTGTTACTCATTGCATATGGTAATTTGTCCAGATAAGACTCTGGCACAGGCACTGTGAGTTTGAGGAGTGGCCTCTGGAGGTTGCAGTGCTTGCTTGGGGAGAAACACCCCCACTCAGTTTACCCTTCTGTGGAAATCCATTAGTTGAGGTCACTGGAATGTGTTTAGTGTTTCCAATTAACTACATGTTCTTGTTTGGGCTCATTTATGACCCTGAGAGGCTCCTCCAGCTGTTTTCTTTCACAGCCGTTTACCTATTTGTCAAGCCTTACCGACAGGAGGAAGGCCTACAGGCCACGGTTTGAGAGCAGGCATCTGGTTTTCTTGTTGCATGCCTTCCTTATCTCTATATCCTCTATACACAGTCTCTATCTGTATAGCCTCTATGCACAGTAAAATTCGAGTTTAAGAATTCTTGTAACCTTCTCTGTGTCTAAGTCTATATTAGTGAAATACTAATTTAATTTGGTATCAGTTATACAGTGAAATAAGTAAAGGACTAAGCTATTATTTCTCTTCCGTGGGGATGGAGAACTAGAAATAGATC
The DNA here is from genome assembly GCA_017639245.1 of Myiopsitta monachus. Classification (NCBI taxonomy): domain Eukaryota; kingdom Metazoa; phylum Chordata; class Aves; order Psittaciformes; family Psittacidae; genus Myiopsitta; species Myiopsitta monachus. Next base: position 72,932,530 of record CM029941.1, read on the forward strand.
TAAAAAGCCGGAAGGATAATTGTAGAAGGCATTAAGAGAAACTTTGTGGTGGCAAATACACTGCTGGCCCAAGTTCCATTGTACGTGGTTTTAGAATTCTCCAGATGTTCCTACATCCCCCAAACCAAACCTGAGTAAACTCCTAATTTTCTGGATCCTGTACAAGTGCAGCAGCAGCAGCTTCTTTCCTTCTGGTAAGAGGTCTACCCAGGTCTTCCAGAGGACAGTTGCATAAACCAAATAGTGTGGTAGGGTTTATGAAGCCATCGGGCTGTAAAACAGGATAGAGAGTTATGTTGTAGTTATCCACTCCGTGCTGTGCCTCAGCTTTGTGGTCTAATCAGGAGATTATTAAGAGTATATATTTCATGTTAATTATGATAGGGCAAAAGGACAATTTGATTACTGTTAGAAGCTTAGTCTTGCCAAGTGCTCTACTTAGTCAGAAAATAAATAGCCAGAACCTAACAGCCTCAGGCCAGTTTTAATTCACTCATGTAGACAAATGGTTTAATCCTCCTTAGTGGTAGTCAAAATAATAATTGGGTTATAGACAATTCACAAATGTGCTGTCAAAGTAAACGTGACCATAGTTAAAGACTATATTCTTTCAGGGAACTTTATTTTATGGCATCCCATGATAAGCATAATTATGGCCCCCCATGACAAGCAGAATTAAACTTCTTGGTAAGCTGGATAGTTAAGCTGAGTTAGAATTAACCTGTCACACATCAAAAAATGATGCTGCTGAGGTGTAAAAAGGAGCTTAGGATGTGTGATAGCTGGAAACATGTGAGTCTTACGTAAGAAACTCCTTTTCCCTGGCAGTCTTCCCATCCCTTTTGTCAGACCAGAACACAAAACATCCATTCCTGTGAATATCTTCCCATCAAAGGAACTATCCAGGGTGGGGAAAAATCGAAGGAGAGAGTTCATACTGGCATACTACCAAAAAATTCAAGCTTCAACCGATTCACATCTTCACTGGAAGGCCCTTTCAACCGAAAATCTTATTCAGCTTAATCTCCTTAAGACTTCCAAGTGTTGGAAAAGGGACCTAAAGAGAGAGTGTCCATCACTTGGCCTGAAGGAGAATCAGATTCTCATTGCCTTGCCTCTTCTGAGCAGAAAGCACAGACGACATTTGTTGAGCTTCCTCTCTGTGCTGTCACAAAACCTAGAAAAATGTTTCCTCCTGCAAAACAGAAAAGGTCAGCAACCATTTTCTGGTCCTTGCTTTTCTGATACCAGAAATCAGCTACGAGCTTCAAATCCAGCTAAAACTAGCCTAGCAACCCAACAAAAGGGTCGTAGAATAAAGAAAACGAAAGACAGTAAGAGTCACAGAAAGACAACAGCACTGGGTGAGGTTTTTTTTTTTTTTAATAGAATGTAACAGCCGCAAGTTCACGGGAATTTTCTTTGTTTGGTTTCTTCTAATAAGAAGGATTGAGAAAATCTGTCTTTAAAGAAAAGAGCCTTGCCTCTACAGAAGAGCAAGTGAAGCCTGCAGGAGAGGCTGGCTATCAGGCTTGTTTTACAGCTCAGCAGGTAATCATAGACCAGATGATGAAAAGCTGGCTTTCTATTAGAAACTGTCATGTACATCTGCTGCTCTCAAAGAACTGCCAGAGGTCCCCAAGCCAGTTTGCTCCGTGGGTTCCTCTTCTCAACCTTGCACAGATCATGAGCAAAAGTGATGGGAAAACTGAAGACAACCCTATCCAAACCAGAACTTCTTTAGTTTGCCTTTCCTCTGAAGAGGCTGAGCAAGGCGAAAAATCCACAGCTCACATGCTGCAGGTCTTTTTTAAGGTGGTGATCTTGTTCCTCATATGTTGCTTTTACAGGTAAAAACCAAATCAACTGTCCTTCATCTAGAAGGACTGGGAAATTGGTTGCTTGTGAATGAGTCTGTATCTGGATACGGGGAATGGAGTAATGGGCAAGTGGTGCTCTTGACTTTCTTCCACAACTCCTTGGAGTACAGCTATTCCTCGACAGTTACCTACTGTGTTCTGCAGTGCATGGGACAGTGTCAGTAGCTGTTCCAGTGAAGTACAGGTGTCTTCCTAGGTGTTCACTGTGGCAGTGAAAATTACTGAAGTCCAGTTCTGTCCCAGAAGCAAACTCTTTCTTTCTGTTCCATTTCCTGGTAAACCCCTGTGTTGTGGGGTTTTGTGGTGTGTAACTGAGGGACAGTTACACTTCATACAGCTGCTTGCTCACTCAATCCACCCCCAGTAGGGTGGGGAGGAGAATCAAAAGGATAAAACTGATAAAACTCATGGGTTAAGATGAAGCAGTTTTAACAGGAAAAGCACAACTGCCTGAATAAACAAAGCAAACCAAGGAATTCATTTGCAATTTTCCATTATCAGGCATTCAGCCACTTCCAGGTCTTGATCTCTCATAAAATTAAATGGGAAGATATGCCGTAACTCTGAATGCATCCCCTTCCTCATTCTTTCCCATAGGTTGTTTCCTTTTTTTTTTTTTTGCTGTGCATCATGCAAAGCAAAAAAAAAAAAAAAAAAGAGTATGGGATATCCCTATGGTCAATTGGGGTCAGGTATCGCAGCTTCTTGTGCACCCCAGCCTGCTTGCTTTAGGGGCAGTGTGAGAAATAAAAAAGGCCTTCGTTCTGTGGAAGCACAGTTCAGAAATAACTAAAACACCCGTGTTATCAACATTGTTTTGTTCACATATCCAAAACATTGCACCTTATAAACTGCTATGAGGAAAATTAACTCCATCCCAGTGAAATCACAGAAACCTAGAATGGTTTAGGTTAGAAGGGACATCAAAGCTTATCCAGTTCCAACCCCCTGCCATGGGCAGGGACACCTCCCACTGCACCAGGTTGCTCCAAGCTTCCTCCAACCTGGCCTTGAGCACTGCCAGGGACGGGGCAGCCGCAGCTTCTCTGGGTGACCTGTGCCAGGGCCTCACCACCCTCACAGGGAAGAACTTCTGCCTAAGAGCTCACCTCGATCTCCCCTCTGTCAGGTTAAAGCCATTCCCCTTGTGTTGTCCCTATAGACCCTTGTCAAAAGCCTCTCTCCAAGTTTCTTGTCATCCCCTTTAGGCACTGGCAGCTGCTCTAAGGTCTCCCCTTAAGGAGCCTTCTCTTCTCCAGGCGGAACAAGCCCATCTCTCTCAGCCTGTCTCCAGAGCAGAGCTGCTCCAGCCCTTGCAGCATCTCCATGGCCTCTTCTGGGCTCCAACAGCTCCATGTCCCTCTTGTGTTGTTACCCCAGAGCTGGACGCAGGACTGCAGGGGGAAGTTCTCCCCAGAGCACAGCAGAGGGGAAGAATGCTCTCTCTCGTCATGCTGCTCATGCTCTGGGGATGCAGCCCAGCACCCACGGGGGTTTTGGACTCAAGTGCACATTGTGGGTCATGCACTTGTAGAAGACCTTGCTGTTGCCCTTCACATCCCTCAGGAGATTCAGCTCTGGATGTTTCTTTGCTTTGCTAATCCATCCTTACCCAATCAGACAGCATCTCTCTATTTCTCCTAGGTCACCTCATATTCTTCCTTTGTGGAGAATCATAGAATAGTTAGGGTTGGAAAGTACCTTGAGATCATCTCGTTCCAACCCCCCTTCCATGGGCAGGGACACCTCCCTCTAAACCATGTCACTCAAGGCTCTGTCCAACCTGGCCTTGAGTATTCCACATCTTGTATACTACCTTTTTATATCCGAGTTCTGTCACAGGCTCCTTACTTATCCATGCAGGGCTCCTCCTGCTTTTGCTTGTATCCTAGTTTTCAAGTTGGCTCTTTCTAGATTTTCAGGGTGGGTCCTTGAATATCAATCAGCTTCCATGTGTCCCTCTGCTCTCGAGGCCTATGTCCTGTGGGATTGTTCAAAATAGGTATCTGAAGAGGTTAAAGTCTGCCCTCCTGAATTCTTTGCCTCTAGCCCTAGTTTTTGCTTTGCTCCCTTCTCGTAGAATCCTGAATTCCACCACCCCATGGTTACTCCAGCCAGGATTGCCCACAGCTTTCACATCCACAACTACTTCTTCCTTGTTTATAAGTTATCAGGTTCAGCAGATGACTTTTCTTCGCTGATTTCTCAAACATCTGTATCAGGAAATTTTCATCAGTGCCCTCCAGCAGCCTCCTGGGTTTGTGCTCTCTTGTGTCCCTTTCCAGCAGATACTGAGGTGGTTGAAGTACCCCATGAGGTCCAGGGCCTGTGAATGAAAGACTTCCAGTTATTTCCAGAAAGTCTTATCTACTCCTTGACTGGGAAGTCTGCAGCAGACATCCGGAACAAATTCACCCGTGTTATTCTTCCCACTAATCTAGATTTACCAGCTCTTGACTTGAGCCTAACACATCCACAGGCAGGGCTCCATGCATTTTGTCTCCTCTCTCACGTAAGGGATAAGTCCCACTCCTTGCCTTCCAAGCCTATCCTTGTTGAAAAGCCTATATCCATCCGTCAGATCACTCTAGTTATGTGAGTTATCACAGTGTATCTCCATAATCTCCATGAAGTCATAGTGCTATATCTGCATAGAGACTTCTAATTTCTCCTGTTTGTTCCCCATGCTGCATGCATTAGTGTAGAGATTTGCCCCATAAACTGTTCTGCAGGCAGTTCCTTCTTTACATACCTATGCAGTGAGTGGATTTCACTTCTATTGTGTTGAATGCTACCTTCCTTTTGTTCCAGTCATCCTGGGCCCTTGTCTTTCCCACCTCACCCACAACTCCTTCACTTGTTACTTGAAGAATTTCTCCATGACGTCATCATTCCTAGTTTAAATCCCTTAGCCAGTTGGTAAGCCTGTTGGCAAAGATCCTTTTGCCCCTGCTCGTCAGGGGGATCCTGCCTCTTTGAAGTGGTTGTTGATCTTCAAAGTGAATCCCAGGGTCACAGACACTGAAACGCTGGTGCCAGCACCACCTGGGCAATCCATCCAGCCCTCCTCAGACCCTTATACCTCACCAGCAGGACTGAAGGGAGCACCTCCTGGCTCCCCATGCCCTTGATTACTGGGCTCAGAGCATTGTAGCGACTTCCTAGGTCATCCACAGTAATGCCAACATAGATGAGCAGTCCCATGCAACAGTTAGATGTACCTTAGTAGCTGCTTCACATCACCCTGAATTTGAGCTTCCAGCAAGCAGCAGGCCACCCTTGATGGCAAATCATGCTGGGGGCCTTCATTACATGCAGTAGAGCCTCTAGTCTGATGTGCAGTTCCCAAAACCAGATAGGATTCATTTAAGCACTGGCTGAAGATTGAGCCCATACTGTCCTAAACAGAGATGTATGCTTTATGTTCTCTAAGCATTGCAAGTGCAATTTGTGTGCTGGTCTCCTTCCTCATGGTATGGTATTTTTATGAGCGGTTTGTTTTGTTGTTTTGTTGTTTTTGTTTTTTTTTTTCCCCTGGGTAGTGATTGAATCCTGGTATTAACTACTTCACAGTCTCCATGCAACAGTGAATTGAAAATATAATGGAAATGTGAATGTGTTTCTGATATGCATTACTGAAGTTAAAATGCATGAGGCTTGGGGAGATTCAGAGCTGTTCTTACTAATAGATGAACTGGTACCTCACTGCTGGTGGGCAACAAGAAGTGTAACAAGGCTCAGAGAGGAAAATAACTTTCTGTAGTGCTACCATCAATGCCAAACGAAAGGAAAACAAGAAGAAAGTCCTTTCTGTAGAACTTATCCTCTCTCTTCTCTTACAAATGACTCCTATTAATGCAAGTGAATCTTATCTACAGTACTTTGTTTTTATCCTCCTGATAGAGCTGGAAATATTCCTTAATTTTATTATCTTGTTAGTGGATAAGCAAAGTGGTTTTTACAAGTTCAGACATATTATGGCAAAGCAGGGCGTAGACCCCATGTTTGCAGAGGCATGCAAAAGACATAGTAACATCAGAGTCTTTCCAACAATCAACTAGAACATGAAGTAGGAAGGAGACCAGGCTGTTTTGCTTTCTTGAAATGCATGAGCTAATTTTTAATACGCTGTAAAGGGCAGAAGGTCTTATTGACACTGGTGGCTTTGCTCCAATGTCCAGTGGAATTAATGGGAAAACTTTCAGTGAGATATAGAGTCCTTTTGTTGACAGAAGTCAGCATTCTGGTCTAGGAGGGTTGGTTCTTTGTCCTTTTGCTGGAGAGGTGTCTGAGATGGGATTTTTCTGGCTGCTCAAGGGCAGTGGAAGTCTCTCAGCTTTCTATTTGCAATCTCAGTCTGATTGCTACCAGGAATCCTGTCTACACAAACAACTGTAGTGATTCACAGTACTGGAATCGTTTGCATTTGTGTGAATACCACATAAAAATGTAGGTGAAGTCAGTAAAGAGCTTGGCACACTGATGAAGAGGAACATAAAACTCACAAGATAAAAGCCAGTGTGCTTAGGGTCAGATTCACATTGAACATTCTACAAGGGGATTCTGTGTTAGCAGGACACATAATTTATGACACTGCAGTACTCACAGCAGTTAACACAGCAGACAGAAATGTCTTTTCTTACATTGTTCTTTGAGAGGTGAAATTAGATATTTCAACTACTCTGAGTTAGAAATACATTTGTGGCCAGCATCAATTTACATTAAATCATTCTCCTTTTTTTTTTTTTTTCCCTGGGTTCGCCTGAATGTTGGCTTATATGTTTTGTCTCCTTTGAGGGTGCTTTCTGAGCTTGTAATTTGCTTTTCAGGAAGTTAAAAATATTTGTGAAAATATATAAATAGATATGTAAGTATATAATTAATTTACATAATGAATTACAAGTACAAATATAAATACAAATATTAGTACATATGTATTGGGGATATTCATATAGCCTTCTAGAGGAGTTTTTATGTAATACAATTTTTAAAAGATTTCTACTCCAACTATGTATTCATTTTGTTGACTTCCAGGTTTAAAAATTTCCAACTTCTTGTCTTGCTGCTGTCAGTTTCAGAAGAGGAACAGTATAATTATTCCAGATTAATATGAGTTCACCGCACAAATGAGAACTGACTAATTGCAGCGCCTCTGATGTACAGTGTGTCTGGTCATGTTTGTTTTCATCACCAGCTGGAGGAAAAGGTGAGGGTCAGCAAGTTCTGCAGCACCATGGCTATGCTTTGTTTCCTCTTACCTTATTAAGCTCTGCTCAGAAAGCTTTCTTAGAGAGTTCTGAGATGGTAGCTAAGTGAGCTGCTCTGCAGTTTGCAGTCTCAGCACTGTCCAGGTGCAGAAACAAGACATCAGCAGGAAATTTCAGCCCTAGCCAGAGTTAGTCAATGGGAACTGGCCCTGAAAAGCAACTTGGAATTCCCTTTTGGACTGCTTTCGGGTGAATATGAATTAGCCCAAAAGCTTCTTTGAGTCCAGCCTGTCTTTAGAGTGGAGTTTCTCTCCCACACTGAGGCTGTTGCTTAGGCTGAGTGAAGGGGAAGAAACCAGTACAGTGTTGAAAGCTGTGTTCCTTAGGGAGTCTGGACTCTTACACAATCCATAGTTGGAGACAGTGGAGGAAAGGAGTGTGTTTCAATACGCTTAGTCTCCTGCCTCTTCTCTGCAGGACTCTTTTGGGATGGGAGGTGTGTAAGATAAGGTCCTATGGGGACCAAAGGGCTGGTCTGGAGAGCTGTTGGCTGCCTATGGGGTATCTATCATCATTTTCATCTTCTGGACTAAGAATTTTGATGCTGTTCATAGGCAAAAAAGGCAAAGACAAGTACTCTGGATGGGTCCCAACACTGGCCCCTGAGGGACACCACTCGTTACTGGTCTCCAGCTGGACACTGAGCTGTTGACTGCAACTCTCTGTGTGCGGGCATCCAGCCAATTCTTTATCCCCCAGGTGGTCTATCCATCAAATTTGTGTCACTGTACAAGGATGAGACAAGGACGTTGTACGGGATAGTGATGAACGTTTTGCACTTATCCATGCTGAGAAAAAAACACACCTGGAGCTTTTGTTGCAAGGAATACAGATGTGGTTCCTCCCTGTGCCTTCTGCCATGCTAGTCAAATCCTGTCATACTCAAGCACATATTGAATGCTCTTCTACCAAAGAGCTTCTGGAAGAAGCAGGGTTAACAACATGCTGGTGGGTCTGAAAAGTGCTGGTGAGCAAATATGGACATGCTCCAGATATGAGTGTTCTGACCAAAAGGTAAATGCCAAGGTAAAAGCACCACAACACCCAGTTTTTAATGTATGCTAATCCCAGTTGTTCATTTTTTGATCGGATTAAGCCCCATCCAACCCAGCCTTAACCACTGCCAGGGATGGGGCAGCCACAGCTTCTCTGGGCAATCTGTGTCAGGGTCTCACCATCCTCACAGGGAGGAGCTTCCTAAGATCTCATCTCAATCTTCCCCCATCAGGTTAAAGCCATTCCCCCTTGTCCTGTCCCTGCAGGTCCTCGTCAGAAGCCCCTCTCCAGGTTTCTTGTCAGCCCCTTTAGGCACTGGCAGCTGCACTAAGGTCTCCCTGGAGCCTTCTCTTCTCCAGGCTGAACAAGCCCTCCTCTCTCAGTCTGTCTCCAGGGCAAAGCTGCTCCAGCCATCACAGGATCTCTGTAGCCCAGTCCAGGTATTAGTAGTCCAAGGAAGAAAGGGTAGGTTTTTTTGAAAGTATGGACAGGCCTTCTATCCTTTAACATCACCCTCAGCATATGTGCTTATTTTTAACATTAACTGACAATTTTAGCACATGTTTTGATGTATGTTTTGCAGCAAGGTCTCCTTAGTTTAACAGGGACAATTTCCTTTGTATAAATGCACTTCTCTTTCTTCCCTCTGGATGCCTGGTGTGCTCTTATCATATAGTCAGGACTAAGACTCTAGCTGGAAAACAACAAATATTCAAAGATGTACCTCTGCCAGAAATAATCCATCCTGAGAACATGCCACCCACCACTTTTTGTATAGATGGCAGATTGAAAGGGGGATTCATTAAACAAGGCTCTGCTTATAGCATGTATTGTTTGAATCTCTGTTCCCCTGACCATTGGCATGTGGTTTTTTTGGTGGTCTTCCCTGGCTGCTGCAGTTGTGAATCCTGGTTGAAATGTTGCTGGCAAGCCCTGGATATGAGAGACAGGCAGTTTCTTCAGGATTACTATTATAAGTAGTTTAATATATTTGCATTTCAGTAACATTAAAGGGTTCAGCTATTCATTCCTGCTTTCCCCTGCTGTTGTTTCCATCCCTGATAAGGGTCAGGATCTTGTCCTAAGATTAGATTAAACCTTTGATGTGACAATGCAGAAACCCACGCACCACAGCCAATGTGTGCAACACCACATTTGGCCTTAGTCGTAACTTCAACTTCAGTGTTCTTAGGCCAGATTGTTTCCAAGCTATAAACTATGCTCCCACCTTCTTCAAATCCCCCAAAAGGGAGACAGGGAGACTCCTCTCTACCTTTGACCTACTTTTACTTGGAGGGAGGGGGGGAAGGTAATTTTTCATGGTAAATATGTGGGGCTAAATAGCCTCTACCTGCATCCCCCCCATAAAACTTTCATTTTTCTTGGCTTCCTTTCCCTGCCCATGGCAGGGGGATTGGAACTAGATGATCTTAAGCTCCTTTCCGACCCTAACTATTCTATGATTCCTTTTCCTAAAAAAAAAAAAAAAAGCATCACAACAGCTCCTTTCCTGAGGTATTGAATAACTTTTTGAAGGGAAAAAGAAAAGGAGAATGGTTCCTGCAGGAAGTTGAGTATGCATGTGGGATCACCATTTTTCACCAAAAAAGTCATGGTAATTTTGAAGTTTTGTCATAAGTGCTCTTTTATGCACTATCTCTTCTTTGCTAGTAGTAGGAATGCACAGGTGAGAATATCACTGCAAATTCTTGTGGGGAAGGGTGATAAAATGACAGTCTGTAAGTGCTGCCTCCCCACCCCCCCCCATTCTTGATACACTGACAATTATGTCACACCTGCCTGATTTCAGCTGGCAGCTGAGATTATCTTTCACCTATGCTGCTTTATGTATCATAAGAGATGAGCTCACACAATCAATACAGAGCTAACAACAAATGTGCTGTCCCCTACTTGTCTTTCCTAAGAAACACAAGACTTGACTTAAAAATGAAAAGGGTAAAAAAAAATCTGCAACACCCAAAGCCAACATGGGAAGAACCAGTTCTCTCACTGCAGGAGTTCAACCCTCCAACATTCTGGTACTGATTTTCTCTGAGCTTAATTGCTTTTGTGAACCAGGCAATCACATGATGCAATAATCAAACCAGTAAATCAGTTCAAGCAGTGATGCACCTTGTAATTAAGCAATGCAAGTAATCAGCCTAAAATGGGGGCCATGAGAAATCATAGTGTCATCAAGCAATAACTCAATCACAGCTCTCCATGCAGTTTGGCAATAATGTGGGAAAGATTGTTTAGTTATCAAGTCCCTCAATTTTGGAACTTCCAGTAAGATTCAAGCAATGTTTAAATACCCTGTCAGAAGGCAGAACTACTTTCCAGTTAAATCTCAGGTCCCTTCTTACTGTTGAACTGGTAGAAAACATTTTTATCTCCCCTGAAGTCTGATGAGGATTGAGTTTCTGACAGTGTCCGTGTCTTCCCTCTGGAAACCTTTATTTTAAAAGGAAGAACACTGTGTTCCTATCCCTTTTACCTCTCTAAAAGCTAATCTGGTCTCAGAAGTTTAAAAAAGGATCCTAGCATTGGATTTCAACAATGTTTCCTAGGGGGGAAAAAAAAATATATCAAATTCTTACCTTTTCCTCCATGGAAACTCTTTACAAAAACAAAGGCATTTTAGACTTCTTTGTGGTCAAAGTAACGCCTTGTAGAATTAAGAGGAATATTTTGTGAAGTAAACTTTCTCTTGTGGTTGAAAATACTTTTCTTCTAGAAACTGGCAACAGAAATAAGTAATAAATTTTTAAAAATTGGGTTTTCTCTGTGAACTTTATGCTGAAATCTTTGGTTTCCAGGTGGTTTTGATAGAAATGCATGAAGGTGATTTTTTTTTTTAAATGCCAAAAATAGCTTTCAGAAATCAGAACTTACCACTATTGATCAAAAACTTGCTTTGAAATACAGGAGTTAGGGGGAGGGGTGTGGTGTGTGTGTTTGTAGGGTTTTTGTTTGTTTATTTTTTAGTTTATCATTTCTGGAGCTCTTTGAAAACTTGAGCAAAAACAATGAGAATGAAAACTTGTCAGAAAAAAGCACATCCAAACTAAAGCAAGAAAGTCCTTCTATTGAAACTCTCATGGAAAGTAATATCATCCTGTGACTTTTGTTTCAATGCTGTTTTCTAGGGCTGGGGGCTAGCACTATTCTTACAAGCTGCATTTATTTTGTTTATAGTTAAGCTCTCATTAGTATTTGCTTGGTAAATGTAGCTTCATTGATTTTGTTTTCTCCCTCCTGTGATATTTTAAGCTGCAGCCTCAATGAAGTCAGAAGACTTCTCAGCTGCATCACAGGGAGCGCCCTTTTTAGCCAGCTAAATATATCACCATGACTTGAATTTTCATCTGAGATTTGTGAGTTGAATAGATGGATTTCTCCATCCCCTCTGATTGATGTACAGTTGTGAAAGCTTGACCTTTACCTACTGAATACCCATTTCATTTTAGCCTGAAAATAATTCAATCCCAGAACTGTATTGAAGTTTCCCAAACTTGTTTGTCTGCTAAGTACAAAGTTCTGTCTTATGCAGGGATCCAAGGAGGGAACTGGTTACCAATTAATCATGACATTTGTGCTGTTTTCCTGTCCTGGATAGACTTGACGTATCCCACTCATCTTCTTCTTGTGTCTTCAGGAAGTCTATGCCATATTTTTCTGCACTTTTCCATTAATATATGTGGTAGGAGACAAATGTAACAAAACTCTGTTCAATCCCTTATGGAAGGGGGAGGGAATTTTATTTAAAATGGTCCCTCAGTGGGTTGAAGCTATGCACTTACGCTTTCACATCCAGTCGCTAGCACCAAGATGAGTATGCCCAGCTGCTTTGACTAGGATCAGTTATGTATGGCATAGCAAATGTATGTGCACACTAAGTTAAAATGGCCAGGAGCACTAAACTGAGTCCAATAGAGTGTTCAGAATACTCCACGACAACCCATAGGACTAACACCAGCAGAGATTCTCCCTGGGAGACACCCAGCTATACCAGGGACATATATTCCAGCTGAGACCAGCCTATTGGATGGAGATGGATAGTTGACCCAGTACATTTTATACATGCTAAAAGGGTTTAAATATAAAAGGAGATATGCCCAATGGTGCCATCCACACCACCTAAAATACAGGTACATGTTATTCAGCCAGGAGACAAAGTCTTAATTAAAGTGTTTTTCCAAAAATAAAAATTGGAACCTAAATGAGAGGTGCCATGTACTGGTTTACTGTGTTCTTATTTTGCTGTTACGGTTTTAGGAAAAGAAAACTGGATGCTCCATTCTCAAGTGGAAAGAGTTGTGGATAGCCCAACCAACAGTGACAAAGAGTCAAGTGGGATATTTTCGCTACTTTTGACACTGCCAACTCCAGTGACTACTACACCATAGCTAAGTATAACATTAAAAAGAACGAATGTTAAGGGTGGTCGTGTTGTTCCTGTTACCAAGTCACCTTGTATGTGAAATTACAGAGAACGATCACATGATTTGGAAGATTTTGTCCAGCATATTAGTAGGAGTGCTTAATAAAAACAAAGCAAGGACCGTTGAGAGATATTAGTTATTTAGCTCAAATGAGCGTTTGAGTCACTTAGAGTTATAGTACTGTGTGGTTTAGTATGCTGTTCGCATAGCTTTACTTTCTTAGCATAAGTAGCTATATTTGCTGAAGCCTTAGGCCATAAGCTGTGGTCTTCCATCTAGACATGAGTTAATTTTCTCAGTAATTGTCCTAGAAGCTGATACAGTGCAGTGTTTTGTCTTTAGTGTGAGAAGAATGATGTTAACATAGTGATGTTTTAGTTATTGCTAAGTCATGTTTATCCAAAGTGTAGGACTTTTTTAGTGACCCGTAGTTTGTCTGTGAGCTAGTGCAGAAGGACAAATCAGAAGATGAGGAGGCTACCACCATTAGCAGAAATGTATGAAAGGCCTATCCAAAACCTGATTTGTCCAAAAACCTACCAAAACAAACCTACAAGTTGCGATGAAAACTCGACAGAACAATGGGAGCACCCATTGTCATCTGTCCTGAACACTGTGGATGAGGCGTGGTGTGTAAATTTTTCTCTATTCGTAGTGCTTTATATAGTTGATTCATTATATTTGCTGTGAAATGAACACTTCTGTCTGACTCAGCCCTTCCTCATCATCAGACAAAGGCATCAGTGTTGCTAGGTACTGCGTCTTTTCAAAATTACATTATCTGCTATTGAAAGGATCAATTAACATCTGTGTGCCCACTGCAGTGATAATGCTTGGCTTGCATACTGGTTTAACAGTATTTCCAGCTCATGTGGGATGTAAACTGTTACAGGGTGTTCTAGAGTGAAGGGATGACATTCTTCTAGTACTGTGGCTGCTGCTACTAGTTTAATACAGGCTGGTGCTCCTCTTGCAACCAGATCTAATTCCATGGAGTAGTATGCAATCAGTCCCTGGTGCGGTCCTAATTTCTGTGTTGCTACTCCACTTTCTATTCTTTTTCATTCATGCACATATAAATTGAAAGGCTTTGTATAATCTGGGAGCCAAGAGTGGGAGCTGGTGCCAAAGCTCCTTGTATAGTTTTAGAAGCTTGTTCTCTTCCTGGACACCATGCAATAGTTTCCACTTCCTCATTTGTTGTTGCTTCTGTCAGAGGTTTTGTGATTTCTCCTAACACAGGAATACAAAATCCCACAGCTCCAAGGGACACTCACAGCTGTTTCTTTGTAATTGGATGCAGAAGCTTCATTATAGCTTTTATTTTTTCTGGGTCTGTTACTCACTGCACTTCCCTTAGGATAAACCCTATGTATTTAACTTCCTTCTTACACAGCTAGAGTTTATACAGAGATGTGCAATGTACCAAGACAGTACATAGATGTATAGTATCTTTTTATACAGGCATCCTCATCTTTACTTGCCATGAACAAATTAACAAAACTACTTATTGCTCAAGAGCTGATTCACCCAGTAGTTTTATGTCTTTCAAATAATTTCTTAGTATTCATTAAAAAATTATAGGAGACCCTGCAAACCCTTGTGGGAGACATGCCCACATTAATCGTTGTCCTTTCCACACAAACAGAAGTTGGCTGTCCTCATCTAAAGGGATACTAAAAGAGACAGCAGTTAGACCAATAGCAGTAAAATACCTTGTCAATGTGGTATCTGTAGAAGTATGGTAGAAGGATTGGGCACCACTGGAGGAGGAGCCACTGCATGATGATTACCTGCAGATCTTGTACAAAACAGTATTATGGGTCCCCATCTTCATCTAATCTATTTTTTTTTTTTTTTTTGCAGGGAGCTTAAGAGTACTATAGAGCAACACACACTCTTTCAAAATTCTTTGAGCTAAATACTGGTGTGTTTGCTTTTGAATGTTCTTCTCAGCTTCCTGGGGAACAGGATACTGTTATATGGCCAGAGGGGGTTTCCTCTGTTTGTTTTTATGTTTATGGGTTAGTAATACCACATGAGTTGTGATTTACTGTACAGCTTTGGTAGTACTCATTTCAATACTTCTGGTAATTTTGGCTCATTTTTTAAGCTTTTGGTAATCACACTCATCCCCATAATTATTAAGTCTGTCCCTTCAGGTGACAAGTGTAATTCTACATCCAGAGCCTTCAAGAGATCTCCCACTAGCAGGCACACCAGGGAGTCCTCTGCTAATAAGAATTGTCCCATATACTCATTTCTTATTGTTACTAACCAGGGCTTACTCAGATTCCACTCTTGTTTTCCTATAACTCCATACATTAAAATTCTGTGGTCTTGGACCCTCTCAGTGTAAAAGTTGAAAGGGATAACGTGGTACGTGTATCTACCAATAATTCAGTTTCATTCCTTCTAACTTCACCTACATTACGTCCCTGCTGGTCCAATTGGGTTACCCACATAGTAAAAACCTCTAACCTTTCTGGACCCCACCCAAATCTGCAAAGGCCTTACCTGCTAGTTACTGTGACTGCAAGTCTTCCTGGGGCAATTCTTTGCCATGGTAATTTTTTCCTTCTGTTGTTTCCCATGGCTGGAGTGGATATTCCCACTGTATATGTCCTAAATTCCCACAATAGTACCATGCTCCTCCAGCATTCCTTCCATTTCTCTTTCCCTTTTCCCTGGTCTTAGTTCAGACCTTGTATCTACTGTCCTCACTTCCCAGCCCCAGTCTTTTACGTGTAAGTTTCTTGCTGAAGTCACAACCAGTAAATTTGTTTCCTGTTCTTTTGATTTCTTCCTTTCTTTAATTTGGTCGGCTTTTTGCCTTTCTCTTTCCTCGCATTCATCATATACAAACACAGCAACACTCAAAATCTTCTGCAAATTCTCTACCTGCCACCCAGCCTTCCAGAATCTGAAGGGGGCCTACAAGGATGCAGGAGAGGGACTCTTCATCACGAACCATAGTGAGAGGACAAGGGGGACTAGGTTCAAATTTAAACAGAGGAGATTTGAATTAGACATTAGGAAGAAGTTCCTCCCTGGCAGGGTGGTGAGTCGCTGGCACAGGTTTCTCAGAGAAGCTGTAGCTGCCCCATCATTTGCAGTGCTCAAGGCCAGGTTGGATGGGGCTTGGAGCAACTGGTTCTAATGGAAGGTGCCCCTGCCCATGGCAGAAGGTTGGAACTGGATGAGCTTTAAGGTCCCTTCCAAGCCAAAACAGTCTGTGATTCTGATTCTGTACAAGGGGTCGCCTGATCCCTAGTTGTGAGTGCATTATTAAAATTCTGCGGTGTCATTCCTCTGTGTGTCAGCAGAGCTTCTCAGAGCCATCCCCAGAACTCACTAGGGTGCTTATCAGGTCTACATTCTTGTACTTTAGTCCAGTTCACTCCTCATTCTGTTAATAGCTTCCACTAAATTCTAGAGCCTTGTCTGACAAATGGTCCCTTGCATTTTTTCCCAATTTGGACCATTTTCTAGCCAGGGGTTTATTTTTACTTTCTGCCTGTTGAGCCAGTTCAATATCCTTATTAAAGATTTTACCTCTCTCAACAGGTCAGAATAATTCCCTCAGTAACACCAGGATATCTCCTGAGCTGGGATTGGTCTGAGTGCATATGTTGGAAAATAATTGAGTATATTTCTCAGCATCCTTCTTCAGTCTCGGCATTTTACTTCCCCGTAGAGCCAAATCACCAGGTCCATCAGACTTAGAGTCTCTCTCCTTCAGACCTTATGTGAATAACTTTCTCCCAAATCAACATGCAGAGAAAATTAAGCCTGAAGATGAGCATGAAGAAACTAGCTATGTTTCTTTTTCACTATGGCTTCAGCTTATCCATCTTATCTACAGACAAGTGGGTCAGTTTCTGAGGAGATACAGACGGCCTGCGAATAAGTGCATAGTAGGGCATGCGAACTGGTCATAAGAACAGACCTAGAAATACTGTGGAAATAGTCCTGTACAGTAGTATTTCCTGGAGAAAGTGGGCCCTATAACTCTGTAACCCTTGTACCTGTTTTTTCCTTTTCCTCCCTCACTAGGTGTGTAGAGATCTATCAAAAGTTAGGTAAGGAAGTGACAGTAAAATCGTGTATTGGGGAATACAGAAGACCTGGTCTGTGGCCAAAGGGCAGAAAGAGCACTGCACTTTTCAGCACAGTTGACTGGTCTCCCACTCTACTCCATTATAATGTCTCTGGGATCTCCTTTGGGTTCACTGGCATCAACTGATTTTGCCCAATGATTTCCAGTATTCTGCCACTGATGCCAGTCAACCTTTTTCACCCCCACAAACACAGGATGCCTATCAGGATCTCAGGGGCAGAGGGCCTGCACTCTTCAGGGTGTGCTGTGAGGTCTGATGTCAGGAGCTAGGTTATTTCATGTAATATAATTTGACAGCTAAAAATTGAAACAATGGACAGGATCTTATAGGACCCTGGCAAGATTTACCCTGTATACCTGTATACCCTACATACAGTTACTCATCATCATAGAAGAGTTATTCTCCATGAAATCTCCTGAAGTCTTTCTTCCCCTGAAGACTGCCGTACTGCCTTTGGGGTGTATATACATTCATAGTTTGATCTGTGGAGAAGGTAAAAAAATTAAATACCCAGCAAGGTAAAAAGAACATGCCTGTTCACTGTGAATTTTCCAACCTACTCACTTTATAACACTGATAGCACAGAAAATAATTTTTTTATTCTTTTGACTAGAAAAATTCTGAGCTTCTATAAATATGAAGCTACATAAGAAGGAACTAGTTCTGATCTGAAAGTTAAACCCACCCCACTGCTAGCTAACTTAGCAGATATGGACTGTTTCAGCGTCCTGTTATGCACGGTCCCAGAAAGTGTGATCGGTTTCTTAGGGAGCAGTGGTCTTCCCTGGGTATCTGTACACTTCTGAATTGGCAGCAAGAGACATCTAACCACATCAGTTGTGCTAGACAATGAATTAACATGATTTAATCCAGACAAGAGTTCTCTTGGGACACAAGCTACAATCCAGTGGTTGTCTCTGGTACGGCCACTAGGGAGTGGAATCCCACTTGTTCCTTGAGGTCTGTCTACATGAAGAAGATGCCATCCATGCATGATCAGTATTTTGGTATCTGCTGGGTATAAACAAACTCCTAAGGGGATCCTATAGGACTGCTACCTTTTCTAGAGCTGTGACATTGTAAATCTCACTTATTGCTTGGAATTGAAAAAGAAGTTGCAGAGAAACCTGGCATTGTGCTTGGAGACCTGTCTTTGCTACTGCTTCTGCTGCTGTCACTAAGGTGAGATGGAATAGATTTTCCTCTGGAAGCATGGTTTTCATGGGTCAGAATTCCTTTCATGACCTCCTTTAGTAGCTATCGCTAGCCTTTTTCCATTTGTCTTCTCTGATGAACTTCAGATATCCATATTTGTGTTATCATGCAATGTTAATACTAGAGCTCTTGGTTCACATTAGGAGTAAGAATTCATTCTACATTCATTTTTGTGAACTTGTGTTCAAATTCTGCTCCTGCAGAAATGTGATGCCTTTCTTGTTTTACTTACTTTCATTCTCTGTGTATTGAGAATGGCTTCATGGCCCAGCACTGAAAGGAATACATGTCCAATGAATTTTCAATAAATGAGTGGGTCAATTTGAAAGTTGTGTGGTAACAAGCATCAGACTTCTAAAGCATATCACAGTGCAATTTTTAATTTCTGTTTAATTTTCTAGTGTTAGTGCAGTGTCATATCGCATGGAGCACAAGGCAAATCTCAGATAACACAAGTGTCCAGGCATTCATTTGAATTTAGTTTATAAAGTAATTTTGTCGCAGAGGTAGCTCCAAGATAAAACTGGAATGCAGAAAAAAAGGATCAGTTAAGACCCCCAACATTTCAGAATGAAGGGGAAAACAAAATCGACACACTAGCAAGCTAGTATAATGTGAGTTATACTTTTGGAGAAGAGAAGGCTGCATAAAAACCTCTTATCAGACTTCCATTATCTACAGGGGGCCTACAAGGATGCTGGAAAGGAGCTCTTCATCAGGGACTGTAGCAACAGGACAAGTGGTAATGGGTTCAAACTTAAACAGAGGAAGTTCAGGTTAGATATAAGGAAGAAATTCTTTTCTTGTGAGGGTGGTAAGGCACTGGAACAGGTTTTCTTCTTGAAAATGGGTGTTATATTTCCCCTTTTTCAGTCATCAGGAACTTCATCTGACTGCCATGATTAATTTGTAGAGGAAGCCCCAGCAGGGAGTTCACCACCATTCCCAGCCAACTTGGAAACCTGGATGAGAAACAGCACACAAGAATAAGAAAACAAAATTTTCTGTGTGGTTGCTTAAGCTTGCTTCAAACATACATTTCTCAGTCCTGTGCGAGCCAAGCGTGAATGGAACATCAGCCAGGCTTCCTCAACTCAAGCTCCCCCTGCGCTGCCCCTGCATGGTAGTTAGTTCCAGAAACTTGGGGAAATGGTCTCGCTCTGCTAAACTGTAACTGGCACAGGGAGGGGGAGCTTTCAGAGAGGCATTCATCTTTATTTGCTTGAATAATTATCTGCTTTGCTTGATGTGCATCAGCTGGCTTTGTGAGTTTGGTGAATATTATCACTTGAAGATTAAATTTTGCAAAAGAGGATTAGATGAGAAATGGCAGTAACTAATTAGTGGCAAGCAATATGAAATTAAAAGGCAGGCAAGCGTATGGAACAATGCGTGTATTTCACACAGATTCAGGCACATTACTGATTAATCATTTGGGTTTTTGAATCCTGAAATGCTTTGACTCTCAACAGAGGACATTTTTCTCTTTCTACCTGCATCTCCTGAAACTTCAATAAACACAGTGATGTTTTTCATTTAATCTGTAACTAATTTTAGCAAAAACAATCATACAGGAAGACCTTGTGTAAGAGTTAAATCATGTTTCCAAATCACATCATTTGTATTCAGGGAAACTCATCATTTGGGTTGTTCCAGCCTAGATGAATTAATTTGCATTCAACAAAGCTCTTACACGCGTGCACTAATGGAAGTACCTGCTTAAGTTCAGTTATTTCAGTGGAGCTTAAGGAGATGCTTTAAGTCAAATTCCTTCTCTTGTGGTTTAGCTTAAACTGGAACCTGTGCTTTGGCCATTCTTGTCTAATATTTGCCTTATTCAGATTTAAGAACTTTTTTATGACTACTGAAGTGTCATTTCTGCTGGCCAGTAATAAACCATCCATTTTGTGACTGTTTAATAGGGTCATAGCTGATGTGTTGCACAGACACTAATATTGCATAGCAGAGGTAACTTTTTTCATTTTTTGTGAAGGGATTCGCTTGTACGCACTGGGCATGAGGAGGATGTAGAAATGGAAAGAATAAAAAGTTTAGCTTTTTCTTATTTTAGCTATAAAATTTATTACATGATCAGAGTAAATCCCTGGAGGTCTGATTTAGTTGCTATAAGCCAAGAAGACATTGGGATTATGTTATAGGCCTAATAGGTGTGGTGTAAGAAATATGCTAGTAAGAGGAGAATTGAGAACAGATGCAATATTTTAGCTCCACTTGCATTGATTTGTGCACATGTGGATGCTTTCAGATACAGGTGAAGCGGGAAGAGGAATGGTAGTGGATGTCCTTGGATACTCTTGGAGAGAAGCTTGATGAAAGAACAGCCTGTTGTGTAAGACTGTGGTTGTGTAGATGGGTTTCCTCATAGCATGGTCGATCTCTCTTTGTCTGCAAAACCCAGAGGAATAGAATCTCCTACATTGCTGCCAGCATGCAGCCTTGTTCCCACAATGCCTGTGGAGCTGTCATTTGACTGACACTGATTGGGCCAGTGCAAGAAATGCCATGCTAGTAAAAACATGGAATGAGTTTGTTGGACATATTTTTTTATTTATATGACATTGCAAGTTACTTTTTTACAGTGCCACTAAGGGAAAAAGTACTCATTCTAAGGAGAAATTTATGTCTGTATTTTCTGGATTACACAGACTTGCCATTTTCAGGTACTGCTATTTCCCTCATCCTGATTCAGCAAATACTTTCTACCTTGAAAATTACTTCATCAAATGTTTAGGTTTCTTAACAAAGTGAGGCGGTAGGAAGCAAGTCCAAGACTAAAATAGGAAGGTATGAACTGTTGGTTTGTATCTAAGTATTATGGTCTCTTTAGAGACATCTGAGTGTAAACAGCATAATACTGTAACAGCTTAATTTACCAGCACCATACAACATACCTAAGAATAATTGCTGTACAGGTGCCTGAAGTATCTAAAGACATATGCACACATTAACTTCATGCCCAATGAAAAGTTAAAAATAATAAGCAATTAAATTTGTTATTGTGAATGGGAAACCATGCCTATTGATATGCATAGCTCCTTCCTAGCTGAATTCAGAACTTGGGGCTCCTCTTTTTACACAGGAAAAGAACTACAGGACACAGTAGTACACTCCTGATATACAGCTGAGTATGCTGTTTCCCCCTTCAACTTTTTTTTTGACAAGAAGCAGAGTAATCAAAGAAGCTGAGGTACACAACTAGCTAGGAAAATTGAGAAGTTTTGGTTGACCCTTTGAATTTTGTTTCCACTGTGAATTGCAGCAAAGAGGAAAAATGTGACCTCTTTTCCCCTCACCATGTTATGGAAAATCTGAAAAGAAAGAGAGATGCTCTGATAGGATTATGTGTTTAGTGTTGATACAGGCATGCATTGCTAGAAGAGAAAAGACAAGGCAAAATTAGTCATCACCAAGGTGCAGTGCTTTTGCCATATCAAAACCGAATGTCTCCACAGTATCAAATACAGGAAAACAGAAATACTTTCTTTGTCTTGTTTATCTTTAAACTTCTATGTAAACTGACACATTTTTCAGGGAGTGCACTGATTTGGACAAGTCTTATTTACCAATGGAAAAAGTCCAGTCAAAAATATTTGGAATTGTAGTCCCACAACAAAAGCTTGATGTGTTTTTGATAAAGATATCATGATTTGATCATCTGAGTGATAAAGATGAATTCCCAGCTTTGTGGACAACTTATGTCTCCCAGAGAAGCCTCTTAGTGTTGACCAGTAAATCCTGGAGACAAAAAGCTACAGGGTCTTCACGCCATCATGCCCATCTGCAGGAATCAGAGCCCTGCTGAGATAGGATTCCGGGAAGGCAAGGACTTGTTTGGAGAAGAGGAAACAGGGACTGGGATAGAGCTACAAAGACAAAGAGAGTAGAAAAGGGAGAGTACAAACAAGAAAACCCCACCTTAGCAGCTGGAAGCTGTAAATGGCAGCCTACCAAGCAGCTTGTTCATAAAGAAGGCTTGGACACCCGTGCTCGTAAATAAAGAATATATAATATGCATGCCTATTTCTGCATGTCACGGAGACAGGGTGATCAACAAATGTTTGCTTCAGGTTTTAAGAGATGAGACAACTAAAATTTGTTCATTTGCATTATACCTGCAGAAAATGCTTGCTTAGAAGGGCCATCTTCAAGAAATCTGAAGTGGCTTTTTCTTCAGATCTAGCAGAAAAATACTTTCACAGTTTTGACAAACGGGAGACACGAACTTCTATAGGGGAATATGTATGTATTTTTTCCATTTTTTTGTTGGAAAATAAAGAGTTTACTTCAGGACTGCTGTAAGTTGAGAAGAATAGCAAGAAACGAAGCAATACTTCTGAAGAGACAAAGCATCTTGGATCCTGAAATGTTTTGAAAGCCAGAATTGACAGCTGAAGAGGAAACAGAAACATGAAGTAGGTTTGTGCTGAGTGAACTAAACCGCTGGGGGAACTGAAACTGCTGTCCACAAACTACCCTTAGCAGGTGTCTGATTCCTCTGTCTCAGTAACTTTTGGTTAGAAGCTAATTGTCTTATTCAAGGCCAGACTGGACAGAGCCTTGGGTGACATGGTCTAGTGTGAGGCAGCCCTGCCCATCACAGGGGGGTTGGAATTGGGGGATCTTAAGGTCCTTTCCAACCCTAACCATTCTATGATTCTATGATCCGGTCTTGCTGCTGTCCAGCTCCTGCCTGCAACACACTGAACAGCGCTGCAAGTACATCAGTGTGAGTTGATACTAAGGTGGGAAAAAAACAAACAAAACCTCCCAAAAAACAGACAAAAAGAAACAAAGTAGGTTCATTCTGGGCAGTTGCTGAAGTATTTTCTATAACCTTCACACTTTCTTATTAGTAACATTTTTATATGGCAACTTGGCATTGATTTCAGTTTAGTAGTCAAATACCATATGGAATTGAATAATCAAACATTGCATTTAAAGATGCTGAAATCAAACATCTTGACTCATGTAATTTTTTTTTTCTTCTTTTCCTGGAAACAGACTCTTTTCCTTCTTTCTGGGGAATTGAATATTCATTTTTCTATGAAAATGTGGCCAGAGCTGATTATTGGCTTACACCACTTTTTTACACAGACATCAGTAAATGCACAGACACCCAGCTGATGGCCAAGGAGTCTGAGTTCCATAGACAAAGCTCCATGGAGATCTTTCTCTGCTCTGAGTTTTCCATACTCTTCATTTGTGCCAAGCAAGGTTACAGAGTGGATTCCTGTTGTCCTGGTACTGTAAAGGAAAAAGTCTGTTCCCAAAGTCAGGAGGAGGTATATCTCAGTAATACATTGCAAACCAGATGGAGAGCTGCCTTTGGTATTTTGAGAAGATTTGGAGGCGCCAGTGGTGGTCTCAGCATGTGCCCATGGTGCTGAGATAGATCCCATTTGAGAAACCAGTCTCCATCTCTTGGTCTGATGAGAAAACACGGCTATTTATGAGTTGTGTTATGTTGCATTACTGCCAGATTAATATTAATAAAGTATTCTGGACATAATATTTTGTTATATGTCATCAGAGTGAAGATCCATGGGACATTGCTCATATCATGGCCATGGCTGGGCAAGCTTTTATTTGTCTTGTAGAAAAAGTCGTGTCATGGTTAAATCACATAACAGATCCCCATGAGTCCATCTGTCTTGCTGGTTTTCTCAGCAAATTTAGGACAGGTTGTGTCAAAACCCCTCTGTTCCATTTCCAAGGTAAAAGCCTTCTGCTGAAGACTTTCTGAGGCCCTTATTAGACGCATCTGTAGACTACATCACCTCTGTTTGACCATTCTTGATCTATTCTCTTGCCCTTGTGCCTGAACCTTGTGTGTTGATGGGGGTATAGGTGGAATCTTTTCTGACTGGTAAGTCAGGGTGCCACCTGGATAGAAGGTACCCAAATCAGGCTCATAAGCATTTGCGTTTTCATCTTTGAAGGCACATTCTGTGGGAACTGCTTGGAAGATGGTACTTGAGGCAGGGAAGTGATGTTAAATTTGAGACTAGGAGTATCTCAGGGAGGTTTGTGGCTTGGTGATCCTGTGCCTTGTCTCCTTGAAGAGGGAGCTGTGAAATAGTTGGTGTTGCGGTCATGTTTCACAGATTCATGTGTCATGATTTTCTGTGGCAGCTGTATAATGTGGAAAAAATGGGAGAAGTTTTGGGACAAAAGCATGGGTACATGACCTTTGAAGGGTCAGCTGGTTCTGGGGACAGTCCAGCAGCTCTAAATTGGTCAATGAGAAGCTCAAAGACCTCTCAGGGCTTTGTCCTTGATATTCTTATTGTTTTGCCTGGCTTTGAAGACCCCTGTGGATGACATCACTTTATTCTCTGCAGACAAGGGAGGACATTTGCTGTTGCAAAGCTTGTCAGGAGCCTATGGACAGGAAAGATGACATTTCTCAGCAGCCCTACTTGTCTGTGTTGACCCTTGATTGCTACAGGAGTTTCTTGGTGTAGCATGCTCCTGCAGGGAGAAAGCAAGTTTAGGCAATTAGGTGTTTTAACTATTATCCCCCACTTCTCTGATCCTTTTGTTTGAGGGAATTTGAATTGTTCCCTCTCAGACTCCAGCATAAAAGAGGAAGGTGTGTATGAGGAGGTTAAGTAACATGTGGTGGGCACAGGGACTTCCTTTCCAAGAACATTTGCATGATGAGGGAAGAATGTGAGGTGATGTATAACAGATCCAAACTATAAGCCCCACCCAGAACTGTATGGCAACATGGGAGAGTGAGGGGGTGGGCATCATAGGCTTGAAAATACTGTGTTAATTGCACAGGAATATGGGCACCCAACTGCAGCAGGCTCCTAGGTTTATTTCTTGGGCATAGCCTTCTGCGGTGACACACTGCTGCTAACAGTGTGTATGGGAAAGAGCACCAAGAAGATATGCCCTTTGGACTGGAAATACAGGGGATGAGGTAGGGCTTAAAAAAAGCAGGTTCCCTCCACCCTCTTGGTGAATAGGGTGTAGAATAGAATATAGAGTAGGTGAGACAGAGATAGAATAGAGACAATATAAAAGATAGCAACAGAGATAGAGACAGAGATAATATAGAGATAGAGAGAGAATAGAGATAAAGGTACAGATAGAGATAGAAATAGATGATAGAGATATAGAGATAGATGATAGAGATATAGAGATAGAAAGAGACAGAGACAGGATAGGATATGATAGGATAGGATAGAACAAATAAAAAGAAGAATGAATAATGTAGAATAGAATATAAAGACTATAAGATATAAAATAGAAAATATAATAATTCAGTTGGAAGGGACCTCCAGTGGTCACCTAGTCCAACTGCCTGACCAGTTCAGGGCTGACTGAAAGTTAAAGCGTGCTGTTAAGGGCATTGTCCAAATGCCTCTTCCGCGCTGACGGCCTTAGGGCAGAGAGGCGGATCCAAGCTGGAGGCGGACATTTTTCTGAGCACAAGAGCCCTCCTGCAACTGCACCCGAGAGCTGTGCGGGCTGCAGAGCACCGGTGCTTGACAGCTCTGCCCCACGAAGAACCGTTCTGCCGTGCTCCTGGACCCGCATCCCTGCGCCACGCTGCCTCTCTTCATTCCCATTCCGGTGGCTTTGGGGGCTACTGTCCCAGCTCTCCCGCTGCCGATGGCAGGGGGGCAGCAGCAGAGCCCCAGGCCGTCTGTGGCATCGTAAAGGTAGAGGATACGGCTCTACTTAGACACGTAGCGCTCGCAGCGCGCGCAGCTCCTTCCTCCTCAACTTCAAATACCGTCCAGAATTCAGGATGGACCATGGATGATCATAAAGGTCTTTTCCAACCTAACTAATTTTATGACTCTATGTATCGCCGCAGTGAACTGCAGGGAGGGGGACCCGAACACCCCCAACACTCCTACCCCCCTCACCCCCCGCCCCGCTTTCCTTAGCCTCCTCCTCGGCTGCAATCATCGCTGGATAGCGAGAGAACTGAGCTGGGAGCGGTGAAATCCAAGCGAAGGAAGAGGGAGAAGGAGGCTCTGCTCCCTTCCCATCTTCTTCCTTGCCTCTCCAACTCCTTCCAGGACTGCGGGGATTAGAGGGAAGGGGATCTCCGGGAAAGACCCAGAGCTGAGGATGGGGGCCCGCTCTCCCACCCTCTCTCCCTTTTGCAGGAATCCTTATTTGCAGAGATGTTCCCTGGTACACACATACAGTGACTCCCGAGTAGATGCAAGGAAGCGATTGCAGAAAGCATCAGCTCGCTCACGAACTCCCTTCCTTCCCCGCCTGCAAAGAGCGAGAAAAGCTGGGGATGCTGCAAAAACCCGGGATGGGGCTGGGGAGCGGTGGTGGTGCATGAGAACATACGCACCCCCCGAGGGCCAGGGGAGCGCCCAGGCAAGAGGCGGGGGAGCAGGGGCCAGGGGGAGGGTTGGAGCTCGGCTCCCGCAACGAGGGGAGGAGGAAGGAGGGACTGTGTCGGTGGGATGGTCCGGAAGTCCTGTGATAAAAACAGGGGCGCTGGGGAAAAAGTGGGGAGCAGATCTGGACTCCTTTGCTCTCCTCCTTCCCGAACACGCAACTTCCCCGGCGCTTCACTTGAGCGCACGAGTACCGGTAGGACCGGAGAGGAGCTGCCGCAGAGACCTGCAATCTATCCGGCCCAGCCCGAGCCGGCTCATCTCAGCTCATCCCAGCTCAGGAAAGCTCATCCCAGCTCACCACACCTCTCGCCCTCCTAGCGAGGTACCGGAGCCGGGGCGGGATGGACCGTGCTGTGCTGTACCGTACAATGCCGTGCCGGTGTGCGGAGCGGCAGCGGGCGCGCAGGGATGGGGAAACCGTTCTTGCCGTCGTCCACGGCGCTGGTGGGCCCCGTAGTGCCTGTGCCGGGCGGGAAGCAGGCACCCAACCGAGAGCACCACGCTCAGCCTTTTCAACCTTGAGCCGTCCCGGGTGTTCCCGAGGAGGTGATGCTCTCACTGGCGTTGAGCCGGAGTGAGGGTTCTGAGAGATCAAGGTGCGGGTTCCTGCCCCGCATCCATTACCTCCATCCCGATTCCCCCGCTGGCACTCGCTGACGCTTCACCTTCAAATGCCCCCTCGGTGGTCCCTGGCGGAGCTGCGGCTCCCGAGATCTCCCTCGGAAAACCGAGAAGGTGAAAAGCAGGCGGGGAAAAAGGGGAAGTTCAGAGGTTTAACGCCTTCCTCCCCGCCTGCAGGCGAGAAGCCCTGAGGAGCATCACACGGCTCCTCCAGGATCACTCCAGTGTCCCCTTCCCTCCTCCTCCTCCCTCTTCCCTGCTCATAAGCATCCAGCTTTGCTACCCTGGTGCCTTGTCCGACAAACCCCATGTTCTGCAGGTATATCAGGTTGGAAACTCGCCTGCACCCAGACAAGGAGAGAAAAGTGAGACTAAGAAGAAGCTAAGAAAAACCAGGCATCAGTGTTTTCTCCTAGAGAAACAATTCCTCTTACAGTTGTGCCTCTCTGCAGGGTGCCCTTCAAGGACTCCTGGTCCTTGTGCATCTGAGGTGTGAAGGTGGGCAGCACTGCTAAGCCATCGTCATGGACTTCGTCATGAAACAAGCTCTAGGAGGTAAGTGCAGTTGGCACAAGAGGGGCCTCCCATCCTTCCATCCCCTTCCCTTTGCACCTGGCAAGAGAGGGTCCCTGTGAGTCTCTGTAAGGGTCCGCAGCTGGAAGAGCTGTCTGGAAACACATGCCTCTCATGGATTCGTGATCCCAGAGCCAAGTGTCTGAAGGATCTGGGCATGAGAGGGCAGCAACAAGCAGAAACAAAGTGCCATGTCAGCGAAGAGATCTCTAGCGCAAGGTGTGCAAGGCCTGGGTCATGCCCCATCTGGCACTTTACTTGCTCCATAGTGCACAGGCCTTGCCTTGCTTTACGTCATTCTGCTGAGGTGGGTATTACAAAGGCTGCAGAAAGTTTTAGCTAGGGTAAACCCAAAGAAAGAGTAGCATTTTGTGTATGTGCATGAGTCTCCTCTTTATCCTCTCCCCCTAGACCTTAACCAAAAAAACCAGCCAGTGCAGAAATGTTTGTATCTGGTGTTTGGAGATCTATTTTTAACAAGACAATCACTGCAATAAGCAGTGATTAAATATTAATAAAATATCCCCCACATATGCACCCTACATGGATTTTGGTCTAACCCCAAATACATTTTTGGCATGTTTCCTTCCGTGTGTGATTAATTGTTTTAATCTAATGGTGGGAAATAGAAAAGGCAATGGTGCATGTGTATGGGAAAACTGAAAACAATGCAGAAGTACTTGGGGATGAGCTTGTTTTGCTCTGCCACAGCTAACATTGCCTTTCTGGGCTGGTTGGCCTGAACATTCAGTCCAAGCAAGGCTGTCACTGCGATGATGATGCTGAATGATGGCTGCTCTTGAGAATTGGAATAGTTGGCCTCAGAGGAAGTGACTGAGGTTGATCTGATCATTCCTTTTGTACTGTACCTCATGTGTGAATTTTTCATTGATTTTCCTTTGGAGAAACTCTAGAGTCCTTGGACTATGAGAATGCTTTGTGTATAGTGTTACTCTATTGATGTCATATGCAGCTTCAGCATTTACTGCAGGGCTCTCTCCCATGGCATGGGAGCAAGATTTTGATCCTTGAGAGCAAATGAACGGTTTGATTTATTTTTTTTGTTTTGTTTTGTTTTTGTTGTTGTTTTTATGCTCAAGAGAGCAATATTCTCACAGTTAAGACTAGAACAAGCAACCCAATTTTGGTCTGGGGTGTTCTGAATGGGAAGATTCTACTGGAGAAGAAAAGGTCTAATTTGATTGTACAAAATAGCTAGTTATGGAGATACCTGTGTGAGAAGACAGCAGTTTGTATGGTAGCAGTGTTACATTTCATTACTCTCCAGGACATGTTTTGAAGAAGAAATAGTTTTGGGAAGAGTAGATTTTGCACTGTTTGCTACTGCTTGCACAGAAATGAACACTTGTACCTGCAAGCTGGAGATACAGCCACTGCAGCTGGAGATCTGTGAATCCACCAGGGAAAAAACTGCACTTAAAGGCAGGGGAGGACGGCTGCAGCAAATCAGTAACGGCTGAGGTGAATGCCTTTTTGTGCAGCTTTATTTCTAACTTGAGCTGGAGGCAGTGCCTGCCCATGCTTAAAAGCCACCCTGGACAGACATTCATTCTAACATCATGTTGCATGCCAGAGTCAGGATTGACATCATAAGAGGAGTTTCTGAGAAGGCAAAGTCAAAAAGCAACTTTTGGCAAAGTCTAAGTTCCTGATGTCTGTCAAGATGCTGTCCAGGACACCGGCTCTTCTGCCAGGTGACTTAATATGTCCGGAACTTGTCCACTTAATAAATGAGAAGCCTCTGCCCAGTGGTAAAATCCAGGAAATGCTCATTCATTGATCAGAGACCTGGTTTCAAATTAGAAGTAGTTTCTAAGAGGAAAAACATCTCCCAGGGCAAACAGAGCATGGAAACAAAGCTAGTTTTGGACACTTTTTTTGCGCTGGAGCTAAAGCCCAAGATGATGGAGTCTGGCTGCACTGGCGCAGTAAGATAAGGGCTAAAGGCTGCATTTCCCTTTATTATGGGGCCAGAATCCTTTGGTTTACTGGTTTTGACATCCACAGGGAGATGCTCAAACTGAGCAAAGCACCAAACCTCTGCTGGGTAACAGGCTTGCTTTGGCTAGGATACATGATGTGCTAGTGGGATTTTTCATTCTTTGCAGATTCAGCAAGATCTTCCCGTGGAGTTTGTGGCTTTTTGACATCAGTTCCACGTGGCTTTTCCCAGAACATCTCCAAATTAATTTTGCTATCTGCTTGAGACTTTTTGAATGGCGTGGAAGTTTTTATCCGACACACAGTATCTCTTCTGCCAACCCTGAAGAAAAAAAATACTGCAATTTTGTCAGTGAAGTCCAGTTTACAGAGAATCAGATTTATAGCTATAGATATAGCTATTGATAACTATAGCTATCACTTGCAGCTCATCTTCAGCTATGATAGCTTAACCCTTTCACTATCTCAGCCACAACAAAAGCCAATGGGTTTCCTTGTATCATCATTATGGTCATGGCATATTCTCTTCCCAGCATCCAGCCCCTAAGTGGGGCCCAGACCACAGCTTATTTTTAGCTCAGAGCCTGGATTTGAGAACTGCTTGCAGTTTGGGTGTTTTTCTGCTTTCCTGCTGGACAGGGCTGGACAGGGCTCTGAAGTATATGTGGACTTTGGGACCAGATTTTGCCATAGTAGAGTGGTTAGAGTATGTACTGGGAGGGAAACTTCGTTGCTTTCCCATATCCTCACTCATTAGTAGAACACTTCTGTGGGAGTTCTCCCGTTGTCTTTAAAGATATCCTTGAGAATGTTGCCCTGTGCCATTAGAGACAAGGGAATCAGATTTTGTTTTCCTTGGAGTTTTGCCAGTGAGAAAAGAAGTCAGTGATGTGTCTTGAAAGGTAAATGAGCTAAGTTAGGAAGCAAGGATAGGCAGTTATGTCATGTAGAGTTGCTTGGCTTGGAAGTCTGTGTGACTGGAAAATTTGCGTTTTGTGAAATCAGTTTTTTAGGTTACTCTATTGTGAAAGAAGGTGTCCTTGCCCTGACTTGTTGTTAAAGGACATCTGCTTCTGTGCACTGGAAAGCCATCGTCTGCTATACTGCCGGCGCTGGGATTTTGCTGTTCATATTGGCAGCAGAATCTGCGTGACTGTTGACCAGTTGAAATGTATCTTTGTAAATCCCTGTCCCCGTCAAGGCAAAATCCTTGTCCCTTTCATTAGCAGTGAAGACTAGCTGAGGAAAAGCTGTGCAAAATATGAGCTCATTTGGCCTATTTGCTTCCATGGTTTGTTTTGTGTTCCTTACACATTTCAACACCCTATTTGAAAGTCACCTCATTTATTGTCTGGCAATGCCAGAAGCTGCAGAGATACAATGGAGTCACGATGCTTATTAGCTGTGTAGGACAAGAAGAAAACAGCAAGGAGAAACCTAGAAGCTTACAACTGCAGCTTCTTCTTGTACAGAAGTAACAGGGACAGCAAAGGGGTATTTTGTAACTCTGATCCTGTCACACCTGCAGACACTAACATAGGTATGCAGCAAGGGTGATCAGTCACTTCACTGTTCCTGCAACAGTTCATTAAATGCAGACAGTGATTTAATGATTGTGTTTTACATTAGGATTGCTCTTTACCAAGCCACAGCAGACCTCTGGAGCACTCTCATAATGACCAAGGTGCCTAACTTTTCAGGAAAAAACTTGTAGTGGAGGACATGGAGGAATTCATTCATAGTGTTTTTCACTGGGAATTGTTTATTTCTTTATAGGTTTTTGTGAAAGCAAAGGTTGCATTAGCAGCTGTGTTATACTCCTGTGTATGCACTGTCTCACTTCTTCTGTCACTAGTGGCTTAGACAAATAGGGAAATGGGAACAAAATAGAAGACAGTAAAATTCATGAAGCTCTGTTAGCTGTCATCCTATAACTGAGAGACTTGGGGAACAATGGTCTCTAGGCATTTTCATATGGAAAAAGAGAAAAGCCCATGGGGAGGTGAGTAGCATTTTTCTGAGGTGGGATCATGATGAAGAGAGATTTCTTAGAGCAGAATCTAGCACTGTGCATACCATTCTGTGAAGATATGGATATACAGAACACATAATAGCTCTAACTCTATTATATGATGTTGTGCAGGGGCCTTTTAATGTGCTCCTTTTATTGACATGGATAGGAGACGTGTCTAGCTGGGATGTCTGCCTTAATTAGTGGCTTTTCCTAATGTCAGCATGTGGGTAAATCATGTAACTCGTTTCATATACAATAATGCAGATGAATGGTACTGTCTGCTTTTCTTATTCATACTATCTGTACTCCTTGAACTCATTGTGCAATGCAAGCTCCATCAGGAAGCTTCATTTGAGTTTCTGGGTAGGTATTCACTGGTCTATATTGTAGGCATAAGTTTCTGGTTTATTGGTTGCAGCTTTGAGTGAAGACTACAGCTTAGCATTCACTTCTTTATGTGTCAGGTTTCAGTGGAGATTTGGTTTGGTTCATAATAATTGTTAAAATTATTAAGGCAGAAGACTAATGGAACCATCTTGCCATCTGGAAGATGTCAACAAGGAGGGACTGCCTACTTCATGTCCATGACTGGCAGCTTTTATTCAGCTAGGTATATCACAAAATACAATCCAAAGACAGTCTAAGGTGCCCTTGTTCCCAAAGATAGGCAGAGATCTAAACCCCCCCAAAGATGATGGGGTTGAAGTCACTGTTCATAAGCTCTGAAAAAACATCCCATGTGCTGAGCTTACGTTAGTGAATGTGTATGTGTGAATGCCAGCTAAGCCTGACTGGAAGCTGTACTACTGTTTGACAACATCTTAGCAGTGGCCTTCTCTGTGGTTTCTGAAGTGTATATTTTGCTGCTACGTTTGCCTTACTTAAGTTGCTTGTGATGTCGGCATGAAGTCCTTGATTTTTGCTAGAGAAGTCAGTGAGACAGAGTGCAGTCAGAGGCAATACAGACGTGCCTAGGGTGGAACAGGCAGTGAAACAAACACAGTGGTTTCTTCCTTCTCCTTTTCCAACTCAGCTTCTTGTTTCTCACATGTACAGCTCTCTGCTGAGCCTCTTTCCAATTCTGGGACCTCATGATCATCTAGATCATGTGCCACTGCTGATGTTAATGTATGAAGTCCTGAAGCAGGAAAGAAATTGCAACACAGGATGGCAAATTGTAGTGCCAAGTACTGATGGTATTTACTTCTGAGGTCTCTATTACATATAATCCTTGAAACCTGTGACACATGAGCTCTTTCTTTTTGCATTCAGGTGCTTCCATATCACATAGACTGAAGAAGCTGAGATGAGACAGGAGTTCTTCAGCCCATTGTCAAAGTGGTAAATGTGGGGGCCCATCTACTTTTATTCTTAGATAAACTTCTGCCTGTATTGCACGCAGCTCTAGGCCCCACAATTTAGGCATGATGTTAAGGTACTTGATTGAGTCCAAGGAGGGCAACGAAACTGGTGAAAGGGCTGGAGAGCATATCCTGTGGGGAGCAGCTGAGGCCTCATAGTCCAGAGGATGCTATGAGGATGCATCGAGGGCTGGAGCAACTCTGCTGTGGAGACAGGCTGAGATCCTGGAGAATAGAAGGCTCCAGGGAGACTTTAGAGCAGCGTCCAGAGCCTAAAGGAGTCAGAAAAAAAACTGGAGAGGGGCTTTTGACAAAGGCCTGTAGGGACAAGACAAGGCGGAATGGTTTTAACCAGAGGGGAGACTGAGATGAGATCTTAGGAAGTTCTTCACTGTGAGGGTGCTGAGGCACTGGCACAGGTTTCCCAGATATGCTGTGGCTGCCCCATCCCTGGCAGTGCCCAAGGCCGGGTTTTTGGGGTGCTTGGAGCAACCTGGGCTGGTGGAAGGTGTCCCTGTCCATGGCAAAGGGTGGAACTGGATGAGTTTTAAGGTCCCTTCCAACCCAAACCAGTCTGTGATTCTGTGAGTCTGTGATTTTATGATTCTATGACTATAGGTTTGTCTAGTTTGGAGAAAAGCAGGCTGTGAAGTGTCCTTATTGCTCTCTAAAGCTGCCTGAGGAAGGGAAGTGGAGGCTGAGGTTTTCATCCCTTCTCCCCAGTGATAGGATACATGGGAATGGTTTAAAGCTGCATCACAGGAGGTTCAGATTTGACATTACAAGATATTTCTTTACTGGAAGGGTGGTCAAACACTGGGACAGGCTCCCGAGAGACACTGAAACAGGTTGCTCAGGGCAGGTGTGTATACCCTGTCTCTGGAAACATCTGTGGGAGGTGGTAGATGACCCAAGCCTGTCAGTGTTGAAGAAGGATTTGGACAATGCCCTTGATGACGTGCTTTAACTTTTGGTCAGCTCTAAAAAAGTCATTTGAACTAGATGATGATTTAAGGTCCCTTCCACTATGCTACGTGGAATAAATTATATATATACCACACAAATGTATGAACTGCATTATCTTATACTACTAAGTTCTAAAGTGAGTAAAAGATGAATTCTGAAGCCCTGGTTTGTAGTATGGTTATGTTGTTGATCTTGTATCTTCTGGGTCTTCTTTTCTTCAATGCTTTGAATGTATGTATTTTAGTGACATTATGAAGAGGTAGTGTTGGTATCTGATAGATACATTTTTCACAAGGAATGGTTTCATAGGCCTTTTTCTTCCTAATGTGCATTTCTGGCTAAGAGATTTTCTTTAAGAAATTGGATTAAATTGAGTGCAATCATGATATCTGAGGCAGAGGAAAGGATAGAAATCAAAATCCCCTGTAGGCGACTCAGTGCTTCCAGAAAAACAAAACATAGATGCACTTAGCTGTTAAAGGCTGATTGATCTGTGCCAGCCTTGGATCTCGCTTGTTCATTTATTTGATGCTAGATCGTGGAATCACAGAATCATAGAATAGTTAGGGTTGGAAAGGACCTTAAGATCATCTAGTTCCAAGCCCCCTTCCAGGGGCAGGGACACCTCACTCTAAACCATGTCACCCAAGGCTCTGTCCAACCTGGCCCTGAACACCGCCAGTGATGGAGCATTCACAACTTTTCTGGATAACCCATTCCAGCACCTCACCCTCCAATAGCAATCTGTAGGGCTTAGTTATTCAGGGCTTCCCATTGATATCAAAGACCAAGATGTCTTTCAAGGAAGCAAATCACCAACCGTGGACATGATACTGATGAAACAGCTACAGTGACAGTCGTATGATTTATTCCACCTAGGATCCAGCTCAGAAGGAGGAAAACTGGCTAGGTCTTTTCTTCCTGTGCCTTTATTGAGAAACCTTCCTTTTATTTTTGCTTGCTTCCATTTGGCCTGTTGCTGTTATACAGATGCTCTCACTTATGTATGCTGGGATCTTATGCTTGCCTTATTTGTAAGCAGGCACTGAGATCAGAGTGCACTTATTTAGTATTTGGGGATGAAATGAGCAACCTTCAGCCTACTGATGATAGAGGTATGCCACAAAGAGCTTAACTAAGATTTCTCCTGCTGAGCATCTGCTTGACCAGAGCCTGCTTGGAATGCAGTTACAGGATAAGCAGGAGATTTTCTCTCTCAGAGAGGGAAGAGAGGGAGAAAAAAGGAAATTTCATATGCACTATGATGTCTTACGGAGTTTATCTAGTATTTTGTCATGGCAGAACAATAGATGCTTCTCTTTTATTCTCTGTCCATTTTAAAGGAAGTTCTGCACACTTTTCATTTTAACATATCTTGTTGTGCCGCAGAATCTTTCTGGCTTTTCTCTTTTCCCATCTTCCATGATTGAAGCTGGTTCTCATGGGGGCAGAGAAAAGTGGCAGTTTCTTGCCCAGCTGTATACTTTTCACAGATTTTGTGAGTGCTGAATTTTTGGCCTGCTTTGTATAGTTAAACCCTATCTGCAGCCTCAGATTTGGAGCTAGTCAGGAGTCTAGTACATAGAATCATAGAATCATAGAATCATAGAATAGTTAGGGTTGGTAAGAACCTTAAGATCATCTACTTCCAACCCCACTGCCATCTAGTTCCAACCCTGATGGGCAGGGACACCTCCCACTAAACCATGTCACCCAAGGCTCTGTCCAGCCTGGCCTTGAATATCGCCAGCGATAGAGCATTCACAACTTCCCTGGGCAACCCATTCCAGTGCCTCACCACCCTTACAGGAAAGAATTTCTTCCTCATATCCAATCTAAACTTCCCCTGTTTAAGTTTGAACCTGTTACCCCTTGTCCTGTCACTACAGTCCCTAATGAAGAGTCCCTCCCCAGCATCCCTATAGGCCCCCTTCAGATACATGATGCATTATAGTTAGTCAGACCTTTCTGGTGAAATGAGACTCTGAAAATACAAGCTACTGGTTTGCCCTTGTGTTGGCCCTTGGGGAGAGAGAACTTCAGACTGTTGTTAGGCTGTTAGTTGTGGAGACTTATTCACTTGCTTGTGTGCTGGCAAAGGGACAGCCATTAGAGAAGGCTGGTGTATATGGATGCGGATGTACGTGGCAGGGCATTGTGCTTTGATTAGAAGTGAAAATAAAATTATGAAATCAAATCCATGAGGCTACATGGGTTAGAAATCTTGCTGGGTGAAGTTGAAAGTGTATGGACTGTTTTATGTTTGTTAGCACTGCAGTAATATACAGGGCTCTAAAAGGGCTAACTAATCACTGCAAATGCTTAAGGGAAGACAGGCACCCTGTCCTGATGGAAAACAAGAGTCTTTCATTCATTCTGAAGCATCCCCAAGGCCAAAAGCATAGAGTTCAATTCTAGCAGTAAGGTGTTTGCATGGGAAATTGCAGTAAGAAATCTATGGCAGCTGCATGGAGATGAAAAGCTCTTCAGCAGTTTTTGAAGGTCACCAAATTGTTGTGGGGACCTGGAAAAGCAGGAAAGGCTGGAAGAAAGAGAGGGGCAGATCTTTAGTATGTTGGCACTGGCTTGCCTCCTATTAGAGTGTTATATGCAAATGCTTTTCAGTTTGAGCATCATGGTCCCCCCTTAGAACGTTATATGATCATGCTCAGAGAGGAAAGAGAGGGAGTAGAGGCTGGTGATGAGACTCAGAGACAGATACAGGTTCTAGCGTTCTCAAGAATGGGAATCTACCATTTCTCAGGCCCTTGGAGAGGTGAAATGGTCCATAAAGTGGTGACTATGGGACATGAGTCTCTCAAAGCTGCAGAATTTCTACGCCCACTTCCTACAGCTGCAGATGCACCTTGCTGAGGCTCTTCCAAGTTCTCTGAATCTCCTCTTTCAGTGGTAGGGCAGGCAGCAGTCTGCTTAACCTTGGACACTCCTTTTTAGGAGACTGCAACTCTGCACTGCCTTTGTATACTCATTCCATATGCTGAAATCAAGTGCTTGCTCAAGGCTACGCAGAACCTTGAACTTTTGCTAAGTAACATATTTGAGAACTATGTTTGTGGCTGTCTTATTTTCTCACCTATGGCTGTATAGCGAGAGCTTCGATACAGTCAGTTCTGTTTCTCTCTTTGGTGGGTTCAGGTTGGGGTACGTGTCTCAGGATGTAGAGCTTTGCCAAGAAGGCTGAGAATTTCCACAAGTTGCTGAGCAGATAAGCATGTGGTTTGCTAAATGATGACTGCTGCAATTACAGACATGGCCAAGATTACTGGTGATCTTCCTATCACTGGTACAAATCAGAGTGCATACCAGAAACAAAATATTTAATCAAATTGTGTCTCTCTACTAGGGACAAATTGATAGTAACACTGTGCAATTAGAGAATTTATCCCCCCCTCCCTCTCCCTGCCTGCAGTTTTAAATGAGCTGATTCCAAATTGGGTGGATGCTGTCACTGCAGAAATGCACTAATGGAAACACTAAATTTAATCTGATGACTTTCATGCGCAGCTTTTTTAAAATCTGAATTTGCCATTACCTACAAGAACAAAGCTGCTCAGCAATTACTTCCATTTTTGCAGTATGATTTGAGTCTTGTGGTTTATTTGTAGTGGTACTGACCTTGAATGAATGTCAAACATGCAACATCAACAGGAATGCGGGATTCGAATGTTTGATAATTATCTTCTGTGGGAAAGCAGGAAAGAAACAAAGAAACCCAAGCATGGAACAGTGGAGCTGTCTCTTGAGATAATAGGAGGAATGAAAGTGAATGCAGACGTCTTTTAAAGGAATAGGGATGGCAAATCCATGTGTGTCAGTGTTTAGTTTAGCTCAACTGCCATGTCTCTGTGTCTGTGGATCCCCCTCTTCTCTTTTTGCTGTTGAGCACAGGCAAAGTTGACCAGCTGAAAAGAAATTTGAACCTTGTGTTTAAGGTAATTGAGTGGGAGATGATTGTCCCAGCTGCTGAACCCTGGGTGTGCTTGGAAATGTCACTTAGTCTCTAGGTTAGATTGTGTTTCTCCCAGTCCCCTTCCATAGAAAGCAAAGTCAGGCAGAGCCAAATGTGATCCACAGGAACGTGAACAGTGCCCTTATCTTAAATGGAAGGGAATAGCTCTTCCTTTTCCTTCAGTCGCTCCTTCTTCTGCTTCTTGGTGGTTGGCAGAGCTGAACATGCATACTTAATGGACTTGAAAGTTTGTCCTTGGCTTGCTACTGGCAGTGAAATTTTCTTGTTTATTCTACCTCCCTCCCACCATGTTGTTGCATGAGACTCTTTATCAGGGACTGCAGTTGTAGGGCAAAGGATAATGGGTTCAAATTTAAACAGGGGAGATTTATATTAGATATAAAGAAGTTCTTCCTTGTGAGGGTGGTGAGGCCCTGGCACAGGTTGCCCAGAGAAGCTGTGGTTGCCCCATCCCTCACAGTGTTCAAGGCCAGGTTGCATGGGGCTTGGAGCAACATGATCTACTGGAAGGTGTCCTTGCCTGTGGCAGGGGGTTGGAACTGGATGAGCTTTAAGGCCCTTTCCAACCCAAACCAATCTGGGATTCTATGATTTTGTGCAGTGTGAGACTTTCTGCATGTCCCCTGAAGGGGCAGACACTGGGGGGGCTGCCTGATCCCTCCTCAAGTCCTTGTTCCTAGTATATGTGTCCACTCCTTGAAAAGATGCATATTAATTAAAATTTTATTTTGCAAGAGGTCTTTGGAAAGTTTTTTCTAAACCATGAGGGTTTGTTTGGTTGTTTGGTTGGTTTGGTTGGTTTGTTTTCTTTTTTTTTTTTTCCTGTGAAAAAGTTTTAAATACACAGTTTATATTTTCTCAGCAATCAGGAAGAGACTCCTCGTAAACATGAATGATTTTATGAGACTAAGATATCATATCCCAACAGACGTGTTTTTAATCTTTCACAGCCACTTATTATTTTGCTGGAGTTAAGTGTATGGATGCTATTTTCTCCGGATAGACATGTTGCTCTTACTGAGTAAATGTTTTGTTCTTTGTGAATGAATCTATTTCTCTTTGTAGTTTCCTCCAGATTAATTTTTTAATTAATTAAAATAAATTTTATTTAAAAAACTGCAAACAAACAATATAAACAATCAAAAAATTGAGGAGAAAACATTCAGAAGTTTTGGCAACTGCCATCTTATCAGCGTAGCTGCTCTTGCAGATGGCTCCAGATAGTAATAAGTTTGCCTGGGAGAGTGTTTGGAAAAACCATAGTCTCTGTTAGAGAAATCTGCCTTTTAATATTTATCATGACGATGATGATTATTATTTATATTTAAAACACTTCTTTTGTGACAATTACAAGTTTCTCCTCCATATTTTTCTTACAGTTTAAATATCTGCAGTTCCTGTTCCATGTCAGCCCAGCTGCACTGTGACAGATGAAAAGGAGCATAAAAATTTGTAATTACATGGAGACACATTAAAATGCTGAGGAAAAATTTAAGAAGGGCAACAATTGCTCTTTCTAAATACACGAGAGAGGTAAACACTGCAGTAAAGGAGGACATACTTATGGTGAAGGACAATATTGGTGAAAGAATAACATGAATAAATTGGCCATGAACATACTAGAGTCAAGAATTAGAAGAGAGTTTCTGACAAGTGGAAAAGGAGACAAATACTGGGGGAGTCTGAGAGAAATGGAAGCCAGGTCTCATGTAGGTTTCAAATAATCAGTGTAATTGTGCATGCCCAGAGATACAGGGACAATGAGGCAGGAAATAATTCTGTACCCTGAGCACCCCTATAGAAAGTAGACAATGTCTTTGACTCTTCAGTTGAAAGACCATTCTAATAACAAAACTTCAAAATCTTTAAAAGGGGTTTAGTTTTTACATTCAGTTTTGATGTTATTACAATATATGATAGTCTCTGATGGGATCCAGGGGTCTGGCCCAGCTCAGAGGGAAGCAGCAATGTGCCCCTTTGCGTGAGGTTGTCATG
Organism: Myiopsitta monachus; assembly: GCA_017639245.1. Classification (NCBI taxonomy): domain Eukaryota; kingdom Metazoa; phylum Chordata; class Aves; order Psittaciformes; family Psittacidae; genus Myiopsitta; species Myiopsitta monachus. The sequence continues at coordinate 72,972,339 of CM029941.1, forward strand.
GAATCTTGTAATCATACAATGGTTTGGGTTGGAAGGGATCTTAAATCTCATCCCATTCCAAATCCCTGCCATATTCAGGGACACCTTCTACTAGACTTCCACAAGCTGTGCCAGGGCTTCGTCATCCTCACAGGGAAGAATTTCCCTCCATTGTAACTTCTACCCACAGTTTACATGGAACAGTTTACACAGTTTACCCAGAGTTTACAATTTTGAACAGCTGTCAGAGAACAAGCTATTCTGTCTTCCTCAGTAACAATATTTACTATTTTGCGTGTGATGGCAGATTATTAGACTCATTTTACATTCCTCACTTTATGCTGCTGCTATCTACCCTGGCCATGACCTGGACTTAGGCTCACATTCCACTGACTTAAATCTCTACCTAGGTAGGCACTTCAGGAGGCTGTATTATGCTGGCTTAACACCCATGAGAAGAAGCATGTTTTATATGGAGGACTGAATCCTCTGGGCTCAAATACCTCCTGTATTATTGTGAGGCTGATAACTTTCCACCCAAGTCTCCTTACAACTTTTTAATTACTCCAGTACCACCTACCCAAAGGAAACCTTCAGCCAGGGCTTATAGGCAAATAGTAGAATATCAGATCATTGCCATAGCAAAGTGTCTGCTTCTGGGAGAGAAGAAGGTGCTATCCCATTCTGCTGACTGCATCTGGTTGTGTGACCAGGCAGAGATGCCACTGCAATTCCCCTGTTCTGGTTATGTGTCTTGAGGTCTCCTGACATGGTGACAATGACTTGCCTCCTGCCTGAGACACTCAACTGGGACTTCTGGTTTTGCTTTTTGACTGCTATCTGATAAAACTTTCCAGGTGGTACTGGTTCCTCCTGGACATCAGTTCCATTCTTCAAGGATGCTATACATGTGTTCTTGCTATGCTAGCTGCTGCACTAACAGTTGCTTAAAATAGGTGAGCAAAACCCATCTTCTTGATTACGAACACAAACAAGAGGTTATGCTTCCACACCAGCTACAGTGAAGACAAAGCTGCTATAGTTTTAACTCCTTCACACCTTGAATCCTACCAATGCAGGTATGTCAGCTTCAATGCTGTTTAAACTCCAGCCAACTACTGTGAATTGGCTACCTGAGTTGTTAACACCCATTATTTTTTATCTTACTTGTAGACATGCTGTTTAATTGCTGTTTTTTAAGTGATTATTTGTCTGATATTTATTTGGAGCTTAGTTTAGTGTGTATTTTGCTATGTCCTGGGAAAGTCTATGTCCTTTTTATGTGCTTAGAAATTGAAATTAAAAGACAGCAATTGAACTAATCTAGCCCATCAGAGACAAGCTCTGCATGACTAGTGAAACCCAGGGCTTGATTCTGCACAACAGGTTCCTGACACCTCACAGGCACTGCTGTGATGCAGCATAATGTAATTCACAAATTTCAGCTGCTCCAAGCATGGTTTTATTTTTTTGACAGAGATCTGTCAGTCTACAGCAGCTGAAGGTAGCATTCCTCCTAATTTCTTGTAGATAAGAGTAAAATCATCACAGGTTTTCTCTTCCCTTTCTCCTTAATACCTCACAAAAATCCCTTCAAAATCTCATGGGTTGGAGTAGTTTGTGTTTCTACACAGTCTGAAAAGGGTAGGTCAGATCTACCACTGCCGAATATGCATAGAAAAGGTATTTATGGCTCATTATTAGGGGACTGGCTAACCAGAGGTGGTGTTACTTACATAAGATCTGAAACATGCCCCAAGTGCAGCATGGATGCTTCGGAGCGAAGCAATTACCTATTTTGCTGTCTTAAGAACAGAGTGACCTAGATTCTGTCTTCTTTTTTCTCCTTTTTCCTTTTCCTCACGGGGTGGCCCACTTAGTTGATTAATCTGCGACTCAATTATAACAGGTTGTGTTGCGGTTGGGAATAACGCAGATGTAGAGAGACTAGAGCTGATAAAGTAATTTTTTCTTCTTTTTTTTTTTTTTTTTTTGCCTTGTTGGTTAGGTGGAAATTAATTGACCAGCATTAGGTTTAGTAGTTTTTTGGGTGACAGATATCTCACAATAGCCTTTGCCAGCAGCAGGGAATGTAAAAGGGATATAGTGAAAAGTTGTGCATTTCATGGTAATTAAAAAAAAACCACAAAGGTAATGGTCTAATTTCAAATAAGAGGCTTGAAATAGGCTTTAAATCCAAAATAAGCCCAAAGTCAGCAAATGCAGTGACAATGTGAGGCTGATACTTTTCTGAACTTGATACATAAAACACATTTACACTTGTGCATTATTTATTATTTTGGTGTACCTGCAAATTCTCTAATAAATCATCAGAGGCATTAGGAGGACAAATAAGTCATCCAGGTATGGTCTTAGAAGGACATGACCAAGATCCAGTTGAAAACAACCCATCCTAAACATTCTTTCATAATAGAATTATCCTTCACATTAAGGACATGACAGCCAGGTAAGATGTGGTCCATGTTAAAGAATGCTGTATTTAATGAAAACTGAGCATCAGCTCAGTGTTGTATTTGTTTTCTTCTCTGTTTTCTCCTCTCATTTAAACCTCAGGGAGCAGAAGAAAAGCAAATCTGTTCAGTGCAGGAAAACCTGAAAAGTAAAATTCCTCTTCCCATCAAGTTCAAGGAGGAAAAGGATCCAATGAGAGTTCTTAATCCCTGCCTGAAGACATGTGCAGTCAAACTGTACTCCCAGGTATATATTTCTGGGTAGGTATCTGCAGCAGGGATGAAGCTGTGGATGGAACCCAGCGCCAGGTTTATGCATGGGCTCCAAGTGGTGGGAGGAGTATCTTCTGTCTCTTTGGGCTGGCTGTTTAGCAAGGCTTCTGGCCACGTCATTGCATCACCTGCAGCTGAGCAGCCTTCACAGTACTGCCACCTGCAGTCTGGTATCTCCTGGTATCAGGGAGTAGTGGGCTAGTAAGGAAGAATTATGCAAATATTCTGTGAGATACTATGTGAAGCTGACGGCTGAGTTCGTCACTTATGAGAAGAGCTAGATCTCCTCCAAGTGCATCTCACTTAGAGCAAAAGAGAAAGATCACACTCTTCTATCTTCAAATAGTTAGTAAAAATAAAGCGTTATTTGTCTTTGTAGGGAATTTTTCCTCCATTGGGAAAGATTAATCAGCAATACCACAGAAGATAAAAGCCAGTCATGTAATTTGAAGGCCTTGAAGGCCCCGAAAGATGACTTGCATTAAAGATGACTGTAATCAAGGGGAAGGCCACACTGATTTCAAACCGTCTGAGCTCCATCTGAAATTTGAAAGCATTTGTGGTACACTTACACATGACCTTAGATACTTTTATTTTGACTTTCATGATTAATTTCCTGCCCTTTCTCAATAGCTAACTTACACAGTCATTGACATTGCTGTATCTTACAGTCTACTCTTTTTTTCCTCATTTCATGAACCTCCTGTCAGGACGCTATCTCTGTTTTACTTTGGTGCTAAGATAGCAATAAAGTCCCTTGTAAGGGCCTGTTCTTCCTGATGTTCTCTTATGAGGACAGTGGTGGGAAGGAGAAAATGGAGCAACAAATCTTGTCTGAGGGCTCAGCACTCCAGTTTTCCACCAATAAACTTGTTCCTTTCATTGGACTGCTGCAACTTCTTCCCTGTAACAATGTGAATAGATTCTGGTACTTGTTGCTGCTTAGACCTAGCAGTGATGGACGAAGACAAATAAATGACACCCTGTGAATTTGCACAGCTCAGCAGTCTGGATTGCAGGGCTAATATGTCCTTGGTGCTACTGAAAGAGCTGGTGTGAACTGCTCTAGTGGAGCATGTAGGGGTTAATGCAATCAGAGACATTCATCCAGTGAGCTTTAGTTCTGTCTTTGCTCATGATGATACGGTAATTTTGTGGTGACTTGGATTCACTGTGGAATTGTAGTAACTTGTACTGCGGCCATGTATGTTCAGCTTCCCCTGAGAAAGACCTTGCCTTGGCTTTAGCAGGAAAGCATGGTGACCTTTGACAGAAACAATAAATCACAGAGAGGTTTGGGTTGGAAGGGACCTTAAGGCTCATCCAGTTCCATCCCCCTGTCATGGGCAGGGACACCTTCATCTAGACCAAGTTTCCCCAAGCCCCGTTCAAACTGGCCTTCAATACTGCCAGGGATGGGGCAGCCACAGCTTCTCTGGGCAACCTGTGCCAGAGCCTCACCTCCATCACAGGGAAGAACTTTTTCCAAATGTCTCATCTCAGTCTCCCCTCAGTCAGTTTAAAGCCTTTGTCCTGTCCCTACAAGCCTTTGTAAAAAGCTCCTCTCCAGGTTGTGGATTTCTTTAGGCACTGGAAGCTGCTTTAAAGTCTCCCCAGAGACTTCTCCAGGCTGAACAAGCCCTGACTGCGCATCCTGACTTAGAACGGGAGAGAATGATCTCCTTTATGTGTGGGGCATATTTCGGAGCTTCCAGCAGCAAGCACGGGGACCTGGTTCATGCGGTGACAGGGTACCCTCTACTGCTGCTGGGTGTACTACACCGTGAACCACAGCTGATGGACCCTTCCCACAACCTCAATTCCTGCAGATCTCTTCTCTCAGAAAGCCCATTGCACCTTTTGAAAAGCCCTAGTGTGCTCAGAGGACATTTCCCCTCTATTTGTTTGGTGTGTTCATTGCCGCCCAGAAACATCACCGGACTGGCTTTGCTATGCTCGCTTTTGCTGGGAAGGTGACCTCTCTGTCCCTCCCACTGGTGTGTGCACACAGTGACTGCAGAGTACGATTGCTATACAAGACATTGGCTATGAGCATGTATGAACCCTTTATTGACTGTATTGATTATAGAGAGTAGGCTCAGTGTATACAATCCCTCTTATCCACCATTCCCCATAATTTTCATTCCATGAGCAAGTTTGTACCAGGGAATCAGAGACTTGCCTTGATCATATCACTGACAGTCTTGGGGGAGTTACATTCAGTTCAGGGTTTAAGCAGAGAGACTTGGTGTTCCTTATGTTTTGGCAAATGCTCACTGTTCATGTTTGCTAACCTTTTAATTAGAGAACCAAATAGAGAAAGTGGTAAGAAGTAACTGGCTTGAAATACAAAACCTTCAACAGAGCTTTCATTTTAACAAGGTTCTTATTCCCATTTTCTTTAAATACAAAGCCTTTATAAGATAGCCAACTCATGAGTCAGTCTTCATTAAGACATGAACTAAAACTGGCCGTAACTGTTCTTTGAAAAATAAGAAATTAGTTGTGTTAGGCAGACCAGGTTTTCTTGGTTTCTTTGGTTGGTTTTGTTTTTTTTTTTCCTCTCTCTCAAATTCACTACCATGCCCTCAAAAAAAAACTGCAGGGAGCACACCCGCGGGCAGTGGGAGGAGAGAGGAGTGCTGGCATAATTTATCTTCTCCTCAGAGAAGCTAGCCTAACCTTGCCTTCTTTGTTGCTCAAGGGTAGAAAGCACAACACTTGTAATAAGGCGCTCAGGGACTTGGCTGACTTTGGCTGACTCTGTGGCCATGAGCTCATGCCAATTTGGTAAATGAGGCAAAATTGCCTATCCTTTCTTGGTCTGTTGGACTATGTAATTTTTCACAGGGAACATGTGAAGTCCTAGCTGTTTCATAACATATTCTGGACCTCTAAGGCATCTTTGGGAGCAGAAGTTGTGAGCAGAGGGCTTTTTCCTTTCTGTCCACCATCACCTTATTCCACTGTCAGAAGCAGAGCTCCTAAGCCTTTAACTCTCATTTCTGGCATGTTATTGACCTGTGGCCCCAAATGGTTGTTAATTGTTAGACCATTTCTCAACACTGTCAGCAGACCTCTGATTTTTAACCAGCTCAGTCTGGCTTATAGCTATAGCAACCTTTATGTGTATCGGTATGGTTATATTTAGTCATTTGATTAGTGAAGAGTGTATGCCTGAACCCAGCATGTTTTTCTTCCAAGATTGTGCCCGTAGCCAAGAATGTGTGAGAGGAAACCAACTGGACAGACACTGTTTACTGCTTTTTGGGGCACAGCCTTTAGTTTTCCAGGGCAGTGTCATGGCAGAAGTAGGATAGACTTCAGATATGATGGTCTAGCCAAAAAACAACGGTGTTGTGGTTTCACTGCTGCTTGATCTGTGCCTAACAGATCAACAGAAGGGCAGATACATGGCTGTGTGTTGCAAAGTGGTCAGTTACCATGACATCTAGGAGTTGAACTGGTTTTGGTGAGAGGAAGTATTTGTCATAAATTCTGTTTATCGTTAATGTAAACTTCAGCTTAATTAAGCTGTGACAGACTCATCTGTGTAACTTTACAGCTGAAACACTAAGCTCCTGAACAAGCTTATTAAGACACTCTGATGGATGGACCAGCTTGACAATGGGAAGTAGCACAACTAATCTTAAATACAGACTGTTTCCTTATGTAACATTTTAAAAATGTTGTTTCCTTAAGCAGATCTCAGCACCTCTGGGGAACATTTACAACGTCTTCCTATGAGTAAGCATGTGTTCGTTCTCTGGCCTAAAAGGTGATAATGAAGTCCTTCGCAGGATCAGTGGTAGTTCCTTGCTAGAGAAAGATGAAATAGAGCACTGGGATATATTCTGGCCACTAATGAAAGGAACAGAGTGAAGGTCATTTAAGCATTTTCAGCAGAACACAATCACTCAGATCGGGATGATTTGCTGCCTGATATACTCACATTATGTCAGGATGAGGCAGAGCTGTATTTAGTAGCTCTTCTCTTCTTCTCCTTAATCTGCAATATGAGCTATTTCCTGGCACACTGCATTGATTTCCATCTCATCTTTATCTTGTATAATTGTAGAGGCAGGACAAAGCACAATCTAGTCCTATTTTTCTAGTGTCTTCCATGCCTTAGCTATGACTGTAATTTATATCTCTGTCGTCTCCTTTTTGACAGAGCTGCTCATCGATCCATACTCCCTTGTGGGAAGCATGCTTGTACTTGTGCACCTGAATATTCCTCTTTTGGTAGACATCCTTGGCTCCGTACCCATCCTACTTTGTGCCATTATTTAAGTGCACTGCTAATGCTAATTTTGAACTGCTACCTTTCCAGCATCCAGATAAAGAACTGTAGGAAGGCTGGTATGCTTGAAAGCTACTGTTTTTTTCCTGGGTAATGCAAAATATTCTGTCTTGTAACAAGCCATGCATGTCTAACTTCCTTACATTCCCCAGTTTACACCTACACTGCTGCAGCAATGGAGTGTCTGTGTTGTCATTCAAGTGATTTATTAAAATGAGGGCTAGACCTTTCAGAAAACTCTCCCTGCAGCACATCCTTCCAATCTGACAGCAAATCAATTATGCATCAGCTTCCAGACTTAACAAAGCAATACCAGTGGTCTCCAGGAACCTTTCTATTGTTGCTTCCACAAACATACTGATGAATACAACTAACACAGCTAATCATCAGATTCTGAGGTCCCCTCAAAGAATTAACATGAAGTGATCTTCTAAGGGACCTCCCAATAGACACTGGTTTCCCTTCAGGAGAATGGAGATAGCACAGGTAGTATTTATCAACTGTATCTACTGGATGCCCATATCAATTGAGATGGATCTCATTAGGATTGTCTTCTTGGGAGAAGGTTCTGAATTGTTACAGATAGAGACCCAGATCAGATTAGCTAGAAGCGTTTACAAAAAGAAGGTGGTCTGTTCTTGCTTTCATGTCTGCTAACCAGAAACCAGCTTTGTAGCTTCGTTGCAACTGTTTACTCTTTTATTCCTTTTTCTGCCCCTGTTTAAACTTGGTAGACAAATGGAACAAGGAGAGGTGCTGAGAGATGAGAGAAGGGTTTGAGAGGAATGAGGTATTCTAACAGCAGAATTTGGAGATGTGATTATCATGGAATTGAGATGTGCCTCTAATCTTCTAGAATTTAGATAATCTTGATGGTAAAGTATAAGGTTTGTGATTGGTGTTACACTCATGCCAATAAATCAAGATTTATCTGTGTTAAGTCTTCTAATATATTACCTCCTTTATAGGTGCAAGGATCAGGTTATTGCACATTAGCACTGCTGCTATTACCTCTCTCTGTGTGTTCCTCAGTCTGGTCTGATGGATGATGGTCCTCTTGAGCAAACTGAAGCCTTCGATCAGTATGAAAGTCCTCTCAAAGGAGTGCTGTGTTCATAAAGTGTAGTATTTAGAGAAGGAGGCATCTGAACCTTAATTCAATATGCAACAGGCAGTGTGGATGTAGTCTCATGTATTTCAGTGACATTGATTTGTATTTTGATGGAACGGAAGACATAACCAGCATACAATCATAGAATCATAAAATAGTTAGGGCTGATAAGGACCTTAAGGACCATCTAGTTCCAACCCCCTTGCCATGGGCAGGGACACCTCCCACTAAACCAGGCCACCTAAGGCTCTGTCCAGCCTGGCCTTGAACACCACCAGCAATGGATCATTCACAACTTCCCTGGGCAACCCATTCCAGTGCCTCACCACCCTTACAGTAAAGAATTTCTTCCTCATATCCAATCTAAACTTCCCCTGTTGAAGTTTGAACCCGTTACCCCTTGTTCTATCACACAGTCCCTAATGAAGAGTTGCTCCCCAGCATCCCTATAGTCCCCCTTCAGATACTGGAAGGTTGCTATGAGGTCTCCATGCAGCCTTCCCTTGTCCAGGCTGAACAGCCCCAACTTTCTCATCCTATCTTCATACAGGAGGTGCTCCAGTCCCCTCATTGTCCTCGTGACCCTCCTCTGGACTTGTTCCAAAAGTTCCATGTCCTTTTTATGTTGAGGACACCAGAACTGCACACAGTACTCCAGGTGAGGTCTCACAAGAGCAGAGTCTACTCTGCAGGATCACCTCCCTCCACCTGCTGGTCATGCTTCTTTTGATGCAGCCCAGTATGCGTTTGGCACACTAGAGGCTCATGTTCATTTTTCATCGACCAACACCCCCAAGTCCTTTTCCGCAGGGCTGCTCTGAATCTCTTCTCTACCCAGCCTGTAGCTGTGCCTGGGACTGCTCCCACCCAGGTGGAGGACCTTGCACTTGGCATGGTTCAACTTCATCAGGTTGGCATCAGCCCACCTCACAAGCGTGTCAGGGTCCCTCTGGATGGTATTCCTTCCCTCCAACTTATCAACCGAACCACACAGATTGGTGTCATCGGCAAATTTGTTGAGGGTGCACTCAATCCCACTGTCCATGTCACCAGCAAAGATGTTGAACAAGACCGGTCCCAACACCCATCCCTGAGGGACACCACTCATTACTGGTCTCCAAGTGGACATTGAGCCATTGACCACAACTCTGTGTGTACGGCCTTTCAGCCAGTTCTTTATCCACCGAGTGGTCCACCTATCAAATTGATGTTTCTCTAACTTAGAGACAAGGATGTCATATGAGACAGTGTCAAACGCTTTGCACAAGTCCAGATAGATGATATCCACTGCTCTACCCCTGTCCATCAGTTCCATAGTCACATCATGGGAGGCCATCAGATTAGTCTGACAGGATTTCCCCTTAGTGAAGCCATGCTGGCTGTCACCAGCCACCTTGTTGTTTTTCATGTGCCTCAGCATGCCTTCCAGGAGAATCTGCTCCAAGATTTTGCCAGGCACAGAGGTGAGACTGACTGGTCTGTAATTCCCCCGGGTCATCCATTTTCCCCTTCTGGAAAATGGAGGTTATATTTCCCCTTTTCCAGTCGTCGGGAACTTCACCTGACTGCCATGATTTTTCAAATATGATGGACAGCGGCTTAGCAACTTCATTCAACTGCTCCTTCTGGACCTATGGATGGATTTCATCAGGTCCCATGGACTTGTGCACATTCAGGTTCTTAAGATGGTCTCGAACCTGATCCTCTCCTACAGTGGGCCCAAGGTCTTCATTCTCACAGTCTCAGCATCTGCCTTCCAAGACTTCAGTGGTGTGGTCGGAGCATTTGCCAGTGGCAGCTGAGGCAAAGAAGTCATTAAGAGCCTCAGTCTTCTCCAAATCCAGGGTAGCCAGTTCTCCTGATAGCTTCTGGAGAGGGCTGGCGTTTTCCCTAGTCTGTCTTTTATTTGCTGGGTACTTATAGAATCCCCTTCCTGTTATCTTTCACATCCCTAGCCAAGTTTAATTCTAACTGGGCCTCAGCTTTCTTAACCTGGTCCCTAGCTTCTTGGACAACATCCCTGCATTCTTCCCAGGCTGCCTGTCCTTGCTTCTACCTTTTATAAGCTTCTTTTTCCCTTTGAGTTTTCCTCAGCAGCTCCTTATCCATCCAAGGAGGTCTCCTGGCCCTCCTGCTGCACTTCCTTCTAGTTGGGATGCAACACTCCTGGTCTTGCAGCAGGTGATCCTTGAATATCAACCAATAGTCTTGAGCCCCCCTGCCCTCTAGGGCTATATCCCATGGAACCTTACTAAGCAGGTTCCTGAAGAGGCCAAAGTCTGCTGTCTTGAAGTCCAGGGCAGTGAGCTTGCTGCATGCTCTTCTCACTGTCCTGAGGATGTTGAATTCAACCATCTCATGATCTCTGTAACCAAGGCTGCCCTGGAGCGTCACATTCCCAACCAGCCCCTCCCTGTTGGTCAAGCATGGCACCTCTCCTTGTTGACTCCTCTATTACTTGCAGAACAAAATTGTCTTCCACACAATCGAGGAACTTCCTGGATTGTTTGTGCCAGGCTGTACCGTCCCTCCAGCAGATATCAGGGTGGTTGAAGTCCCCCATGAGGACAAGGGCCTGCGAGTGTGAGGCTGTTCCTGTCTGTCTATATTGCGCACCATCCTTGATCAGGCTGTCTGTAGCAGATTCCCACTGTAATGTCCCCCATTGCTGTTCTCCCTCTGACTGACCCACAAATTCTCTGTTGACTGCTCACCTGTCCCCAGACAGAGTTCCATACTCTCCAGCCTATCCCTAACATAAATAGGAACTCTCCCTCCTCGTCTGCCAGGCCTGTCCTTTCTAAAGGGGCTGTAACCTTCCATTCCAGCACTCCAGTCATAGGAGCCATCCCACCATGTTTCTGTGATGCCTATTATATTGTACCCCCATAGATGTGCACACATCTCTAATTCCTTTTTTGTTCCCCATTCTATGGGCATTTGTATAGAGGCATTTGCCATTTCTATATGTACTGTTTCCCTCTAACTTTTTCAGTGCTGCATATGTATACAAGTCACCTGGAAATATCATAGCAATAAGCAGGAGAGTTTTCTGAAACAGTGCGGGGAGTGTTTCTGTATTGGTGGAGAAATCTGAAGCTGAGGTAGGTGAAGTGGAAGGAAAAGGTCTTTTCACACAGTTTTCACTCCCAAAGCTGGAAGTCAGCCAGATACCACACAAATTCCCTTCAGAGTCTCTTGGAATTGTCACCCACCCACAGCCACACCATTTGGGCAAATCAGTGATAAGCTGAAAGCACAGGGAGGCAGCAGACTTTCTGCTCCATGGTGTGTCCAAGAGGCCCACACTAGAGTTAGGGCTGGGGCTGTTAAACTCATAGTAGGATTGGAGCTGTTAAATTAAAAGCAGTTCCAGGATATGGTTTGTATGAGTCTATTTATGTTTTCCCTATCCACACTGTCCTTTTTGGGTACTTGCACCTTCCCACTGAATGTGGCCACACAAGGAAACACTGCAGCAGAACTAGTAACTAGTACCCTCCTAGGGCAGGAGTGAAAAGAAGAAAGTGATATACTTCTTTTGGATCTCTTAGCTATGTGAATGCAAAGGCAACATACATGACAAGGCAAGCAAATGATGGATGTTCCTGTTGCTGGTCTGTGAGAGCAAAAATGGTAATAGTCCTGGTTTTCCTCTGTTCTTCCGGACTGGATTATCAGTTATGTATCTGATATAAATGCAGAACCCCTGTCAGAATGAACAAGGGGCCGAACTTGCACAGTGTCAGAATAATGAAGATGAAAGGTGAAGATATGGCGGAAAGCAGCTGAGATGCCGTGTTCTCAAGATGTTTACAGGAACAGAAAAAAGAGATGAGGGGTGTGTGCTGGGAGTATGTCCCTTGAACAGTTGCCCAAAGCTGCTGTGAATAAGATATTCATAAGATGAATTCTTTCAATTCATCACAGTTGCACTTCACCTGAATAGCAGTAAGTGGCATGAATTCGTAAGTGTTGCATTCATTTTGAATATGCCCACCCGTCTGACGCCACTTCAACTTTCTAGCCTAAAGAGGCAGGCAGCTCTTCTTAATTCTGTCTGCTATTATGCAGAAGCATCTAAATCCATCAGGTACATGCTGATCTGGAACTATGTTTGAGCTTTCTTTTAGCACCTTTGGTATCTAAACTCTTTTTTTTTTTTTCATTCCAGCTGTTAGGTGTGTTTTCTCAGCAGCTCTGGCCAATCTAGTGTCCCCTTATGTGTATGCTGGTTTCATGGTGGGAGGATAAGGGTTCTTTCTGTACTGGAGAACAGTGCACTGAGTTCACAAAGCAAGTGAACCAATTCTGTCCTTTCAAAATTGGGTAACTGGAAATTTGTTGTTGGTGTTCACAAATGGAAGAAACAGAATGTGACTCAGCGATTAATTACGTTGTCCTATTTGTGGTGGTAGTCACACTTGAGGCGTTGCTCTCAGCAAAGGTTGATTTCAAGAGCATCCAAATTACTCTCTGTTAATGGTCTTCTCTCTTCTTGCTTTCATGCGTGAAGGTGGGGTTTTGATTTTGTTTTATTTTTGGCAATAAGTGCAAATAACTTCAAGGAGCTATTTTGGTGCTACTAACTGGTCGATCTCTCTGTCTGTCTGTAAGCCGATGTCTATCAGCCTTGCCACAGACTTAAAGAAAGAGTGGAGAGGGACAAGCAACAGCTTTTAGAAGTTGTGTTGGTTCTTGCCTTAGCAGTGTAAGTTTTAACTTGATCTTAAGGCATGACTTTCTACGCAAGATGAATAATTGAGTAACTGTTATGTTTAATATAAGAGAATGAAGATCACTGGGATTCCTGTGATGTCAGCTGATGATCAGTGGCTTTAACCTGGAAATGCTTTAAATTGTGGTCCATCAGACTCTAACCAAGTCCCTGTCTGAAAGAAATGTTTCAAAAGTTCACCATGGTCATCAGTAAGTTAAAAAACAAGGGCTAAAATGTAAGCATATGTGTGGCTCCTTTGCTATGCTGGGACTCTAATTTTTTATACACAATGAAGAAACTGGAACTTGCCAGGCTTTTGTAGCCACTCTTCCCTTGTTGTCTTGGCCTAAACTGAGATCTGTGCGTGACAGAAATCTGAATATGAATGCAGAGCTATTGTCAGCTGGCAAGAACACCGGTAACAACCATGATGTGTTGAGACTCGTGAGGAGACCCAGGCTACAACCATCAACTGCTACCTCCCTTTATAGGACACTCTTTAAGCCTTGATTCTTGCAGCCACTGCCATTTATTCTTGGCAGCAGAAAGCCCTGTTCTCCCCTTTTTTTAAATATTTGGTGTTTAGTCCATTGAAAGAGTGTGCAGTTAGAAAATTTTCCAGCCACTCGTCCAGGTCATGTTCCATCTCTCTTTGCATCAGTTCAACATCTCCAATAATGCTTCAGATGCAGCTGTGTTTCTGGGCTTTTTTACATACCAGATTTAAAATTGTGATAAGCAGCTGCTAGCTGGAATTGAGGCTTAGGGGCTTATTAGCTCACAGAGACACTTGTATTTCCATTTGCGTTTTAGGGGAGCTTATGAATCCCTGTAATTACAATGTCTGAAGACTCTCCATCCTCTTGGGGCTGAGTAGCCACTGATTTTCTGCTCATTTGATAAGTAGCAGCAAAATTAACAATTTGTTTGGAAAGCAGCTGACTTCCTTGTACCATTGACAGCCAAAGAGGTGATACCCACCCCTATGCAGGCACTAGGGCATGTCTTCAGTAATAACAATGGATGCTTCTTCCTTAGAACTCACTAGACTGCAAGGTGTTTTCCAAAGTAGGGGAAGATGTTTACTGCTTTCACAGAAGAAAGAGCTAAGGCTTAGAGGTAAACCACAGTCACAGGGATGTAGGTAGGGTAAACTTGCCATCCTGACTAAGACCCAGCTTTGCCCCCAGTGCTCACCTGTCCTGTTGTATGTGTGGAGTTGTATAGCAGTGAAGCAGCCTTGGAAGATGCTTTCTCCTGCTCCTATCAACATCCCCATGTATTAGCCTTTAAAAAATTAACTCAGCCACCAAGGCACCTGAGATAGTGTCCCTGCAGAGGAGAGCAACAAGCAAAAAAGAGTGGTGAATGAAATAGAAACATCATGTGAATAAAAGAGACAAGAATGGAGATATTCTGAAATTTCTCTGGCTAGAAAGTCACATTGAGTAAATGTCCTTTAAAGAGGTTGAACTAGAGAGCTTTCAATGTGCCTTCCCATCTAAGTGGTTCTCTGACCCTGTGGTGCGATAAGTCTACTTAGTGCTGATTAATGTTGGTCTTCCTCGTGAGAGCACGCAGTGAAGACAAACTAGAAATGAGCACTTGTCTTTTGTCTAATGTGCTGTTTTGTAGCTGGAGTGGAAAGCCAGCATGCACTTCTGTTAATATCAAAATCCTGTTGTGGGCACAAAGGAAACATATGTTACATATGACGATATGCTGAGAGAGTTGGGGCTGTTCAGCCTGGAGAAGAGAAGGCTGCATGGAGACCTCATAGCAGCCTTCCAGTATCTGAAGGGGGGTATAGGGATGCTGGGGAGCAACTCTTCATTAGGGACTGTAGTGACAGGACAAGGGGTAATGGGTTCAGACTTCAACAGGGGAAGTTTAGATTGGATATGAGGAAGAAATTCTTTCCTGTAAGGGTGGTGAGGCACTGGAATGGGTTGCCCAGGGAAGTTGTGAATGCTCCATCGCTGGTGGTGTTCAAGGCCAGGCTGGACAGAGCCTTGGGTGGCCTGGTTTAATGGGAGGTGTCCCTGCCCATGGCAAAGGGGTTGGAACTAGATGATCTTAAGGTTCTTACCAGCCCTAACTATTCTATGATTCTATGAAAAGCCAATAATGTATTAGTATATTCGAAAACTTAACTGTCTAATTAAAGATATATTATTAGTTCAGATTTAGTTCTTATGGTGAAAGAAAACCCAAAATAGATACTGCTATTGAAAAATACCTCAGTTGTAATAACAATACAGTTAAAATTATCATACGCATGTTCTAGTGTTTATCTTCCTACCCCATTCTGTGATAACATGCTTGCCATTCCACTGCTTCTTGAGGTCATAAGGAGAATAGCTTCAATCTGATCAAGAGAGTCATCATTATTGAGAGTTCTTTATCAGAAGAAACACGATTGTGATGTTAATGAGTTCTTCCTCACTCAAGGATCCAGTTGGGGTCATTTTTGTACTTTCCATAGCACACTTTTACACCTTGCTCTTTTTTTTAATCTATATTCAGATCAACTATGTATAACACCATAAATGTGTGTTCTTTGTTTTGTTATCTCTACAACTGCTTTTGCCCATCTCCAGGTTTGCATTTCTTTAAGTAACTATTAGTGAGTTACAGTTTCTCAAGTCTTAACCTGCCTCACGGATTCCATCCCATGTTCACTTCTAATGATGGGGCATCCCCAGCTTCTTTGGGCAACTTGTTGTTCTTGCAGAATTACAAAGGAAGGTTAGCTATAAGGAAGAAGTTCTTTCTTGCGAGGGCAGTGAGGCACTGGAACATTACCCAAAGAAGTGGTAAATGCTCCATCCTTGGTAGTGCTCAAGGCCACGCTGGACAGAGCCTTGGGCTTACAGGTAAAACACTCACCAAATCGTTCCCAGGAGTGTGGGATGGTAAAGTGTACATTCATAAATGATCCACGTCACAAAGTTTGAAGTCATATGGGCATCCCCAGTGAGGGTCCAGCCTCAGAGATGTCATATAGGGAAGCACCAACAGAGGAGCTAATCTTGGATAAACAGCCACTTAATTTTTATATGATTCTGGTGTAAAACACATAAGTGGGCATAGGACATGATTCCCAGCTTTCTTCATCACCACATCTGGCACCAGTGGTACCTTGTCAAGTATGTCTTGGCTGCTGAGCAGCTAATTGGGGATATTGTGGGCTCTTGCTGAGTTCATAAGGAATATATCAGACTCCTGCTGAGTTCCCCAGAGCCCTGAGCTCATTAGGGAGGCCTTGGGGTAGGGTGGTCTTGAAGGCACCCCCAAAGTGGACACACAGATTGTCAGTTGTTTTACTTGGTTACCTTTATGACTGCTTGCGTTAACTCTGCTCTACAACATCTATGTCTCCAATTCTCTAGGCCGCTGCTGTCTGCTTTCTTCTAAACTATGCTAAATTGTGTTAGAATCATGGACACAACTACACAAAATTACTGCCTGCTTCTACTGCCTTTTAAAAATCGTGATTTTACTGTGGAGAAATACAAGTAAAACAAATCAGCTAGAGCCACCTGGCCATTAGGAAAACTGCTGTTAGAACTAAACGAAGCATAGCTGTAACTCCAGGAGGGTCAAAATCAGTCCAAACAAAGAAGGCTTGGCAAACATCAACCTTGAGGTCATGTTGTGGTTTAAGCCCAGCTGATAACTGAGAACCATGCAGCTGCTTGCTCACTCCCCCTGCTTCTTCATCCCTCTGCTTCTAGAGGGATGGGGAAGAGAAAGAATGTAACTCCCATGGGTTGATATAGGAACAGACCAGTAACTAAGGTATAACACAAAACCGCTACTGCTACCACCAATAATAATTATGATAAGGGAAATAAAAAGGGAAGAGCATACAACTACTCATGACCTACTGGCAGATACCCAGCCTGACCAGAGCAGTGATCTGGGCCTTCTGGGTAATTCCCCCCAGTTTATATAGTGGGCATGATGTTCTGTGGTAAGGAATACCCCTTTGGCTAGTTTGGGTCAGGTGTCCTCCCAGCTTCCCTCCTCCCTCGCAGAGCATGAGACTGAGAAAGTCCTTGATCAGAGTAAACATTACTGAGCAACGACTAAAAACCCTGGTGCGTTATCAGCGTTGTTTTCAGGCTGAAATTGAAAACACAGCACTGTACCAGCTACTGAGAAGGAGAAAAATGACTGCTACTGCTACTGCTACTGCTGAGCCCAGGACAGGTCACTACACATCTTATGATCTAGTACTCAAACTGGCAGTACTGCAAATAGCCTTCATTTATCTAGGGTGAATGGGGACACATGGTTGTTTCCCATGGCCCCACACCAGCTATTGTGGCTGCTTATCTGACCCACCTCTTCCACCTGTGGCTTGGGTCTGATCGTTTCTCAGGTTTACTGTCTCTAGCTTCACTTAAAATAGCCTAACATACAACGCAGACATCCCGCTCTTAAAGTGCCATTAGCAATTTAGGGAAAATTTAAAAGAGGGAATATAAAAGAGGGAAAATAAAAAAGAGGGAAAATTTAGCTCTACTATAAATTTAATTCAATTTACACTGCAATGACTTGACCTCTCCATGCTGACCATTCATGTAGAGGCAGATTACACTCATGTACCTGTGATGTAGGGCTCAGATTTTTTTTTTTTTTTTTTTTTTTTGACATGGTTATAACGCTTAGCAAAATCACATTGAAAATGTTCAATGACTGCCATAATCAATGCCAGCTTGAATCTGCCAGTGTTTGTTATCAAGTGCCTTGCAAGTATAATGCATTATATGCTGTAATAAACACTACACTGAGTTCTGTGGCATTTGCAGAATCCTGTGTTTGCTGTATTAATCAAAATGTGTGTGTTGTATTCTCTTACTGTGAAATTTGTTTTCATGCGAGATGCAGCAGAACCTCACCTCACGTGACCCATAGTAGAGACTCCTATGACAGCTTGCTATGGATTTGAGAAAGGGGCCAGCTCTCATGTGGAAACTTAGAGCACTGAAGAAGAAATATATGCATTTGTGAGCAAGCAGCATCCAAAATGTAGCTGGAAAGTTGGAAAGGGTTAAAATGAAGAAGTAACTGGAGGGTAAAAAAAAAGGGTACAAATATCTTTACTATTAATGGTTAGGAAGGCTTCTCCAGCAAAGATATACGTAGCTTCTTGGTCAAACACTAATTATGTTACTAATCAGCCAGAACCATCCTAAAGTGTGCAACAAGGACACACATCTGAAGACAGTTTCTGAGGGTGAACTACAATTTTGACTTTCACTGTGCATGTAGGTTACCCATCCTGTTGTTCTTCTGACATGTACCAACATACATTGCAGGTCTCTAAGCAGCAGGGCATATTCTGTATTGATGTTGACTTCACATAATTGCAGGCTAGTTCAAAGGATGCAAGAATTCAGCATTTATCTGTAGTTCTCAGAAGCAGCGGCTTCACATGCTTACTGGTGATGCAAGCTGACTAGTGTATGTGAAAGATACCTGAAAATGATGAAGGGTCACAAATGGTTTGAGTCTTCTCTGCACTCTAGGTTAGAAATGAGAAGACGGCATAATTGCACAGGGGCAGGATTTCTGCCTTGCAGTGAAGGGGAGTAATTTTTAGTATTTGGCATAGCAGTCCTATAGGAAAGCATTTGTTATAAATAAACCCAGGATGAACACAGAGGGGATTCCAATAGGCACTGAAAAAATGGTGAGCAAGAAAGATTTCGCCTTGTGACGATTTAACCTTGCTCAGTATGCAGTGGGATTAGCCTGGATCTTTGAAATTAAGTTGCAACCATGAAAGCTGAAAATCTTTACTAGAAATCCAGCCAGAATAAACACCAGGCAGACAAACTTTAACATCTCAAAGTCTGTTCCTGTTCCTCAGCTCCTGTTAGTTCCTAGCAGCATCTTTGTACCTGCCAACACTGAAGTTCTCTCATGACTGAATTGCTATTGTATTCCCTCATGCTGTTAAGTTTAACCATTCATTTCAAACAGTGGTGGCACCAGAAATATTTGGAATCAGTTTCACCATTGTTAATAGTCAGTTCAAAAGGGTATTAGATGGCAGGACTCTGGCAGATCAAATGAAAGGATCACCTAGTGCTGAGTTGGCTCCAACAGTGGATGCATTGGGAAGACAGCAACTGGGTAAGTGTAGTGGAGATCCGCCCAGAACATTGTCCAGACTCCAGCAGATGTGTCTTTCAAATCCAGGTATTAGCTGTGCATATTTGATAATCATAAGGATTCTTTAATTTGGAGCAAGTGTTTATGTAAAAAAAAATTGCAATGGGATTTGAGCAGAGACAAAAATATGTTATTCTCCAGCCTTGTAAAACTGGATCTCCACACCATTTTGTATTGAACTGATTTGTCATTCAAAACAAAGCTCTGGTATTTTATAAGCTGTTGAAAACAACAGGAGAGTTTAAAAGGCTGTGAAAGACTTTGTTCGGAGTACTCTGTGCCCTTTTCTTCTTTAGATCCCAATCAAAGGCTCAAAGCCTTTGAATAGAAAGCCTGGGTGATGTACAATTTGGGGTGAGGAAAGAATTTTGACATATATTCTCCCTTGTGATAAGTGAGGTCTGTCAGCATAAAATGAGTATACATCATGCTCATTTTAAAGGTAAGGGGATTCATTGTGGTCAGCACTGAAATTCCTTGCATATGTCTTGGAAATCCCTCACTTGAAAGGTGGAATTAAAAGATTTTTTGCTGCAATGGGGAATTTGCAATACATTGGCTGTCCATTTGTGTAACTAAGATACATAATTAGCAAATCTTACCAAACAGCTCTTGCATAATGTCATTTAGATGCTGGCTTTGGCTGTCCTTTTCTGCAAAGAGGTGGGCAGATTTCTGCCTACATCCTGCACCACTGAAGTTAACGAGTTTGTTTTTTTTTTTAATTTCTGAAAAGGCTTAGCAAAGAAACAGAGAACTCTGTGATCTTATGTGTGGTGTGCGCAGGTCACACTGTTTCACCACCATCTCACATCATCTGTTCACAGTAGGGCCTTTTTACTGTTCCGGGATCCAGTATGCCAGAAACATGTGTAGGAAGGCAGGTTTACACTGGATCACACCAGTGATCTGCCTCTTTGTGTGTCCTGTCTCTAGTACTGGCAAAATGTAGATAGTTCAGCAAAGTGTATGCACATACTGAAATAATAACTTCCCCTAATATTCTTTCATCTCTCTTATTCTCTGTTTTTACTCTGGGGCGGCTTCCTGGGCTGTAAGTATTTTCTCTGCATTTAGTGATACTAAGTGGAATTGTCTACTGTGATCTTGTCCAGCCTATCCTTGAATCTGTGGCACGTTTTGTGTCCTGAGATGAAGTGCTGTGGATAAATTTTATTATCCACAGGAATTTGTGAAGGTGTTCCACCAGCCTACTATGGGTTGCATGAAAAATCTAGTTCTGAGTCTTGCTCCTCATACCTTCATTTGCTCTCTCAGGTGATTTTCTGGAATTTAAGTCCATGGGACAGGGGAAGTGCAATGTCTTTTCAGACAGGGAGGGGGGCAGTTGTTTCTCAACACGTAAAGGAATTCAACTGAGACTCATGTTTCCCAGTGAAAATTTCAAGCAATCAAGAACTTGGTGCTGAAGATGGCTGCATAATTAAAAGTGGAAATCACATAGAACCACAGAATCACAGACTGGTTTGGGTTAGAAGAGACCTTAAAACTCATCCAGTTCCAACCATCTGCCACAGGCAGGGACACCTTCCACTAGAGCAAGTTGCTCCAAGCCCCTCCCAACCTGGCCTTGAATACTGCCAGGGATGGAGCAGCCACAGCCTCTCTGAGCAACATGTGCCAGGGCCTCACCACCCTCACAGGGAAGAACTTCTGCCTAAGAGCTCACCTCAATCTCCCTTCTGTCAGGTTAAAGCCATTCCCCCTTGTCTTCTCACTATATGTTCTTACATCCTCACTCAAAAGATCCACATTGTCTTCTAGTAGTCTGAGAATACTTGTGAAAGGAAGAGAGTAATTTTGCTGCACTATTGAAGCAGAATTGCAAAGACTCTTAAAGGTGTCTTGTAATAAAGGGACTCTTGAAAGCATTAGGTCTGACTCTGAGTGGTAACTGAATTTGATCAGTCAACAGTACAACATCTGCACAGGTTTTTCACTATACAAGAGCAAGCTCAGCCTTCACAAACACGTGGAATTGATATTTTTCTATCTGCAAGAAATGTTTTGGCTTTTGCAAAGTGTCTCTAATACTCAGTAGGTGTCCTGGGTTCAGCAGTAGCAATCATTTTCGCCCTTCATAGTTTCTGGTGCAGTGCTGTGTTTTCAACTTTAGTCTGAGAATAGTGTTGATAACACACCAATGTGCCTTAAAGCACAACAGCAGATCGGTTAAGGAGTGATAGAAAATGCTGTGAGACCTGAGCAAATGTGTAAGATGATGTGAGACAAAAGAAGTGGAATAATGGTGAATGAACAACTCAGAAAGCTCCATCACTCATCAATTTTTCATGGTCTGCTGGCAATATGAAGAATTCAGAGCAGCACCCCAAAAATAGAAAGAACATTGTGTGATATTGCTAAGCTTGAAGCAAAAGGATGTACATGGAATAATTTGATTCAGGCTCACTTGTTTATTCTTTCCATGACTTACTTAGGTAGCATGACCTAAGTTCATGTAAGTGTAAGCCTGGCTTGAGGCAGGAACCCAAATGACATTCCTAAAGGTACATAATTATCTCTGTCTTTTTTGGAGAGTTCTGTCTTGGTCGTTTTAGACTATTATTGCTGTTGCTATTACTGTTGGTTTTGTTGTTGTCTTCCTCTAGCCATGGCATACTAGAAGGGGTTTCGCACGATGGTAGTACATCCTGCCATTAGGAACAGAAATATTTCAATGTAAATGAATTTCATAGATCTGAATTTGCCAGATGTGAGCAAGTGTTCCCTGCAGAAGATGCCGCAAGGTGAAATGTAGTTCGTTAAAGGTGCTAGCATCCTAATGTGGGCTAAGCACAGATAATGTTTGCCTATAAATCAGTCTGTAGCCCATACTTGTCCTTGTCAAACAGCTGGAAAGTCTCAAGGGACAGTGTTGGCTGTGCCTGTCAAGTTAATGTTCTCCCCTGGATGAAATCCGATTGATGACACATTTTTCTGCAGGCCACAGTGTCCTGACTAAAGGTTTATTTTTGTAAGTATGCGTGTCACAGCTGAAAAATTGGTTTCTGTGGACGATAATACTAATGTGGCTTCTGGTTCTCTTGAAGAAGATAGACTGCAGCTTTTGCCATAATATTTTTCCTGTGCATGTGAGTTCTGGCATATGATACTACTGTCAGTGTTCTTTTACCTAATTCTTTCAGCTAAGTAGTTTTGGTGGAAAATTGTGAGTTTCTCTTTCCTGACATGGTGCTGTAGCACATTTGATAGGATGCCTTCATCAGATACAGAAGTGACAATTTGTAATTCAGTTACCAAGGTGCAAGGGAAAGAAAACGTAACTTAGATTTGATGTTCAGCAAGAGTAAGTGGGATCATGAAAAGGATTTGAGGAAACATAGTTATCCAACTTTTCATGGTTTCCATGAAAAATCCAAGGAAGCCATAACACACTAGTTATCCCGAAGTACAGCTTTACATGTGTTATCCCTGAGGAAATCTTGCACATGCAACAAATTAAAATCCCTTTCTGATCATTAGACAGTGAACTTGCCCATAATTCACTGTGGTGAAGGAGAATATCTTACAAGAAGACAAGGAGTAAAGTAGGAATAGGAGAAAGAAATGCTGCTTGTGTTCTTTTTACTTTTTCAGGTAACTAGTCTGCCCTAAAGTGCACCAGAAATCAACTTGTAGAATTGATGGCTTGGAAACTTTAGCTGTTATTGCAGGCACACAGCAAACCAGCATTTATGAGACAGTTAGCAGTCCAGAATTTCTTTAGCACTCAGAAAAAGGCTTTGTGACTCTACCTTCATTTATCTGTGGCTCTTGAATTTTCAGCTCTAAGCACCGTTGTCATTTGGGTCATTTGTTATGTTCATTGTGAGGCGGGATGTCATCACAATGACAGTGCAGTCCCTTGCTGCACAAAGTGGACATGGAGGTAATGGTTGCCTTTTAGATCTCAGGTTTTGCTAAAATCACAGTATCTTTTGCTGGAGCTGATTCCTGGATGAGGTGTCTATGAATAAAAAGAGACAGGTATGTCTAACAGGATTTATGTTAGAGAATGAAGAATAATGAAGTCTTCTGTCCATACCAGAAAAGTACAGTACTATGTCTTAGACGAAACCATTACCTGAACGTAGCACCTGCTGGTTTCAGTCTTAATTCCTGCACTTAGCAGGACTACTCATAGAAGTTGAAATTGAGAGTACCTCTTGAGATCTGCCCAAGACTGCACAATCAGGTTTGAAATATTATATACGTACATACACATATACATACTCTTAGAAGAAGACAGAAACTGTCCCCTCCCTCCACCTGCTTCTCATGCTCTGTGGGATGCAGCCTAGCACATGGTGGGGGTCTGGGCTGCAAGCTTACACTGCTGTACACAAAGTACTGGTTTATACTCAGGAGAGACAAATATAAAGCAGTCAGTGTCCAGATACCTGGCAGAGAAAGGCTAGATTCCTTTTGGGGGGCGGGGGGTTCTTCCTTTGAAGGGTGAGCAACAAACAAGTGCGGAAATAAGCCATTAGATAAATGGATGCAGAAATAGCTTCCTAGTCATAGTAGAAGAATGGAGCACGTCATTTTCTTGGGGTCTTTCCAGCCCTATTTACCATGGTTGTTTCTCCCTGATAAAATTCTGCTGAATTATGGTTTTAGTGAGGAACAAAAATTTCTCATTTTAGGTTGTGATAAATTATTACAGTATTAATTAGAACTTGTATAGCCAATTTAATTTTTCAGAGTTTTTAAAATATGTTAATTACTTTATTAATAATAATTAACATGTTCTTTGGGAATTCTAGTGCTTTTTTTTTCCAGTTGTTTGTTTGCCATTGATTTTGCTCCTTCAGATATGTTTTCTGTCCTCACTTTGCAGTTTGGATGGTGTATTCAAGTTATACCGGGTGTGTTCAAGTTATACTCAGTTTTTTCCCCCGATCCTTTTTTAGTCTGATAACATGGGTCAGGGATGTAAGAAGGAGTATGGATGTATGATAACTATAAAAATTACTTCCAAACATTTCCTTAAGAGCCCTGTGAATGAAAGAAATCTCACTCTCAAACTGAGTCCTGGCTTCTGCTATCTTGTTTAAAGAGTGGCTTTGGGTTTTGAGGAAGAGGTCATATTATTGTTGGGGTTTTTTCCTCAGTAGACTGCTATTCTTGTGGAATGGTTGCAGTGTTCTGTGGATTGATGTGGAATGTCATCTCTAAAGCTCTTGAGTGCTCAGTTTACAGATGCATGGCCATGGTTATCCAGTGAAGTGTGGTAAGCTTTCATGACACGACAGGAGTCCAGCTTGGCTCCTACCGTAGTTGCTTCTTTGGTAGAGAGAGAAGTCAGCACCAGGTGCATATCTCAGCTGATTATGAGGAGAGTGGAAATATTTCCTGGCTTTATTGCTGGATAGATTTCACATTTCCTTAGTCCCAGACAGGAATTTATTACCCAGCACATAATTCCTTAACATTCCTAGGAAGTACTTGCTGATGAAAGTAGAATGGTTCAAAACAAGGTCTCTGTGTATTATAGTAGTTACACACATCCATTGTGACATTGTTTAGATGATATAACATCAGCCGTGAGGGGGCCCTGGGGAAATCAATTGGTATGAAACTACTTGCATCTTGAAGTATATTTCATGTCCCTGTGGAGATTTGTGAGGGAGTGAGTTGGGCTCCACACCCTTTACTGGAGATGGACCTGGAAAACTTTCCTATAACTTTGGCTTCTATTCAGGTTTATGTTATGCCCTAGCTCTTTCCTACAGCAGAAATTATAAGGTAACCACACTGGCACTTACAGAGACAGGGGATTTGGGTACCTATGTCATCTCTTTGGGAAAAAAAGGGAAGAATGTAATTTATTTCCGTAATTAATTTGCTTGCCATAATAAAAAAAAAAACCAACCAAAATTAAGCGTGACATAAAGGTGATATGGGGAATCATAGAATCATAGAATAGTTAGGGTTGGAAAGGACCTTAAGATCATCTAGTTGCAACCCCCCTGCAATGGGCAGGGACACCTCCCACTAAATCTTGCCACCCAAGGCTCTGTCCAACCTGGCCTTGAACACTGCCAGGGCTGGAGCATTCATAACTTCCTTGGGCAACCCATTCCAGTGCCTCACCACCCTTACAGCAAAGAATGTCCCATCCAGCCCTCCCAAGGAAGTCTTTCAGAAAAGTTTGACAATGCTGCAACTATTCCAGATTTTTTACTCAATATGTACTGGATTTTGACTGCTTTTCATGATTCCTCCAGAAAGTAATGCTGTTGTAGCAAGCAATCTCTTGAAGATGCAAGAAAAAAGCCTTTAGATAAATAAACCAGCTGGTTTGTGAATATGTTGTTAAAGAACACTGATATTTTGCCAGAGTTTGCAGAGGCCAGAGAGTTTTGCACTGGCCATGTCTCTTGTCAGTAGATCTGTACTGTCAGATCTGTAGATCTGTATATCTCTAGATTCTGTTCTGTCAGATCTCAAAAGGACCTTTGCATGGGTTATACCTGGTTGCAAAGCAGCCTATGCAGAAGACTGAATGGTTAATGATGGGACATGTGGTTGGCCTGATATACCCTTCCCACACACCACAGGATTTCTGGTCTGCTCATATGGAGCAGAAGTCTTTATATTAAACTAGAGTGTAGCTTAAAAACGGTGCCATTTCAATCTGGTGGAGACCCAACAGGAATTAGGATAAGTCTTGGGTGGTTTATTAGCCACAAAAGCAGGAGGTAGAGGCTTAAATTCTCCTTTGGAGGATATTTTTCAGCCCTGCACGAGTGACGTGATAACTATGAATGCAGGATGGAGAATAAGTAGAATGGGATTGGCTAAGAAGGAGTATCTACAATTTGTCATTACTGTGTTACCATGTAAAGACGGCAGAGACATAGAATACAGATTTGGTTTTATATTTCGAGAAAGATTCGTTTTTAAAAGCCATCAGAAAGCCAAAAGATTGCAGAGGTTTGTCAGTACCAAACTGAAAAACCTTGATGGTCTGATCAGCCAGAGGCTGGTTGCTGGAACTTACAAACTGGAGTTATCAACCTTTAATTGGGCTTTCCGGAAGCTCCAGTGCCATTAAAAACTTCTGGGACATGAGATTTTCTAATTCCTTCTGTATTATCTCCTGCTGAGTACTGACTGTGAAATCACAGCCTGTCTCTGTTCTTGAAATGTGTGAAGAAAAATAGTTGAACTAGTATATAGATGAGAAATAGTGCAATTGAAGCAGTTCTGGGAGCTCATCCAGATGTCTTTGAAGCCTGTGTGAGTCTATCCATCCATGCAGCGTTATCCTCTCTAGAGCTCCCAAATGCTCAGCACAACAGCCTGTACTCGCACCCAAAAGGTATTAGACTAAGGGCTTTAAGGGCTTCAGAACTAATTCCCTGAGCTACTGATCCAGATCTGAGCTTTACCAGACTGCACAATGGGAGTATAACATAGAAGGAGAACAGATCAGAGATTAATCTGACCAGGGTGTGTCCAGAAGAAAGCTGATCCTGGAATTACTACCAAACACCTCGTCACCAAAATCCTACTTTGATGCCAGATGCCTGTTGCCCTTTTTTCCCCTAGTTTATCTCAGGCTTTAATCTGACAGAGGGAAGAATGAGATAAGATCTTAGGAAGTTCTTCCCTGTGAGGGTGGTGAAGTGCTGTCACAGGATGCCCAGAGAAGCTGTGGTTGCCCTGTCCCTGGCAATGTTCAAGGTCAGTTTGGACAGGAGTTGGAACAACCTGGTTTAGTGGAAGATGTCCCTGCCCGTGGCATGGGGTAGGAATTGGATGAGTCTTTTCTAATCCAAACCAATCTGTGACTCAGATTTTATGACTATATATGGGGGAAAAGGAAGGTGAAAAATCATCTGCAAGCAGATAGGTCTGGCACTGCTTCAATACACGGTTTACATCACTCCTGCATGCTTCATTTCCACCTGTCCTTGACATCCGTCCTTACCCAGCCCCAAGTCTTGTTCTTCGATTTGTCAATGTATTGTGATGGTCCTTGTCTACTTCCAAATGATCCTGCAGAAGGCTTTCTGTTAATTTATCTCTAAGGATGTCACAATAGGGGCAGGGACTGTAATGTCCAGTCTTTCTCTTCTGGGGGCAAGATCGTATTGATTTAAATGTTCAAGTGGACTTATTCATGAATCTGTGATAAAGCATTTCTGTAGAGCAGATTTAGCATAGCCTTACACTTTTAGGGCAGTCCTACGCCTGCATTCGTAAGACCAGAAACTTATTTCAGCCAGCTCCTGACATTGCTTAGAATTGTTGTGCTTTTACTTCTGGATGTTTAGAGTTGGGTTTTGCAGCTTCACTGACATTTTCAGTAGCTGCCGACATTCAGGTGATTCTGTCTTAAAGCAAACTCTACAAATCATCACAACCAAATGCATCAAATATATCTTCTCTAAGATTTACCTGCATATTCCTTTTCAAGAGCAAATCATCCGGACATGGCTGTTCCAGAGTAATTTCAAGTCCAGTGTAGCTTAATTCCTCTTTAAAGGTATTGCACTTGAAACTTTCAACTTCCCTTAACCTGAAGGAAGTTGTTGGTGAAATATCCCACACAGCGAGCTGCATTTTGTAGGACTGTTTAACATGCTAGCACACAATTCTTTCCAGTGGTTAAAGGAAGAACTGTTCCTGTCTGACATCAGAATCAGATGTTGAATATGAAGATGATAGAGCTTGCCTCTTCATTTTTTTTTATTTTAATAAAACCAGTTCTTGTAAGTGATGTAAGAGTGATAATATGTGTGAATTTTAAAGTGGACCCTGCACAAATAACCAACTAATTATAAAACTGTAAGACAGTCATGCAAAGCAGCTCAGCAAATATTTTATCCTGGAAAACAAGTACTCCTCTTCTTGTCAGATTTACATTTCCAGGCTGATCATTCACCCTTATTTAAAAATAGGGTATGTGTCTGCTCTATGTATCCTTAAGCAAAACCCTCCAATGCAGTATATGGGGATAAATTTTGGTGAATTATGTTGCATATAAGCAAAATGGAGCAAGATGAGTAGAAGAGGAAATTCTACTCAGATGCCAAGGTGTTGTGAAGAATTAAGAAGAGGCCAAATATAGTTTCTTTAATGGCAGATGAGCTTACAGTGCCTGCAAAAGAAAGGATGCATTCAATAGGTATTTCTACTATGGTCCAGCCACAAGGTATAAAACTGGTGAAATATTTCCACCAAAAAATTTTTTTGCAAAATTTTAAAATTTCTGCCCAGGGATCTCTGGAAAAGTAAGATTGTGTTTTCCCAGTACGTTTTTTGGGTACTGCAGGAAGTCAGAAGAAAACTGGTGTTACTCCAACAACGAAATGTTGTCATATTAAGTCATTTCTTACTAGAAATGAGAAGACATGTTAGACAGAATTCAGTATTGTTGACGTAATACCTTCAGTACTGGAAGATGTGAAAGGTAGGCATTGCGTGCTGCCTTTGAATCCATTAGGATGTCAATAAACAGCATACTGAATGGATTAAAGCTGAGTCCTAGGTCAAGCTTAGAATGTCCTTTTAAAAAGAAAGCACGGGCTTAAAATATGTGCTGCTAAATGGTACTGTACCAGCTACTAGGAAGAAAATTAACATCTATCCCAGCCAAAACCAGGAGGCCTGGAAAGTCTGTGCAGTTTGCAAGGCTGAAGTGGTGCACAGCGGATACCATGATAGAAAGCCAAGATTTTGTTTCCATATTCATGTGCCCAGCTTGCTATTGGTGGAGTGGGCTGTTCTCCCAGCCGAGGAAAGAAACAGGACCTGATCTGTGTCTCTCAATGTCTGATTAGTGCTTTGGGAAAAGCAGCAGAACGATTACTCTCTGGAGATGGTTCGGGATGGACCATGTATTTAATAATGACTATTTACTCAGGCCTAGAATTCTTTGCAAGTGTAAAACTGTAGCCAAGGTTCTGCCTGTGGCTTGGAGGGGGAGCCACAAAATGCTGTGCTCAGATTTAAGCCTAGGCTTCCACAAATCTCATTTAGAGTTTGGCTGTATTTGCATCATGTTCAGGATAAGACAGCAGATTAGTATTCCCTTTCTATCTCCTTGATCACCTCTTTGGAACATTACAATTAAAATATATTCTTGACCAATATCACAGTGAATATTGGCAGCTTCCTCTGTTTTGAGCCAGCAGTAAGATGGAAGAGTCCTTGCAAGTAAGTAAGAAGGGAGCTCCTTTCCTTCCTAATCCTGAATATACATCACAATCAGCATTAAGTTCAGACCAGCATTGTTGGCCACTATTTTTGAACATATCCAGAGGAGTATTCAGGAAAAACTAGAAATACTGGTAGAAGCCAGGGACTATGTGAAAAGAAGCTGCATCTTTGCACGTTGCGCGCTACAGCCATGCTGGTGGTAGACCTGGCTGCACCAAGCAACAGTAGTTCATTGTTTGATGCAGCCTGAAACCCAGCAAGAGGATGACGTTTAGAAATATTCCAACAGTTATATTACAGTAATAAATGCTGACAAGTTCATTTCATGGATTTTTGAACGTAACATGTAAGTAGAAGTACCAATAAATTAGTTTCTAGCAACATCAGATTAATATTCAGAGTAGGTTTCTCTGATGGCTGCCTACAATTTTTATCTACACTGTAAATAAAGCTTCTGTCAAGTCACTCTGAGATCTTGTTCATGTTTTATCATGCACAAGAAAAATTGAAACTTGTATGACAGAAGAAGAAGAAAGCTTACAATCCAGGGGTGTCACTGGAAAGCCTGATAGAGCTTGCCAGCTAAATTAAATGGTCCAGACATGATAGTTATTTCTTAAAACTGAAGAGCTGGTGCATATCAGGGGCATATATTCATTACATAGTTTGGGCTAGAAGGGAAGTTGTCATTTTTGCTGAATTCAGTAAGAGCAAATACAGTTTGAGATGTGTCAGGGCATGGCAAAAAGAGCTCCTATGTCAAGCCCAAATGCTCCAGGCTTTGTGTATTTTTGCAACAGCAAACAGAAAAGCTCTGCAGAGCGATCTAGACCTACTGGACATATGAGAGGAGACCACTGCTTTGAGGTTCAATATGGCAAAGTGCCACATTCTGCACTGCACCATAGCAACCCCATGCAGCTCTCCAGGCTTGGGTAACAGTGGCTGGAAAGCTGCTCAGCAGAAAAGGACTTGGGGGTGTTGATTGATGGAACTCAACATGAGCCAGACTGTGCCCAGGGAAAAGGCCAACAGCATCCTGGCCTGTATCAGCAATAATGTGGCCAGCTGGGCCAGGGCAGTGATCATCCCCCTGTACTGCCCAATGGTGAGGCCACACCTCAAATCCTGTGCTCAGTTCTGGGTCCCTCACTACAAAAGAGACATTGAGGTGCTGAAGCTGGTCCATAGAAGGGTTGTGGAGCTGATGGAGGGCCTGGAGCACAAATCAGATGACGAATGGCTGAAGTACCTGGGGTATTTAGTCTGGAGAAGAGAAGGCTCAGGGGGGACCTTATCGCTCTCTACAATTGTCTGAAAGGAGGATGGAGCCAGGAGGTGGCTGATCTCTCAAGGAACAAGTGATAGGACAAGAGGAAATGGCTACAAGCTGTGCCAGGGGTGGTTTAGCCTGGGTATTAGGAGCAATTTCTTTCCTGAAAGGGTGTTCAGGCATTAGAACAGGCTGCCCAGGAAAGTGGCAGAATCACTGTCCCTAGTGGCATTTAAAAGATGCGTGTTTTAATGGTGGCCTTGTCAGTGTTGTATTCATGGTTGGACTTGCTCTTAAAGGTCTTTTCCAACCTAAATAACTTTATGGTTCTATGCAAAAAAAGATGTGGATAGGCTAAAGAGTGTCCAGCGAAGGGTCAGAAAGATGATCTAAGGTCTGGAAGCTTGCCATATGAGGAATGGCTGAGAGAACAGTGTTTCTTCAGTCTTCATAAAATAAGACATTGGAGAGACCTTATCAACACGTTCCAGTATTTCAAGCGTTTTTGTTCCCCCCAGAATTTCATTCAGCTGATAAGATACCCTAGGCACCAAGCTTCCTGTGATTGGGAAGTCCATGCTTTTAAAAGTGCTCACAGATCCAGCCTGCTCTACCATGCACTGAAGTCAGGAAGTATCTCTTTACTGTTCTAGGTACAACTTTTGCTTCGACCTCATTCAGGCTTTCACCAGCCTGAATTCCTACTGCTTAGGTTTACCAGCTGCGTTGCTTCTTCCAAGATTGTCTTTCTGACTTCTGTTCCCTGCATTGTTTCCCTAAACTGAGGTCTGCTGTGAGACAGCATCTCTACGAACCACACCATTGTACAAACAGGTTTATACACTGTGCTTTAAATATCTCCATGTTGGAGCAGATCACATTTTCTCCTTGGCTCCCCTTGCAGGGATAAGGACACAACTAGTAATAGTCTTTGCTTGATAGTCCTTAACGATCTAGGTGGAGCTGAGAAGAGTGCACTGCCAGTAACAGTCTGTGGTTTACTGGCAAGAGCACTGGCTGTTCTTTTGTGTAACACAAAAGCAGTCTTCTGGAATAATCTGGCATCCTTTTGCGCTGTTAGTGCTGCTGTATTGCCAGGGGCAACAGGAAGTTGCTGTATTAATGACAGTAACCAATAGTCACCTAACACTAGGCTAAAACTCCTTATTATTGTGGAGTGTGCAGTAAAGGTAGCTCAAAGTCTATAATCAGGGAACTGTATTTTGTCTAGTCCTAGTATCCTCAGTAATGTGGTGTTAAATAAAAACTGATTGAGGAGCATGGGAGGATATCAGTATAATTACATCATCACTATAATCATAATCATCATAACCAATTATTATGACTGAGCACATAGTCAGGCTTTGTATAAAAGTGCTTTATACTCTTTTAACCTGACCTTTTCCTGACCTGGGATCAAGTGGATTGGAAACATCTTTATCTTAGTGTCTGTTTCATGGCGAGATTCCTTTGACAGATAAATATATTGAAGGCTTAGAAAAGTGTTGCTTGGACTGCTTCAGTAACACTTGCAGCCTCCAAGATTAATTAAAATGGCGAGTTTGATTTCATAGATTCACTTTGGATCATAGCCAGATGGTGGGAATTGAAGAGTTTAGGAAGATAATTTCTGGCAGGAAAAAGAAGGGATGGGAATAAATGGCAGAACATAGTCCTAGCAATATGCATATTGTCTGTACCCAGCAAACAGATTTTTCGAAAAACACCGGGGACTAACTGGCTATGGGATTCTCTAGGAAGGTGTTTGAAAAATGATCTGGTTTTATGTTCAGCCTCACATTATATGAAGCAAATAGTGCAAGCCGTGTTTCCTGGCATGGTAGGTGGCTGGCAGTCCTCAACACTGCCATTCCTTCTGTCATCCATTTTCAGAGAAGCCCTGCAAAGTCTTGCACAGGGACAGGGTGGGGACAGAGTAAGAGGAATGAAGTGGCAGGACAAAAACGTTTAATCAAACTCGGTGTTTGAAAGAGAAATTTCAGCCGGTGTGTATAATCTGATGAATAACAGCAGAAATTTTTAGTCTCTTTACTTACACCCAGAACAGAATGAAGATTTCTGGTACCAGGCTCTGTCATAAGAAGTGCTTCTGCATCCATGTAGCTCAACATTCAGTACAACAGCATGATCGGAGTCAAGTGTCACGTACATGCAGACATAGAGAACCTGGAACTTAGGCAGATGCCTAAATAAAATATAAAATTCCTGAACATATATATTTCCCTTCTTCCCTCTCCAAAGAAGAGTCCACTAGCTGCTAACACCTCTTTGAAGAGGAATTGTATTAGATAAATAGGTCCAGAAAATCTGCAATTCAAATGAAAATTACTTGTGTCAGTGTTTGACAAAGCATGCCCAGTGGGGTGTCTTGTGATTCTGTCACTGAGCAGATGGGGAGATGGAGGATTATTGTTTGCTGTATTTCAATTTCATGTAGACATCACATTGAACATCACATGAATGTGATGAATCAGATGAACCCTCACAGCTGAATTTTGACAACTACTAATGGAAAAATACTGATGAAGTAAAGTGTAGCCTAGCAAAGCAGTACTCTTACATTATGAGAATAATTTTTTTTTAAAGGAACTGTTTTCAAACTTCTGAACTTCTTGAGATTAAATAGAATAAATTTACATTTTTGCAAAAGAGTGAAGTTGCAATGAATAAGCAAGTTGTCTTTTGTCTGTTCAAGTATAAAGTCTCTACAAATAAAGCAAGTATCTGATGACGGGCTTGGAATGATGCAGCCTTGTCCTACTGCAAAGTCTGATGGCATTTTTATTTTTATTATGACCTTCACTTTTGCACTAAAGTGCAATGCTTGTCTGTTTACGGAACTCCAAAAGCCTTAAGCATATTGGGATATCTAGCTGATGTATTCATTTCAGAGCTCCTAGTTTGACATATGCATATTCGTAACATAACAGAGAAAGATAATGTGTTAATTCCTAACATAACAGAGAAAGATAATGTGTTAATTCCCAAAGCAAAACAAAATTATGTGAGCTTATAAAAGGGCTCTGTTTTGCTTTGGGTATGCTATCTCCCAAATACCTTCCATGAGTGTGTATGTTGCTTGCACCTTTAAATTACTAGGAGAAATGTGCTTAATTTGAAGACGTGTAACCAAAGAGCTGTTGACCTTGAGCAGTATGCTGTGTCATATTAAACTCATAAGCCAATACTTAGACATGTTTCACCTGTTACAGGATGATATTCTTTTTGGTCCAGCTCTATTTCCTTCTTCACTAACAGTTACGTGACTATTACATGGTTTACAACACATTTCTGTACTTAGTCATCCACATATACTCTTCATTTATATGAAAGAGAATAAAAGGAAGCTGGAAGACTATTCTCACCATGCAGAAATGATGAGGTTCATCTGAGTTATGCAATGTCAGACTGTCAATGTGTCTTTCTTACATTGCATCCTTAGTGTTTTTTTACAGTTGTTTCCTGCAAAAGCTTTCCATTGGGAGTAGGTTTATTTGGGGTGCAAGGAGGGCTATTTCAAATTCTAGTAAGACACTTTTGTCTCAGCAGTCAGTTCATCTGTGAAAGTGATGTTAGCATGAGTTCAGGCATCCTTCCCTTGGGAGTGTCCAGCCCTGTGACCCAAAGGAATTCTTTCCCAGCTAGGAAAGTTATGGAAGTAAGTGCAATAATTCAGTACATTATATTTAGTGAAACCTCAATTTACTTACTAAGGGATCTTGCTGGTGGAACAGATTTGGTGTGTCTAAATCTTCTAATGGTAACAGCTTTTTTAAAATTCCAAATACTGAAGAAGTTATCCATACAATGTAGTAATGTTGGAAAATGCACACACGTATTTCACATGCTGCTGAAAATCTATGGGTATATATTTGTCCTGGGTTCAGCAGCAGCAGTCATTTTTCTCCTTGGTAGCTGGAGCAGCGCTGATAACACCAGTGTTTTCAGTTGCTGCTTGGTAATGTTTTGGTCTGACCAAGGACTTTCTGAGTCTCATGCTCTGCCGGGGAGGAGGGGGGCCGGGAGGAAGCAGGAACGGGGCTCCTGACACAAACTGACCAAATAGCTATTCCATGCCACAGCATGTCATGGCCAGGATGTAAAATTCTGGGGGCAGGAACCCGGAAGTGGCTCTCTCTCTCTCGGCTCGGTCGGGCGGTGAGCAGTCGTATCCTTTTCCCTTGTATTTGCCTTGTCATTATTATTATTATTGGTGGTAGCAGTAGTGATTTGTATTATATCTCAATTACTGGACTGTTCTCATCTCAGCCCGTGGGAGTTACATTCTTTCGGTTCTTCTCCCCATTTCCCCCCATCGGAGTGGGGGGTGGGGAAGAGAGGGAGAAGTGAAATTTACAGCTTAAACCACAACAACATTCCAATTTTACTGTAATCATAATCTAGGCTCAACAACATGCACTGCTGGAGCAGCAGTCCAACACGATAAAAGCACAGGTCAACTTGATTCCCCCACCCTGCTGCTGCTCATCATGAACACTATAAGAACAGAGGAAGTTTGGAATCATGTTTCCCCAAATATTTTCCAAGCCTTCAACACTGCTGGAATTGGACCTTCTTGAACAGAAAGCAGTTTCTTTATATTTGGCAGTCCTCTTTTTCTTCTTGATCTCTTCTATTCTCCTTTGCATGCCATGGAAATTGATAGGATTTGCAATACCCTGTGGCAAGGAGTCTCACAGGTCAGTTACTTGCTTTATAGATAGCCACAACCTTCTGTTTCTCTGAAGTTTTCCTCAGACTAACTCTGTTTGAAATTTGCTTCCTCCTTAGTTCCTGCTTAACTCCCGTATTTAAATATACAGTGAAGAGTCATTCTTTCTCCAAGTCATTCCCAATTCTGTAGAGCTCCAGCAATGTGTCTTCTTTCCTGGCTGGAAAGTTCCACTTTATTCATAGTTGCTTGGACCAAAGCTGTCCCACTCCCATCATCCTCAATGACTTACTTTAATGTAATCTTACTAACCTTGACAAGATGCACAGACCTTTACTGCAGGGCAAACAAGAGTTTATATTACACATTTTTGTGAACCTACTCCTATTCGTGACAGATGCTGACTGCATAAATCCATACCACAAAATGCACTGTGCCTCTCCCAGGTTACCACTTCAGAGTATTTCCATTAGTGAACATTGATTAACTTTGTTTTACTATGAGAATATCTTTCTAACCTTTGATAAGCAAGTTTATTTTGACTTAATTTAAGGGATTCACTTCCTGTAGCTGAGAATATATTCTCTTTAATATTTTCTTTATTATTTTTTTCCCCATGCATAAAGTAAATGGTGAGCTCACAACTTTTCACAGGGAAAAATGTGCAGCTTCTCAGTATTGTAGCCGCCTGTCTGCAAAGAGACTGAATCCAGCTGCAATTGAGGTTACAGGTGGATTGAAAATGACAGTCCCTCATACTGCTTTTTCTGGACTGTATTTGTTAAGAGTCTCAGTGCTGAAACTATCCTTCTGATGCCCTTCCTTATTCCTGCAGTTCTGGGTTGTAGATGAAGATCCTGAAAATATTTAATTGGCTATTGAAACGAACAGTGCTTTTTTCTCTATATAGAGCTTTTAATGTGCCTCTCCACTGCATATGGTCTCTGTGTATCACTACAGTGTTATGGGTAAAGAAGTATAGGGCTAAGTATCGCAGGCCACATGTTGGATTACGTCTGTAATAGCAAACAAGCTGTAGCCTTGAAAGCATGCTTTTCGTGCTATCATAGAATTATAGAATCATATGATAATTAGGGTGGGAAATGTCAGCCTTGCCCCAGTGCCTGTTGATTCCAGAGCAAGTACTAATTGTACAGAAGACTGAATTTGTTCCCCTATAGCATGTATGTGCTTGTCAGCACTGGGTTGCACTGTAGAAGCGTCTTTACTGGATTTGTACCAGTGGAGTTCAGACAGTCTCTTTCTTCAGTGCCAGCTTAATTCCTTCGAACCCTGAGAGGTTGTTGTCTGTATGTATCTTGGTGGTTTTGGTACTCAAAGTTTTATATTTGGTCCCTGAGCTTCCTTAGGTCTCCAAGTTTGTGGGCGTGGGGATTTGCAAAGTGGTGTAATAGCAGTTCTCCCTCCAGGGGTAAGGGCTTTATATGACATACTAATTCCACATTCTACCATGGAAAGCAAGTAGTAAAAGCCAGTTATTTTCTCTCTTTGCATGGGATAGGGAAAAATAGCGCTCCTAAAGTACAGCAATCTGTCTGGTCCTGCATACTGAGGACCTTTTGAAAATAGCAACAATTGTGTTGACATGCTCTTAGGAACTTCCATATTCTCTCTTTAATGGCTTGCATAGCCAGAGGGTTCCCAATTGACTGGGAGCTGCATGGATTCAGCGCTGCAAACATCACAATGAGCTGGGAGGGAGTTCGGTGGAGGACCTACCTTTGATACCTCCCATCTAGGTTCATCCAGGTGCATCAGCCACTATTATGAGCACACATTTAGGCATGTACAGGATCTCTTCTGGCACCAAAAATACTGGCCTGATATCTGACAACAGTATTCTTTCTTCTTACCTGCTGCAAATACTTCAGTGCTCAGGTTCAAAGCAAAGAGTGGTCAGTGTAGCTAATGAGCTATGTGTGCATTCGTCTTGAGTCTACAAGAGAGGAGACAGGATCATCAGGGTCAAACTCAGAGATACAGAATTACCTATTCAAAGTAATCTATTGCCAGAGTCTCATGTTATCTTCCAATTGCTCTGTTCTTAAGTCTGCATCACACTATTTCTGGTTCCATTTTGCAGTAATGACATATTGTGTGATAATGCATTCAGTGTAGTTCATAAGGGAAGTGCTTGGGGGAAAAAAAAGGAAAAAAGAGAATTTGCCAGACATCTTTCCTCTAGGTAAGAGATCTCATTGTGATGCTTCCATGATAGGATTAATCTACGTGACAAGCCACTGAATATTGCACACTTCTAATGTAAGACAGTTTGGTAATAGTTCAGTTCCAGATCTGTGAATAGAAGATTGCAAAAGACTATGCCTGCATAGAAATCACAAGAAACAAATACAGCTTTTTAGCATGATGTTGGAATCTCAGATTATGAAGCAGTCCTTTTATAAACCACGTGAATATGGTGGTCCTTTCATCACAGCTATGAGGGATACCAGCCTTCCCCCTCTTAAAATGCTTCAAGAGAAGGATGCTGTTGATTGCACTGGATTCACTGCTAGGATATGTAGCAGCAAATATGCTATAACTGTATGCTATACTCCTTGCCCACCATAGTGTAGTAACCAAACTTTTGGGCATTGCTATACCCTCAGAGACACTTTCAAACTCTGAATTTTCTGTTGCTCAGATAAGGCATCTGCTTTGGCTGTGGCTCTTAAAGAAAGACTTGTGGTTGAGGTACTTGAGGGTAACTTCTTGCTATACCCCCCTTTCTGCAGGACAGCAAGAGGAACAAAGTGCCTCTGGAGAATAGCCATGGTAGATCTACAACAATAGACAGAAGTTGCCAAAGAAAAAACTGTTTCCATGAGATATAGTTGGTGTCTGAGCAATCCTGACCGCTATTTGCAACACTTGCTCTGGAGTGCAAGAGAAGTTAATATTCATACAAATAATGAATGCCGGGTGAATTGAGCAATGTAGATTAGCAAGCTGTTCCCATGTAAATCAAAATTATTTCAAGGAGTCAGAGCAACAGCCTTACACAGCTGTTTCTTTTTCACTAGATAAGCATTTATAAAAGTATGTTTTGTTTAAGGATTACATTATAGGCTCTTTCATTATTTATATTTCTGCAAGTTGAAGTTTATTAAGAGCTGTGAGCCATTAAATATCTCAGTTTCTTCATCGTTCGTCCATAAATAAGGATGTGAAATCAGAAATATGGCAATGTTTAAAAATCTTCTATAGAAAAGTTTCCAAAAAATATTTTCTTCTCGTTCAAAAGTGTTCCATATCTTTCAATTTTCCTTTGATTTTCCTGCAATAAAAAAAAGTCTATAAATGACATAAATTATTTGACTTGCCCAATTATCTTCTTATCCCTTGAGCTTTTCTGAGTAATTCTATAGACTCAAGTAACTCAATGTCATGCTGAAAAACGCATGGATCAATAGCAGGCATGGTCTATATATTAAGAACAGTAAAAAAAATTAGTACTGATGAAAGTCTGAAAATAGGACAAACATTTTGGACAATCAAGGCTACAAAGTGCCTTGCAAGAGGTCTTTAGTCCCTTGGTGTTTACCAGCACCCTAGGCCTTTCACCTCCTGAAGTAAATTAATATGAAATTTTGCAAGAATTTTTACCTTCCTTGTTTTAAGAACATTTGTCCTGAGATCTGCATGTTCTAGAAGGGCTGTGAAGGTCTTACTATGATGAATACTGAACAAGACACCAGGATGTGCAAGAGGTAGCAGGCTCACAGCTACAGGTTGGGCAGAGAAGAGTTTCAGAGCAGCCCTGAGGAGAAGGACTTGGGGGTGTTGGTCAGAGAACTGGATAGGAGCTGGCTTCAGAGTGCGCTCAAAGCGCTGAAAGTCAACCGTATCCTCTACTGCATCAAAAGGAGCATGACCAGCAGGACAAAGGAGGTGATCCTGCTCCTCTACTCTGCTTTCGTGAGACCTCACTTAGAGTATTGCGTGCAGTTCTGGTGTCCTAAACATAAAAAGGACATGGAACTGTTGGAGCAAGTCCAGAGGAGTGCCACAAGGATTATCAGGGGACTGGAGCACCTCCCGTTTGAAGCTAGGCTGAGCAAGTTGGGGCTGTTCAGCCTGGAGAAGAGAAGGCTGCATGGAGACCTCATAGCAGCCTTCCAGTATCTGATGGGGGCCTAGAAGGATGCTGGGGAGGGACTCTTCATTAGGGACTGTAGTGATAGGACAAGGGGTAGCAGGTTCAAACTTTAACAAGGGAAGTTTAGGTTAGATATAAGGAAGAAGTTCTTTACTGTGAGGGTGGTAAGGCACTTGAATGGGCTGCTCAGGGAAGTTGCGCATGCTCCATCCCTGGCAGTGTTGAAAGATTGGTTGGAATCTTGGGTGATATGGTATAGTGTGTGGGTTCTCTTCAGACTGATGCATCAAGAGTCAGGATTTTATATGATTCAGGGTTATGTAGCCTACCTATTTTATATGAGAGAGGTTTACATAGCCTGGTCTTGATGGAAGCCCACAGGAGTTAGACATTCTGGGCAGCCATTGTGGCTTCTCATCCTGATAGTCTTGCCTTGGGGCTGTTCACTGAGTCCTTTGATGTTTTGCCTCACAGGAAGGAAAGTCCTGGTTTTGCTTTCAGATGAGGAAAATATTTAGATTAATTTATAAATGGAAATTCTCTTCAATAGTGCTGCTGTATTTCCCTTAACTTTTTTGTTCTGGTTGACAGGAAATAGCTATCTTTGGTAATTGGTTAGTGCGTGCCCAGGATTTGGGTTGTGCTTCAGCTGTATGGTTCTTTTTCTCTTAAGCTATATTCATGATTTTTGCTTTAAAAAAAAGAGAAGGCTTCGCTTTGACATCCGCAGAATAGCCTAGGATACAGACTTCAGTAGCATCAGATGGCTGGACTGTCCTTATATTTGTCAGGAAATGATAAAATCTGCCTTAGGAACTGTCTCACAAATTGATTTCTGTCAATATTAAAAGAAACAGACTGTTTTGAGGGTTACCCACTGAGGTCTTCAGGACCCATAATAAATGGTGGAGTGAAAGAGAACACCTACCTTCAGGGTAAGAACATTTGCAACAGAAACACTACCTTAGTTGTTGTGCAAGTAGAAGATATTTTCTCTTCTTCCAGATATTTGAAGGAAATCGATTTACCTTGTTATGCTCTTAGTCCTGAGAGACGGTGTTCTGGATGTCAGAATAGATTTACTGATCACAGACTGTTAGGAAAAAATTGCGAAGTTCTTTTTGGGTTTTGTTTTGAGATGTTCAATG
Organism: Myiopsitta monachus; assembly: GCA_017639245.1. NCBI lineage: Eukaryota > Metazoa > Chordata > Aves > Psittaciformes > Psittacidae > Myiopsitta > Myiopsitta monachus. Next base: position 73,012,810 of record CM029941.1, read on the forward strand.
TTCTGAGTCACAGCCTGTGCATGATGGGATTATTGAAAAACAGACAGTGACAAAAGGGTAAGTCACCTTGGCAGAAAGGAAGATAGGCTAAAAGGCTAAAACAGAGTGCTGTGCTTGTGACAAGAGACAATAGCCAGGCCAAATATAAGAGCTGTATTTACTGAGTAAGGAGTCATAGGGGGTCCAGATTCTGGCACTCTCCAGCTACATGCTTGTGAAGACAACTTCTTCAGGTCCCACTTCATGGATACAGACTTCAAGGGATTTGCACATCAAACATTTCATACTGATTCTACTTCTTGCCAGATTTTAAGGTTTCTAGGTGAGATACAGTCATTACAGAATAACCCAACAAGACAGTTCTGAAAATAACCTCACACATCTTACCCAGTTATCAGACTTCAAGCATGAACAACAGGTCAGAGAACTTCTGTTCAAGTCAGACATTAAGACAATTATTTATCTTAGCTTATTTTTTTATTCGCTAGTTTTTGTAAATGTATTTTCAGCCTTCCACTTGCACTTAAAGACTGTTAGAATACGAAAAAATGTAGTATGTTAACAACTGCCATGCCACTGTGGTTTTTTTATTACTTTTCTACATATAAAGCCATATGTCTCAGGGTAACAAAAACTTCAATCTTTGTTTCCTGTGACTAAATTTTTGCTTCTCAGATCTCTTGTAAGCTTTGGATTCAGCAGTGTCTGACTGCTCTAGTATTGCTTCCTCTCCACTTTTTGGGGATCTTTTTGGTTTTGCAGGTTTCTGAAAATAGTCCATTTTGTGACCTCCTTGAAAAATCCAGGAAACCTTGCTAGATTTCGTAATAGCAACAAGACCACAGCCACTGGGCAGGCAAGAGTATTTAAAAACACTGGGGAGAAAGTGCTAGCTATTTCATGACCTAGTTTATCCATTTAACATCTGTTTCAGCAGATTGGAATATCCCATTATGCATTCTGTGTTCTAGGCCATGTTGGATGGGGCTTGGAGCAACCTGGTTTAGTGGAAGCTCTCCCTGCCTCTGCTAGGGGGTTGCAACTGCATAATCTTAAAGTCCTTTCCAACCCAAATCATTCTATGATTCCAAGCTTGCCTACAGGTAGCAGCACATTTTCAACTCCTTCCAGGAAATAATTGTCCTAAACTTTCACTCTTCCTCCAGTGGAAAGTCTGCAAGGTGAGTGTATGGGGGTAGAGAGGAGACCCTTCATGCTGTGTAACTTTTGTGTGAATCAAAAACAGTGGGAAGCAGGTGAAAATGGGCTGGGAGCATCTGCAAGGCTTCTTTGTCAGGAAAGATATAGACCTTTTGGAGAGGGTCTAGAGGACGGCCACAAAAACAATCAGAGAAATGGAGCACCTCTACTATGAGGAATGGCTGAGAAGGTTGTTCAGCGTGGAGAAGACTCCGGGTAGACCTTCCTGTGGCCTTTCAGTTCTTAAAAAGGATCTGTAAGAAAGAGGGAGAACTACTTTTTAGTAGGGCCTGTTGTGGCAGGACGAGGGGTGAAGGTTTTAAACAAAAGAGTGAGATTCAGAGTCGATGTGAGGAAGTAAGTTTTACAATGAAGGTGGTAAAATACTGGAACGAGATGCCCAGTGAAACGGTGATTGCACCGTCCTTGGAGAAATTCAAGGCAAGTATGGATGTGGTTCTGGGCAACCCAACAAATCTGTGATTCTGTGATTCTGTGATACTGTGATCCTGTGATTCTGTGAACCTGACCTAGCTGAATATGTTTCTGCTTGTTAGAGGAGTGTTAGAGCTTATATAAGCTCTAAGGTCCATTTCAACTCAAGCTCTTCTATGACTCTGTGACTAGCTCAATGATAGCATAGAGGTAACTCCTTCAAGCCATGGTGATAGGCAAGCTTAAGAATGAATGACAGGGAGGAGTCAAACCAGGCATGACTGCTGGGGGGATGCAGGCAGGACTGCCTCAGCAAGTGACCCCAGAGGTCACTTGGCTGAAGTCTCTGCAGCAGCTGACAGAGACTTCTTGCTGAGAAACTTGTTCAGTGCAGGGCTTTGAAACACCTCTCATGTGAAGTCAAAAACACACTCACAGAATCACAGGATGGTTTGGGTTGGAAAGGACCTTCAGATCACCTAGCTCTGATCCCCTTGCATGGGCAGGGATACTTCACACTAGAGCACATTGCTCAAATCTTTGTCCAGTCTGACCTTGAACACTGCCAGGGATGGGGCATTTAGTGCTTCTTTGGGCAACCTGCTCCAGTGCCTCACCAACCTGAAAGTAGAGAACTTCTGCCTTATATCTAACCAGAACTTTCCCTGTATAAGTTTAAACTCATCTGCCTTTGTGTTACCAAGGAAGCCCTTGCAGCCTGGAACTCTCCCATTTGCATCTCCATGCAAAAGAAATTGCAAATTAACCTGTTCCTCTGCTGGAGAGAGATTTGTGTAGACCATTGGCTTATTCTGAACCAGGTTTTGTAGCCCTATGCAAGGGATTGTGAAACATACTATACAACTCCTTTTGTCAAAGAATCTTTTCAGGCATTGACAAAAAATCTGGTCACTTCAAATGTTAATAAGGTTACTGGGGTTATAACATGGATGATTTCAGAAGTCACATCATAGAATCACAGAATAGGTAGGGCTGGAAAGGACCTTAAGATGATCTGGTTCCAAACCCATGCCATGGGCAGGAACACCTCCCACTAAACCAGGCCACCCAAGGCCTTGAACACCGCCAGGGCTGGAGCATTCACAACTTTACTGGGCAATCCATTCCAGTGCCTCACCACCCTTACACTTCTGTGAAGTAGTTTTTTATTTTTATTTTTTTTAATTGAGGTGTTTGATAGCTTCTATTCTGAAACTCCTGGAGGCACAGTTTGCCTTTTACTGTCAGTATTTAATTTTCCAGATAGATTTGTCTGTTTGGGGTTTTATTTATGCTCCATCAGTGTCCCATCCTAGATTAAACTCCCAGAAAGAACTCAAATAACCCAAGCTGCAGAGAGGAGACAAATCTAGTTTGACTAACATGTACAATATTTTTGTGTGACAGTGTATATATTGTGTTTCTGTCTGTGCCTCTATGAAGAAACTGCTGGGAGCAACCCAGATTTAAAGAGTTCCTTCCTGGACATTGGTGTGTCTGCAATCACTGTTATTTCTTGATGGAAGTTCCACAGGTTCTCATGAATATTCATCTCCTCAACTACTCAGCCTGCAGACAGACCTGCAGGCTTGAGAAAACATGACAAATCACTGGGAGAAGATACATTTCAAGTCAAGCAGAACTTGACAGTATGCAATAAGATGAGGTTTACGAGCACCTAATTTGAGTAACAGCCCATTCCAAATAACATTTTTCTCTGTCTGCTAAGTACCACCCCAGTGATACCACCGTAGCTACCAAGAAGCATCACAGCACCAGTGTATTGCTATGCTGCTGCTAGCAAGAATCCACATTTCTTGATATGTAGTAAGAAAACAAGTGAATGTGCATTAGTTATGTCTAAGGAGTTCCTGCCTTTTCTGGTAGGTTAATGATTTCACCAGTTAGAATATATTTCAGCTGCTACACCCCTTGTTGCTATGTAGAGGCTCACAGTTATATTTCATCAGAATAACTCAACTGCATGGGAAAGGCTTGTAATGACTGTTGATTTGACTGAAGTCTGTTTAGAGCTTTGGTGTAGGAGGATGTTGTGTTTCAGTAATGGTTTAGCTCCTGGCCAGTCCCAGTGCCCTCATGCAGCATCATGTCTTCCTGCCAACAGGCAGGACACAAGGATGTCAGCTAGGTTGGAAAAGACCTTAAAGATGATGAAGTCCAAGTATTCCCCCAGCACATCCTGGCTTTTATCAGCAATAATGTGGCATGTGAGGGAACTGGGGGTGCTTAGTCTGAAGAAGGCTCGGGGGGACCGTATTGCTCTCTACAACTGCATGAAAGGAAGTTGGAGCAAGGAGGTAGCTGATTTCTTCTCCCAAGGAACAAGTGATACGATGAAGGGAAATGGCCTTAATTTGCACCAAGAAAGGTTAGACTGGGTCTTAGGAGCAATTTCTTTCCTGAAAGGGTGGTCAGGCACTGGAACAGGCTGCCCAGGGCAGTGGTGGAATTACCGTCCCTGTAAGTGTTCACAAACCGTAGGACTTCACAGTGCTGGGGGATGATCACTGCCCTGACCCTGCTGGCCACACTGTTTCTGATACAGGCCAGGGTGCTGTTGGCCTTCTTGGCTGTCTGGGCATATTTCTGGCTCATGTTCTGCTATTGTCAAAAAAACAACAGGTCCTTTTCCTCTGGGCAGCTTTCCAGCCACTCTTCCCCAAGCTCATAGATTTGCAAGGGGTTGTTGTGACCAAATTGCAGGATCCAGCACTGAGACTTCTTGTCTGTTATTGGTTTGTTTTTGTATTTTTTAATTGCTAAACACAATTTCCATTTCATGACGAACTAGAAACAGATACTTGGCCAATAGGTAACTGTTATTCAGAATGACATGATAGAGCTTTTTCCAGGGTGAAGCAGGTACTGCATATCGTTATTAATTTGGGAAAGATATCAAAATTTGTTGATGGCCTGACACTGGTATGCATGAGGGCTTTTATGCCTACAGACTTTCCTGCAAAGAACATTCTACCTTCCCCATCCCGCATTTTGTCCACTGCCTAAGAGCACCAGCTCAGGATCCCTCAATATCCTACAGCTGCAGAAGGAAGGGAGAGGAGGAGGTATCTTTTTTTCCAGGACTAAAATACACAGAGCAGGCAGGTTCCTCAGCCTTCTTTCACCTAACTTCTGCCAGTTAGATCTTGCTACAAGGCACCAACAGGAAAAAGGAGGAACCTGGAAACAAAAACAGTCATCAAATTTCAGCAGCCAGCACTAAGAGGATATTCAACCGCTGTGCCCGGGACAGATGAAGAGTGAAAACCTGTCTTATCTTCTGGAGGGACTTAATTACTGAATGGTACCTGGAAGGCCTCAGAATTTGCTGTAAATATCTGTGGCTGCTTGGTGGAAAAGGACCTGGGGTTCTGATTGGTGGCGCTGAACATGAGGCAGATTGTGCCCAGGCAGCCAAGAAGGCCAAGATCATCTTGCCTCGTATCAGAAATAGTTGGCCAGCAGGACCAGGGCAGTGATCATCCCCCTGTACTAGGCAATGGTGAGGCTGCATCTCGAATCCTGTGCTCATTTCTGAGCCCCTCACTCCAAGAGAGACATTGATGTGCTGAAGTGGGTGCAGAGAAGGGCAACAGAGCTTGTGAAGAGCCTGGAACACAAGCCTGATGAGGGATGGCTGAGGGAATTGGTGTGTTTTTTCTGGAGGCTCAGGTGGGACTTTATTGCTCTCTACAACTACCTGAAAGGAGGATGGAGCCAGGAGGTGGCTGGTCTCTTCTCTCAAGGAACAATTGACAGGACAAGAGGAAAGGGCTTCAAACTGTGCTAGAGAAAGTATTTAAAAGATGTGTAGATGAGGCCCTTAGTGACCCGGTTTAGTGCCAGCCTTTGCAGTCCCTGGGTAGAGATTGGACTTGATAATCTGAAAGGTCTCTTCAAACCTAAATAGTTCTATGCTTATGTGAAAAAGAAGAGAAAGCTCATATGTCTAGGATAGTGTTACTGTGCTCCTGAGCTCTGGTTGGAAGAATGTGACATGATTTCTCTAAATACGTGGCATAGGCAACTTCATTGTTCCAGCTAAAGCAGAATAAAAAGGACCAGTGCAGAGGAATAAGTCATATACTAGCTAAAGAATTCACTTAAAACACTTGAACTGGTGGTGTGGTTTAAGTCCAGTCAGCCACGTAGCTCACTTGCTCACTCCCCACCCCTTTCCTGCCCCTGCTCCTGGAGCAACAGAGAGGGGAATTGAAAGAATGTAACTCCCATGGGTTGAGATAAGAACAGCCCAGTAACTAAGGTATAACACAAACCACTGCTGCTACCACCAATAATAATAATGACCAGGGAGATAACAAGGGAAGAGAATACAACTGTTCACTACCCACCGATCGATACCCAGCCCTACCAAGCAGTGATCTAACCCTCCCGGGTAACTGCCCCCAGTTTATATAGTGGGCATGATGTGCTGTGTTATGGAATACCTCTTTGGCTAGATTGGGTCAGATGTCCTTGTGTCTGCTTCCTCCCAGCTTCCCCTCCTCCCTGGCAGAGCATAAGACTCAGAAAGTCCTTGGTCAGACTAAACATTACTGAGCAACAACCAAAAATATTGGTGGTGTCAGTGCTGTTTTCAGGCTGAAAGTCAAAAACTGAGCACTGCACCAGCTACTAAGAATGAGAAAAATGACTGTTACTGCTGAACCCAGGATAACTAGCAATTATAATCTAGAAAGAGAAAACAGAAGAGAGACTTATCCATTTGTTGCACAAATGCACAAGTGGCTTTGAGATTAGATGCTGGTTTTTGTGCAAGTACTGTACTGCTCAACACAATTGGACAGAAACTGTCCCTATGCAGGGATGGGACTTCGCAGAGGAAAAAACAGAGACAAACATTTTAGTTTAGAAATTATACTGATGTGGCTGGCAGAGTCTTGTTCTAAAAAGGATACTTTCATCTGGCAAAGAAGACTCCCTGACAGCTTGTGAAAAAGGAAACTCATTACATTCTGTTAACATGGCTATCCACCTCATTCAGTTTTAGGCTTCAATACCTATCTGCAGAGTGAAACATTGCACTTGCACATGTTAGAACCTATGGCTTTCTCAGAAAAAATAATTTCTAGAAAGCTCTATTTGATTCTACTTAGGCTTATACCATACTTAAGAAGGCTTTTCAACATCAGCCTTTAAAGTCTGCATTGGGGTGTGTAAAGGAAATTAAACACTACTGTAGTGGTGAGAAGAGGCATTTGTCTCCAAAAAGCTGGAGTTCCAAATGCCTCCAAATAGCCTTAAATATTTCAAATACCTTTACACAGAGTTTCCTCAGCTTATCAGATTGTTGCCTGGTGAGAAGACCTCTGAAAATGAAGTTTGTCTGACTGGTTACAGAAGGAGGGAGACTGAAGTATTATACCAGAGACAGACAAACCTGAGTCTGGGGAGGGGGGATGGCTGAAGTAAACGACCTCAGGGACAGTAAAAGAAAGGATTATCTGTCTAACCGTGGACACTAAAGCAAATGCTGCTTTTTCAGAAGAAAAAGCATGGAATGACATATAACGTTTTTTCACGTTATACCATGAACACAGATCAGGTCATTGTAGAGAATTCCAGAATGCAAAATAAGGAAAACTGAACAACAGTTACCGTTCTGATGATCACCCTCATGCCTTGATCACTTAAATAATCATCTAGTGTCTTGTCACATTTCTGATTCTGTGCATAACTTCTCACTATTATCTCTGTATGTTTGGTTTAGTGCCATTTTTGTTACATGGGACAGGTCTCAGTGAAGCCGCTGTTCTAGGTGCTGGGTATCCTCAGACCTTTGTCTTCCCTGGTGGAAAAATTTTAGATCCCAGCATGAGCACTCACTGAACAGAAAGGACCAATTCAGTGAATTCCACTAGGTTGAAGGGTACTGATGCTGAGAAAATAATAAGCTGACCAACAACTTGGAAAATGAAGATGGAGGAACAATGAAAAGACCAAAAGCAGACGAAGTCTGTATTGCAGTGTAATGAGCACTACATTGGCCAGCTAGCTGTCAACCACAGCCTTATTTACTGTTTTGCCATCAACTCTGCAATACTTTGGTAGAAGTTTAGACCAAAGGCTAGCAGCAGCAGCGTCAGACCAACTCTTGGAGCAAGACTAGTCTTGCATTCTCATTTTTTTTGGAAGATAATCTAACCAGTTTGTGCGAGGAAAGCAGATATAATGAAAAACCAAATCCATACCTTCCTGTGGAGCTTTTTCTCAACATTGTTAATTTATAAACAATATAAACTGAGGCTTCATCCCCTCATGCCCATTTGTGTTCTGAAACTACGTAACTTCCACAGTCCCCATGATATGTGGCACACCACTTGATGCGTTCAGATGGACTTCATTGGGATCCTTCCAATAACATTTTTCTGTTGTATCAGAAAACTTAGTGCTGAAATAGATAGGCATCTCACTGACTTGGAAATAATCCTAAAAACCATAGTTTGGCCCAGGGATCAGAAATGCATGGAAACACTCCCCTTGTCCACTGTGTAAGACACTTGTGTTGAGGGGATCTGGAATAGTAAAGAGCTGTAGAGTTCCACTGAGTTCTTTGAGCTTTGAATTTTGTTAAGAATTTTTTCATATAATAGAATGCAAATGAGCCTTATCAGAGATCCCCACTGTACCAAAAAGAGCAGAAAAACAGCATTTCAATGATACTATGATTTCTTAAGTTAGCTCCTCAAGTGAACTTGGCATCGGCTCTGTGTTTTTGAAAGATGAATCCCTAATGCATTTCAGTAGGTGTATTAGGTATAGTTAATTAATAAATCGGTATGATTCCTTTGGAGCTGTTCAGTACTAACGTATGAACACTGTATTTTGTTCATGCAAGTATCACTTCAGCTTATCATGCTAGCCTCCTGAAGGGCAGTTACATTTTCAGTAAGTGTTTAAAACTTTAACAGGAGGAAGTCAGGGGTCTTTCTTCAGATGCGATAAATGGTGTTGGTTTTTGCTTTTTTTAATGAAAAATAGTAATCTTTTTGCTAATAAAACTGCAGAAGGAAAAGGCCCTGCATGTTTTTTTCCCAATTGAAGGAGTAGGAGGCAGATAGCAGAGTTGGCTTCATTCTTTTCGCTGAAGAAATGTGCAAGTATTTGCTGTAAAATTGCTTTCTATAGCAAGCACGGAGCTGTACTCTTCAATTTCCAAAATACTCCAAAAGGCATTGTTTGTTCCGGTTGTAAATGAATGAAGGACAGATGTAGGGCTACATTTTGTACTCACGAAGAGCATCAGGTTATTGTGGACACAGGCAACAAAATCTTTCCAGGATATTGACTTATTGTATTGAATTGAGGAAGATTTTTGTTCCAGAACATGGTGGCCTGGTGCCCTATGCCCAGATCCCTTTCTGTCTTCCCCTTTTTGTCAATGGAACAGAAAAACCAGGCTGCCCAAGTGGTGTGGAATATTCAAAGGCTTTGTTCTGACCAGTTGATAGTATGTACTGGTTCTCTGTGGATAGGTTGCTTTGTCTCATCCTTGACCAGAAATATTTTTGTCCATGCAACTCAAGATTTTTTAACTAGCCCTAGTCTGAATAGATATATTTTAGATTATGTTGTTTGTAACATAGAATCATAGAATAGTTAGGGTTGGAAAGGACCTTAAGATCATCTAGTTCCATCAAGATTGGAAATAGAGTACAATCTTTTAAGAGCAGATGAACAGAGGTGCCATTTTTATTTTGTTTAAAAGAATCTCACCATCTTACCTACTTGTGGGTATTTTGGTTCCTATGATGACAAAGTTTATGTCACAGCAGTCAGGGGAAAGAGTTTGAAAGCATCTCCATAACATCAAAGGGATCTAGATAAAAATGCTTGGAAAAATCTGATTCGTAGAATCATAGAATGCTTTGGGTTAGAAAGGTGACTTTGAGTATGGACCGTGAATATTCTAGTTGGAGATCATTTGCTGTCCTTGGTTGTCTCCATCTATTTATCCATTTTTCCCAATAGAATGGAAGTGTCAATATCTGCAGTTAGCTAGGTGGATGAAGATGGTCATCCTTATTGTTATTATTTACCACCTGGGGAAAAAAAAAAAAAAAAAGTGTCTATGCAACCAGATCTTGTCATGTCTAAAATGACCAGTTTCTCCATGTTTCTGTGGAGGAGATATAAAGGGGCCATTTCTCTGTCATTTTTTGGGGGGTTGTAGGGTTGCTTTTGGTTCAGGGCTGCTTTCAATTTAGGGGTCTGGAAAAACATAGCATCACAGAGTGGTTTGTGTTGGAAGGGACGTTAAAGCTCATCCAGTTCTAGACCCCTGCCATGGGCAAGGATATCTTCCACTATATCAGGTTACTCCAAGTCCCATTCAGCCTGGCCTTGAATACTGCCAGGGATGGGGCAGCCACAGCTTCTCTGAGCAACCTCTGTCTGTCTCAGCACATGTGATCTGGAAAAGAAAAGTGGAAGGGTAAAGTCATAGGATCTGCTCACCTCCCAGGGAATTCCTTGTTGGTTTTTAGAGACAGTAGTTAACTTGGTAACTCTGGAGCAATTCAGGAGGATCGTCCTGTTGCAGGTATTTTTCCCAAGAACTGATGTGAAATACAAGACCAAGAGAAGTCCTCTGGCATGGTTAGGACAATGAAAAGGTAATTTATAAGGGAGGGATAAGGGTTTGTGAAAATCTCTTCACTTTATTTAACCTCCAATGGTGCCAAGTAGCAATGATTTGAAAGGATTTTGACAGTATCTCCTTCCGGCCTAAGCCTTTGAAAAGACCCAATAACTTTGCCTTATGCAAGGTAAGAGATGTTAAATATGTAACCAACCACCTACAGTGTTTTTTCAGGGTAAAGATACCTCTTTTAGTAAATGATGCAGGATGTGTACCTCCTCCAGAGCCAGTCTAACATGAATCCCAAAGGATGTGTGTCTTCATCCTGTAAACAAACTTGGTCCTGCAGCAGCCTTCTGGTGCCCTGATGATGAGGTATCACAGTAAATGCCTTCCCCTTTTCCCCATCACCATCCTTCCTCCCCAGATGGATTTTTGCCAGTAATTTGCCAACAAAAATGCTTCTGAAATACAGGGTAGCAGGATTTATGTAGCCATCTGAGGACAGGTGCATGCAGGAGGCATCTCCATTTGCATAGATGTGCAAGGGCTTTACATAATAACAACGAGCTGGCTCAGAAGCACATAGGGGCTGAAAATATGAGACCAATGCATATGCAGACAGTGGTATCCAAGGGTAAATAAAAGACATACAGAGGTGCTGTTTCTTTCTGATCTCTGATAGGAACCTCAAAATGATCAACAGCTCCAAAAGTCTGCTACTACTGTGTGCTCTTATTTGTCATGGGATGTGCAATTTCTGGCAGCAACTAAGATTGTGATTACTTATCCCTGCAAGTTAGATTTCAAATTCCTTTCCTAACCATGGTGTTACTCCTTTCTGGATGTGTCAGCTCTCTGTCACATTAAAGATCCTCCAAAATCAAACTTCAGCCACTTGACTTCAGGTTAAACACAAGGAAGAAGTTTTTTACTGTGAAGGTGGTGAGGCACCCTTACAGGTTGTGCAAAAATGTGGTAAATGCTCTATCCCTGGCAGTGTTCAAGGCCAGGTTGAGTGGAGCCTTGGGCCTTACGTTCTAGTGTAAGGCATCCCTGCCCATGACAGAGGGTTTGTAACTATATGATCTTAAGATCCTTTCCATCCCTAACAATTCTATGATTCTATGACTGAGCTGATGGAGTGAAAACATCACGTGGATGGCAGCTTACCTGTTTTGGGACTGCAAAATGATTATATTGCTTTCATGCAAGTCTACTGATGTAGTGTCTTTCTCGTGCAGCCCTGCTTCTCACACTAGTGCCAGGTAACCCACCTGGTCAGACTGGGTGCACTAGCTATCTCCTGCTTCTGTGTAGAGTGTGCCTCCCCTACAGTGAAAGGAGAAACATTTCCAGCAGAAGGAGGCCCTGGCTGTGGGGAAGGAAAGAGCTGGAATCATGATGGTTTTCCCACATACTTACAGGGCTGACTTTTTCTTGTGCTTTCTCTAGGGGCTACCAAAGACATGGGGAAGATGCTGGGTGGGGATGAGGAGAAAGACCCAGATGCTGCCAAGAAAGAAGAGGAACGACAGGAAGCTCTCAGGCAACAAGAGGAAGAGAGAAAAGCCAAATACGCTAAGATGGAGGCTGAAAGAGAAGTTATGAGACAAGGAATTCGAGACAAGGTAAGGGATCTGGCTTTCAGAACACACTGGGCATCTCTTAATGCTCAGTGGAGAACTACAGGTTTCAGCTTTACAGCTGATTTGAGACCAGTTCGCTGAATAACTCCATAGATCAGGGTAATTCCTTCCCCATATTAAACGTTCTAATCTCATGCATTGTCCCTCGAGCTCTATCCCTTCTGTATAGGAGGTTTAAACACACCTCTTATACAGAAAAACCTTGTAAAGTTGAAATAGTTGAAGGTGAAGGGAGAAAATTTAATATTTTTTTCATAATCTATTAAATGCTGACATTATTTTAAATGTTAGAGACTTCTCTGCCCTTTTGAGGATGCTTTCCAAGCTTACATTTCTGGTGTATAAGAAAGGTCATAATTCAGTGTGTTTCTGAGTGCTACAGTGCAAGTATCTTTTGTATTGCTTCCAAAGCTTTCTCTGTGTTGACAGGTGATAAATCTGCTAAAGTTTTCATACCTACACTTCCACTACTTACAGGGAATTGATTTATCTGAAAGAAAGTTTTGCTTATCTGAGGGAGTTAACCATTGGCAAGCACTCTCTTCTGCTTGGTTTAATGATATTCTTGCAATGACACAATTTGGTGTGAGAAGGAAATGAAAAATTGTGAGGATTGAGAAGGAGATTGAAATGTAGAAAACAAACCTTTACTAGAGAAATTATCTAGATTTAAGGTGGCTGAACCCATTGTTACCATACATTAGTTTTTAGTGATTCGTGTGTGGAGGGAAAAGGCAGTTTTGTTGCCTCATTCTCAAGACAGGGTCAAAATTGTCTTCTTATAATAATATAGGTTTATCAGAAGAGGTTGTGGAGCTCAGATAACTTGGGAAGAAATGCGGGTAATGATTGGAGGAAAGGTTTCTGATGATGAATGCCTGTGTGTTGACTTGCGTCATATGACAAAGAACAATGGGAAATACCTGTAGACAGAATGAGGGAGTCCTGGTCAGTATAAGAGATGTTTCCTGTGCAGGGCCTACCACTGCACAGCTTAGAGTGCCCTAAGAAAACACCTGGGAGAAAGCTTCAAAGTCTCATCAAAGGGCTGAGGGAGGCTGTCCATAAAAAAAACTGTGTCTGCACTGGGTCAGACCTCTGACACAATCTTCATGATTCATGAGGAAAGAAAGGTTAAGGATGAATTGTTGTTATAGGATAGTGTATCTTGTAAAAAATCAAGAATTTTTCAGCAAATAAAGAAATTCTGGATTACACTTCTGAAAAACCAAAAAAGTATTTACAGGGAATTATCCAAATATGACACTGCTAGAGAAAGGTGTTCATATGGTCATTCACAAGCAGGCATTGGCTACCAGGCAGACCCAGAACCCCTACCTGATCAAAATTTGTTTGTTTCATAATGTGTTTAATGAATATGCATCTAGAGTAATAAATTAATAGAAAAATATCAATGCGTGCAGTGTATGTTCAGCATATGTTTACAGGTTGAACTGCTTCTAAGCAATAACAAAGGTCTGCATTAGATACGAGGGGGGAAAACGGTAATGAATGTCTGAGTTTCAGGCAGATGGTCTGATGTCCTGTTTTCAGTGGTCACTGTCTCTTCTGGTAGATCACTGAAGGGTTCCCAGAAGCAGATGAAGCTTTCTGTTGGGCAAAATGCTATAAAAACATTTAAAAAATCTGGGATGCCCTCTGTTACAAATCCAAGGTGATCCCTACCGGAAATCACATCTTCATGTCTAAAATCCATGTAGCCTGAGCTTGGATGAAACATCCAGCCAATGGGGATTTCACTGGGATACTGTCAGCTATCTCGACTTTGCTGAGTCAGGCTGAGTACTGAGTGGTGAAGGCTCTTGAAAATGGATGACTTCTGGGCCATATGGCAAATGGTTGGCTCTGCAGGAGGACAAACAGAGATACTTGGAGGAATGTTATTTCACCTCATTGAAATCTCTGGATTGGAACATGCATTGAAAGCTTTCTAGTGATGTGGTGGGTGATCTGTGAGATTAGCAACAGGAATTCCTGTTTTGGGGAGTGCACCTCTATTGCAAAAACACCACTTAGTTTCCCATGGTTCTCCTTCTCTTGGGGATAATCCCAGGTAGCATGCATTTGAAAGATGAAGTTGCTTTCTGCAAAATTAGAAAATATGGATAAAAACATAGAAAGGAGCTGTACTGCATTTTAAAGTTGTTGTTTTTTTTTTAATCTTGAGAGATCTGTAAAAGAAGGCAGTTTGTCCTGACAAAAAGGTGGGTTTGAAGATACACAAGACTCTGTCTCCAAGTATTGGTGGCTAGAAATGTGAAACAAATGTTGAAATAATAGAAAAAAAGGCAAGATTATTTCCTCCATTATTTGTCTACTTGAAGATTACCTCAATTTCTCCACCAAGTCCTGTAAAATTAGAAATAGAGAAGGGGAAAATTGTAAAAGAGATTCTGTCTGGTATGTGTGCACACAAGCTGTTGTAAGAAGGTATGAATTAAATACAAGAAGTTTTAAATATTAGAGATATTTCTGATGATACGTACTATTTTTTTACATAGGAGAGTGAGAAATGAGTACATGAATTGAGTGAGTAGGCACAGACTACTTATACAGAATACAAGTTAGAAACTTGTATTGTAACTATACAAGTTAGAAACTTGTATTCTGTGTTTCCTGAGACATTAACTTCAACAGTTAGTTAGTAGGTATGGCCTACAGAAAGGACAGGTTCAGCATAGAATCATAGAATCACAGAATAGCTAGGGCTGGAAAGGACCTTAAGATCATTTAGTTACAACCCCCTTGCCATGGGCAGGGACACCTTCCACTAAACCTGGCCACCCAAGGCTCTGTCCAACCCGGCCTTGAACACCGCCAGCGATGGAGCATTCACAACTTCCCTGGGCAACCCATTCCAGTGCCTCACCTCCGTCACAATAAAGAAGTTTTTCCTCATATCCAATCTAAACTTGCCCTGTTTAAGTTTGAACCCATTACCCCTTGTCCTATCACTACAGTCCCTACTGAAGAGTCCCTCCCCAACATCCCTATAGCGCCCCTTCAGATACTGGAAAGCTACTATGAGGTCTTCACGCAGCCTTCCCTTCTCCCAGCTGAACAGCCCCAACTTTCTCAGCCTCTCTTCAAACAGGAGGTGCTCCAGTCCCCTGATCATCCTTGTGGCCCTCCTCTGGACTTGTTCCAACAGTTCCATGTCCTTTTTATGTTGAGGACACCAGAACTGCACACAGTACTTCAAGTGAGGTCTCACAAGAGCAGAGTAGAGGGGCAGGATCACCTCCCTCGACCTGCTGGTAATGCTCCTTTTGATGCAGCACAAGATATGGCTGGCTATCATATTTGTTGTTGTTTCAGACCTTTTGCCTTGACTCTTAAACAAGTGCGATGAATGTGTTGTCTTGTTTAGGACTACAGGAAATGTGGGAACTATGGCAGAACTTGAAAGGGATGACGACAGATATATGTTCCAGCATGTTCTAAATTCAGGTTTAAAATCCAATGTGTTAGATTGAGATACGTATTTTTTCTAGACCAGCATGGCGGCTGGCCACAGAAATTACTTTGGAAAAGGGTAGAATGGATTTAACTAGGGTTGTTTAGTGAGGAGAAGAGAAGGCTCAGGAGGGACCTTATCACTCTCTGCAACTGCCTGAAAAGAGGATGGAGTCAGGAGGTCTCTGGTCTCTGCTCCCAAGGAACAAGTGATAAGACAAGAGGAAACAGCCTGAATCTGTGCTAGGAGAGGTTTAGACTGGATATTAGGGACAATTTCTTCTCCAAAAGGGTGGTCAGGCATTGGAATAGGCTGCCCAGGACAGTGGTGTAATCACAATCCCTGGAAGTGTTCACACACTGTATAGATGGACCTTTAGTGACGTGGTTTATTGGTGGCCTTGGAAATCTTGGGCTTGGCAGAGCAACGGTTGGACTCGGTGATCTTAAAGGCCTTTTCCAACCTGGTTGATTCTGTGATTCTATGAATTATACAACATTTTTTTTTCCCTATGAAAAGTAGGCAGCATTTTCATTTGTAAATGAATTTTTAAGGATGGCATTTGGACATGACACTTTGAAATATCTGGAGCAGCTCCTGCCCAGTGATAAAGTCCAGCATCTGATACTAAACATGGACTGAAAGTATGTAAAGAGCATAACTGGGGTGTACTCCAGCTTCGTTCTACCTCCAGATGCACATGTGCAGCTTGCTTTCTGAGCTGATCTGGGCTTGGGATCCCAAGACTGCCAAGAATCCTTCAGTGCCCCTCTGCCTTGTAGGTCCAGTCTTGTTGCTAGCATCCTGGTAGTGAGGCTGTGGATAGCTAGCATCTGTTGCCTTGCTAATACCATCAGTTCGATGCCTAGAGCAACCCAGTGCAGTCTCCAGTGCTCCTAGGGGAAATACTGCCTTCTATAAATAGATGACCTTGTTTGTGTTATGTACCTGCACACCCCAGCAGCAAAAGCTAACTGCTTCCTTCATGCAATGATCCATAATTACTTATTTACGTGATTGTTTCCATCACTGTGACAGACCCAAGGCCTAAAAGAACCCTAGTACATGCTCTGTTATTAATGCTCTACCCATCTTGGCTGCTAGTGAAGCAATGCCTGTAATTTGGCTTCTTGCAAAAATTACACATGCTTTAGAGAGTCAACATTGTTGAGCCTAGTCCGAAAAGTAGCAAGAGCTCAAGGATATCTTCAAAAAGATGGATTTCAACCAAAAAGGATGTTAGCTTCTTCCTCTGTCTAAATGGCCTGGCTTCAAGACAGAATTCAGGTTTGGATTTAGGCCATAATTGAGATGGAGCATGAGCTGCTACAGTAGGTGCTGTATGTTCAGTTCTCAAAGTAATAGGGGAAAGCATCTCTGGCCAGCCTTATGTGCTGTCAGGAATAAAGCAAAAGTTTTGTTCTACTAACAGGGATTCCTGCCCTCCAAGTTGAGCATGAAATCTGTGTGAGAAATATGGAAAGGTGTCAAATGGAAAATTGAAGTGCTGGAAGAATTAAGGTTGTCTCTACAATTGTAACTTGACGCTGTTGTGTACTGTCTAAAGATTGTGCCCCAGTGCTTAATTGTATGGTCATATGTTTATGCTTCCAGGAGCCTCAGCTCTCCCATTGCACAAGAGGAGGTTGACTGTTTTCTTAATAAGTAGATATTCAGTATTTCATCTCTGCTGTGCCTTAAAATGTGTGTTCTCAAGCTCATTTACTATGCAGTATC
The DNA here is from genome assembly GCA_017639245.1 of Myiopsitta monachus. Lineage (NCBI taxonomy): Eukaryota > Metazoa > Chordata > Aves > Psittaciformes > Psittacidae > Myiopsitta > Myiopsitta monachus. The sequence goes on from CM029941.1 coordinate 73,029,932, forward strand.
CAAATACTGACAGTAAAATAATGAATTCCCTCATTTGAGAGATTAATTCTTTGTTGCTATTATTGAAATGCTTTAATTAACATAGCTTATGAGTTCATCCTAAGCATGGTTTCTTGTGAGATTTCTCTTGGTGTGGTACAGAGGATTTTGTTGATTTTCTCCTGTTTATAAAGTACAAAAGCAGAAGGGTCCTTATGTGATTGAAACCTTGGGGGCAGAAAAATGTTAGCATCTTGTTGCATCAGTGCACTTGCATGGCACAGTAAGAGATGCTCAGGGCTTCCTTGTCCCTTTGCTGGAAATAAGGAAATAGTGAAGTCTGGTGTTTGATGTTTGCTCCTGCATGCAGCATATCTCACTGGGAGAGAATGTGCAGATCTTGTTCTCTTTAAGTGTGAGTCCTTCTGCCTCTGGATATGTGCCATTATTTTTTCCCATTTTTCTTATGGAGCCTTTAAAAGCTTTCAAATGTGGTTGGGTAGCAGGAGTCTCTGAAGCACTTGGAATTTTCCACGAAAACCATAAAAGCTATTACGTTCTTTTTAGGTAAAGACAAGTAATTTCCAGGACTTCCAGTTTTTAAGGTAGGTGTTACTGGAATTTACTTCTAGAAAAGTGAGAGCATTTGGGTTGCTGGCACTGGGAGATGTACTAAGTTAAACCTTTGCTTTTCCCAGTGGGAAAATATTTTCATAATGCTACTTTTTTTCTTTTTCTTTTTTTAAATCTGATGGCTGACCTCACACTTGGCACTAAACCACTGAGACAAGAAAGCAATCAGGATTTATAGCAGTAATCCTAGATCCTTATGTGAGATAATCAGCATGCAACATGAATTAATTATTTACTGTTCAAATATCATTTGCATATTTATATATAATTATATATCATTGGTGCATAGCTGTGAAAATCCTGTCTTACGGCAGGAAAAATATCAGAATGTGAATTGACTCTGTTCCTCAGCAATATCAGACCTTTGAAATTAAGCCCCAAGTTCAGGAGTACAAACTTAACTTTGGTAAAACTTTGTTGATGTAAAAACAGTTTCACACTGTTAGGAAAGCTCTTTGGTGTCACTACATCTATGGGATGTTTCATTCTTGTCTATCTTCAGATGCAGATCTCGCCAAGGGCTGTAAAAACTCCTGTACAAAGGAATAAATCTTCACTGCCTGAAAATGCAATTTTGAACATGCAGCCTTCCTGGTGAGGAAGAAATATATAGAGTAAATTTTTACTGGAGAATTATCAGCAACTGAAAAAAGTGCAAAAATTGTATTTGTATTCTTTGCATGCGAAAACAAAAGATTTTCCTCAGCAACGGATCATGCTCTGAAATTCAAATAACAGGATTCATATCTCAGTGAACAGAAACATTTTGTCTGATCTCTTCCCTTTTTAATCATTGATATTAAACTACTGATGTGAAGTTTTATCTAGCACTTGTAATATAGTGGAGCTGTGGCTACTGTCCAGTGTGTGGAACTTAAAATGGATTTTCAGGGATTAAAATGTATGCATTGCACAGATGGAGAGGTATCCGCATGACTCTTCTGCTTCCACAGTGTCTTTTGGAAATTCAGGATTTAAAAAAAAAAAAAAAAAAGAAAAAATCCTTTCTTTTTGATTTCAGTGAAGAAACAGTTTGTGCTGTAGACTAAGGAGTGTTTGCAACTGGGTCACAGGCCTTCTGGCTATGAGAAAACATTATGCCTGGCTATGACCTTCCTTGTATGTTGCTTTGCATGATGGAGATTATATTGTGTCTTCCAAGAAGTGGGCTCTGGAGTAGGTGGGGGCAGTCATAATACTAGGGATGATGACACAGAGAAAAATACACTCTGTAGCAATTAAATCATAGTCTGTTCTGAGTGAAGAATGCTGCAAGGGCACTGTCTCGTGGTGTTTACTGTGCTCCAGACACATTTGATTCACTGATTATTGAGGACAGTGGAACCTGCAGTAATTGTTAGAGTAAGTCCAGAGGAGGGCCACGAGGATAATCAGGGGACTCAAACACCTCTCATATGAATACAGGCTGAGAAAATCGGAGCTGTTCAGCCTGGAGAAGAGAAGGCTCCATGAAGATCTCATAGCAGCCTTCCAGGATCTGAAGGGGGCCTACAAGCATGCAGGGATTGTAGCGGTAGGGCAAGGGGTAATGGGTTTAAGCTTACACAGGGGAAATTTAGTTTAGATGTCTGGAAGAAAGTATTTCAAATTCTTCTTCCAAACCATTATAGGAGTCTATGATTTTATTCCCAATCAGAGTTGGAAGAAGGAAAGGACATGTGCAAGTTTCTTGAAGAGCACCATAGCCACAAATTATTATCATGCTGGTATTTGGAGACTTTCAATGGTATAAAGTGATTTGACCTGGACTCGACTTCTGACCTTCTGCCATAACTTGTTCCCCAAACCAGTTGTATGCAAGTATGTCCTGACTGGCCTGTGTTGCCTGTCATCTGGATTCTTGAATTTCCAGAACAGTTCTCTTGATAATTTTGAGGACAGATCTTTAGCATCAAACTTGTTTCCGAACTATAGAGCTTTAGGTTTTACTAGATCACCCATTTCTCTAACACTTTCAACCTTTGAAAATGCCAGCCATATTTAATTTTCTGCTTTGTATATTAAAAAAAAAACTCCCCTTGTCTGTGAGGCAGTGACTGTCTTTGGTAAAAAGGTGAACAAACTGGTCCCCTCCGGTAAAAGGAAGCACAAATAGAAAGCCAAAGGTTAACAAAGCTACGTGGGTGTGCCTAAGCTCAGCAGTGTCTCGAGAGTTTAGGGAATGGTGCCTTCTCAGATGTGCTTTTCAGCATGGAACAGGGATCAATGTACCTGCTAAGGACCTCCAAAGCCATACGTAGCCATAGTTGTCTTTAGAGTGATTTTAGGGAATCTGTTTCTACCTAACATCTGTAGTTTCATCTTTATAGTCTCTCAGAAATCCCAAGATATGCAACACATCTTGGTCTTTGTGAATCCAGCCACCTACATGTACAGAATTCTCTAGGTGGTCTAATGAAAATATGTGTCCGCCATGTCTAATTTCTTAACACTAAACTAATAGAACTTCCCTGATGGGACAAGTTGTGTGGATTCCTTCCTGCTCTGTAGCTTTCAGCCATTTTCAGAATTTAGAAAAGGGAGGCCCCATTATCAAACTGTTGGAGCTCAGAAGCAAGCTGACATCTTTTTCATCTGCTCCATGATAGTTAAAGGTTCAATTATTTTGCAGAACTCAGCAGGATCACTTTCCAGCTGCTGATTTCCCCACTAATATATTTTGAGGCTCATTAGTCAGATTCTTTCTGCAGCTCTGCCTTCCTCTAATTTTGTTTCTATGTTTCATGCTAATCCAAATTTATACCAGTAGATGTCACTTTGGATACTCACTAAAGAGATCCCACAGGGTGATGCTTCTGGAGTTATTGAATGTCTCTTCAAGTGCAGAATTTTTTACTGTTATGCACTGGCTAGGGCACCTTGTAGAGTCAATCAGCTGAAAGCCTTATTTCAATAACTTTTGTCCTGCCGAACTGGCTGGCAAAACTTGGGTACATTGCTGTCGTAGCGCTGAGCAGATTCACCCACTCAGGACTGGCTGCAAAATAAATAGAAGTAAATAGCATGCAGTGATTAGTGCTGGAGTTGTGCTATGAAGGACATCTGAATTGTATCCCATGCCTTCCTGTCTGTGACTTATCAAAACTACAAGTATTTTGGCTCACCTACTTGGAAAGAGAAGAAATGTGAACACCAGCAAATGCTTTCTATTTCGAGTTCTCTTCCAGTACCATTGCAACTGAGAATCTCTGCCTCAATAACCAGACATTACTGGTGCTGTTCTACCACCTCACAGACCAAACTGCACTTCTGGCCCTCAGACCAGAGTGCCTCATTGCAGAAGATCTGTTTAGAAACTAATATGCAACAATTTTAATTGACTTATTATTCTAGTCTCACAATAAGTAACTCTTCAGGGCAGCCCTCTCTCACCCCATCAGTTATTTATGTTACCACCCAGAGGAAAAGTGAGAAGGCAGTAACTATTTGTAATTTATTGTCTCATCACGCCATGCATCCTCCCTTTCCCTCTCTCTCATTCTCTGTTTTGTTTGTATTTTGCTGTTTCTAGAGCTTTTTTTTTCAGAGCTACAATAGACTGACTTCATTGCAGAGCAAGAATGTGTCATCTAGGAATCACTGCTTCATTGCTACAGAACATCATTACTATAGGGAAAAAAAAGCATGTATACACAGAGAAATTTATATTGAGAGATTATGAATAGATTTTATTTATTCAGACTTTTTTTTTTCATTGCATGTAGGAGAGTATTAATGCAGAGGGAACGTCTGCATCATGGACAAAGCCTTACTTCATTCCATTTTTGGTGTCAGTGTGCATTCACTTGTCACCATGACTAAGTCCACAGCTTGATGAAGTCCATGAGAGATCTCACGGAAGAGGCTTCCCAAAGAAGTTGTTGGGTGCCCCATCCCTGTCAGTGCTCAAGGTCACGTTGGATGGGGCTTGGAGCAACTTGGTCTAGTGGAAGGTATCCCTGCCTGAGGCAGGCGGTTGGAACTAGATGAGCTTTAAGCTCCTTTCCAACCCAATCCATTCTAGGATTCTATGATAATAAATTCTATGTTAAATATATAATTCAATTAATGTTTTAATTATTAATACATTTTGCTTAGCATTACTGCTTGTGATTTACAGGTGGAGAAATTGAGCAGTTTGCCCCAAGTCAGGCAGTGGTTGAGTAAGAAATTGATTACCGGAGCTGGAATGCTGGGGACAATCTTTGTGTAAATGGGGTTTCTTATCCCAAAAACCTCCACAGGGTGCAGTCTATAACAGAAGTTTGGGACTTAGAAGCTAAGAACTTCCCAGAGCCTGTATGAAGCATTGCTACTGGTCTCCAGAAGTGGCTGCCATGCCAGCACCCTTCTATTTGGAATTACTTTAGGTAGTGGAGGCAAAACCAAAAGCAATAATTTCTTGGCTAAATCCCAACAAAGACATGAATGCCTCCTTTTTGCACTGAGTGGCAGAAGAGCTTATTATTTGGCGCTCTGCTGTTTTGAGGAATAAAATATTCTTTCCTTGTTGGAAAAAACCCTCAGGGTGATACAAAATTTGGCCAAGTGGCTGAAGGACCTCTTGAGTTTTTTCCAAAACATTGTCTCTAAATCTCTTGATTCACCTAAACTTTCAAAGGTAGACAGATCTGTCCTGGATCCTGCTGCTTGTGTCAGCCCTAAAATGCAGACAATGACATTAGACTAAAGGGAGGAGTAATATTGCCTTTAGTAAGTACAGTTTCACCATTTTTTCATCTAACAAGTTTTTTTTTCCCTAGGTTAAAATCACAAACATGAGGGAGGGCTTGTACAGCTGTTGCTTCTTTTTTATGTTAATTCAAGGACTGTGAAGGTCAACAAACAGGATTTGAAAGTCTGTTCCCTTTTTGCTGCAGCCAAAGAGTTCCCATTGCTGCCTAAAATCAGACATTAGCCGCATTGCATCTTTTATATTGGCAGTTTGTTATCTGAATTTTGAAAGATCAGATAACTCACCAGGAATTAATGAGACCAGTGGAGCCTGCTTAAGAATGCAGTCTGGTGCCTTTACGGCTCAGCTAATGAATACATCATTCTTTCCTGCTAAAAGTCAGCAGAGCCAGGCTCAGCCTTTGACATGCTGCTGCTTCCTTAAAGCAAGATGTAACTGTGTCAGTCTCACTACCAAGCTCTTTTCTGACATTGTTTTCAGTTTCATCAGCCTGGGATTTAAGACTGTCAGGGAGAATTAGTCACCCCACCTGCCTGAAAGAGAGCTGATAACAGGGCAGGTCTGACTTGATGCGCTGGACAGGGTGATGATGTTTGGGGTGTGCTTTGCTTGTGGTAGTTGCATACTTGTTCTCTCTTGTGCATCTCTATTCCCCATGGATGCTAATTGCTTACAGTTAAGCTGGGAAAAGAACGGAGGGTTTGCATGGCCCATTCCTAGTAAGTGCCACGTTTTTGTGGTGTTTTGGTATTTCTCATGAGTCCCTGGTGTCTGATTGGTGGGTAAGGCTAAAAATATATATTTCTTTTCTCAAATGATTGGTTTATACCACTGAAGATGCTATAGGTAAAATCTGCCAATTTAAACTGTGTACCTGGCTGGCAGAGGTGTGAGTGGCAGAACCGTATTGCAGAGGATCAGCTTCAACACTTCTGTATGCTTAGTCCAGCTACAGGGTAGAAAATTTTCACTTGCTCTCTTCATGTTTTCTTTGCTCTGATGTTGTAATCACAGATTTCCATTCACTGTAATTTTCAGCAGGTATTAGGTTGGTTTAGAGGGGAAGAAGCTAGTAAATTGCCTTCGATGGGGTGAAAGACAATACCTGCTCTTTCTGTAGTCAACAAATGAGAAGGAAGATTATTCTGTCCCTGCTCACTTTCAGTTAGTTTCATATAACACTGGGGTTTTTAACTCAAGGTGGGTTTCAAATCTGTGTCTTGAATTCTGATCTGCAATTGAGTTTTAGGGGAGCAAAGCTCCTAAAGTAGTCTCCATCATACCTCATTGCTGCTACTACAGCTCTTCTCCACAATGTTTTGGCTCGTGGCCAGCTCTGAGAGGAGAAGTGAATGAGCTTTAAAGCAGAAACATAGAAAAATGATTCTTCAGGCCTGGTCAAGTCTCCAGAAAGCCTTGGACACAATGCAGAGCCTTCTGGAAAACAGAGAGAACAGTTCTTTGAATTTACAGAAAGCCCTGTCAGTCTGGTGATGTTTAAAAGAAGCAGGCTTAATTTAGTTAACTCCTGAAAGTGTGACAGTGCTTTTTAAGACAGGAAATAAAATACCAATGCCTTCTATACATGCACCAGGTAGTCTTCCTCCCTTTGCAAGTTTGTCCTTTTTAATTTAAAGAACCAGCTCTGACACCTAACTATGCTGTCTCCCTTGATAGAAGAGGCAATAACCTGTATATGCTCTTGGAACAGTCTCAGTCTTCATGGGTGTTTTTGCTCTTTGTTATTCTTTCTCCCATGTCTTGAGAAAGGAAGCAGATTCCAGAGGAGGAACTGAGGATCACAGATCAAACTGAGAGCCACATAGGAAACTTTGCATTGAATTCTTGCTGAGGAAGTCTGACCTGGACAGTGAGAATGCTGCTGACTTCTAATTTCTGATTTCTCTAAAAGCATTTGAAAAGAGAACATCTGATCCCCAAACCAATGGTTTTCAACGTAGGGGAAGGATGAGGCTATGTTCATACAGCCTCATTGTTTCTAACACTCTCTTGCAAAAGAAAATAATTTCCTGTAAGTGTGATGAGGCACTGAAACAAGTTGCTCAGGGAAGTTGTTAATGCTCCATCCTTGTCAGCGTTCAAGGCCAGGTTGGATGGGGCTAGAACCTGGTCTAGTGGAAGGTGTCACTGCCTGTGGCAGGGGACTGGAACTAGGTGAGATTTAAGGTCCCTTCTGACTTAAACCAGTCTGTAATTCTATGATTCTATGATGTGTTGTTAATTTCAGTGTATGGTTAAAGAAGGTGTTTCTCCTGTAAGAGATTTGCTAGGGAAGGGCGATCTGCAAACAAAAACAAATAGAAAAATACAGGTCTGATTTTAGATGAGTGGTCACTCTTCTGTCATTCAGACTGGGTGTTGGGAAAGTGATTTAAGCTGATTTTGTGCTGCCATATGCAGCACAGGTGTGTATTTGGAGGTGGAGGGAGGTAGGGGGTGCTTCAGGACTTACTTTGACATGTAGTGGGAGAATCTCAACTGAAAAACTTCCAGCCTATGACCAAAGATAGGGATACCACTGCTCCTGCAGGGCATCTGACATAGTGAGGGAAAGAAGAGGAATCTGACTGGCTCAGAACTGCCCTGGAGTGTCCTTCTCTTGAAAGGTGTGCATGGTTCCTATTTTTAAGATTTCATTTTCTCAGAGACTCAAACTTGTTTGTCAGGCTCAGTGAGTGTCGAAGTGAAAGGCCTGTCACTTTTGCTAGTCATAATCTGCCTTTCACTCTAAGAGTGTCACATTAATGTCTGTGTAAAAGGCACTCTGCACCCTCCAGGCCCCTCCAGAGGCTGGGCTCACAGGTCTGTTCACCAGCATTTTTGGCAAGAATCTCTGAGTGAGTTTGGTTGATAAAAGCAGTCACAGATTACGGGAGAACTCAACAGACCAAAATCTGTGTTGCTTTTTCTCTTCTGCCCTTCTTGCTGGTCAGTTATGCTGTTCACATAAAATGGTTGGTTCATGTCCCCAGCGCTGCTTTTTATCCCTGCTTGCCTCACAAATGCAAAATTCAAGGAAAAAAAACCCAAAGAACATTAAAACAAGTAAGACTGTGCTCTTCTCCCTCCACTGGCTGGCCCTGGGTTTCCAAATGGCAGCTTCTTCCCGCAAAATGCATCTACTTCTCAAGAGCAAACCTGGGATCTTTGACTACTGAGAGCACTTAGAGGGGCCATCAGGCAAAGGAAGGAAAACAGGGTGCTTTATCTTAGATTCAGCACTCCCACACTGAGTCAAAAATAGGAACTGACCTGTTTAAATCCTTCTGTCTTCTTTTCAGTTTAATAATCCACATGAACACATGAATGTTAGAGGTACCACATGACAGGTAACAAGAGCAAATACACAACAGTAACATAGCCTTTGAACCCCTTAAAATAATTTTAATCTGCTTAATAGATATCTAATCATAAACTTTATAAAACTTATTCAGTGAAAGGTTTTAGGCTCAGTGACATTGTAAGAAGTCTCACTAAGCTCCTTCTTGCCTGTTTCTACAACATCTGTCTTGGAAAGTGTCTTTGCCACACAGCACTGTAATTAAGATTACTGGCATAACCACAGAAGAGATTAGTTGTCTGCTTTTAGTAAGCATGCCCAGAAATTTAAAAGGTGTATTTTAGTCTTAATTAAATGGTTTATTTGACTGACATGGACTGTTTTCCTCTAGTAGCTTGAAGTAGTTTAGAAAGAAGTTACACTTTTTCTTACAAAAACTAAATACAGAAATTCATCAGTTTTTCCTGAGCCTGATGTGAAAAGGAGGTGAGGAGCCAAGTATTGATTTACCAACAGTGGGGGCAATTCAGGTACAGGGAAATGACTAAAGGTACTTTGTCTGTCCTGATAGTACCAAACAGCATGAAATATATTCCCGCACTTCACACATATAACCTGCAAGCTTTTAACACAAAGTATAACTGGCTTTTTTAGGAGGATTTCTTTACATTTGCTCTGTCATTTGCTCAGAAACAGCATCATAAGGCCTGCACTGTTGTGCATATGTAAGTTTGTACATGATTCTGACAAAGAAGCCTGAAATAAAAGGTTCAAAGATGGGTAAGCACAGCTTGGAAGGAGTTTGGTAGGAATACCACAGGACAAAACTATGTGCTTCCTAGTACTGTTATCTTGAAACAGTGTTTCACAGTTCTTGACTGCCCAGTCTTTTGTAATCAGAACATCATTACTGTGAAGTAATGCAGTTGCTTAAAAGATACTAAAAATGTCACAGCTCCTGTAATTAAAATCAAACCTGAAAGCTCTGAAGTGTTGACTAAGTGGAATAATAGTTATTAAACCACCTGGTCTTGCAAGGAGATGCCAGGTCTCTCTGGCTTCACTGTGGTCAAGGAAACACTGAAGAATTTAACAATATGAATGGAAATCAAACTGAAAGCTGCACAGTGGGATGCAATCAAAAGGCTACATTGGATTGATTTGTCATTATTTTGCTTAATAAAACACATCACTGCCTTTAGAAGTCTGATTAAATCAGGTGATTTACGCACTTTCTAGTGATCATGCTTTTAAACACAGCTCCCTTCCTGTAAAAAGCTCCGGTCCTGCAAGCAATATAGTCCTGATGACTGTGGGTAAAATTTCTGATGGTTCCTGGGTAAAAAGTATAGAACTTAAAGGCAAGAAACTAATTTGTAACTATGGGTAGTGCTTGGAAAAATTCAGCCATTGCAGTGGCTTTATAAAGTACCACCCCAGGAGTCAACCTCATGTTTCCTAAAGCAGAAATTGTAGCACTGCTTTTGCTACAGGGTGAAAAGGGTGAAGTGATAATAGGAATAAATTCACCTCTAGTGTAGTCTGGAGAAGAGGATATTAATCTCAAGAAGCAGCTTGCCTTCTATTTCCAGGAATTGCCTGAAATAGGGCTAGAAAAAAGATGATTCATTCGGTCTCCACAGTCTTTCATGGGAAAGGCAGCATGCACTTCGTCTCAGGGTGAGCCCTGTCCTGAGGATGCTGCTTGACAGATATGCTGAAGTGAAATGAAAACCAGATGCAGGCAGAGGATGCAGGTATTGTGTGCGGCAGGGCCTGGGTCACAGACTGATGGGTGGCTTCTTCCACCCTGCTTGGAAAATTAGTTTACGATACCACAGGTCCTTCTCTGGATCCTTAGGCAGGTGAATATTTTAGGAAGATGATACCACAGCTAAGAGAAAAGTACCCTGTAACAGAGAAGTGTTGTTAATGATTCTTCTGTAGATTGCTATCCTAATGATGAGAGCAGAACTAAAATTTGACATGCTTTATATCTCTTCTTGTACACTATTCATTTAAGGAGCCAACCCACTGTGAAGACCCTCACAGAGCAATAACCAGAAGAGGTACAAGTTTCTTTTGAGTCTATGCCCCTTGCTGAATTTGGATTCTATAACACCTTCTGACTCCCACCCTCAGAGCAAAAAAATAAAAAATACAAACTAAAATATTTAAGTCACAGTAGGTTGCTGATTGTAAGCTTAAGATAATTTGCATGGACCTTTTTCCACTTAAAAAAAAAAAAATAAAAAAATCAAGCCCCAAAACATTACCTACAAATTAAAGAACCTGACAATTTTATTCAGAACTCTTAAACTGCACAGAAGTGTCCTACACCATTTAACTTGTTTAAATGCAGATTTACAGTTTAATACAGAAGCAATGACTTTGTGCTAATCACATTTTCCACCTTTTTGGCTAATGGCTGATTTTTTCCCTTTCTTTTGTTTCTGTAAGAGCTGGTGTGCTCTGATTCTTTGTTCTAAAACAATGGAATTATTTCTGAGAAAATGCAGGGGGTTTTGCCGTGGATACTGCACAAAGAGAAAGCTTTGCAGTGTTTTCTGTGTGGATAGTTAAACTTGTTTTGCTTGTATGTGTGCATAGGATGGCTGTTTCTGTTTTTTCTGATAACACCTATCAGCCTCTCTTCTCCATGACTGCTTTTCACATACCCTGTAGGTATTTTTTCTTCCTTGAAACAATATAACTAAATGTCAAATGATGAGAAGATGTCAGAACCTGATACTGCATATAGTATCTTCTTACATTGTTAGAAACATTTACCATATATGGAGTTGATAGTATTTCTTCTGTTCTTTGACTCTTAGTCATATAGTCATAGTTTAAGCTTTGCTTAATTCATGTTATTAACTGATGCAAATTAAAAGACTAAAATGCAAAAGACAGGATTTAAAAGCATTCTGACCATAGAAAAAGGAACTTAAATGTGTGGGCAAATGGTAGTACATTTTTCCAAGTTGCGCAGCTGCTGGTCACTCCGAGTCCACGGTGTCTTTCTGGAAAGCAGGCTTTTGTCTGACATGATCTGCAGGAGTGGGATGCTATTGTTCGAGCTTTAATACAACAGAGGCTCTGGTGATACATATTAACCTTACAACCTGAGATGTAAAGTATTCCGTAGCTGTGATCAAAACCATGATACCATGGTCTCCTTTACTCCATGTAAAGTTAGGAGCATGAGCTTTTTTCACGATTGTGCAGTCTCCTGGCTGCTCACAGGCAGTTCCTGGCTCTGCTTTGCCCTCTGTATAGAGAGTAATAGCACTCAGGTAAAACCAGTGCTCTGCCAAACAGCTTCGTCCTTGATTAGCCAGAATATATCCACCCTGCTTGGCCACTGCCCTGGGCTCTGTACACACAGAAGTCCACCCTGCTCTGGTGCCAGGAAGCAGCTTGGACAACACGCCACTGTGCCAGGGGTCCAGATAGTCTAGGGACAGAAATGATCTCTGGATGGCTGAGCCCAAAGATTAATGTTGAATGGTGTCATATCTAGTTGGCAGCTGGTCACTAGTGGTGTCCCCCAGGGCTTGGTACCAGGGCCAGTGTTGTTTAAGATCATCCAGATCATTATTGACAGCCTGGATGAGGGTACCGAGGGCACTCTCAATACATTTGTGGATTATACCAAGTTGAGCAGCATGTTGATCTGCTAGAGTTTAGAAAGGCTGTGCAGAGGGAACTGGACAGGCTGGATCTATGCCAAGGCCAATGTTAGGTGGTTCAACAAGTCAAAGTGCCAGTTCCTGCACTTGTGCCATAGGAAACCCATACAATGCTACAGGCTGCAGAAAGAGTGACTGGAAAATAGCTCAGCAGAAAAGGACCTGGGGGTGCTGACTGATGGAGCTGAACATGAGCCAGCTTGTGCCTGGGCAGGCAAGATGGCCAATGGTATCCTGGCCTGTATCAGCAGTATTGTGTCCAGCCAGACCAGGGCAGTGATCATCCCCCTGTACTGGGCACTAATGAAGCCGTACCTTGAATCCTGTATTCAATTCTGGGTCCCTCACTACAAGAGACACTTTGAGGTGCTGGAGTGGGTCCAGAAAAAAAACAACAGAGATGGTGAAGGGCCTGGAGCACAACTGTGATGGGAACAGCTGAGGGAACTGGAGGTGTTTAGTCTGGAGAAGGGTCACGGGGCACCTTAGAACTCTCAAGAGATACCTGAAAGAAGGATGTAGCCATGAAGTGGCTGGTCTCTTCTCCCAAGGAACAAGTGATAAGGAAAAAGGAAACAGCCTCAAGTTGTGCCAGGGAAGGTTTTGCCTGGATATTAGGAACATCTTTTTCTCCAAAAGGGTGGTCAGGCATTGGAACAGGCTGCCCAGGGCAGTGGTGGAATCACTAATCCTGGAAGAGTTCACAAACTGTGCAGATAAGGCCTTCAGTGACATGGTTTAGTAGCAGACATGGCAGTGCTGAAGCTATGGTTGGACTTGATGATCTTATAGGACTTTTCCAGCCCAGTTGATTCTGTGAGTCCATTATTGTACTAGTGGGTAGAGAGTCTGTAAGGTTAAACCCTGGTCAGCCCTTCCCTGGCACCACGTGCTGAATTACAGACACCCCTGCAGATGTGGCAAGTTACTTGTGATTTCTGATTCAGATTCAGCTCTGAGGCAAAAGATCCCAAATGCTTCTGAGCCAATACTTTCATGCTTCACTTACAAGATGTGCTGTAAATTGGTATCTCATATTGCTATCTCTTTTACAAGACAGAACTTCACAGCCAGGTCTTTAAGAATCTAAAATACTTACATAGGAAGTGTAGAAAAAAGGCTTCTTTTTTATGGGACACTTTGACTGAAATGGATTTTATTGCTTAGCTACTGCCAGTATGCAAGGCATCCCTACAAATATTTTTCCTAGTTCAAAACATATTGCTTTCACAGAGAAGTTTTGTATTAGGCCTTGCCTTGACAGATAAGTAGATATCAATCTCAATACTTAGAGGTGGATGATTTTCAGATGCAACAGATCATGGCCTGAATATGTTTGCAAAAGAAAATTTAAACAAGCAGATAACAACTATTTGTTACTTCTGATGGGTGGCTTTAGAAATCTCAAAGCAGTAATGGGCTAAATGAGCAAAAATATCATATTTAAATAGGAAAACATAATAATCTGAAACTGTTGAAGAAGTTTTATCCTATGCATGCCAATATTATGCAAAAAACCTTGACAGTTTCGGAGGTAGTAAAAGTCAGAATTAAAAATAGAAAACACACTGGAATGCAGAAAATGTAGAAGAATAATACAATCAGCATGGTTAAAGGCACCAGAATTTATAAAGAAAGAAAAAGTGCAGAACTTCAGAACTGGCGGGATTAAAAGCAATAAAATTATAGAATCATAGAATCTCAGAGTGGTTTGGCTGGGACGGGACCTTAAAGCTCATCCAGTTCCAACCCCCTACCATGGGCCAGGAGATGTTCCACTTCACCAGGTTGCTCCAAACCCCATCCAACCTGGCCTTCAACACTCCCAGGGATGGGGCAAACACAACTTCTCTTGGCGCCAAATGTGCACCAAGAAAGAATATTTCCAACAACACTGAGTTGCTATGAAATGAATTCTGTACAACTGTTAGTGACGCTGAATTTTTTCTGTGTACAAGAGACAAAAAAATGCACATAGAATGAAAAATTCAAAACGCCATTTGCAGCTAAAGATGATATTAGATAACAGCTCTCATGTGAAAAGAGCAAACTTTGATGACTTATGATGTGTATACTACTGATCAGGCCAGTTAGGTGCATACATCAGAAAAGAAAAACAGGGTAATATCAGTAAGCTTCACTGATTCTTGCGTGCAGTTAAAATTTTGGTTCATATTGTAACAGGACATTCTTAGGCTTGAAAAGACATAATTTATGGATTACTAGCCTTAAATCCATATATAAATTAAGGTTTTGCAAGCAGAATCCTTGTGAAGTTGGTAACTTCTAAGTCTCGGGAATGATTAGTACCTGGCCCTAGACCCAGAGAATATTTTTATTAAGATGACAAAGACAGATATGCATAGAAAGAACAGAAAATCTATTACTTTTTATAATGCAGGCCAGATTAAGAGCAAGAAATAGTATGTCATGAAAAAATCTCATGAATTGTCATGTTTCAATAACAATGCTGTGGGGAGGAGAGTTCATTTCAGCCATCAAGCATGAGGTTCAGTGATAAAAATACAGGCAAATCCAGTTCTTTCAAATATTGCAGCTTTATTCAGAAGCACTGTTGAACCTCATTCAAAACATAAATGATTTTAAAATTATCATAAAGGGAAAAAAAAGCATTTGATGATAAAAACTTTCCCTGCAATTGGAAATTTTTGCATTCTCTCAGAAAACTGAAGGCAGGAATGGAACACTTAACTGTGCTTTGAATGGTGCTACGATAGGAGCACAGCCCTGCTTACTGGTGACTCCACTTAGCCATCCCTAAGCCGTTGATGCTGACATAATTGAATCACCAAGATACATAAAATCTTAAAGGTTTTCAGGTTTCTTTCTGCTTTCCTGGCAGGAGGGAGGGGAAGGAGTGGAGTAAAAGCTTGCAACCACCCCCGACCAAATGATTCCCTTCTCCCAGAGATGCAGGAAGTATTTAGGCAAATTTATGCTCAGTGCCTTAAGTGTACTTAGTTTTGTTCAATGGAGCATTATGGACCTGAACCAAAATCGTTGTTAAGTGACAATGCGTGCTGTGGATAGTTCTGCAAGTCCCATCAACTGATTGTCAGAGAAGAAAACATTGCTGTAAAGGTTTTGAAGACCTTTCAAGAAAATACATCAATTTGAAAGATTTCATCTCCTCACAGAAGAATCAAATGGTTCTGGCCTCATGACACAGCCTAATCTCAGGAATTTTTCTCTTTAATATTGAAATAGCTCTTGAAAATATCGTTCATTGAGAGTGAAGAAAAAACTGGTGTAAGTGGAATGTCATAACTTTAGTAAAACAGATGTACTCATCTTCTGTTTGGAACTCATTTTCATATAGCTTAGATTTTTTATTATTTTTATTAATAAAGAGCCATTTCAATGAGGGAGAAAAAAATCAAACATGGAGAGTTTCTTCTAAAACAAGAACAAAACCAGAGGGGTTTTTTTAAAGCTAATAACAAAACTATCACTGACTTCTGTGGTGCAAGATAAGGTCAGAATATCTGGTCATAAACAGCAAAGTGAAGAAAGGAAAATCACAGGAGGTCGTAAAATAAGGAATGTAAACATAGGAGCTCATAAAATAAGGAATGTAAACACAGGAAAAGGTAAATCTAAGTATCCTGAGACCCAGTATCTGGGAAGAGACTGGTAAGGTTCTGCTTAATCAGCTAAGCTCAGCTGAATGACAATTGTGCATGCGGCAGACTAAAGAGGTAAAAAGTTCAACCTTAAAAGTCTGTATAAAGGTCACTGAGAAAGACTCTTACTTCATCCCGAAACCCTCACCCAAGACCACCAGGAGACAGCGCGCATGCGGAAAAGACTTGGCGAAACCAATTACCATATGAAGCGGGAGCTAATTTACACATTACAACACCTTAATGAATATGTATGAACTTGTATAATATATGTCCGAGTTCTGTGACCAGAAGGTATGCACGATAGGAGGAGTGATCCCCCGTGCATCCAGCGCTGTAATAAAGAATAAGCTACTTAAAGAAAAATTGACTTTGTCTTTCTCGGAATCAAAAGAAAAGACAAAGCACAGGGAGGCAAAATGAGTTCACAGACAATCAGGATGATGCAGAAATTTAATGGCAAATCTGAAAAAAATCCATGTTTTTTGAATTCCTGTATAGTTTAACTGCATGACTTTTCAGCATGAGAACGTAATTCCACTTATTTCCAATACTGTAAGAAGAAAAGGAATCTGAGACTCTATACACACAATGTGGAGAAAAGCAGAGCACGTGTACTTTAGATCCAGGCAGGCTAGGCAGAACAGACTCCTTGTGCAAATGCTCTGTAGTGACTAGCAGAATAATATTTTTAAAATTTATTTAATTTAATAGAGATGAGGAGAAGAAATAAAACAGTCACAAGCCTGATTCCCTGCAGAGAACTTATTGAGAAACTTTTCTTACTGTCAGTTGGAATGGATTGATCTTATTAGGAGCATCAAGTTACATTGAAATCACAGTTGAAAACACAATCTTTTATTAAGAAATACTGAATTAAATGCATATTATAATCTGAGAATACAAAGTAATAAATAAAATATATCCTGTGTGCCTTTATGATTTTTAAAATGTAAATTGGTAAAGCATATGGATGTGGTTAATTCACAAAAGAGTAAACGTAGGAATTATATATATGTATATAATATATATTATATATTATTATATATATTATTATATATTATTAGATATATAAATTATATAATATATAATATATTATTATATATTATATAATATGTATTATATATTATATATATTATTCATTTATATATATATTTTTATATATATATAATATCAGTACCTCTGGTACATTAATAGAATGCAAAATTAGAAAGTCAAGGCTGACTTGTACAATCAGACTAGTGTAAGTAAGGTCAATAAAGTGCCAGTATGACAACGTTTAACTCAATCATAAAGACTCACATGGTAAAATGTAGGATATATTTTGTTTATCTGGTATGTATTTCATGAAGTATTGAGATCCATTTTTTTGTATTCTCAAATTATACACTTACAAAACCTAACAAAACCACATTTCTGTAGTTTTGTTTGCCAATTGTAAATTACCAGTAATCATGATACCCACACACTGGAAAAGCATTCACAGCACATTTCAGTTTTTCTTACAGAGGAGACACAGAAGCCAAATGAGGTAATGTAAAAAACTGCTTTCAGTAAATATTGAACAGTGCCTTTTAATTTTTTAAAAAGCCTTGAAAGTTAAAACCACATAGAATGGGAAGATCATGCTCAAATTGTTCCTTTGGGCTGGCCCATCTCTGCACTACAGCTTTGAATGAGAGGAGGCAGTTACCAGGCATGACCTCCAGGACTCAGACTTTGCTGAATCCTCATAAAGTTAGACATCTGATTTCCATGTGGCTGTAGATTTACCTATATGCACAAGTCTTTAAAACATAGAGAATGAACAATTAGCAGAATATCTAAATGTGCATCATTTGGCTGAATTTTTAGTGACAAGTGCTTTTTCATACTAAAGAATGCCCATATATACCACAACACTCACTCTCTATTCCATGCTCTCTAGAATTTAATTTTAGTCCTGTAGATAAGCTTTGAGCTGTGATTGAAACATCTGTGTGATGCTGCAACTTGGAAGCTCAGAAGAATGTATGACACTTACATCCACCTGAACAAATTCTCAAAGAGATGCACAGTATGGTGGGATTTGACAAGTCATCCTGGCCAGTCATCAGAAGAGGAGGAGGACTGTAGGGTTTTACAGACATTCAGGAAAATCTTGTGACAATTTTGGGTGTTGCAGTGTTCCATGCACAGGTTGCATTCATTTTCAGTCATCGTGTCTGGAGACTTTCAACAGAATTGGAAATGCAAAAAGGTAACAGGATTAAAAAAGAATTATTACATCCGTACATGGGGAAGAGCTAAATATGACAGCCGAAATGCAAGCCTGGTTTCATGATGTCACTAAACTGCTCATGGTTGAAGGTAGTTGATGTCAGAGGAAGGATCACTTAATATTGCCCTCATTCTTGCAATCCTCAAAGCAGCAACTTCTAGCCAGCTAACTGGACCCTTGATCTAACACCGTATTACTGTTTTGCCACTCATTTTGCCCCGTGTTTCTGTTGTTTTCCCTCTCTCCCTCTTTCCCTTCTTCTCTTTCTTTTCTTTCTCCTTTCCTTCCTGATCCCCTCCCCTTTCTTTCTGTGTGGTTTAAGCCATAAATCACGCAGTTTGCTCACTCACTCCTCCCAGCTCCTGAAGAGATGGGGAGGAGAATCGAAAAAAATGCCACACCCACAGGTTGAGATAAGAACAGTTTAGTAACTAAGGTATAACACAAATCACTACTGCTACCACCAATAATAATTATGCCAAGAGAAATACAAGGAAAGGGAATACAACCGCTCACCACCCGATACCAAGCCCGACCCAGCCACGAACTGAACTCTTCCAGGTTCCTGCCCCCAGTTTTTCCATCCTGGGCATGACGTGCTGTGGTATGGAATACCTCTTTGGTCAGTTTGGGTCAGGTGTCCTGTTTCTGCTTCCTCCGGCTTCCCCTCCTCCCTGGCAGAGCATGAGACTCAGAAAGTCAAACCAAACATTCTAAGCCGTAACTATAAACATCGGTGTTTTCAGTGCTGTTCCCAGGCCGAAAATCAAAAACACAGCACTGCACCAGCTACTTGGAAGGAGAAAAATGACTGCTACTGCTGAACCCAGGACACTTCCCTTCACCTCCCTTCTATTGCCTCTCCTCTCAGAGTGAAAGGGTCCACATTTAAAAAGAGCTAAGATCTGGCATGCAAGACAAGTTTTTGAGAACTGCAGGAAGACTATCCTGAAGCTACATCTAAATTTAACTTATGTCTGAGTAAGCCAGGAAGGATATTTAATCAGGTACTAAATTAAGGTAGTTCCTCCTTCATTTTAAAAGAGACATTTCCTTTGTGCTAGCTGTTAGCTGGGAAATGGTAGTGTGTGACAACTAGCTGGGACATGCTACAGTGAATATCACAGCTCTTTCCAGCTGTCATTAGCAGAACCTGAATATATTCCCAGGCTGTTTCCATTTCTGCAGAAGGAATTGATTATGCTTAAGGGAAGGGACGTTGGGCGAAAGAGGGAGGAAAAGGAAGAGGAGTCTTGTTGCTTTCTAATTTTAGCAAATCCATCATAATGGGAATGTAAGTATCTATTTAAAAATGAAAAAATAAGAGCTCCCCAATGCACAACATACATAATTCCGAGTGAGAGAAAAACAAATTAATCTGAGGAGGGAGACGTTGGGAATATTTGCTATGATTTTAGAGATAACCAGGTA
This sequence comes from Myiopsitta monachus, assembly GCA_017639245.1. NCBI lineage: Eukaryota > Metazoa > Chordata > Aves > Psittaciformes > Psittacidae > Myiopsitta > Myiopsitta monachus. Next base: position 73,049,568 of record CM029941.1, read on the forward strand.
TGTGAAGTGCCTTTGCCTTTTTAAGCTTTAGCTATCGAAGAGTTCATTTGTCTTCCCCTGAGCTGGTGCTCATTTATTCCTTTTATACTCAATAGGGAGAAATGCATACCACAAATTTTGATGTCCTAGGTACCTGCCTTAGTGCAGAATGTAATGCTGCCCACAGTGTATGTCACTGACTAGAAGAGCCCAGAATAGATCCTTAGCTTCTAGCTAACAAACTGAGCAAGGTGCTTCTGGGGAACCTCTTCTTCTATTACCAGATTCATTGCAAAGCCTCTGTGGGGAGGAGATACAGAAATAAGAGAGTATCTTGCTATGTAATCATCATAGTCCTTCTTAACCATGGTTGTAAGCCAACAACCGGTTTGTAGTTATGTCTCTCTCTGGAGCTATAAAGCATGGTGTGCAAGGCAATTTCTCTAGTGCCTGAAGTTTTCCATTTCTTCGCACTGAATTCACTTTCCAGATGATATCTCTGCAGGAAAAGGCACAGGGCAAAGTGGGAAAAATATTGTTACTGTCTTCTAAATAAGTTCATTAAAAAAAAAGCAGCTTTCTGCTTCCTATGTTCTTCATTGTCTGCAGCGTTGCTGTCTCTCCTTCTCTTGGGAGCCTCAGACCTGCTCTAATATGGGCTGATGAAGTTAGCACCCCAGAAATGTAGTTGTCTAAACACAAGTCTGAACAGCCAGGCTAATGACATTTCCACACATTACTGAACAATAATGCAGTGTCCTCAGGCTTGCTGTACTGTGCTGAGAAGCATGTGTGTGATGGAATACTGATGGGTAATCTAGAAAGCAAGTGGTTGCTGTTGAAGCCAGCAATGATAATGGTGTCAGTAAGCTGTTCTGTCTTCAGACAATTAGAGACTGCGTGTCTCTAAGGCTTCTGCTTTTTCCTCCTGATACACCTGTGGTAGGGCTGGGTTATATTCACAGATAGAACCAAGTAAAACTAGAGCAGAAACTGGGACTGAGGAGTCTGCCATGTTGAGAAAGTGATAGGTGAGCTCTTACCAATAGGGATGCCCAGAATGTATGAATATATAAATGAGAGGGAAATTTTTTATCAGCAAAAAAATGCACACCACCTTTCCCAATATCCTTGACAGAACTCCAGAATTAAAAGCTTGTTCTCATCTTAAAAATCTGCAAAAAAGTTTTTTGCCAATGTTTAAAAAATTCCTATCCTCCCACAATCTGCAAGCTTCTTTGGCAGAATTCCTTCAGATGAGAATTTCTACCGTCTAAGCATATCAGATCACAGACAAGTGCCAGAACGCAACCACACACTTCAGCATCTACCAAGCAAAATCTGAGGTCAGTGTCACTGACAATGCTAAATATCTGTTCTCTGACCATGGCCATTCAACAGAAGGGATGAGAAAAGGCCAGCAGATGATTCCACCTGGAAGAAATGCGAAGCATGAAACATAAATCTCATTTCTGTTGCAGGTTTTGAGCTACCCACCCAAGCTGTTTGCAGGCTGTTGCAATGCTGGGAGCTTTATTATGCAGTGGCTGCTCACAAGTAACAGCAGCTCTCCAGATTGGTAATAGCAACCGAGCCTTGCAGCCCTACAAAGCCTGAGTCTGTCCCTCTAGCTCTGTAACACCATTAATGCTATTTAATTGGATAGGTGAGATGCATCAGGTATTCTCCCTTACCAAGTTTCATTCACTACAAACATGACTTCCACAGCCTATTGTGCAGCAATAAAACTATCTACAATTACAAAAGGAAGAGGCTGGTGTGCCAGATCAAAATGGGCTAGAGAGAGATAAGTAACTTGCCTTACATTTTTTTTTCATGTCCCTGCAAAGGACTACAGCATGTGAATAAACATTTCTGCCTTCTTACTTGCTCTTTTTGGGTGTTAGAAGAGCTCTTCCCATTTTTAAATCATTTTGTTGTCAGCGTTCTCCCCCTTAAGGCCAGCTAACGGGATTGAGAAGTACTTTTGTACTTCAGAGTGAAGTGTGTGTCAAAGGTTTGAAATTTATTGATTAGCTACCTTTGATTTTACTGAGTCTTGACTCTGAATTTGTGGCAATGTCTGGGACACCACAGATGTATTGTCAGGGCGTGTGTGCTAATTTGATCCTAGCCACAGTGGGATGTGGTAGGATTTATTCCACTCAGAAGAATCTCCAAAGAGTTGATTAAAAAAATTAAGTAGTCTCACAGCAAGGACTGAAGAGAAACATCTAACTAATCTCTCCAGACACATTACTACTACACAATTACATTGTCTTGTGCTGTCAGCAGAGTCAACATTGAAAACATTGGTATAAGTTACAGAAGGAAAAAAATCTTAGTGAAAATTTTATGGAGATTCATGTCCTGTCAAACTTGTCCTGTCAATCCAGGACAGTTACTGAGGCCAGAATAACTGGAAGATGCCTCTCTTCTCATGGGAGTCTTCTGCAGCTTGACCCCATCCTGGTGATCGTGGAGCAAAACTCAATATCCACTGTAACCTATAAGAAATTAAACTCCAATTCTTACTGTGAAATATGCAACTCCTTATCATGTCTCATCTGCTTTGAAGGATAGAATTGACTCATATTTTTCTAATTGAAGATGCAAGTCAGGTTCTGAGCGAGAGATTTTCGAAAGGACCTAATAGGCTTAGGAGTACAACACATACAGTACTTACCTTGTGCCCTGCACTCATAAGTCAGTAATGATTTCAGTCAAACCTCCAGATAAATAGAATCAATATTCTGAAGCCTCTGATCCTGTTTTTTTCTTCATGAATCAGATATTCTATGCTTACTCTGGAGATTTTTTCTCTGATTACAAGACAGAAGTCTTTGCTATTCAACAGCAATTACCTCCGCTCCTGAGACTCTCTGAACCTCATTCCCTCTCACTCAGGCTGACCATTATGCAGTAAGACATCATTTTAATATGGCTGCTGCATACAGTAGAGGAAGAAAATAAACATATTTACAAACAGAAAGAGAAATAAATCATGTCTCCTCATGAATATTTTGAAAAACATATGTGATACCTATGCCTGCTCTTTCTTATAGACTCTTTCTTTCCAAAGAGGAGTAAATATCTTCAGAAACTGTAGTTCACAAACTAGTACATACCACCTGAAGGTAGCGATGGGAAAGAGCATTTTGACTGTGAAAACCTAGCATTCTCCAGTTGGTTGAGCAGGGAGCACGATGGCCATTTTGTTTAGGAAGAGCCAGCAACAGTAGTGGATCAAGCCAAAACATGTTTCCCATCTGTCTCTTTTAACCATATATATCTGGTCTCACCTCCATCAAAACTAATGGAAAGATTCCCTTTGATCTGTATCAGCAGCAAATTCAGTGTCCTCTGCAATCAGGAACAAGATGCACCTCTTTTTTTCACTTACAGTTACACAAATAGTAAGCATTGGACAGATGTGATGCTGCTCCTAATCAAAGTAAAGTAGCAAGGCTTGTTGAGTACAGATCAAACCTACTCAGGAAACCACTGCTTTACCTTCCTTTGTGTCAGTTGTGGGGCAACAGAAGAACAACTTGTGTCTATTGATTTGGGCAGCACTACTCTTGGATTCTGGGGTAAATGTGTATTCCCACAGGAATCATAGACTGGTAGGATCACAGAATGGTTTGGATTTCAAGGGACCTTAAAGCCCATCCAGTTCCAAACCCTTGCCACATGTAGGGAAACCTTCCATGAGATCATGTTGCCCCAAGCCCCATCCAACCTGGCCAACAAAAACAAACATACTAACAAAAAAGAGCCGATGTTCATGCACAAATGAACTAAGGAGATCCCTAATGATGAGGTGGAAGAAGAGGCAGTGCTAATTTATGAACCAGATTCATGCAGAAGCAGATCTTTTTGCTGAGAACAGAGTGCCCAGTATTACAATTCCCTATAGGAAAACCCTTCTGTCATTCTGCAGCATCCCAGCACAGGGGCTTGGAGGTAATAGACAGAGGGGAAGGAACATATGATGTTTATATTGTCACATAAACACACAGCAGCACAGTTATAACAGGAACATCTGTAAGCAATACTACAGCACCAGTAAAAAGACAAAACCAGACCAACAAAATGACAGATAATTTCATAAGACTTTGACTGAACACTGCCTCATCTTCATTTGAAAATTAAAGCCAAAGATGTACTCAGCAGCCTGTTCCCTCACAGAGACCAAAGAAGTCATGTAGAAAGACTTCAGGATGCATTACAGAAAGAGTAGTTTTCTGTACAGCTGTGGAGCTAAAGGTCAGTGCTAAACCTTACCCATTCCTCTCTGTTTCGTTCCGACATATAGTCCTAACAGAAGGTGCCATTAGGCAATGGTGTGAAGATTTTAATAGGGCTGTCAATCTCTTTGGGAATAAAATTAAAAAGGTAACTTAACACTTATAATAAACGAAGCCCAAACGGGCAGATAAGTCACTTCTTCTCTCCAGACTTTCTTTTTCTTTTAAAAAAGCTTTTCAGAAAGAATCAGGTTAAACCTAAGGAAAAATATTTTAATTCTAAAGAGTAGTTAAGTTCCAGATAAGAGTTCTTCATCAGCTGAGGTCTCTAGGAAGAGGATTGGTTCAGGTCAAGTTAGCCTTTGTGATGGAAGGGTGGGAAAATTGCCCCTGTGTCTTCCCTAACCATATCCTTTCAAGACTGGCTGACAATTTGGTTCTTTTTCTATTGTATTGCGGGTTTGAATGTAAATGAAACTTAATAGTCAGGGCTGTGTATGGAGAGACAACATATTCTGTAATCTGTATATGAAGCACAATAAGGAAGAAATATTGAAATCTCAGTAGCTTTTTAAACCTCACTTTCTAAATAAAATAATAATTCCAGAAATGGCTTTATCTTTCACATCTGTTCAGACATGGATTCAGTACCACCTGCAGCTACGCAAAACCACTGAGGAAGAAAATTCCCTGAAAAGGTGTATAACCAGTACCATTCATATGACAAACCTTTCCCAGAAACAAAGCACAGGCTGAGAGAGCTGGGCTTGTTCAGCCTGGAGAAGAGAAGGCTCCAGGGAGAACTTAGAGCAGTCTTCCAATGCCTCAAGGGGGCTGACAAGAAACCTGGGAGCGGCTTTTGACCGCTTTTTGGCTTTTTGACTGTCATGGGTTCAGCAGTGGCGGTCATTTTTTTTTTCTCTTTCTTGGGGGCTGGTGCAGTGCTCTGTTTTTGATTTTGGGCCTGGGAGCAGCGCTGATGACACCAGTGTTTGTAGTTGCTGCTTGGTGGTGTTTTGGTTTGACCAGGGACGTTTCTGGGCCTCGTGCTATGCCGGGAAGGAGGGGAGAGCTGGGAGGAAGCAGAGACAGGACACCTGACCCAAACTGACCAAAGAGGTTATTCCATACCACAGCACGTCATGTCCAGGATGGGAAGTTAGGGGGCGGAGACCCGGAAGGCAGTGGGAGTGGACTGGGGGTGCACGGCATGGTCAGGTTTTTGGGTACTGGGGGGTTCGCTGCTGGGGGGTGCACTGGCTGGGTCGGGCTTGGTGAGCAGTTGTATTCTCTTTCCTTGTATTTCTCTTATATTATTACTGGTGGTAGCAGTAGTGATTTGTGTTATACCTTAGTTACTAAACTGTTCTTATCTCAACCTGTGTGAGTTGCATTCGTTTAATTCTCCTCCCCATCCCCCGGGACTGGGGGAAGAAAGAGGGGAGTGAGTGAGAGAGTAAAAGAGTTATTAGCCTGGGTGAGGCTTAAACCATGACATTGACCTTTTGTGTATAGGGAAAGGACAAAGGGGAATGGTTTTAACCTGACAGAGGAGAAATTAAGATGAGATTTTAGGAAGAAGTTCTTCCCTGTGAGGGTGGTGTAGCCCTGGCACAGGCTGCCTAGAGAAGCTGTGGCTGCTCCATGCCTGGCAGTGTTCAAGGCCAGGTTGGATGGAGCTTGGAGCAACCTGGTCTAATGGAAGGTGCCCCTGCTTGTGGCAGGGTTTTGGAACTGGATGGGTTTTAAGGTCTCTTCCAACCCAAACCACTCTGCTTTCTATTATTCCTAGAAACCAAAATTCAGTGCTGGCTGACGTGCAGTGTTATTTCTTGGGATGCAGAATGAAGACAATTAGGCTTGTGTACATGTCAAGCCAGTCAAAGGAAGAGAGTTCATTTCTCTGCTCCAAGGAATTAAACTCATCTTTGTTTACCTTCTTCACATTCCCAGTAGCTGACACTTCAAGTCTAGGTTGCAAGAGAGATACGTAGTACCAAAACCACTAGTCCTCATTTCCTTTTTATCCAGGTATTAAGAGGAAAAAAAAAAAAAGCGTGCAGTGAGAATATCCCGTGATATTCTGTGACTATATGAAGTACATACATAATGATATTTAATAGTTTATAGAGACTGCAAAATACGGTAATTCAACCATGACAACAGCAGATACAGTTATGTGATTAACTACTATAATCATAGTGAGTAACTGCAATGCTCTAGCAGCATACAATCACAGTAAATACAAGTAGCAAAATGTTACGGTTATTGTGTTATGGATAACTCAACCTGCTAAGATCAGCAAGAGCACTCTGTTGGTCTTTTGAATCCCCATTCAGAGAATGAGTCCCTGTAGGGTCATACTGCTTGGCATATCAATGGGAAAGGTGTTCATCTTGGCAGCTGCCTATTCTCAGACTCCAGAATACTCTTTACTGCTAAAGTTCTGCTGGTCCCACCATGCAGTCTCTCTATCCCCCACACAACCTCCGGTATTTCATTAGCTTCTCAAGATAAATCTAATTGTTCCTAAAGGGTCAGTTCAAAATCTGATCCAAATAAACTATTCAATCTTGATTCCAGCTGTCTTCCTGTAAAGCCACAATTCTGCTAGACAGATACGTTCATTTTTATTAAACAATGATTAGCCTGTGATAAGAAATGGTAACTACCCTTGGGTGGGTTGACATTTTAGCTGCAGGTGCACCTTGGCTGAACAGTCACCCTATTCCTTAACATACAGCCATTAGAGTCACATCAGATTTCCAACACGTTTCTAGTTCATGCACTTAATTTGACTTGTGGAAATCAGAAGGAATAGGGAAGGAAAGAAAGACAAAGTTGATTGTTGATGTAGTCTTTTCCTGACATCCACTCAGTGAGTGTGGGATAAACTAAGCTCCATGGTATTTTTTTCCTGTTCTTTCCACCCGATGACTGAGGATCCCAGATTGCCAGTATTTCATCAACATGGAACCCATTGGAAACAATCTTGTGTGACAGCGTAGTAATGACTTTAAAAGCAGCAATGCAGTTTGCATACTTAAAATATTTCATCATCTTGCTGGTTTAGGTCCATAATTTACATTATTAATTGTATGGTGACATGACTAAAGGCCAAGCAGATAAGGGTATAAATACAGCCTCCAATACTAAATTTTGTAGTGTTGGACTTTGAAAAAAAAAAAAAAAAGAAACTGTCCTCATCCTTAATTTTTTATTTTTTTTTTGAGATAGTGCAATATTTACCATCCTCAGGAAAGCCATAGCATGAAAAAAGGTTATGTTTATGTTTTTAAAAATTATTTGTTGCCTTCATTTTACAGATTTCAAGTGAAGACTCCAGGTGCTTTTTTAAAATTTTGCTCATATTAACTTTCCTAGTTATAATTTGATTTTCTCTGAAACAATTTCAAACCTGAATAATTCCATTTCATTCACCTCTGAATCATCAAGCATTACATTTTGACTAATGTAAAGCATTAAAAAATGCCACCAACCGTAAATTATAACAATCCTTTCTTATAAAAATTGCTCTTGATACAATGCCATCTTTCTCCAAGATAAGAATATGTTTGTCCAAAATAAATCTGTATTTGGGTGTTACATATATATTTGGCAGAAATGGCTAATTATTACGTGTTTTAGCATTGCTATGGTTAGGAACCAGGCTGACAAGTACTCTGCTATGTCATTCATGTAATCTTTGATCTTCCCTCTATCCTAGCACACAGTAGCACCTGAGTGGTTGGTTTTGTTCCATACTTTCCTGTGGTCTAGATCTTTTTTCAACAAGTTCATGGCACAGAGGATCATGCCACCATTGTCTTGAGATGGAGAATTTGAAAGCATGCACAGGACGTGTGTTACTATGATTTGTGTTGCCTCCGCTATTCTGCTCTAGGTGGCAAAGGAAGGTAAAGTCTGTAGACAAGTTAAGGTGGAAATGACCTAGAGGGGTATACCTGTGACTTGAGAGGGAGAGTGAGCATCAGCTAGCCATATAGACTGTACAAAGCCTAGTGGTGTATGTCATTCCCCCTGCAGTGGTTGTTGCTATGCTGTATCTTTTTTGCTGTTCAGCCCTGCAACTATAAGTTGATAAAATGCTTCCTTTGCCTCAGATGTGGAGACATCTTTTTTCTTGAACATCTCTCCCACGAAATGTGTGACCAGCATCCACTAGGTATAAAAATCATAAGACTAATGTCCTTAATGAACATTTTTTTAAGAAGTGATTTAGAGAACTAGGTGCTTTTAAAGTTACTCATTTCAACCTTGCAGGTTGCCATACTAAATCTTACTGACAGTGGAGAAAGGAAGAAAAACTATTGGCTTTGTTAAAAAATATTTGGGATTTTCTTGCCAAAACCAACAGCCCTTTGAAATCAGAAAGTCATAGCAGCAAAGAATTTTTTGCTTTACTGGTGAACAATTTGGTCTATACGTAATGGAAAAAATTACAAGATAAAATAGTGAAAAGAGCATCTACTTCATTTCTATTCAGCAGAACCACACTATTGATACTAGAAAATACTGAGTACTTTGTACCAACATTAATCTTTGATGTTTTTTAGAAACATTTAATTTTCTTTTAGAAGTTCTTTTCAAGCTTATTCATGTAAAATATTTTGCTATTCTTTGCATGGGTTTAAGTTAGTTACCTTACTGTTCTGATGTACTGAGACAAACCTCAATTCCATTCGGCACTTTAATTAAAATTTAGTCATGTAAAGGAATAGCTTCTACAGAGCAATAATTTTGAAGCTGATAGCTACTACAGCCTTTCCTCTTCCTTCACAAAGGTCAAATGCCTCTGTAATGTAGCTGAAGTGAAACGGTTTTAAGGAATTTTTCAGGTGCTTGTGAAGTTATTGAGCAGGCTAGAGTCAAGTCAGCAGCTGTAAAAATGTCTGGTTAGAAGGGGAAATGACTGAGGAGAAGAATGTTCCTGACAGCCAGGGAGCCTGAGGACCAGAATCCTTCCAACATGCAGATGGCCTCTTTGAAGCACAGCTGGGCACTGAGAAGTGGGACATCTGAGACTGTACCGACAACAAAAAGAAACTAAGAAATTTTAAACTATATTTATAGTCAGAAAAAGTCTGAGAAATTTCAATTGATCCAAATAAATAGAGCAAGTTGCTGAGCAACATGATCTAGTTGAAGATTCCCCTGCTCACTGCAGAAGGGTTGGAGCAGATGACCTTTACAGGGCCCTTCCAACCCAAACCATTCTATGATTCTATAATAAAGAGAGTACCTTGCAGGTGTCCTTGTTTCTGTTAGATTTTCATGGGACAGCTTGAATTGATTTTTTTTTAAATCATATATCACCATAACCTCCAAAATTTCTGTGAAAACAATTACGGAATGAACATCAAAACCTGCAAATCACCGAAGTGCATGAAGGCTGAGGAGTGATGAGGGTTGATTGTGCAGAAATAGTTTTCCTTGGCATCTGCTCGAACTAGCAGTTTTAAAGAAAGTCTTAATGACTGTGCGAGCTAAGGTATTACAGCACTTTTCTCCCTAATCTGGTTCAGTCAGGCGTATATTTAGTTCTCTATTAAATCTTACATTTTGAATGTAAAATCATAAAAAAGATTCTGGTTAATAATATAAAGTCTTAATAGCACACCTTTAATTCTTAATGGGATTAGCAAATTTCAGGTATCTGTTCTACTCTGAGACAGCCATTCTACTCAGAGGCTTAATGATATTTCTCTTTAGTGTGAGTCAGCTTTAGCCCCAGAAGTGCAGATTTCAGTAGGTAAATACAGAGATTCTCATGAAGGTTTATTTTCACCATGTCTTTCTGTCCCGCTTCAATTGTCTTTTCGTTGTAGTCCCAAATTCTCTTCCATGCTTGTTTCTGAGTGGTTTGAGCACTTGACTGTCTTGTCACAGAATCGAAACATTGTTAGAGTTGGAATGGATCACAGGAAATCATCTAGTTCAATCCCCTGCCAAAGCAGGGCCACCTACAGCAGGTTGCATAGGAACATGTCCATGGTTTGGAATATCTCCAGAGAGGGAGATTCTACAACCCCCCTGTCATGGTTTAAGCTGTAAATTTCACTTCTCCCTCCTTCCCCCCTCCCCCCCCCAATGGGGGGAAAATGGGGAGAAGAACCAAAGAAATTGTAACTCCCATGGGTTGAGATAAGAACAGTCCAGTAACTAAGATACAATACAAATCACTACTGCCACCACCAGTAACAATAATAATGACAAAGTAAATACAAAGGAAGAGGATACAACCGTTTCGCCGCCCGACTGAGCCGAGAGACCACGCGGGAAACCAGCGAGAGCCCGCCCCAAACCACACACTTCCCAGTTCCTCCCCCCCCCTCCCCATTCTACATCCTGGGCATGACATGCTGTGGTATGGAATAACCTCACTGGTCTGCCCGGGTCAGGCACCCTGTCTCTGCCTCCTCCCAGCTCTCCCCTCCTTCCCGGCGTAACATGAGACTGGCGTAACATGAAACTCGGGGGAAGCCGAACACATGACAATCCACCCCTTATTCCATACCATTCACATCATGCTCAGATCCCACATTTTCAATATACCATCCCATATATATATATATACATACACACACACACACACAGAGATGGAGAGATATAATCCCTTAGTGCATGGACCAATCCCTATGAAGCTGCTGAGTCCATCCAGTCCGTGGTGTCAGGCTCCATCTTTTGTAAGTGTCTTTCAGAGCAGGGGAGGCTCTGTGCAGTGTGGGATCGTTGCCTGCTGATGCTGATCCTTTTCTGCAGAACTCGTCTGGTTTCATCAAAGTTCGTTCTTTGTTGGGATGATGGTCTGAGGGTCAGTCGCGGATGACTTGAAGACATCTAGTTGATGGGCTATACATAGCAGGCAACAGCATGCAATTGAGTTCATTGGCTGTTTTCTCCTAAAATCAAATCTCCTTGAGGTACACATAGGAATTCCCCATCTTCCCGCATTACCCACCAAGTATATCCGGGTCCCTGAGCAAAAGCAATCCTACAAGTGGGTTTGCCTTTACCTGAAGCAGGAATAACCCAGACTGTCTTCCCCAGCAAATTCTTTATGTGTACCACAGGAACGTTGTCCCCCTCTACAGTATGTAGAAGTTCTGACTGGGCTGGACCAGCTCTGTTGGCAGATCCTCTGGTGTTGACCAACCAGGTGGCCTTTGGTAAATGTGTATCCCAATGTTTGAAAGTCCCACCACCCATTGCTCTCAGTGTAGTTTTTAACAGCCCATTGTACTGTTCGATTTTCCCAGAGGCTGGTGCATGGTAGGGGATGTGATATACCCACTCAATGCCATGCTCTTTGGCCCTATCTATCAGGTTGTTCCAGAAATGAGTCCCATTGTCTGACTCAATTCTCTCTGGTGTGCTGTGTCGCCACAAAATCTGTTTCTCAAGACCCAGGATAGTGTTTCGGGCAGTGGCGTGGGGCACAGCGTATGTTTCCAACCATCCGGTGGTTGCTTCCACCATGGTAAGCACATGAGGCTTGCCTTGGCGGGCTGGTAGGAGTGTAATATAATCAATCTGCCAAGCCTCCCCATATTTGTACTTCAGCCATCATCCTCCATACCAAAGAGGCTTTAACCGTTTAGCCTGCTAAATTGCAGCACGTTTCACAGTCATAAATAACCTGGGCAATAGTGTCCATTGTTAAGTCCACCCCTCGATCACGAGCCCATCTGTATGTTGCATCTCTGCCCTGATGGTCTGAAGTGTCGTGGGCCCACCGGGCCAAAAATAATTCACCCTTATGTTGCCAATCTAAGTCCATCTGAGCCACTTCAATTTTAGCAGCTTGATCCACTTGTTGGTTGTTCTGGTGTTCCTCAGTAGCCCGACTCTTGGGTGCATGAGCATCTACGTGGCGTACTTTGACCACCAGGTTTTGCACTTGGGCAGCAATGTCTTGCCACAGTGCAGCAGCCCAGATGGGTTTACCTCTGCATTGCCAGTTGCTCTGCTTCCATTGCTGCAACCACCCCCACAGTGCATTCGCCACCATCCATGAGTCAGTATAGAGAAAAAGTACTGGCCACTTTTCTCATTCAGCAATGTCCAAGGCCAGCTGGATGGCTTTCACTTCTGCAAACTGACTCGATTCACCCTCCCCTTCAGCAGTTTCTGCAAGTTGTCATTGAGGACTCCATATTGCTGCCTTCCATCTACGGTGCTTTCCCACAATGCGACAAGACCCATCAGTAAATAAGGCATATTGCTTTTCACTTTCTGACAGTTCATTATATGGTGGGGCCTCTTCAGCACGCATCACTCCTTCCTCCTCTGGTGACCTTCGAGAATCTTTACCCTCTGGCTAGTCCATGATGACTTCTAGAATTCCCAAACGACTGGGATTTCCTATTCGAGCTCGTTGTGTAATTAATGCAGCCCATTTACTCCATGTAGCATCGTTGCATGATGTGTAGAGGAGACCCTGCCTTTGAACATCCAGCCCAGCATGGGCAACCGGGGTGCCAAGAGGAGCTGTGCTTCAGTGCCAATCACTTCCGAAGCAGCTCGAACCCCTTCATAGGCTGCCAATATCTCTTTTTCAGTTGGGGTATAGCTGGCCTCAGATCCTTTGTATCCCCAACTCCAAAAGCCGAGGGGTCGACCTCAAGTTTCCCCTGGAGCTTTCTGCCAGAGGCTCCAGGTAGGACCATTCTCCCCAGCTGCGGTGTACAGTACATTTTTAACATCTGGCCCAGTCCGGACTGCTCTGAGGGCTACTGCACGAACTATCTCACGTTTAATCTGCTCAAAGGCTTGTTGTTACTCAGGGCCCCATTTAAAATCATTTTTCTTCCGGGTCACATAATAGAGAGAGCTTACAATCAAACTGTAATTCGGGATGTGCATCCTCCAGAACCCCACAGCACCCAAGAAAGCTTGTGTTTCTTTCTTATTAGTTGGTGGTGACATTGCTGTTATCTTGTTGATCACATCTGTGGGGATCTGGTGGCATCCATCTTGCCATTTTATTCCCAAAAATTGAATCTCCTGTGCAGGTCCCTTTACCTTACTCCGTTTTATGGCAAAACCGGCTGTCAGCAGGATTTGGATTATTTTCCTCTCTTTCTCAAAGACTTCTGCTGTATCACCCCACACAATGATGTCATCAATGTATTGCAGGTGTTCTGGAGCTTGCCCCTGTTCCAGCGTAGTCTGGATCAGTCCATGGCAGATGGTAGGGCTGTGTTTCCACCCCTGGGGCAGTCGGTTCCAAGTATACTGGACACCCCTCCAAGTACAAGCGAACTGTGGCTTGTACTCTGCTGCCAGAGGGATTGAGAAAAAAAGCATTGGCAGTGTCAATCGTGGCATACCACTTGGCTGCCTTTGACTCCAGTTCATACTGAAGCTCTAGCATGTCTGGTACGGCAGCACTCAAGGATGGGGTAACTTCGTTCAGGCCACGATAGTCTACTGTTAGTCTCCACTCACCATTAGATTCTCGCACTGGCCATATGGGGCTATTAAAGGGTGAGTGGGTCCTACTGATCACTCCTTGACTCTCCAATCTACGGATCAGCTTATGGATGGGAATCAGGGAGTCTCTGTTGGTGCGATATTGCCGCCAGTGCACTGTTGCAGTCACGATTGGCACTTGTTGTTCTTCGACCTTCAGCAACTCCACAGCAGAAGGATCCTCTGAGAGACCAGGCAAGGTGGACAGCTGCTCCACTTCCTCTGTCTCCAAAGCAGCAATACCAAAAGCCCATTGGTACCCTTCTGGGTCTTTGAAGTACCCTCTCCTGAGGTAATCTATGCCAAGGATACATGGAGCCTCTGGACCAGTCACAATGGGGTGTTTTTGCCATTCCCTCCCAGTCAGGCTGATTTCAGCCTCCAGTACAGTCAACTCTTGGGATCCTCCTGTCACTCCAGAAATAGAAATAGGTTCCACCCCTTGAAAGCTTGATGGCATCAGAGTACACTGTGCACCGGTATCTACTAGAGCCTTATACTTCTGTGGGACTGATGTGCCAGGCCATCTGATCCATGCAGTCCAGTAAATCCGATTGTCCCCTACCTCCACCTGGCTGGAGGTGGAGCCCCTCTAGTAGTCATCACATTGGTCACTCACATCTTGTAGAGATGGATTATTCTTCTTCATTACAGGAGCTGAGGTAAAATCTGCTCTTCCACTCCATCTGGGAACCTGCTCACCAGAGACTGAAGCCGCAGCCTTCATGGGGTGATCAGACTTGACCTTTGCTCTCCTTTTCAGTTCTCGCACCTGCTCCTCCAAAACTGAAGTAGGCTTTCCATCCCACTCCATCATATCTTCTCCATGATCCCGCAGGTAAAACCATAGGGTGGCCCATGTTGTATAACTTCTATATCTTCTCTGTCAAACAGTGGGACGCCTTCTGTTAATATCTGAGACGTGTGTTGGTACATGTGAGGAGCTGGATAGATCGTCTCTCAATTGTTGGAGGTTCTGGGACAGTTTTTCCACAGCTGAGATGATGGAAGGGGTGAGATTATCTTCAAACTCTCGGAGTTTATAAATCATTTCATCCACTGTTGGTGGTCTTATGTCACTCCAGGTTATTGTTGCCAATGAATGGGCATATGATTGGGGTGCATTCCGTGTAAATTTCCGCCACATGGGCCGTGTACATTCGACTTCAGCTGGGTCTATGGGTATATCCCCAACATTCGGCTTGGTAATATAGATCATCTCTACAATGGCTGATTCTCTCAGAGACTGGATGCCTTTCTCTAGAGTAGTCCACTTGGCTGAACGACTCATAACATCATCCTTCTATGGAAACCTATCTTTCATAGCTGCCAAGAGCCGCTTCCAAAGGCTGAGGGACTTTTTCTCTCTTGCAATTGCTTTGTCAATTCCCCCTTCCCTGGCAAGTGATCCCAGCTGTTTGGCTTCACTACCTTCTACTTCATGACCATCGGCCCCATTGTCCCAGCATCGGAGCAGCCAGGTGATGATGTGCTCCCCTGGCTGACAGGTAAAGTCTTTTCGCATATTCCGTAGCTCGGCTGAGGTCCGAGATCGGGAAGTCACCTCTTCTTTTTCTTCTTTATCATGTGATAATGACTCCTGGTCAGATGCTGTCCCAAGTAGTGACGTTTCTTCGTCTTGTTTCATCTTTCTTGCCTCTTTTTTGCTTTTCCTCTTGCGTACAGGGGCAATCGATATTGGTATGAGTTGGTCCTCTGGTTTAGCTGCGGTGATTATTACTGTGGTTTGGGTAGCCGCTGTACTTGTCACTGGGGTTTGAGTTGTGGCTGTACCTGTCGCTGGTGTTGTTGTAGCTGCTGTACTTGGAACTGGAGTAGCTGCGCTGTCCATTACTCCGCCCTCAGATCCAGAGACCTTTTTTTCCTTTTGAAGATGCTGGACAGTGTTAAACAAGGCTCTGTAAGCATAAGGCAAGCCCCAGCACGTTGCCATGATTTGTCCATCTCTGGTGTGACCAGCATGATCACACACCTCCTTTAAATGTTTTACTAATTTTTCTGGGTTTTGCATTTGTTCATTGGTGAAGTTCCAAAGCACTGGAGGGGCCCACTGGCCTAGATACTTGCCCATACTATCCCACACACCCTGCCACTCACGACTGTCCAGCCTTGGGGAAAATCTCTCGGCCATCCTGGATTGTAGTCTAACCCCAGACATGGCCCACACCCCACTCTGCTTAACTCTCCGAACCAGACTAAATAGTTGTGAGTAAAACATATTCAGTATGTGTGCCAACATGATAATTCCCATCACCACCAGCAGGCAGATCTCAAGGGTATCTAAAGGCCATTCAAACCCTTCAGAATTCTCAAATAGTGTTGTAAACAGCCTGGTGGGGGCGCCGGGAGCACAAAAGAATGTCTCCTTCACAGGCTGACCACCCGAGGAGGTGAAAAGAGACGTGTAATTGCTAAGAACTTCCATTATATACCTCCCAAAGTATAGAATTGGTGGCCACACTGGAAACACAAACCGTGTCAGTTTCATGATCACTGAGTCTATTGTATTAACAATCCGTGCAATACTGTATAATGTAACAAGAATCTTAACCCAAAACCCAGATATGAAAAATGTTAAGATAAGAAATACCGGCTGTAAGTAAAGTATCATACACTGAACCTGTGAGAACCAGAGCAACAACTTTGAGAGCCAGTAAATCAGCATTGTGACGAGTGGCTATTTTGTCTTTATCTCAACCCTTTTGTGCCCCACGTTGGGCGCCAAAAAGAACTGTCGTGGTTTAAGCTGTAAATTTCACTTCTCCCTCCTTCCCCCCTCCCCCCCCCCCCCCGATGGGGGGGAAATGGGGAGAAGAACCGAAGAAAATGTAACTCCCACGGGTTGAGATGAGAACAGTCCAGTAACTAAGATACAATACAAATCACTACTGCCACCACCAATAACAATAATAATGACAAAGTAAATACAAAGGAAGAGGATACAACTATTTCGCCGCCTGGCCGAGCTGAGAGACCACGCGGGAAACCAGCGAGAGCCCGCCCCAAACCACACATTTCCCGGTTCCCCCCCCCGAATCCTACCTCCTGGGCATGACGTGCTGTGGCAGGGAATAACCTCACTGGTCCGCCCGGGTCAAGCGCCCTGTCTCTGCCTTCTCCCAGCTCTCCCCTCCTTCCCGGCGTAACATGAGACTGGCGTAACATGAGACTCGGGGGAAGCCGAACCTATGACTCCCCCGGGAAGCCTGTTCAGTGCTTTGCTGCCCTCAATGTACTTCCTCGCGTGGAGGTGAAATTTCCTGTGTTTTAGTTTATGGCCACTGCTCCTCATTGTCTTGTGAGATCTGCCCATGCACCTGGCTGTACTTAGTGGGGGAGTTGTTAGGAGGGGTAATTTGGGTGTCTTTGTGAAAAAGCAAATATGAACAGTGATCCTTATACTGCAGAATATGAAGCACTGTGTGTGATGGCTGGTTTGTTCAGTCATACATTTCGACAGGTGACTGGCAATGTGTTCTCTCTCTCCTGCAGTATGGGATAAAGAAGAAGGAAGAAAAGGAAGCAGAGGCCCAGGCTGCACTTGAAGCTAATGCTGAAGGGAGTCTGACGCGCCCAAAGAAGGCTATCCCTCCTGGCTGTGGGGATGAGGAGGAGGAGGAGGAAGAAAGCATCCTAGACACAGTCATCAAATACCTACCAGGGCCCCTGCAAGATATGTTCAAGAAGTAATATATGCAGACTGTTAGATGGGCATAAACAGTACTGCAAAGAATTTTTCTTTTGCCCAATGGGGATTTATAATCTTGCCATCCATCTTGCAGCCCCAGCTCTGCCTTTTACTGCACACTGAGATTCCCTTTGCTTATCATTCCCCTCTGAGTGCCTATTGCCCTTTGCTCATCCGTTTCTTTTTTGTATATAGTCACATCCAGTAGATGCCTCTGAATGGATGTAAAAATTAAAAAGCTGCAGATAATACAACTTTTATTATAAGCCATAGTATGTATGTAAAGGCAACTGTACATTAAACATATAAAAGGAAAAACCTTATGTGCATTTCAATTCAAAGCAGGAAGGAGGGTTCACTAAGTGTGAACAGTGGCTTCTTTAATTTTCTTTCTCTTATTATTATTGATAATAATTACTAGCCATTATTTCTTGTTGATTGGCTCATAGTAGCCATTTGATGTTAAGCACATCTGCCCTTGGAAGGGATATCACAGTTCTCCCAGAGGCAGAGCTTTCCTGGTTTTATTCCATCACTGTCATAAATAAGAGATCATTTGAAATGTAAATCTAGCATGACTTACACAGCTGACATCACTCAGAACTGCGGAAGAAGTGAGCCATCTGCCCTCAGATGCTGGTATGTTAGATGCCTCAGAATCTAAGGAAGAGTTATGTTAATTCAGGAATTAGCCATATACTTAACTTGAAAAGGCAGATTTGGTCAGATAGTTGCCATACAGGGAGCTGAAACCACAGGAGAGTTCACGGTGCTCTGGTAGAGGATCTCCCCAACCCCTTTGAAGCCAGTGACCAAGTACATTGGTAACTCTGATTAACTAGCCCTCCTTGTGCCCATTGCCATACTCAACTGTCCCATTCCCATCAGTGCTTGCAGGATGGACATTTGAATTTCAGTGTATTGTGTCTGTGTCCTGTCCAGCCTTTCCTGCAGCGTGTGGGAGAGTGTGGTGGCCTGAATGTTAGCCATACATGGCCCTAGACACCCAGAAATCCTGGGTATGCCTGCTATGAGACATGCTAAATTACTGTGTTGCCTTGGGGCAGTCACTTATTTTCCTATCCCACACAGCTGCTCCAGCGGTGTAATGTAGGTTTCAGTCTCTACCTACTATAAAGGCATAAAGTGAGGATGATTGTCGAGTGCTGTGAAGAAGCTAATTAATATTGTCAGAGTGTGTGGCTCCCCTTGATTCCAGTACGGTGGCAGGAATTTTTTCTCTCACTACTATATTTGCTGCCCTTCCCAGACACAGAGGTCTTCTCCGTACAGGTCTGTGCATATTGAGTAACTGCATAAGATAAGCCAAATTCTACTGCAGATGTTGGTCTGCTGGTATACGCAGACTTACATAAACAGTCTGATTTTGAACACAGACCCTCATGGTCAGGTGTCATTTGAAAATGATCCTGGCATTCTTCTGTTTGTCTAGGCCTCCGTAGTTGCTTCTGTGGGAGCATCATGCCATCTCAATCTTACAGTTCTGTAGGACAATTATGGTTTGATCTGATAGAACCACCATTGTTCATCCCTGTCATAGGAACAGAAAAGTTTCCCAAGTATATGGAAGACATTTGGCAGCAAAAAAGAAAGCAATTTCAGACACTTCATTATGTACCTAAATTAATCATTGGACTTCAATGGAATTTCCTTAATGCACTTGTTCAGTGGAAACGCATTTATGCAAACATCTCAGTACTTCCCTGAACAAGAAATTTTTAAAGATTATTATCATCTGTTCAGGTAAGCAGAACAAATCTGTCCCATGGTTAATGCAGTGGGCTTGTGAATTCCGTGCCTTTTAGCAGTATCTCTCATAAAAGGGAAAAAATATTGTGAAAGAGAAGACATGTATTTATTTTACCCTCCTTACCCAATCCAGGCCCTTGTTTCATCACAAGAAACTTCAACTGTAAGTTTCTACCAAATCCAAGGTGAAGTCTGACTGATTACAAATCAGAACCAGCTGATGAAGATGCAATTTATTTCAGGCTGTGTCTACAAAGAAGGTGTGTTCATTCAAGTACCAGCTGCCAAGGGCTTCACAGAGGAAAAAGAAGACAGGTTTTACTCTTTCAGATAATATCAGTTGCTTTTTTCCTAACTTTCATTTAAAGCAAGGTGAATGTCTCACCACCTTCAAGACTTTAACAACACAGATCACTCTTTATCTCTGAATCCATGCTTGGGTGTAGCATAACCGTGTTGCGCAATTTACTGTTTCTAGGGAGAGTGTCCTACTCACCCATGAAAATTCAGCAATTAGTAATTAAAACCTATTTAAGCCAAGCTGACAGAATTGAAAACTCACCATTTGTCACAAAGGCAGCAGCTCTCCACAGAGGGAACTAAATCCAAAATGCCTGAAAGCCAAAAGGCAGATGATGGCTCCTTGCTCTGTCTACTCATTGGCAGTGAAATCTAGATCACACTGAGACACAGACATCAATCTTTTATAAATGCTCTGTCTAATCTCTGTCCTGCATCCTTTGCATAAGTAGAACCAGCAGAAATGTGCCGATGCTAAAAGGAACATATCTATTCATACTTCCTGTAGCCTTGTGCTGGAGTACTCTGCAAACGAATCAGGAGGATGAACTCATTCCGCTATTCTTTGGCCTTTCTCTACCACTTGCTTGTTGATCTTTCCTTAGCCCCTATCATGGACTCAGTTCTTCTTTCAACCAAATACACTTCTTGATGTAGAATCAGAATTTTCTGCCTGTTGTGCTCCTTGCAGAATGGTTCTGCCAACCACTTGTATATCTTCACAGTCTCTGGCCGCTGGATGTGCATGTGTGTGCACGTATGTGTGGAAGAGGGGGAAAAGGGAGAAGAGGGAAGGGAAGAGTGTTTGGTGTCATGTTTTTAACTGTCACAGCAGCTCTGCCATTGAATGACTTGTCTAAATGTTTGTAAACAGGTAATGCTGTCCGTGGGCATGTAGCATTAGAAATACTCCTTTAGTGAACTGAACTGAGCTGTATGAACATCTGGGTCCAAACACTGAAAAGGGCCGTTAAGAACTCTGTACTGAGTTTGTTAGACCTCAGAGATCAGGAGAGAAAGGGAAGGTGGTTTATTAAATGTTTGATGATTCTTTTCTAGTGTGGGAGCTTCCCAGACCAGTCATGTCATCACTTCTGTACCTCAGCTGTCCAAACCAGCATTTCCTCCATAGACAGCAGAGAGCTCAGCCAGGCCTGAGTTGGTAGTTTCTATTTTAATTGTAACTTTTTTCAATAAAGAAACGTGACAGGATATCTACTGCAGTAGATATCTGGTAGTTTTTGGTAGTATCTGGTAGGTTTTTTTGGTACTGGGTAGGTTTTGCTTGGGTTTGCCTCACATAACTTTTGGCACCTTGTATGAGTTGCGGACCTCTCCTCAAGTCACACCACTGTCCCTGAAGGGCCTCAGCCATGCTGAATAGACTGGAGAGCAGGCACTCTCCCTTCCATTCTGCCCATCCGTCTCCATTCCCACTCTGAAATGGCAACATGGGACACAGACACCTTTGGCATGAATGTGAGAAGCATTGTCTCAGACCCTTTCTCCCTCAGCACTGAAGCAGGTGTTGAAGTACTTAAATGAGACCAAAGACAAGTATGGTTCATTGTTTGGATTCTGAATATCTCTTTGTATTTTCATGCAATTGCTTTATTTGCATCACTGGTCTGTTCAATCTCAGGTAAAAGAGGTCTTTAATTTTTTTTTTAACTAGTTTTTATTTACACAGAAAGGTTGGTAGCTAGGCACTGCAGCCATTTCCTTCACAGTTCCAAGACCTTACTTGTTAGAGGGAAAACAATTCAAAGGGCCTCCACATTTGGAGGGTAAACGATTTAGTTTACACTTGACCTTGTGAACTCACATTTATATTTAGAGAAAGCCATATGAAATCAGACTGCAATATTATCAATGCCTATCTTGTGTTTAAAATAAAAACCAAAATATAAGATCATGTGCTAAATCACTATGGAGTTCCTCTATGTTTCTAATCTTATACGTTGGCTTAGGTTCCTCCCAGCCCCTGTCCTCTGT
This sequence comes from Myiopsitta monachus, assembly GCA_017639245.1. Lineage (NCBI taxonomy): Eukaryota > Metazoa > Chordata > Aves > Psittaciformes > Psittacidae > Myiopsitta > Myiopsitta monachus. The sequence goes on from CM029941.1 coordinate 73,071,066, forward strand.
CAAGAAAGACCATAGCAATGCTGCTGAATACATCTTTTGGCAAGCTTACTGTGCTAGAACAAGAATTGTTAGAAGTTAGCTGTTGTGACCTCAGCGTAATGTCTTATGTATCTGAAAGTCGTCTGTAACTGTTCTGACTATATGTTCTCAAGATTAACTGTTTCTTCATGCATTGAGTTAGTAAAAGATTTCATTACTGTCATTAAAAAAATTGCTTGCTTTCTCACACAGAGAGCAAAATTCAACTTCGCCATGCATTTTCTAGTAGAAGTGTTACCCAGCTTCCTTTCAGATGCATGCAGTATTCTCCAAGCAACTAGAAGATGATTTAGAGACTTTGTGATTGTGAACTTAATTTGTTACTTCCCTGCTACTTTTTCTTGCATGATGTGGGTAAATGGTATGATGTTCTTTTAAAATGGAATCACAGCCAATAAAAATACAGGTGATTTCATACTTTTTTTTTTGCAATGCTTTCCAGTGAAATTCTGCCAGGCTACAAAAAAAAATTGAAGTATGAATGCTGATATACAAATAGAATAGTAAAAGAATCGAGAAACAGGGGTATTATTTGGAGGCTTGACATATACAGGTGATTATTATATTTTAAGTAAGTTTTGCTATTAGGAATTAATGTTCCTTAGGAAGAACGCAACATTCCTTTGAATGAAACACAGGCATCTAATTATGGTTTAGTGAGAATATGTCTGGATCCTAAAACAAAAAGTGTAAAAAGTTAATTTGCAATGTTATCAAATATATCTTTGGATCCAGGTTTTGTGATGCATACAAAACTCTTTGGGTGGCAAGCTGTGCACAGCTAAACTTTATTTTATTTGTTCAGGGTCAAATCAGTAGTTGCTATGTCCAGCAACATGTTAGAAAGAGATACAACCATACAATTCATAGGAAATGTAGATAGTGTTTTCCTCGGGAAAGCTTTTTTTTTAGGAGCACTGCATGGAGATGTGTTGGGGTTTTTACTAACAGAAGCAGAAACAAGACTGTCACAGAGAAATCAGCAAGCACATCATGAATGGTTCTGCTGAAAAATCACTCAAGTTACAGAGGTGTGTTAGCAACTTATTTCTCATACAGTTTGTGAACACTTCCAGGAATAGTGATTCCACCACTGCCCTGGGCAGCCTGTTCCAATGCCTGACCACCCTTTTGGAGAAGAAATTGTTCCTAATATTCAGGATAAACCTCCCCTGGCACAGCTTGAGGCTGTTTCCTCTTGTGCTGACTTTTGTTCCTTGGAAGAAAAGACCTGAAACCTCCTGGCTCCATCATCTTTTCAAGTAGTTCTAGAGAGCCTTCTCTTCTCCAGACCAAACACCCCCAGTTCCCTCAGCTGTTCCTCTTCCAAGTTGTGCTCCAGGCTCTTCACCAGCTCCATTGCCCTTTTCTGGACCCGCTCCAGCATCTCAATATCTCTCCTGTAGTGAAGGGCCAAGAATTGAATACAGGACTCAAGGTGCAGCCTCTTTAGTGCCCAGTCCAGGGAGATGATCACTGCCCTGGTCCGGCCGGACACAATACTGCTAATATAGTCCAGGATGCCATTGACCATCTTGCCTGCCTGGGCACAAGCTGGCACATGTTCAACTCCGTCAATCAGCACCCCCAGGTCCTTTTCTGCTGAGCAGTTTTCCAGCCACTCTTCCCCAAGCCTGGAGCATTGCATGGGTTTGCAATGGCCCAAGTGGAGGATGTTTGCCTTGTTGAACCTCATAACATAGGCATAGATCCAGCCTGTCCAGATCCCTCTGCAGAGCCTTTCTATGAAACATCTATGTTTTCTTGAGCCTCCAGTATTTAGAGGGAAGCAGAGTTCTGCTAGTGCTACAGGATGGGAACCATATTTTCACATCAGGTTTGCTTTCCTCCCAAACCCAATTTCTTATACTGGAAGGCCAGATGTAGCAGTGTATTTGTCAAGGTCAAGCTGCAGCAGCTGAGAGCCCTTCAAGTCAGAAAAAAACATCTTTAAAACTTATGTGATGAATATTTTAGCAGTGCTATGAAAGGTTTAGACCATGGAAAGCAACAACTGCTTGACTGAAGATGTAGTTCAATTCATTTTTAATGAGAAAAAGTATTTAGGATATTATTTTTCCAATGTCTTAACTATGAGTTTAACAAGAAGTCAAACCCAAGAAAAAGCCAGTCTTCTTGGGAAGAGACAATGTGATTTGAAATGGAATTTGGTATTCAGACTTTGTATTCCATTTCAACTTTCACTTTATTGATGGTGATAATGGCAAAAGTATGTGTATAATTGCTTCAGATTTGGTTATGTAAGTCATTATCCTGTAGGTCATGCATGGTTTAGATGGGGATCTTTGCTATTTCAGTTTTGTAGCTTGGTAAGCTGTTAATTTTCTGCATATGTGAGCCCAATATCTAGGAGCTGGCTTTTAAACCATTGAAAAATGAGACACCTTTCCAGGTTTCCTTACCCTATCAACAGCTAAACAGATAGTCACCAGATATTCACCTATCAGCCTCAAAGAATCCTTTTTTTGTGGACGACTGAGCACAGCAAATCTCAGACCAAATGTGACTATTTTAAAGTAAATGCATTTACAAATAAATAGATTAATATGATTGACTCTCTGGAAAAATACCTTGCTACTGAAACTCATCTGGGAAACTTGGGCATAAAACCCACAGCAATTACTTCTTTCTAAATAACAAATTCTGGCACTTCTACTGCAAACATTTAGCAAATAATCACGTTGCAGATTGAAAGCCCTTCTTATTTAGGTGATTCAATCTTGTTTCACAGTACTAAATGGGGATGAAATGCAAGCCATTTGGAGATTTTTCATATTGTGTTATAGTATAGCATTAGAAAGGTCCTAATGATCTTGGCTTTTACCTAAAAAAAAAATAAAAACCTTCATCCTCTGTAGGACTGTAGCCATTTCTAAGTGAAGACAAGCCAGGCTGGCTTAATAAGCTAAGGCAAAGAGAGAAAAATTAAATGCCCACTATACAGTTAAAATCATGGGCTGGCAGACGGCAATTGCTCATGGATTTTTTAGGTCAGCTCAACAGACCTCTGTGCTACTTTGAGGGGGAAAAAATGTGAAGAGAATGTTTTAGCAGAAATTTCCTAGGCAGTGTATACAAGTTTTCTTACATACTGAGGTTGTGAGTGGTAGGAATACTGCACAAGAACAGGCTGTGGCGAGCCATCCCCATGCAAAGCACAAGGGAGAACATTACCCAGTTGTAAGAATCTAGTTAACTTGCTTCAGAAGAAGCTAGAGCTACACAGCTCCGTATTTACAACCCTGGTGAAGAAAAAATAATGATATAGTAATAATAATGATATAATAATAATAATGACACTGACCCCTCTTCCAGATGTGCCAGTGGGATGAGCTGTCCTTTACATAAGCAGCCTTCTCTGAGGAGTCCCGCAATTCAGATATCAACAATATCCAAAGAATGTATGTCAGAAAGACTCTTGGGAACGATGTGATGGAACAAATGAAATTCATGTGACTTCTCAAATGTTACACAAGTCTATGACACCAACTAAAATTAGTTAGAGCAGCTTTGGTGATAGGCAGCTATTTAAATGTATATATTTTTCAGATGGAAATTTATTTACCTGCTGTGAAGCCTGTAATATGCTTAAAGAAATGGAGCAGATGGGGTGGGCCCTTAAACAGCTAACTGTGCTTCCTAAGCAGATTAACAAATAGGGAAGACATAGGCAGTTCATTACAATTAAATGTTCGTCAAGGATAAAAACCACCTGCTGTTGATTTGTTTCCCCACATGAACTGATCTAAGCCTCTTTAAAGCTGACTGTGGAGTGGCCCTTATTCACTTAATGGTATTTTTTGTTCCGCAGAGACTGCACGTGTTTTCCTCTCAGAACTCATTCAATTCCTTTCTACCCTCATTTTCTTTCTCAAATGCTGATACAAGACAATCATGCCTCACTTGAATTATTCAGATGATGGTACAGCAGTGTTAAATTAACTCTCAACAGAAATGGAATATCAAGCATCTCACCATGAGCTTTTCTCTAAAGTCAGAAAATTCTCTGAACTAAGAGTATTTACTCTAGCATTTTACTCACTTGTGATTATTATATTCTCTCCAGACGAAGGATCCCCCAGAAGCAATTGAGACAAACTTGTTAGCTTATTTAAAAAAAATAAAGAATAAAACTTCTTATATCTTAACATATTAACAAGTAATGGCAAAGATTAATGAAGAACAAAAAAATTTTGCAAGTCCTCTTCCTGCCTCTCTTCCATTTAGTAGCTCAAAGTGGGGACCCCAGAAAGGTTGTAGTCGTCAAGAAAAGCAATGCTTAGGGCTGCACAAACGTGGAGTTCATTGTGAGTGATGTCCAATAGTACTATGGTTGGCTGTAATCACTGTCAGTGACATACGTGACTAGACGTCTCCAGTTAAGACCAGTATCAATAAGGGTTCCTTATGGAAGCAAGCTGGCATATGTACATGGTCTCAGATATGATACCAACTGCTGTCAAGGAAAAAGCAGAGGCCTGCCATTAAAGGCTTGATTCCAGCAGATCTCCTGTGCCAGAACACTATTATCTGGTCCAGAAACCAGAAAGGCGGAGAGAGCACTGCACTGAAAGTGAGTTACTGTGCTAAAACACACTTCTCCAGTGACGACTGTAAAAGTCTTAAACCCCATCTGTCCTGGCTTGTAAATCCCTGGACTGGTTATATCCAAAGACAGTGCCGAGACATCATGACTAAATAAAAACAAGAGGTATGAGAAAGGACACAAACACACACTTGTAGTGGTGTGGCACATGATGGGATGGAGAATGGTGCCTCAGGGACCTTTGTGTTGCTCTGGAGAGGCAAGGATGGGGTAAATATTCATTCCTCTGTCTACAGTTTATAAGTCTTTCTGCACAGTCAGTCTTGACAGTGCTCCAGTTTGCTGAGCAGTGAAGGACTTAGGGAAAGTGTTCTGTGAGTCTGGGAATCTCAGGGCTTGGCTGTGGACATATAAGAAATGCTGACCAGAGCTGAAGTATGGTACATTAATTACTTATGTCATCTAAACTCTGCTAGGGAACCTGTTTGTCTTCCTTGCCCAGAACAGAAGGCCCATTCTCAGCTGTGCCCATTAACACATGGTTTTCTCTAAAGCACAGGCTTCTAGACTCCACATATTTCCCATTTTCAAACCTTTGTTCTTTTTACCTGGAAAGGGAAAGGATGAGGCACTTCCACGTGAAAACATTTTTTACAAGCTCCATCCTTGCATTAAATGGCTCTTATTTCTTCATTGCCATACTGAAGGTTCATTCCTTTGCCTTTTTGCTGATGTAGATCTGGGACACCTACCCTCACAGTGGCCAGTTCATAAGATCAGTAGCTTCTTTGTTCCTATGTCCTTTGTGCCAATCACCTCAGACATGTTGAGAAGCTTCTCCCAGGCAGAGAAAAAGCTGGTAATGAATGAGTTTCAGGCAGTGAAGCAGACAGTTCTGCTCAGCCTTCACTGGTAGGTTTCCAAGCAGATGTCCAAATTTGCTCTCAGAGACCACCCCAGAATATGCACATAGCACCAAAGGGTTCCCCAAACTTCACTGGAACACTGAAGGTGAGTGACAGCATACAGGACCTTCATACTTTGCTTCCTCCTTCCATACCTCCTTTCTTACAACCCTTCCACACCTTTTTCAATGGCCTGCCTAATGTATCCTGACTCTTCGGTTAGCAGCACTTAGCGAGACTCTGTGATCTTATCTAACTTCTGGGGATTAGAGGGGCAGGATGGGAGTTTTTAAATCCTTGCTCACAGATATGACACAAGGTCTCAATGAGCTTTACATGTTGGGCAAAAATGCCAGAGCATTCCTTGTGCCAGTTACACTTGCTTCTCTGGGGTGGTAAGGTTAAGAAACATACTACCCAGCCATGTTAGCTCCAGTTCTTTCCAAAAATCGAGTGTTGCATTCAGGATCATGCAGCATTTTTATATGCAGTCATCACAGAGTGTTCAGATAAGAAGAATAACAGCAACATCAGTAAACCTCTATTTGGAGATAAAACACACTTCCCCAATATGTTGCTGCTTGGCTGAGAACATCTGGCTCTGTTCCTCTCTAACTCTCTGCAGGCATTTAACACCAATGTAGTTCATTAACTGGTAGAGATTAAAGATTATATCTTCACAGATTGCCTTGCTATTGTCAATAGACTCTGGTGGGTAACAGTGAAGAAACTCTTCATGCTCCTCTGAGAAAGATGTCTGTAATCTAGGGAGGAAAAAAACAAAAAACAATTCTTTTCTTCAAGAGAATTAATTATACCTAAGCTTTCCATGCTACTGGGACAGTGTTATAAAAATCTGATGAAAAATGACAGAGCAATAAGAAATATACCCATATTAATAAGCCTGGATTTGGCTTGGCTGTTGGGAAATTAATTCTAATTAATTCATCAAAGAATGGTCTCTCTTATTTCCCAGTGGTTTCAAAGAGATACTGATTTGACAAAAGCATCATATGCCTAGAATTTTGATTTGTCTAAACAAAATTGCACTGCATCCAAAGCCAGGTCTTTTCAAGTTCAAAGCACTTCTGAGCAGCACTAGGGTGATATGAGGAGCATCACCATAACATGATTTTATTACTCTTTCACCCCTTTACATGGGCCTTTCTTCAGCAGGATTTAGTTAAGAAATGTCACACATTCCCTTAAGATCCTTACTACTGTGATCTCAATGGAGGCCCAAGGGATGTCCTGACGGCTGATCATGGAAGAAAACTCACCACACCTTTCAAGGGCAACTCTCATTATACCCTGCCCAATTTCTGCAGAAGCACCTCTTGTTACCTCTGGAGCAACTGGGATGCCATCTCAGTGATACTACTAAGACATAGCAGTATTATTAGATGTCAGTGCAATGTAAGATGTCAAAAAATTGATAGAAAAATAGCTTGGTGTGAGACAGTTCTGGAAAATCTCCCTTTGCCTTCTCTAGGACGGACTGTCTGTTGTGGGCGCTTAACATAACTCCAAAATGTACTGTCATGGGTTCAGCAGTAGCAGTCGTTTTTTCTCCTTCTTGGTAGCTGGTACAGCGCTGTGGTTTTGGTTTTGGGCCTGGGAGCAGCGATGATAACACCAGTGTTTATAGTTTCTGCTTGACAATGTTTTGGCCTGGCCAAGGACTTTGAGTCTCATGCTATGCCACGGAGGAGGAGAAGCCCCAGGAGGAAGCAGAGACAGGACACCTGACCCAAACGGACCAAAGCGGTTATTCCATACCACAGCACGTCATGTCCAGGATGTGAACACGGAGGGCAGAGAGCTGGAAGGGTGTGGTGGTGGTAGTGGACTGGGGGTGCACGGTATGGTCAGGTTTTTGGTATTGGGGGGCTCACTGTTGGGGGGTGCACTGGCTGGGTCAGGCTTGGTGAGCAGTTTTATTCTCTTTCTTTGCATTTCTCTTGTATTATTATTGGTGGTAGCAGTAGTGATTTGTGTTATACCTTAGTTACTAAACTGTTCTTATCTCAACCTGTGCGAGTTGAATTCTTTTGATTCTCCTCCCCATCCCCCCGGAACGGGGGGAAGAAAGAGGGGGAGTGAGTGAGTGAGTAAAACTGCGTGGGTTGGGGGCTTAAACCATGAAATGTACGCACAAAAGCTCCCTTGCAAGTGGATGCCACCATGCCAGATGTCCACATGAGCAGAACAGAAAAACTTGCATGAGGATAATCCGGATTTTCAAAAGCTTCCCATCTTCACTGACTCTGTGTTTATGGACAAGCCCAATCTTGCAGGACCACAAGTGCCATGAAGCTGTAGCATATCCGTGTGCCAAATAGAACCTGCAGTCCAACCATGGTTTGTGGTTAAATATTTGCTATGCTATGGCAACAGGTGCATGGGGCAGAATGTGGTTTATCACTGTGACTAGACAAGGAAAGGGAGGATCAGACAGCACTGGAAGACTACTACTACCTTTTACAGGTTGACTACTGATGACAAATTACTTTCCAAGGACAAACTGCCAGTGAACGTGCTCCAACTCTGCCATGCATCTGGATGAATTTGTGTGGAATTTTAAGGCAGAAGATGAATGGCTATGTTACACCATTGTGATTTGACTCCACACAGTAGGGCTGCCTTCCATAGCTCTCTTTTAGACTCCCCTTGTCATCAGGGTTGCCATGAAAATATCTTTTTACAAAGATCACACACTATTATGTCTCTATGAATCACAGAGTATATCTGGGCCTGTGTCTTCAGCACAAAGACCTGAGGAAGCAGAGAAACCAAACCTCCTTACTTGGAGTAGTAAGTGTCTTCCAAGGGAGTATGAGATGGGATAGAGAAGAGGATGAGGACATTCAAGAGACAACAGTTACTTCTGTCCTAAAAAACCTGCACGTTTTTGTGAACACATCCTGTAAAGCTAAGAAGTGACAAACTCAAGCTCCAGTTAGGCTGCCATCTCCCCAAAGACCAGAGCTATCAATCTGCTTGGTAATTACTCATGAATATCCTCTTTAATTCAAGATTGACTGTAAAGAACAGGCTGCTTTTTAACAATATTACATGCAAAATTGTAAAAATGGAACTAATAACCATGTTTTTAACCTCTGCCTTAGATCTCTCCCATATACAAAGCCCACAGTAAAAAGCCATTCTCTGCTCACAGTAAGCGCTGGGTAACACACAACAACCAAACCATGTCCACTCTGCTTTAAAACAACTCATAACTGCAATAGCCACTAATAAACACTGATTTTAGCAGCAACAATCACATAGGAGTCTAATGAGGATAAAACATTTGAGATTGGCATTACTTTGAATTGTGGCATTGCAGCTTATCAGGATTTAAAAAATTAATTACTTCTGAAGCTGGGCAAAAGTTAAGTTCTTCAAGTAAAACAAAACAAAAAGAAAAACACAGACCAACAAATAAGGTCTGGTTTTAATCATAATAACAACTTTGTATATGAGAACCTGTAGGCAAGCATGTTTTTGACATTGTCACATGACTGCATGAAACTAACAATTACAGCTGATGGAGGCAATGGAGAAACTAATCCCACAGCAATAAACACAGCCTTCAAAAATTCCCTGTCTTCCAGAAGACAAAACTGCCTGAATGATGGAAAGCTAGTAGCAGACTGCAAATGAGAGCAATTGTCAGAGCTGGATGTGAGTGAGTCTGAAGTATTAAAATTACACAGCAAGTCCACAAGGCATATGCAGTTCCTGGAAAAAAGGCTGCTATAGGATGTGCCATCAGTTAAACACACACAGATACACCACACACCAGGCACAATATCCCAGCCCACAAAACCTCGATAAAGTAACACCACAAGCACTGTGTTCTTGGCTTGCAAAAGTCTCTCACAGCAGCAAACTTGAGATAATTGCTTTTTTTTTTCTGCTAATAATGTCTTGGCTTTGAGACCTCTCTGGCAAAACGCACGATCAGAATAAGGGAAAGAGTTGGAGTGTAGTGTCTCATCCAGCTCTCAGAATGAAAACAGGAGTTAAACAGGAGCGATACTCTCTTCTTCATGGCCAGGGAAAGAACTGGATTATTCCAATGGTACTGAAGTGGATCCTAGGGGAGGGATGCTGGCGTGTCAGTGGCTTGGAGTGAAATAAGTGGACTGGAAGCTAAATCACCAGACTAGGATGTAGGATAGTGTCTCTCTGCCTCTTCATTTTGTCACCTTTCATCTGGAAGTTAGAAATTTCAACTGATATTTTGCTCGAGTGCAAGGTGCCACTGTGGTTTCAGATGCCTGAGACCGTAACATTTTCCCAGAATATAAAACATGGCATTGGAGAAGCAAACTGCCAAGATAGTTGAACTCAGCTTAGAAATGAAACAAACAAAAACCATAGAAAAAGGGTGTTTAAATCCTATGGCATGGATTAATTATCAGATTCTTCTTGCAGGAAGAAAAACAACCATTTGAGAATCCTGCCAAGGATAGAGTGAGGCACTTCAGTCATAAGAGGAAAGTAGAACCGTTGATTGCTATAAAACAGTGATTTAACAAAGCTTGATAATACATGTGACAGTGATTTAACAAGATTTGATGGTGAGGAGCAATTAGTTATTGCATACAGGACAGGATCTGACAAAATTGTCAGACAGGTCCTCGCACTGAATCATGTGGCTCAGGAAGGACTCCCATGCATTTTAAGCTACTCAGATGGCAGTTTAGGTGCTGCTGGATGCAACTTTAGTCCCAGAATTGATCAGCTGTTTATGTCTAAAGAATCATATATGCACAATTAATCCTTTAGATCACTTAGCTGAGATTTCAAAATTTATCATGCTATTAATTTGTTACTGATAATTTGTTGCAGCAAAGAATGTCACAGCCTCAAGGAGTAACTTGAGATGTGTCACTACTCAAGGGAAATCCTGATGTCTAGCCTACTGCCATGCAGGAGAGCTCAACAAGCCCTGCGATGTCCACTATGGAGTAGGATATTTGACTTCTAGTCATATTTGCTTACTGACTACTTTCTTCCAGGTTTCGCTTTAGTCAGGCCTTGACCAGCACTATGGTTAGGTGGGAGCATTGTTCAGATTAACCCTTGGCTATTGTGTTGTTGTCTGTCTCTGAATCCACTTCAATTTGGATGCAGCCATCATGACCAGATGCATCCATTACGGTTGCCAGAGGTAGTTATTAGTTGAGCAGGGTTACAAAATAAAAGGTCAGGTAGTAGTGGTTAGAGAACATGGCCACAGCCCAAATGAATGTTCCTTGTGCAGGAACTCTCAGAAAGAGGTTGTTTACTGTTCTGAGACTTAAATATGAACTTTCTATCAATTATAAATGCAAAATATATGAGGGTTTCAATCTTTGAAAGGTAGCAAAATATTCAAGGGCATGCTTCCAGATGTAGAGACATGTTCTCTCATGTTTATGTTACATGCTGTAACACAGCATCCTCTTGCTAATCCATTTCTATTTCATTTTTGTCTTAAATATTAATTTCAGGGGTGTGAAATAATTTACAAAGTCATGCATGGTACTAAAGTAAAATTATATAAAACTGAAAACATATCCAAAATTTATAATCCTTGTATAAGTTCACTTCCACAGCCTTCCTAAAGTTGACCTATGGTATTAACAGATTCCATGGAGGATATTATTTGAAGATATTTTTACATGTCTCTTTTCAGGCATTAAATGAATTAAAACCAGGAACAATTTGTCAGGAGATAAGACTACTACTACTGCCTGCTGCTAGTAAGTGCTTCCTGTAAGCTTCTAATTAATGAAAGAATTAGAATTGTTCATTGCTTTTCAGACCTTCTTTTCAGCAAGAAATTTTGGTGGAGGTTCACATGATATTCATCTTACATGTCTTATCCTGGCTACACTTCTCTGAGCTGTCAGAACCAGCACTTCAGCAGACAACTGGTCATCCCATCTCCTGCCTCAGCATCTATTGCCCTGCTGCCTTCAAGCCCACCATTTGCTCTTTTTTACAAGTCCAGTTTCTGTCATTAGCTGATTTTATCCTCCTCCAATCCTGGTATGCTGGGGATTTGATGTTGTTTTGGGATCAGTCTGGGCTAAGTAGTGGAGACTATGCCAAATATGACTTAAACTACCTGTGTTCGGTTCTTATGCTGTAAGAGAAGGACGAGGAAACTTGTAAAGCAACCCAATACAGAATGCTGCTGAGGTCAGACCAGCATTGCGTCCAAGTTAATCCTATTTATCTGAGACATCTTTCTCATGACACAGAGAATCACCACATTCCAAGCATGCGAAAAGGAAGTCAGGCTTGGGCATTTGCCCCTTAGAAAGGCGATAAGGTTTCTGCAGTAGCAGTCCCATAAAAAGGCAGCATCAGTCCTGTAAAAACTAAAGCTTTAAATTGAGTTAAAAAGTGGAAGTTAAAAGTTAAAGTTTCAGCACAGATAAGAACATTTCATGCGAGTTTTGAGCTATCTTTTGAGAAGCCTTTTTTTTAATAGTATTTCTCAAGAAATTGGTTAGTAAAGCTGACATTTAATTGTATAATGGCTGAAAATAACTTCATATCATTTAGCAAAGACTTTGGTTTAATCTTTCCTTTTAAATTAAATTTATCACAATGATGTATTTGCATTATTAAATCATCTTGAATTTGCAAGATTTTAAAACCAATATATTTTTAGAATGACTCATTTTCAATCAATAATCTGAATGTTCCTGCCAGGAGAAAGCAGAATGCATGAGGCACAGCAGGGACAGCATTCTCTCAGGGAAGGGACGGAGGCCAATGTGATTTTCTGCATTGTGCACTGCATTAAAGGGGAGACCTTGTAATAGTCTTCCAATACCTAAAGGGGCTGACAAGAAATCTGGAGAGGGACTTTTGAGAAGGGCCTGCAGGGACAGGACAAGCGGAATGGCTTTAATGTGACAAAAGAGAGATTGAGATGAGACACTAGGAAGAAGTTCTTCTGTGTGAGGGTGGTGAGGCCCTGGCAAAAGTTGTCCAGAGAAGCAAGAAATGTTCCTATGCTGTGCTTTGTGTTTTGCTAAGTCTGCATTACTTAAAAATATCTGCTGCGTAAATAAATATATAAATAAACCCTAACAAACAAACCGCAGCCTGTAAGATGTTAGCTGAAATGTTAGGTTGAAAAAGTCTTCACTCATTAACGAAAAAAACAAAGAAGGAATTTAATTCGCTAATGTCATAGTCTGCCAGCACGGTCATAGTGAACTGAGAGCTTGAAGATTAATTATCTTTGAGAGCTCCAGTGATACACTAGCTGATCCTCTATTATATTTTAGCTATATGATACACGCCCATGAGTTCAGGAGTGTTCCTTAACCAGCTGGCACCAGACCAAGTAGGCCCTGAGTTCAGAAAACCTAAGAATGATTTGAGATGGATCAGCGGGGTTATTGGTCGTATTTCTAAACTATTGGAACAGGTTGCCTAGGGCAGTTGTGGAATCACCCTCCCTGGAAGTGTTCACAAACTGCGTAGATGAGGCCTTCAGTGACACGGTTTAGTGGTACACTTGGCAATGCTTGATGATCTAAAAGGTTTTTTCCAGCCTGGTTGATTCTGTGATTCTTTCCAGCACCTTGGAACACCAGTCACATTAATGATAATTGCCTTCCTGCAACACAAGGAACTCTTGGCACTCAAAAGACAAGGGCATTCAACAGGAGGTGGCAAACAACAGCTTTAATTCCTAAGGACCACTTTGTGCTGCTTCCCATCCCTTTGGCCTTTTCACAGGTGTTTGGTGTTTTTCTTATCTCTGCTGTCCATCACAAGGCTTAGGCATAAACAGTACTTGTTCCTTCTGGACTAAACGTAGGGTTTCCCTCAGTCCATGTTGCCTAATTTTTTAGGCATCTTTGTTTTTCTTCCTCATGGTAGTCTCCAGTAATCGAAAGGATGTAGTTAACAGAGTCAGCTCGTTCTTAAAACCATTCCTGGCCTGTCTGAGCTTCAGAAAAGATAATCAAGTCAGGAACTCCTGCTTACTGCACAGGACTGACTAATGTGGTCTAACTCTGGCTGGGAGAGAATTCAGAAAAATTAGTCAGCTATCAAGGCTATGCAACTCTGCATACAAAAGATCTGGATGTGGAACATGAAGAATAGGCCTTGCTCCTGTTCAAGAACTACAATATCTTTAGACACCAGGGAGCACAAAGTTAATGGTCACATTTGAGTCACAACACAGTCTTCATTAATCCTGAACTTCTAAGCTTCGTAACCTGCTACAGTCAAATAAGAAATCAAACGGTAAGGTCCGGCCTGAACCCATGCCATAGAATCATAGAATAGTTACGGTAGGAGAGGACCTTAAGATCATCTAGTTCTCTGTATTCTCACAATAGCAAGCAGAAGCAAGACTTTGGAACTTTCTCTCTAGATCCGGAAATAGTGTACAACCACATGTGCCTTCCTAAATGAAGCTTGAACTTGGGGAGAATTGAATTCGCTTTGCAGCAAAGGCTCATTGATCTCAATAACTTTCTCTTCTCATTGAACTGCCCTTTACAAGGCTGGGGAAAGTCAAAGAATTACATGATGATCTGCAGGTTCCCAGAAATTGTTTGCTGGACTCTTCTGTGGCATTTACAGGTGTAGTCATCCTTTCAAAAGATGGATATTCTCTCTTCAAAGCTCATTCTGATGAAATAAACTGGGGACTGCACACTTTCAAAAAATCACATGCAGAACTACTGACTACATGCATTATTAGTTGGTTTAACACCACAGGCATCTTGATTGAGGTTAGCAAATTAAACCCCAATGTAGGTCCTTTCATCTTGGCAGCTATGTCCCAGAAATAGTGTAATCTTTGAATCCCCTGAATTTGTTAAAAATGCTTACTTTAGAATGAAAGAATCTTCTGGATTTTAGAGTAAATAGAAGAAAGTTTATCAGAGGCAGTAAGAATTCTTTCACAATACTTCTCATTTCTTTTTGAGTTTTCTGACAGGACAAAAGAATATGAAAAGGGGATATACTTGCCACAGTATTTCAGTAACAGCATCAAAAGTATTCTTGAAATTTTGGTAAATATTTCACCTTTATTCTAATAGGTAATTCATGCCTTTTGAGTGTTTCCTGTGCCCTGGCAAAAAGAAATTTGCCAGTCAAAATTGTATTTTTCCATAAATTGTTGCAAAATTAACTTTTCTCTGGAAACTGACAAGGAAAAAAATTTCATAAGACATTACTAAAAACCAACTCAGTATTTAATTCTTTACTGCTGAGAAGAAAATTCTCTTCTTCTTCCAAGCAGCACTATTAACAAGGCAAGTTAAAGGCAAACACCAAAACAGAAATGGCCCTCACAATGTCTCATAAGTCAAATGATCCAAAGACCAGAGCCTACCTTCTCCGATGTGGAAGGAGACAATAATGTTATGAAAGAAAGGAAAAGAATTCAGTTTTTTTTTTTTAAGTTTTCTAGCTGTTCTGATATGAAGTCAACTGATGCAGTACAGAATCAAATAATCATAGAATCATGGAATAATTTGGTTTGGAAAAGACGTTAGGATCATTTAGTTTCAACCTTCCTGACATGGGCAGAGACACCTTCCACTAGAACAGGTTACTTAAGGCCCTGTCTAACCTGGACTTGTGTATTTCCCAGCACACTTTAGACAGGGGTCAGCCTGCTCTAAGTTCATTTTTATCATTTTGGTTCTACTCACTTCCGGAAAATGAGCTGCAGATCTGTGATCAGTTATTTCTTTTGCTACCGGCGTCTAGCTTGAAATTGGTGAGCTTTGACTGTTTAATTGGTACAATTTTATCCATCGCTATCACAATCAGATAGCAAGACAACTGCATATCCAATATATCCAAAACTCTTTATGTAACCTGGATTGGTAAGTGAACTGTTCTCTCTCTCGGACCAAGTCTTTAGGCTGGAAAACAAGTTTCTTTGCTATGTCTTGATGTGATGATAGTAGCACACTGCCTGGTTGACCTCACATTTTCACTATTTCTGTACCTTCGAGAGAAATGGAAATGCTGGTGGTTTATGCAGGAAGAGTACAATGATCAAAAGACACAGTTACATCACTGGCATTTTAACTTAGCGAAGAAATCAGCTTCAGTACCTTTTAACTGTGCCTGGTCAGGTATTTTCAGATTACAGATTTCTTCCACAAGCACAGGCAGGAAAAAAAATGTCAAAAAAAAAAAAATTTCCAATGAAAAGAAAACTGTTTTTCAATTAAAACTAATTTTCCTTTGGAAATGTAACTACTGCTGCTGCCAAACTGAATTCCTAAAATGTCTGAAGTTTCGGAATTCTCCCATCTAAAAATGCTGATACTTTATGCCATTTCCTGACAAAGCTGTAAAGCTATTTTTTTCCAATGTGTTAGCTGAAGCACAGCTCTGAATTAAAGGTGGTTTAATTACCTTCTCTTTGAGATCTTCCTATGGATATTCCCAAACTCTGTTATAATTTTACTTATTATTTATGGATGCATCTCATTAGTATTAATAAATGAACTGCTGTAAAATTAATGACCCTTTCACAGCTACATCAACACATTCCACAGGAAATGCTGACTCTTTTAGCCCTATCCTCTTCAGAACTTGGCATTTCAAGCCCTTCCTTAGTTCTTTATCCTTATGAATTCCTTCATCACTGTTCAAAGCTGTCCTCAGTGTGCTGCCATTTCACCTTCTTTTCTAGAAAGCATTTGCAGCGTTGTGTTCTCTGTACATTAGTATCACTCCCTAACCACATCAGGGTAAATATAAATAGCCCAGTATAACGTGGACTTTGTGTTAGACTGTTCGAACAGGCAATCTCTTTGCTGTGAAAGGTAAGGCATACACAAGCGCTGGGTGTTGGAGTAATGCACTTAGTCAGAGATGTGCAAAACTCCCTTCTCAGTGTATTAGCTCAACTGCAGAATAAGATAGTGTAGAACTGCAGGACTACTCACTCCCTTTAATTTTTCCGCCTTTTATGGCAGAAGATGTCTGGATTTCTGATGAGTGGGGACCCTGACAAAGAAATAAACAGTTGGGGGCATTTCATTCCATTCCATTCTAATTGAATCTTATCTATCTGTATATTTTTTACTTTCCAGACTTCTGATATTAAAGTCTGTCCTGGCTTCAGCAGCAGCAGTCATTTTACTCCTTCTTAGTAGCTGGTGCGGGGCTATGTTTTGACTTTCAGTCTGGGCACAGGCTGAAAAGAATACATTCTTTCAAATCTTCTTTCGCCCCTCTGGAACAGGGGGGAGGAAAGGGGGAAATGAGAGAGTGGCTTCGTGATTCTGAGTTACGGCTGGGCTTAAACCATGGCAAAGTCAAATTTCAAAATAAAGAGTGTTGTCAATTAAGCACAAATTCATGAACATCATTTTCTTCCTTGGAAACAGCACTTTTTTCTAGTAGGACTTGCTGTTCACCAGTAAAATCAACATCTCACCTCTGGTCTGATGCTAAAGACATTCTCACAGTAATATAGGTGACCAACTCTCCTCCTGAAGCCATGAGAAATCTTACCTCCTATCAGCACATTCTGAGTCAGAAATCCAGCACTTAAAAGAAAGATGGGGAGAGACTTTTTAGAAGGCCCTGTTGTGACAGGAACAGGAGTGATGGTTTTAAACTAAAACGGGAGATTCAGGATGGAGTTCAGGAAGAAATTTTGTACAGTGAGGCTGGTAAAATACTGACACATGTTGCCCAGAGAGGTACGTGCCATCACTAGGGATATTCAAGTCCCAGCTCTATATGGTTTTGAGCAACCCCGTCTAGTGTAATGCGTCCTCGCCCATGGCAGTGGGATTGGACTAGATGACTTTTGAAGGTCCTTTCCAAACCAAACTATTCTATCATTCTGTGATGCTCAGATAGTATGAAAATCTTGCCTGACCCATCACATTGACATTGCAGCAGCTGGTTCTGCCTCTATCCTGCAACTGATGTGTGTCTGTACTTACACCAAGGCTCAGCCACCCATATGGGCAGAGGTATCTTTGCAAAATAGTGGAAGAGAGAAAAGCACTATCATTATTGCTAGAAGTTATCAAAGTTCTGAGCCCTAGTTATCACTCAGGGGATACCAAGAGCTTCTCATTCCTTCTGCCATCTTCTTTCAGGATGCAGATTTACCAGCAGGTGAAACAAGATACTAGGAAGAATAAATCAAAATAGTGAATAGTTGTCAACTTACCTCATCTCATCATACAGTACCATATTAAGTAGTTTCCAGCTTGTAATTTAAATAGTTCCTGACCTGCAGACCCTTTTCCACCAGTTTTTTTCCTCTCACAGAAAGGAGGAAAACTGCTTTTCTTGGCATCTGTAACTTAAGCTGCTCTGAATGGCAAGTCAGGACACTCTCAGAAGAAGATCCCACTGTATTTGTATAAGAAGGCTTACAGAGGGTGGAAGCAAGGATGGGTAGCCTGGGAAGAATATGGAGAAACAGAGCAGCATGTTTAAGGTCCTTCCAACCCTAACCATTCTATATGATACTTGATGATCTCTCAGGACACAGAGCAACAGAAGCAGCTTTGGGAGAAGAGGATGTTTCTGTGTGCCACCCAGAAAAGCCCAGCTCTAAGGGCTGAGGAGAAAGGATGGAGTGAGGTGTTCTTCCTTTTACTTCTCACACATGTTTTCAACCTGCAAGGCTCTTTGTGGTAAGGAAAAAGCTTCAGAGGCTTTTCACATCAAGGTCAAGTGTGCAAGAGAAATAACAGAAACCTTGAGATCATGGCCCCCATGGCCTCTTTGTGCTCTGAGAGCTGTAGACTTTTAGCAATGCTGACCTTAGCTATCTTGAAGCTGGAATGATTTCTACCAGCAGTGTGATCAGAATGTGGAAAAATGACTTCTCTGTTTACATGTGACATTTAAGCTATTCATGAGTTTGCATGCAGATCTAGAGACCTAAAAATCAGCTCAAGGCTGATAAAAATTCAATGCTTAAGGAAAAAGAAAGACAAAAAAAATTTATAAAACCGTATTTTTAAAAAATGTATTTTTTTTTTTTTTAAAGAAAGACGACCACAATGAAAGAATGAGTTTCACTCTGAGAATTTGTTTAAGCCTACAGCATTTGAGAGCCATACCTTGACTTTTCTTTGAGGACAGAAAACTAAAGATCACCATCTTATATATACCAGTAGAACTGAAAGAATATCAAAGAGGTAACTTGACATCTTATTCTGTTTCTGTGGGAGCTGGGCCTGTTCAGTCTAGAGAAGAGAAGACTGAGAGGGGATGTTATCAATGCATACAAATATCTCAAAGTAGATCCCAGAAGGATGGTGCCAGACTCTTTTCAGTGGTGCCTAGTTACAGGATGAGGCACAATGGCCATAAACTAAAACACAATATATTTCACCTCAACAAATTATACTCGGAGGAAGAACTTCTTTATGTTGGGTGTGGCAGAGCCCTGGAACAGGCTGCTCTGGAAGGCTGTGGAATCTTCCTCTCCGGACACATTCCTGTGTAACCTACTTCAGGTGGCTCTGCCTTGGCGGGGGGTGTTGGATTGGATGATCTCTAAAGGTGCTTTCAAAACCTAATGATTACGTGACTCTCTGAAATTAAAGTCAGAGCCACAGGCAGAGCATGTTATTTTTGCTGTCTCTCCACACTTTTCTGTGTATGTCTGAAAGAAAACAGACGACTGACTGGTTGAAAAGAGAACCTCCAGACATCTAAACAAACATTATCTTCTGGCTTTCCACCCTCTCTCTTTAACACTACAGGATTGGCAGACATGATTTTCATATATAAAATGCCTTCAGTAACTAAACAGAATGGAACAAGGGATAATGCTAAATGAAAACCACGTGCTATAATTTACACTGTAAACACTTTATCTTGGTGTACTTCTTTTGCTGTCTTTGACAAAAGGTTGAAAGATTTAATGCTGGGATTTCCCACAATACTCCTTTTGGCAAAGGCTGGCAAAAATAATAATGCAGAACAGACTGGGCTGACTTCTCAGCTCCATATCTAACACTTCATTCTGTAATCATCGCTTTCAATAGCACCCGCATCACCAGTCTACATAATGCAATCTTTGACAGCTGCTTTTCTTTAGTTGGTTTTCAATCTTCATGGCCTCCTGGTTGTGTCCACAGAGCCCCTTCCCATAGTACTTGACAGTTACCTACCACCCGTTATAAAGGGCCAAATCTTTATATTCCTTCACCCTCATCCAAGTATTTAGGCATGGTGAACAAAACCCAAGGGATCCTCTCCACTGCAGGCTGAGTCTTGGACTGTTCTGCAGCACTGAGAGTGTGAGGGCAAGCGTGAAGGAGAAGAAGTGAGAGTGAGATTCTGCAGGGCTCTTCCTGGGTCTCAGTAAGTAACATGACAAAAATATCATAATGAAAGAGCTGGTTTAATAAGAAAGGATAAAAAGAGGAGTGTAGATACCAAGTAAATGTTATGTCACTTCAGATGCTGGGAATCCTATGGTTGTGCAGCATCAGATAGACCCTGGATGGATTTTCCATGGCATGCTGTGCTGATTTAATATGTGGAGAGAGATTCCTCTATTTTGGTCACAGAAAAACACCTCTGTTCACCATTTATACCATCAATCAGGACTTTCTTAACACCATGCAGATAATCACTGTATTCTCTTTTCCTTCCATACTTTTTACTCTATGCTTTTATGTTACATTTGGTTCTCAAGCTTCTTCAGCAAGCAATGTCTTCGTTGCAAGCTAATGATGTGCCAAAATGGAATCACTGCTTTTGACATGGGGTCTTACCCCTTCTGTAAGATTTCTACTAGGCACCAGCATGGAAAGCCTAACTTCATGACTAACCATCACTAATTTCATGTCACGAGTTCAGTCCTGGCTAGCTAGCTGGCCACTGGAGGAGCCCTGGTTTTCTTGTGTGCATTTGAAGTGCTTTTTAACTGCGCTAGAGGTAGGTGGCAAGAGAAGACATGGTGCATGGAGAAAGCCTTTTATACATATTCTCTGACCAGGGAGGGACATCCCATTGCTTTGAATGTATTTTGTGCAATCACTGTAGTAAGCTTGACTGAGATGAGCTGGTACATTTTTTTCACTCATTTTTGTTTTAGTCTCTAGAAATTAACTATAACACACAAAGAAATCGCTTGGATTTTATTTGTTGAAAAACAAGTCAATGTTTTATGAAGTATGTTAAATATAAGAGCCTTTAGGGTGTTTAAATAAAACAGCATTAACAGTTTTATTTTTATCATAATTTTCAGAAAATAATTTCTTGCCCTGGAGTCTCTTGCTCTCAACAGGGTTATTGTTGCACCAGGAATCATATTGAACATAGCAAATAACTTAAAAAAATCCCCAAAACTAACAAAACACAGACCAAACATAATACCACAGATCAAAAATAGAAATTGAAAAAAATAGATTTTTAAACTCTGCTTTCTGCTGACTGCACCATACATGTGTCTTAGACTTGCATGTCTTCTTCAGTTTCCCCACTCCAGCCTTACATACCTGATCCTCTTACAGTAGGATCACTGCCGAGGATCTCACAAAAGTTGCTAGAGGATGTTGGGTCCTATTTCGTCCATAACTCCAGATCTTAGAGACACAGAATCACAAAGTAGTCTGGGTTGGAAGGAAGAGACCTTAAAGTTCATCCAGTTCCAACCCCCTGACACGGGCGTGGACATCTTCCACTAGACCAGGTTGCTCCTCAACGCCCTCTCCAACCTGGCCTTGAGCCCTAATGTCTAATATAAATTAGTCAGTTTAAAGCCATTCCCATTATCCTGTCCCTTCAGGCCCTTGTCAAAAGCCCCTCTCCAGGTTTCTTGTAGCCTCTTTAGGTACTTGGAGCTGCTCTAAGTTCTCCATGGAGCCTTCTCTTCTCCAGGCTGAACAAGCCCATCTCTCTCAGGCTATCCCTAGAGCAGAGGTGCTCCAGCCCTCACAGCCTCTCTGTGGCCTCCTCTGGACTCGCTCCAACAGCTCCATGTCCCTCCTGTGTTGTTGCCCCAGAGCTGGACACACAACTTCAGGGGGGGTCTCTCTAGAGCACACTAGAGGGGGAGCATCGCCTCCCTCGACCTGCTGCTCAAGCTCTGGGGATGCAGCCCGGCACACAGGTGGATTCTGGGTTCTCTCCTATCTCTCTCTCTCTCCTCAGGGCTGCTCTCAATTCAGTCTCTGCTGGAGTCACATTGAGCACTGAGAAGACAAAGTAAAGATTGCCACAGAAATTCTCCTGCTTATGGAATATGAAATCAAAAGTACTGTAGAAAGGTCAGGAATCAAGTTTGACAGTCTGAGAAAAGCAATGGCCTAACCAGCAAACCAGGTCCTACTTATTTGCTAATACATATTTGCATGAAAAAAAAAAAAAACAACACAACTACAAAACTGTGAATCCACAGAGCAGAGCTGAGATTTCACTGAAGGAAGCTAATAACTGATACAGGCAGTCCACCTGAACTATTTTCTTTCTCCAGCCAAATATTAGCATGAGAATCAAACATTTCTCAGAGATAGATAAATCTAAATAAGCTGAGATAACTAATGACTGAGGGAGAAGGCAAGAGAGCAATCAAGACTATACAATGCAACAAAAGGTGTCTGCCTAGAAGAGATCAAGAGAAAATAGAAGGATCCAGTTAGAGATAGGTTCCATTAAAAAGTCAAAATTTACATTTCTAGATCTGTCGGACCAGTGCCAGAGGACAGAACATTAAACAAAGCGAGAAGGAATAAACAATTTATGGCACCAGAAGCCAGAGACTGGCATTACCCAGTAGGATAAATGAAGGAGATATTTTTGTTATACCTTTTCAGATAGATGATGCCTCTCTGGACTCTGTAAACTTCAAGTGTCTATGAGTACATATGGAGGAACAAGAACTTATATGTTTAAGGCATCTTTTGACTGGAAAGGAATGACTAGAATGTACCGTAGTTGTGCCAAAACAGCAGTGTATACACAACAGTTTCTCAATCCCAACACAGACCAGGATGGCAGGAACATTGTCATCTCCTGCCCATCTCTCAGTCCTGAGGAGCAATCCTCAGTCTACTTGCAGGTGAACAAAAACATCAGGTATGAATAGATCAGAGTTGGCTGTTGCCATATCTTGTCATAAGCATATCATGTGCATATAGATCAGAGTTGGCTGCTGTCAACACTCTGATCAGAAGTCAGTGCGTCAACAGATTCATTGTTTGGTTTAGATGTGCCAAAAATAGTATTGAAGAGACTGAAAATCAAGGACAGAGAGGAGGTGGGATCTGGTGATAACACAGTCCAGTTCCCACAAAGTGTGAGAGAAAAGTCAAATGGCTCTACTCTTTACCGTGAATCAGAACAAATGCGATTGAGTGTTGTACAAATGAATTGGAAGTAGAAGTGAAGCAGTTAAAAGGCTATGTAAAAGGAGATGATCACAAAGCAGGCTAATACAGACATCCGGTTGTTCCCGTGAGGATTAGAAAAAGCATGTTTTCACTAGGGTAATAAATTGGAAAGTATTTCCTAAAACACAAGGGGCATTGTGATACTCCAGACAGAACCAAAATACTGTAAGGAAAGAAATGATACATGGCACATTTCACCAAAAACATTTACAGAAGCACTGGAGTTTACAAGTGTGCATTTACAGTTTTGGGTTTTCACAATTTACAATTGTGACTTTGCAATTGTGCATTTACCACTACACAGAGAAATAAATTTGAGACACTGAGGCCCAAACACAAAAATGCTTGGATGTAAAAAGAATATCTTCCCCTTGGTTAATAAACATTCACCTGTTTGCTATTTTGGAGTCCAGCAAATCATTTTAAGTCCAGCATTTCTCCTGTGGTGTTCTCTGCTTTCACTTAGACCCTTTTCTCAGCTTAATTTCTTAATTAAAAGAGACGTGAGAGAGATACAGGGACATATTCAGGTGGTGTGTGGAAAGGAGAATGAAGAAGAAGTGAGGGGCAGAAGACAAGAAAGGAGGAGAGCAACAAACATTGCAGAGGAGACAAAATGAGATTCAGAGAAGCGAAGTGTGGCCGCTAGTGACTGTGTTACAGCAGAAGAGACTGAATTAATGCCCCTGCAGTATTATAGCATTTGCATCTCCATCTCACAAAACCAAAAAGTAAAAGCAGTGAAGACAGACCTGGTATGAATAATCACTTCAGGAAATTCTTTAGGTTGGAAAAGACCTTAAAAATCATTGACTCCAGTTGCAAATAATAAGTGGCAAAGCACATTTTTAAACAATAGTGTGAAAGAACAGAGTTTTGATTGAAAACTGCTTCCAAAGAGAGCTGGGAAAGCAAACATTACCTGCCACCCACTCCTGAGTTGTGCAACTCAGGCAGAGATAATTGCTGCAGATGTAATGAAGAAGAAGTCTGGGTTCTGCTGAATATTTTGTGTTTTCTAAGAATGACATCTTCGTCAGAGCAACATTGCTTTAACTTCTTGCTGGGTTTTTCTTGTACCTCAGGTAAAGCAATTTGTTCACACTCACTCCTGCCACATTTTCCAGTCAGCTGGGACAAGCAAACCAGAAGTGCCCGAGTGGCACTCACAGGCAAACAAAATTCTGGAACTATTAATTCAAAAGGTATCCTTAAATTTCATGCCCAAGCACAAAACCCACTACATGGAGCCCTGTTTATGTTGTCAATAGCTAATAATGGGTACACATTAAGCAAGAAATAAAAGTCAATAAAATCGTTATTACCTTAATATTTAGAATCAAGGGACTCACAATCACAAATTAGAGTGCAGTGGGGAGATTCATATCTGTAGTTCCACTGTCAGCTTGGCTTCCAAAGTTTCCTGTTAAGAGGAGAGTAGAGAGTGGATAAACTAACAGAAACCATCATCTCCCAGGAAAAGATCCAAATGCACTGTGAGCTTTTGGTCATAAGCGTTGGGCTTTAGAGAATTCCTGTCTAAGTTTTCAATGTTCACTGGTACACAACTCCTCCTATAGTTCTGAATGAAACTGCCAGTGAGCAGTTTCTGAAAGGCCAGTGAGCCTGGGAATAACAGGTACGTCAGCATCCAATCTGAAGAAACCTCCCACATCCTGCCTTCTCCTTGCAATGAGAAACATTACATGGTGGTTTGGCCAAGGATAATTACAGTCACAGTGGATGACCTGGATGTATTTAAACACAGTCCTTCCTCCCATGCAGCACAGATCCATTGGGGAAAGGCTCATAAACAGTTCTTACTGCACTCCACGCTGTGACCTATGGTGCTTTCAGTGTAAGAGTTTGGATCCATAAGTACTGAAAGAGCCAATGCTACAGCATCTTACTTCATGTACATGTGTTATGGGAGGAAGAAGAGGAAAACAAACCCGGAATGCATCACCAGCAGGAAAAGAGGCAATGGCTTCAACCTGACAGAGGGGAGATTGAGATGAGATCTTAGGAAGAATTTGTTCCCTGTGACGCTGGTGAGGCTCTGGCACAGGTTGCCCAGAGAAGCTGTGGCTGCCCCATCCCTGGAAGTGTTCAAGGCAAGGCCGGACGGAACGTAGAGCAACCTGGTCTAGTGGAGGGTGTCCCTGCCCATGGCAGGTGATTGGAACTGGATGAGCTTTAAGGCCCCTTCTTACCCAAACCGTTCTGTGATTCTATGATTCTATCAATTTCATTTAAATGGTGCCACGCATTGAAAACCATTTCCATCACTTCCAGTTACTTAAAAGTTTCTCTCCTCCACACACTCCCCTATATGCACACTCCAGAAAAGTTGACAGTTTCCTCTGAACAGTGCCTGCTTGGTGAGGTCTCCCAGATACATTCATCTGTACTGAAAACATCTGTGTTTGGTAAGACCATTGGTCTACTCAGGGCAATCTAACGTTCAGCATAATTCATTTGTGCATGAGGAGGATAGGGTGCAAAGCATAACCACATAGAGATCATCTTCCACCCTTTCATCTTCCATTTCAACTTTCACCCTTCAGATAGAGGCTTTAAATATTTATCCCAGAATACCAGATTCCTTTCAGATGGCTTTTCTGATCTACCACAACAGCCACCTCTGACTCAGAGGACAAAGATTTAGACCAGAAAGATAGAGAAGGAAAACTAAAAAAAAAAAAAGTAACACAGAGAAATATTGCATACCTTTTCCACTGCTCAGGTTGGGAACTTTTTAGTGAACAGATTTGCTGCCTCTTTTGGGTGCCTTTTTGGGTGGAAACCTGCTGGCACTTCGTCTTCTCACGCAGCAGAATCCTGCCCTGTGCCTTTAGGGAGGAGTGTAGCAGAATCTAATTTTGACAGTGCAGATACCCAGCTATGTATAGCAGATTGATCTGAGTGCCAGTTGGAGTTCCAAAATGCTGCATTTCAAGACTGATTGGAAGACAAATTTTAGTTATTTTATTCATATAGTCGGAGGACAGAAGTAATGCGAGTGCTTGTGTAGCATTTGACCTAGGTCAGGCACTGAGCAGGGGCAAATTGTGGTCCCTTCACAGCAGGTCAGAACACAAGGTCACAGTCCTACTGCTCCTGGGAAAGCACTCCATGCAAACCATTTGTGTGGATCCACATCCATTTGTTTTCAACATGGCAAAGTTGCACCCAGAGTCACTGCAGGATATCTTCTGTCTCCATCCAGCAGTAGGGGAGAAACCCTCCAGTTATCTGGATCCTTCCACACAGACATATTAGCACCATTAATACACTGGAAGTAGCTGTTTCCTCCCACAATTAACTCTGAGAGTTTGCATA
Source organism: Myiopsitta monachus (assembly GCA_017639245.1). Lineage (NCBI taxonomy): Eukaryota > Metazoa > Chordata > Aves > Psittaciformes > Psittacidae > Myiopsitta > Myiopsitta monachus. Next base: position 73,097,303 of record CM029941.1, read on the forward strand.
ACCATCAAAGCAGCAAGGATCACAGCAGAGTGATGGGGAGACCAATAGATCCTTACTGAAGAGAGCAGGAAAAGAAAAGTAGCCCAGAACTGATATTTGGGCTTGGGATCTGGAGGCAAGTTATCTTGACCCTGCTCAGAAGCAAGGTTGTGAATTCCCAGTAAAGGTTCATTGAGACTGTAGGCAAAAGAATAGAGCACAGCCACTCATGAGGTTTGATCCCTGCTCTGCAGGTGATGCCTGAAGTAATGCTAATGAATTGTCTGCTAATCCTGAACTGCCATGACCAGGCTGCATGATCCTGCTATCTCCTTGGCCTCTATAGACTTTTTCAAAGTGCTTCCACAAGCTTTGCTCCTGTACTCCTTGGAATAGAAAGTATCCTAAGCTGAAATATATTAAAAATCCCCTAATGTTCATCAGTGCTTCATAGGACCTGACAGACGGCTTCGTGTAAGCCCACAAGGTACAGCAGGCACAAAATGTACTCCACTGAGTTCTGCAGGGCATATTACAGCTTCATGACCTGATATGTTCAAATGTTGAATAAGCAATCTCAGGACTTCTTTAGGTATGTTTTCACCCAGGCAAATTACTGTCCACAGGAAGAGGTTTCTCTGATGAGCTTGTGTCGTGGTTTAAGCCTGTAAAACTCACGAAGTTTTCTCACTCACTCACTGACTTCTCTTTCTTCCCCCAGTCCCGGGGGGATGGGGAGGAGAATCAAAAGAATGCAACTCGCACAGGTTGAGATAAGAACAGTTTAGTAACTAAGGTATAACACAAACCGCTACTGCTACCACCAGTAATAATAGAGGAGAAATACAAAGAAAGAGAATACAACTGCTCACCAAGCCCGACCCAGCCAGTGCACCCCCCAACAGCGAACCCCCCCAGTGCACCCCCACACCTTTCTGGGTCTCTGCTTTCCGTTTTTACATCCTGGACATGACGTGCTGTGGTATGGAATAACCGCTTTGGTCCGTTTGGGTCAGGTGTCCTGTCTCTGCTTCCTGCCGGCTCCTCTCCTCCCTGGCATAGCATGAGACTCAGAAAGTCCTTGGCCAGACCATAACATTACCAAGCAGTAACCGAAAACACTGGTGTTATCAGCGCTGTTCCCAGGCCCAAAATCAAAACCACAGCGCTGCACCAGCTACCAAGAAGGAGAAAAATGACTGCTACTGCTGAACCCATGACAATCCACCCCTTATTCCATACCATTCACATCAAGCTCAGATCCCACATTTTCAATATACCATCACATGCATATATATACATCCACACACACAGAGGGAGGGAGATCATCCCTCAGTGCATGGACCAGTCCCTAGAAAGCTGCTGAGTCCATCCAGTCTGTGATATCAAGCTCCATCTCTTGTAACAGTCTTTCAGAGCAGGGGAAACTGTGTGCGGTGTTCACACTCATGAATAACCTGGGCAATAGTGTCCATTGCTAAGTCCACCCCTCGATCATAAGTCCATCTGTATGCTGCATCTCTGCCCTGGTGGCATAAGGTGTCATGGGCCCACCAGGCTCAAAATAATTCACCCTTATGTTGCCAATCTAAGTCCATCTGAGCCACTTCAACATTAGCAGCTTGTCACTGGGGACTCCATACAGCTGCCTTCCATCTCTGATGCTTCCAAAGCACTGGAGGGGCCCACTGGACTATATACTGGCCCATACTGTCCCACACATTCTGCCACTCATGACTCTGCAGCCTTTGGGAAAATCTCTCGGCCATCCTGGATTGTAGACTAACCCCAGACAAGACCCACACCCCACTCTGCTTAACTCTAAGGACCAGACGAAACAGTTGTGGGTAAAACACACTCTGAATGCATGCCAACATGCTGATCCCCATCACAATCAGCAGGCAGGTCTCAAGGGTGCTTAAAGGCCATTCATAACCCTTCAGAATTCTCAAATGAGGCAGCTGTACTTGTCACTGGGGCTGGTGTAGCTGCTGTGCTTGCCGGCTCTCTCACCACCAGCTGCTCTTTGTCTGAGTCCAGATCTTCCTCCTCTGCCTTGCTGGGAAGTGCTGCGTGGTCTCCTGCATCCTCCTGGGGCTCGGGCTCGCGGGGCTCTGCGGGTGGCTGCTGGGGAGTGCTCTCGGTCGCCACGGGTCTGGGCTCAGATGCCGCCTACCCCTCCACCCCCCTGCTCAGTAGCCGCGGGGCTCAGCTCCAGATCCCTGTGGCCACACTCCCAGACCGTTTCAGCCGTCGGCAGCTCCCAGGGCCACCCCCCCTTGGCTCCCCACAGCCTCACGAAGATGGAGGCAAGGCTGAGGGCCAGGTACAAGTCCACGTCCACATCTGCCCCCCCCGCCCCTGCTTCCAGAGCCCACCTGTATTACAAAGCCATTCCAATAAAGTACAATGAAACAAGAACCTTAACCCAAAACCCATATCTGAAAAATGCTAAGATAACAAATACCGGCTGTAAGTAAGGTACAACAGGCTGAAACCATGAACTCAATAGAATTGAGAACCAATAAATCAGCATTGTGACGAGTGGCAATTAATCCTGCCATTATCTCAACCCTTCGTGCCCCACTTTGAGCGCCAAAAAGAACTGTCGTGGTTTAAGCCTGTAAAACTCACAAAGTTTTCTCACTCACTCACTGACTTCTCTTTCTTCCCCCAGTCCCGGGGGGATGGGGAGGAGAATCAAAAGAATGCAACTCGCACAGGTTGAGATAAGAACAGTTTAGTAACTAAGGTATAACACAAACCGCTACTGCTACCACCAGTAATAATAGAGGAGAAATACAAAGAAAGAGGATACAACTGCTCACCAAGCCCGACCCAGCCAGTGCACCCCCCAACAGCGAACCCCCCCAGTGCACCCCCACACCTTTCTGGGTCTCTGCCCTCCGCTTTTACATCCTGGACATGATGTGCTGTGGTATGGAATAACCGCTTTGGTCCGTTTGGGTCAGGTGTCCTGTCTCTGCTTCCTGCCGGCTCCCCTCCTCCTGGCAGAGCATGAAACTCAGAAAGTTCTTGGCCAGACCATAACATTACCAAGCAGTAACTGAAAACACTGGTGTTATCAGCGCTGTTCCCAGGCCCAAAATCAAAACCACAGCGCTGCACCAGCTACCAAGAAGGAGAAAAATGACTGCTACTGCTCAACCCATGACAACTTGTGAAGGAAATTTGCCCCATTTAAAATATTTTATTTTAATGAAGACTTTTATTGTCCAGAAATGCTGCAACCTGACAACTTCTTTGTAGTGGACTTTTACAGTCAACTGTTTATAATATAAATATACACAATAGCGAGAAAGTTTACTTCTAAGCAACAGTATTTTTAGAGCTGTCTGATCACAGAAAAGGCAATTTATAATGAAATGGGGGAGAAGGAAGGCATTTACATTGTGGTATAATGCTGAGATTTTGTGTGGATCTTCCCCATAAGTCCTTTAGTTCAAAATCCCAAGAAGGCACTTGATAAAGATCCTTGTTAAGGTGGACAAGTGTAAAAACAAGTGAGAGCTGTTTCCTAATGCACTATAAATTACGAGAAATTACTTTGGGCATTTAAAGAGCTAGTTAAGGAGTTCTACAGATTAGTGCCATAATTTGCAGAACTCAGCAAGGCTGGGCAGAGAGTAGAAGTTGTGCAGAGTGGACAGTACTAAAAAGGCCAAAATTTCTTACCACTATTTTTGCCTGCCTGTTAACACAATTCGTAGAATCACAAAGATTTTAATGGCAGGTAAGTACATTTGTCTAAAATATTTTTGTCAATGAAAATGTGGAAAATTTAAAAAAAGGTAGAAATCAAACAAAAAATAAAATAATCAAATTCATTTTTTACACCAAATTTACTTTTCTCCCTCTACAGCATGCACATGGCATTAAGGAATCTGAAATTTGCCAGATGTTTTTATGTTACAGGCAAAATGTGGTCTGTGAGGGTGTATGTGTGTTTTCCTCCACAGGTTTTATCATGCTTATCTTTGACTTCAGAAAAGTATACTATACCTACTAACTGTACTATTATACATAATGATGTATAGTGTATAGTGGCAGTATATATTAGAATATTTCTCTGTATATATAGTGCATATATATTGTATATATATATAGTAGTAGTATGCATGGTAGTGTATATATATATATATTTTTATATATTAGTTTATATATATATATTTATATATATATAAAATACTAACTATGAAATATAGCACAGATTATCCTAAACATCTTCTTTTGGAGTCTGATCTGCCTTTTATAACTCAAGCTGTGCTTTTCTACTTTGACCTGACAGCTTGCTAGACCAGAACTTAACCCTAGTGCTGGGAAGTCTGCCGAGACACCATGCACAGCACAGACATGGGAGTCCGGTATGAAAGAGAACCAAAGCTCTGTCTCAGGAAGCTGTGAAAAATGTTTTGACACTTCCTCTCTAACTCAACTCTCCAACAGTAACAGCAGTGCAAACAAATACAAGTTTTACTTGTGCTTACAACTTATGAATGCAGCACTAGAAGGATAGGCACATCTCCAAAAGCATAGCTGAGTGTCCTGCACCGATACAGATTATCCGTTGCTACGGACCAGAATAACAATACCACTGTAACAGAATCTGTTGCAGAAGCAGCTGACTTTGTTGCTTATGATATTGTTCAGAACCAAGGTGCTTGCCTCTGATTAGAAGCCTTTTCTGTGCCATGTCATGATTCGTACCTAAGACACCAGGCTCCATTTCTGCAAAACCAGTTTTCCTTAGGCACCTATGCACATCACACCCAATAGAGTTATTGACAATGTCCCCATTGCCCCTTCATACACCTACAATTCCCAAGTCCCAACTTTAAAACTCACTGCAGGTTACAGGAAAATATGAGTCATAACTCCTCTCTACTACGTTACTAAAAATGACCCACTTCTTTCCATGCACATACTATTCCTGCCTTGTCTTCAAGTGCAATTACATCTTTCTATTTAGCACAAGTACCTGTGTCAATAAGAGACCCTCTGTGGCTAATACTAGGTACTATAAGAACACACACAACCAACCAGTTGAAACAATTGTTGACCTCGTGGCGAAAACTGATCCCAGACTGCTGTCAGCAAGACATAGGTAAAAATGTACTACTGATGCATCTGAGAAAACAGTACTGTTGCTTCTTGCGGTTGAGCAAAGACAGCAGTGATGCGACAAGACTCCTTCGTAGAGATGCAAGCAATTTCAGCACAAGAAAATTGCAAAGAGCACATTTAGAGGCCAGAAAAAGATTTTTAGAAGCAGTGTGCGAAGTAAGATTCTGTAAATATTTTCCTTATTAAGGAAAATGAGAATGGCAGTTAAATATATATATATTTATATATATGTTATTCATATATGGAGATCCTGGTAAAGCGCAACTGCTTGTTAGAATGTCCAAATCTTGGTGTGTGTTTTTCTCTCTGCTTTTCTGCCACACAGAAAATCAACCAACTGGTGACAGGAGCTAAAGGTACAGTTTTATAATGCCCGTGGTAGCACTCCAAGATCTGAATTGTATCCCAGGTGGATGAACATGTCAGGAGCAAAATATTCAGTATTAGCAAAGCTATCAGAAACACATATCAGAAGTACAATCTGACAGTAAAGGGGAAGAATTAGTGTCATCCTTATGGCAAAAGTGGTACTGTGTCTCCTGATGTCCTCAATAGCAGCCTCATTGTCTGCCTACCGTTTTCTCTGAGGGTGTTGCCCTTACCTGTGATAGCATTCACGTAGCCCATAGGCTCAAGTGGCCTGATAAAGTATATAAAATCTCTTGTGATCTTCTCTGACATCTCCAGATGGCACTTGCCATGAGTGCATAACATAGAGTAAGTGGCACATCAGAACTACCACCTTTGTATACACCCAAGGGCTCATGGAAAAGTTCTTACTCAAGACCAGCATCATGCAAAGCTTATTGAATGCTGAAGCTGAAAAATCACAATAGGATGATTGAGGAAAAGCTGCCATTCACATAAGGATGGGAGAAGCTATTTGCCCCTCTGTGAAACCCTGCCTGTTCTGCACCACTTGTGAAGGCTGTCTTCAAACATCTACAACCACAGCTATGCCTGACCTAAATGAAGATACACAGAATCATGAAATCGTAGAATAGAGTGGTTTGGGTTGGAAGGGACCTTAAAGATCCTCCAGTTCGAACCCCTGCCACAGGCAGAGACACCTTCCACTAGACCATGTTGCTTTAAGTCCCGTCCAAAATGGCCTTGAACACTGCCAGGGTTGGGGAAGACACAGCTTCTTTTGGCAACCCTTGCCACGGCCTCACCACACTCACAGGTAAGAACTTCTGCCTTAGATCTCTTCTCAATTTCCCCTCTGTCAGTTTATTCTTCCCATCTAGAAGAGACATTCAGATCATGACTATTCTGAGCTGCTTTGATTGTGTTTGCTAATAGGAGCTGACTCTCAGCACTCTAGAGAGTGCTGATTCCTCCTGCAGCCTATGATGGGAGATTAGAGAGGTGCAGATGCATCTGTTGGCAGACCTCAACAGAAAAAGTCATTTCTTTCCAAGACTGCCCCCACATCACGTGTCCCAGAAAGCTGTCTCCCTCAGCTGACTCCGTCTTCATGCAGATCCTGCTTCATGCCAAATCACCCTTTTTCTCACAGCCTTCATTCCAAGCCTGCAGTGTGTTGGGAAATATTGCCTAGTGATGCTTATGCCTTATCCTTGCTCTCTAGCGGAAGAATATTTCTTGCTTTCATTTTTCTTTGCTGCTCTGCTCCAAGACATTCTTCAGGTCTAACCATGGGGCGAGATCTCTAATGCCCTTGAAACAAGCATTTTACTGCTGTTGTTATTGTTAATAGGCTGTCAGACTTGATGGGTCTATTTAGCTGGACCTGAGAAGCACAGTCACAACTAAGACAAAATAGACAGCATGGATAGACATACATCCTCCCCAGTCAGATAGTTCTGAGTTGCTGTCTGACGGGAACTCCAAAGACATTTCCTTGCAAGAGAACTGTTTAAGAGAAAACTTGTCAAGGCAAATAAGACTGGACATAGGGCATACATCACTCAGTGTGCTCAGTAAGACAACAGAAAGGGCACTGTTGCCAAACATCTTCCTGCGGATAGAACCCTGAGCTGAAGATACTAATACCACCTTCCAACAAGCCCTGATAGGGCATGGGATGGATGTCAAAATGGGGCTGTTCCAAAACTAGATTCATACAGATGGGAGGAAATGCGAAGGCTGAACCCCTGCTTTTGGGAAATGTTGTTTAATGTCAAGTCTTCAAATGAGGCTATTACATGTGCAGAGCTGCGAAAAAACAGGCAGCTACTACAACACTAAAAGAGCTGATGAAAGCAGACAGAAGGAGTCATGTGATTTCCCTGTCAGACTTTCCATTGTTCCTAGCCTTTGGATATTTGCTGGGAGATGTGTCCATTGATTTGACAATCACTTGGACCCTGTGAAGAAATAGAACATGGTTCTATTTTCCTGTGGAGCTGAGTAATATTGGGCACTTAAGAACATGAGATTAGAGGTGCTCCATATCACAAGGTTGAAAAATGCATTCAGGTGATCAAACTCCCTTCACAGGCCTATGACACAGGAAAATGACTGTAATTTCTTTCTTATTCCCTGTTCGTGCAATGGATAAGCAGAGGATGAAATTAAATGGAAGGTTGAAAAAATAAATCTTTGTGCAGACCTTTTTGTTTCAAGCATACAAGGATTTATTCAATAGCAAATCTTAAACTGTACACCCCAGCTTTCAATAGTCAGTCAGCAGTAATGCTCAGTGAGCCCCACTCTCATGTTTTTGCACATCCTATACATGCTAGTACAAACTGAAAGATTGCACATATAGATCAAGCATATAAGAAGCCTGCTGATCCTTTTGTTAAATGTCTTCCTAGACATGCTTTTCAAAGCATGTCTAGAAAGGCAAGCTGGATAACAGTAAGATTTTATTTTCCTACCCCAGTACATCACTGGCCCTCAAAATATCCATATTTGAGAGTGGAGCAGACATTACTAAAATCAAATAAAGATTATTTTCAGTGTTGCTAAGTAGATAATATAAGAATGAAAGCTGTCCACTTAAGGAATGTGAGATAATAAACAGTGAACAATTGCTTATTGTTTCAGGAAGCTATTGAGTGGAGAAATAGCCCTTCAAAGAAAAGAAATTTTTGCTCTGGTTTCTCTGTTCATGGTTCAAATACGACAAAGCGGGGACTGGCTTTTCTGTATGAAAGGATGCTTCCAGAGAGGAAGGCTATGCTCCACTCCAGAGTTCTTGGAGCTCCTGTGATGAACAAAGTCCCAAAAATGACATGATTGTGATAAAAATTTATATGAATATATACCTCCCACATTATTCAAAAGTCAGCACAACTTTAAAAATTGGAAAAACCCCTCTTGTTTTGAAAAACATAATGGAAGTGACGCTATTAACAACTGTACCACTAAAGGGTTGTTTGAGACAACAAATGTATTTTCAAATTCAGCAATGACTTAAATGCACTTTCAGACAGTTTAGCCATGGATCAAGTCGTTAGGATAAGGATATGGATATGCACACGATTATGTGTTTAAGCTGAAAATGTCCAAGAATAGAAACTGTGCTTCAGAGTGCAATAACTGCTTCAGTTATGCTTTTGCGACTTTCCATTTTTAATCACGATTCAAAGACTCAGCTAGCCGAAAGAGCAAATTGTTTTTAAAATGCAATCCACTATTAATTTTAACTAAAAGAACCTGCTAAACAGTGAAAATTGTATTACTAGGAAATCAAAATCATTAATTTGTTATTAAAAACGTAATTTAAAATAATACCTCAGAGAGAAAAATAACTTTTTCACCCAAGCAATAAAAAGCAGACTTTGCAGGAGCCGTATTAGAGCTGATACTCCTCATCAGCTATGACGAGTGTACAGAGAAGGCACCAAGTGCCTTTAATTCACAAAAGAAACTGGCTCAGACATATCTAGAAAGATGGAGTCTTGAAGCAGAAATAATTTTTTTTCTGGAATTTTTATTGAATACATGATCTCAAATGTCAGATAGAGGCAAGTGGATTGCTTGAACTATCTTCAGCTGGGCTTTCCAAGGGAAAGAAGCAGTTGAAGGGCTCTATCTGCCATTTTCCTGTTCCCAAACCAGAGCAAACCTAAATGCTCTTTAAATTCACACCGAAGGTCAGGCTATATGTGTTGCTCTGGAAGACAGCCCAAAAATTCATGATCTGTCCTAATTCTGCTGTAGACCGAGGTTGTTCTTGAAAAAGGTAGAGCATGAAGGTAAACCTAGTTCCTGAAAGTCCCCATCGCAAGGGACAATTAAGAGACTTTTCTGGTTTGCTTCACTCTAGTATAGCGTAAGTGGCAACCCAATGAAACAGACTGTACGAAGCATAAATGGAAAAACATATTAATTGGTCAAATTTAGTGATGTCCAGTTCAGCAAGAACATGACAAAATGGCATTTTGCAGTGCTTGTTGGCTTTTTTGGAGTTAATTCACAAATTAACATGAAGAAAAAAATGCTGCAGCTGTCATTTTATTGAGAAACAAGTGGATAGAGTGTTAGGCACTATAACATCTCTGGAGAACTGCATTTACCCTGCATGAGTTAATTAAATTTCATGTTATCTACAGATCACCTAGATAGGTAGTGTCCAAATAATTTTTATTACTTACCCAGGGAATTTGGCAAGGGGAGCAAAAGGGCATACAATATACTTCACATCATTGTTCAATGTGTTTCTAACTCTGTATTCTTTGTTCCTAAGAAAATTCTCTTCCAAGTGATGATGGTAGGAAGCCAGTTGCTGAATGGCACTATATTCTGATGGTTCCCTTCCAAATACAGAGAAAATGAAGGTCCCCACAACCACATATTTAAAGAATTCTAAATGTTATCCAAGGAGCCATTTGGGTAAGAAACATTACTTTTTCATAGCTCATATCTGTACCCTAAAACTTTCTTAGCACGTTTTGTCAGATATGTTTCCACATGTCATTTATAATATTTCCCCATGCCATTTATCAATGAAATTCCAGTAAAAAAAATGTAAGAACAAGGCCAGAACCTGCCCCCTTTTCACAACCATAATTACAGCTGAGCAGCATGCTGCACTGCACCTCAATTTGTACAGGCAGTCTCAAGTCCCAGAGAAAAAATCAACTCAAACAGGGTTACTGGCGAGCTGGCTGCTGCCTCCAATGAGTACTAAGCTCCACATGTATTTTCTTGAGCTAGGGGCACTGTATATTGATGTCTTTCCTTCCAGAGTCCTCCACATCTCAATCAATTTCAACTTCTTTCAGTAAAAACATAGAATTCGAGGAGAGGAAGAGATATTGAAAAACAGCCAGATAGAAATAGCAGCTACAACAGGATGGGATTAAAAATTGAAGTCTATATTAAATGGAATAATTTAGTAGCAGAGAAAAAGCCAGAGTAAATCTGTCTACCTCCTTCAGTTTCAAATCTAGAAAGAATGGGAGAATGCATTTATAAACACACTAGAAATGGTTTAGAACCAGACGCTGTGTTCTGAAAAGTCTCTGGCTATATGTTGCCACTCAGGAAAATGCAGAGAAGCCAATAGGAGATTTCTTCTGGACTAGTTAGTAGTGACAACACTGTCAGAATTAAGTTAATGAAAAATAAACCTTCTGAAAGTATGGGCTTGGAGAAACATGCTAGAGTGGTACCAGACATGCAGAAATTGTTTTGTTAAAGTAATAGAGTAATAACGGAGAGAGAGGAGTCCGGGTAAGAAAAACTATTTGACAAAAGACAAGAAGCTGTATTTCTATTTCTAGGGCTAAATCCACAGTAAAACATTAGGGAATAGCAGAGACCTAGGACATCAGGGGGCTGGAGACTGTTGGCATCAGAGTGATAGACCATATAAGATCCCAAATTAACTTTTGATAAAACAGTGGTAATTTTATATCCTGAGGAAGTCTGTCATAAGAATGACAGGTTTACAATGAGGACTGCAATGCTTTGCCATATTGAACATGAGTCCAAATGCTGAAACAATTTGAGACAGGTAGGTATTCAGAGGCCAGAAGAGAGAAAAGAGTGTGTGCGATTTCTTTTGCTGCAATAGGCATTGCAGACTAAGACTACACCAGCACAAGATGCAGGAACTGGCAGTTCAATCTCCCTACAACGAGGGCACAGTATAGCACAAAAAGTCTGAAAGCAACTGCAGACAGATAGTGCTGTATCGGAAGACAAATGCACTATTAGCCTGGAGGCAAATGAGATATTTAATCTCTCTATGTTGAAAACGAGACCACCAGCCAATAGGCAGAAGACTGCCAAAAATAATGACGGGGAAAAGAGGACTATTCAATAATAGGTAAGCAGGTAAGACCATCGGTCTCACAGTAATCGTTTTGCTCCAACTAAGTAATGGAGTGGATGAATAAATAGCAATTTGTAAAAGAGAGATGGAAAAGTAATGCTATCAGATTAAAGTGTCCCTTATCTCTTGAAGTTGTTACTTTTTTTTAGAGGGACTGCTGGAGAAATTTTTCCCAGGGAGAGACCAACCCTCACTGCAAGCATATCTGTTAAACAGAAGGTAGTGCCTGAGTAAAAGATATCAAAGATGACTCAGGTCTGGGGCACATGAGGCAGCTGCTACTGACAAAAGCATGCCACTGACCTTAAGCAGTGTGGTTGGACCTAGAGACCAGTGGCATGGTAATCATGTGGCAATCCATTCTCAGTAATAGATCTTAAGTTTTGTGTAGAATTTGCAAGACCTGTGGACTGAAGATTGTCAGGTTTGCCCTTTCTGAGCTTTACTTGGCCTTTGTGTAGCTTTGTTGGTTCACTTAGCTGTGATAGGAGTTTCTCCAACTGACTTGATCTGTTCTACTTTTGCTTCTGTTTCTGTGGTGCAACCATAGTTTTATATAGACAGCAATGACAAGCAGTTACTTTGTGTGGAATGAGATCTATACAATATTAATGTGATGACAACGTGTTGACAAACACAGAGCTGATAGGATAGCGGAGGCCCTGAGAAGCTGAGGCACAGCTGCAAACAGCTTGCTCATGGCCAGCTAAAGGACAGAGCTGCAGCTGGACAAAACTGGGTTAAGGGGTAACAAAGAAAACAAAAAATAACATTGAAATGGCACCAGGTATCATATATTTGGATGTAACATGGAGCTGCAGACCAGAGGAGAAGAATTAAAGCATCTCTGCAAACATATAAAAGTGATCCCAACAGGATCCTGGAGGATCCTAGAGGATCCTGGAGGAACAAAGGAGAGATCATCCAAGTGAACACCATCTCCTTCCTGGCAAAGGACTCCAGATGCTGAAAACTCATAATACCATCCCATACTACCACGACCAGTGTGAAACCACTACAACACATGGGAGCAGAGGAAGGATGAGCACAGCATCAAGGAAAGGGGTGAAAGGAATACCTGTTACCATTTCATAGCAGTTCACTGGACAGTTCCCTGGGAGTCCGATCGGGATCTTGGCTCCATGTTCATTTTTTATGTCTCTCCTGACACCACAAATGTTCCTATCTCATAGTGTAATTCAGCAAAATGGAACTAACATGAAGCAAAATTGCACTGTTTTTTATAGGTTCCCATGGGGAGTCACCAAAAATCTTATTGCTCTGCTTGCCTGACAATTTCTTACCCATTCTACCAAGGGCTATTTTTCTGACAAGATCAATAACACCTTGACTGTTTGAGAGGTGCCTGAGAGCAAGCACAAGATGAAAATGGCCAAGCAACAGATGGTAGTATCAACCCACAACCTTATAATATACATATTAATAGTAATATTTTCAACCTTGAATAAAGCATGTAGAGCTACAAAGTTAACATGGCATTTTTCTTAGGTAAAATGTTCTTTGGAAGTAGTGGAGGAAAAAACACAAGATTTAGGTAGTCAATGAAGTAATGTTGAACGATATTACTAGAATGAGACCTCTTCATTCCAACAACTCCCCAGTGAATCTATTTAAACGCTCTCCTGAGAATATATTACAACTGTGAAAGATTACTTGATGTGATTATAATGTTATTACTATAGGCAGCTATACACTTTCTATTAACAGAACACTTCTTAATAAATAAAGCTGAGATCATAAAGCAGGGTATCTAGTTATCACTTTGCCTTTAGTCAGCATTTCCCTGTTATACTGAACACAGGCAGAAATAGGTCTCTTGAAAAGCTGAATCTGAAAGATTCAGAAAATTATGAACAGGGGAAGGGGAGTGGGGGAGAGAGTGTTCAAATGCAGTGGCAGTACTTCATATAGTTCCATGTTTCTTTACATAGAAAACTTCTCCCCCTTCTATGGAGAAATCTCTTTAAAAATAAAGATTTCACGAAAGATTCCGGCAAGGCATACATTGTGTGCAGCTGCATTTCTTCCCCAGAACCTCATTTTGAGGAGAAAACCTTTGCATTCTTGATTCTTAAAAATCAGTGAAGAATATCTGTTTCAGGCAAATACCTAACCTCAAAATGAAAAATGCCAGCTAAACCGGGCAGCACCCAAGCTTATTTCTGAAGCCTGCACTACCCTTGTGGTCTGATCTGCACTGTAGCTTCATCATAGCTTCTTGCTCATAACTTGTCATGATCTGCTATGTTTTGCTTCTCCCTGCAGCTTCTGTGTTGACATGTGGAGTCCAGAGGTAGTTTGGAAGCTTGGCATTCCCTACCAAAGGCGGCTTGATCCTCAGAACTAAAGGGGGATGGACAGGCTACTTCCTGCTGTTGGTGTCTTTCCCAACAACACCTGCTAGTCACTAGCAGGGAAAGCAAAACTGAGAAGACTTTAACAATACATCAAACACCAGCTGAACAACTTTACACAAAAACTCATTCTCTTGTAAACAGAGCTGTTCTACATCCTCAGTGATGAAACACTCTTCTAGACTCTCATGCTATGAGTAAGAGATTAGCTTTCATGTCAAACTTTCCTTCAAAGAAGTTAACCATTGGCTTGTGGTATTGCTGGATCAAGAGGAAATCTGAGTTCCTTTGTTCAAGGCTAACAAATCATATGGCAGGATGGCAACCTGCTCAGACGAGGGGAAAGCAATGGATATTGTCTACCTGAAATATAGTAAGGACTATAACACTGTTTTCCATGGGATCCTTAACAGACAAACTGCTGAGGTACAGGCTGCATGAGGAGACTGTGATACAGATTGAAAAATATTTGAATGTCCAGGCCAGGCATAAGAATATCAGTGAGACAAGGTCAAGTTGGAGAAGGTCCAGTAGGAGGCCAGTAACTAGGGATCTAACTAGTGTCATTATGGGTTTCAATCCTAGTTAAGATCTTCATTAGTGACTTGGGTGGTGGGGTGGAGTGTACCTACAAGAAACTTTGAGCATGACACAAAATTGAGAAGTAGATGATATGCAAAAGGTTTGTATTGCCATCCAGAGGGATAGAAACACGTTGTAGAAATGGGATTACAGGAGCCTTAGAAAATTCAGCAAGGGGAAGTACAAAGTCCTGCACGTGAGATAAACAACCCCAGCCACCAGCACAGGCTGATGTTGCCTGGAGGGAGAAAGTTTGGAAGAAAAGTACCTGGGGGATTCTGGTAAGTTAGCCATGTGTCCTTGCAGTAAAGAAGGCCAACAGTATCAGGGTCTGCCCTGGAAGGAATGTTTCTAGAAGGTCAGTGGAGGGGATCCTTCCTCTCTGGAGTGCTGGGTCCAGCTCTGTGCTCCCCAGAACAAGGGAGACAGACACACTGGAGAGAATGCAGCAAAGGGCCACTAATATGATTAAGGGATTGGGGTATCTCCTATTTGAGTAAAGACTGACAGACCTCTGACTGTTCAGCCTATGGAAGAGAATGATCTGGGGGTTTCTCATCAGTATACGCAGAAATCTGACAGGAGGCTGTGAATAAGATAGGGCCTGTGTCTTACCAGTGGTGCTCACTACCAGTGGGCAGAAATTTTCTTATAATTTTAACCTTTTCTGTTATAATTAATTTCCCATGTGGTATGCAATCCAGACACCCATCAGAATGGAGCAGGGCCTTCTCTGCATGCCCCTCCCGCAATCCCTTTTAGGTTGTAAGAGAGACAGTGACTGCATTTAATGACAGGAAATCAGCTTCATGACTCTTCAGCAAACGTATCTCTGCAGTACCCAGGTCATCCATTTTTCCCTTCTTAAAAATGGAGGTTATATTTCCCTTTTTCCAGTCGTCGGGGAGTTCACCTGACTACCAAGATTTTTCAAATATGATGGACAGTGGCTTAGCAACTTCAGTCGACTACTCCTTCAGGACCCTCAGATGGATTTCATCAGGTCCCATGGACTTGTGTACGTACACGTTCTTAAGATGGTCTCAAACCTGATCCTCTCCTACAGTGGTCCCAAGGTCTTCATTCTCACAGTTCCTGCATCTGCCTTCCAAGACTTGGGTGGTGTGGTTGGAGCATTTGCCAGTGAAGACTGAGGCAAAGAAGTCATTCAGAACCTCAGTCTTCTCCAAATCCAGGGTAGGCAGCCCTCCCAGAGAGTGCCCACATTGGCCCTAGCCTGTCTTTTATTTGCAATGTACCTATAGAATCCCTTCCTGTTATCTTTAACATCCTAGCCAAGTTAAATTCTAACTGGGCCTTAGCTTTCCTAACCTGGTCTCTAGCTTCCCAGACAACAACCCTGCATTCTTCCCAGGCCGCCTGTCCTTGCTTCCACCTTTTATAAGACTCTTTTTTCCTTTGAGTTTTCCACAGCAGCTCCTTATCCATCCAAGGAGGTCTCCTGGCCCTCCTGTTGCACTCCCTTCTAGTTAGGATGCAAAACTCCTGGGCTTCTAGCAGGTGATCCTTGAATATCAACCAACAGTCTTGGTCTTCCCTGCCCTCTAGGGCTACATCCCATAGAACCTTACTGAGCAGGCTCCTGCAGAGGCTAAAGTCTGCTCTCTTGAAGACCATGGCAGTGAGCTTGCTGCACGCTCTTCTCACTGTCCTGAGGATCTCAAACTTGACCATCTCATGATCGCTCCAACCAAAGCTTCCTTGGAGCCTCACATTTCCAACCAGCCTTTCCCTGATGGTGAGGACGAGGTCAAGCATGGCACCTTTCCTTGATGGCTGCTCTATTACTTGCAGAAGGAAGATGTCTTCCACACAATCAAGGAATCTCCTGGATTGCTTGTGCCGAACAACAGATATCAGGATGGTTGAGGTCCCCCATAAGGACAAGGGCCTGCAAGCATGAGGCTGCTCCTATCTGTCTATACAGTGCTTCATCCACAGAGCCCTCTTGATCAGGTGGTCTGTAATAGATCCCCCCACTGATGTCCCCCATTGCTGTTCTCGTTTTGATCCTGACCCACAAACTTCCTATTGACTGCTCACTGAACTGAGAGTTCCATACTCTCCAGCCTATCCCTAACATAAATAGCAACTCCCCCTTCCCACCTACTGGGCCTGTCTTTCCTAAAGAGCCTGTAACCTGCCATTCCAGCACTCCAGCCATAGGAGCCATCCCACCATGTTTCTGTGATACCTATGGTATCATACCCCATAGACGTGCACACATCTCTAATTTCTTGTCTCTTCCCTATACTACGGGCATTGTACTTAGGCATCTGAGCCAAGCTCCAAATGAAGCCGGCTCACTGGCTAGAGGCTGGAAAATCTCTACATTGCTCCAAGCATTTATTATAGGACCTGGCAAGTGTCTGGGTGTGTTGGGATGGAATGATGCCCCCCTCCCCCAACACATCTCGTTTAAATCTGCCTTGACCAGTCTGGCACACCTCCTACCAAGAGCGCTCTTCCCCTTCATTGTCAGAACAGCTTCACTAGCCGACAGTAAACCTGGCCTACTATATTGAATCCCAGTCTCAGTTTCCTCTTCACTTTCCCCACATTTATGTATAAATATGCTCCTCCCAGTGTTGACCTGTCTTTCCACTTGAGGCCTGTCAGCTCCTTCAAAAGGTTTGTGCGGTCTTTTTCAGAAGTGTCAATGACACCACGTTCAATTTTATGGTGTGAATTCACTGTACCTTTTTCATGACTGGTATCATGCAGACATTATAAAGGAAAACCAGCATAGTATGGAATGCAGAATAATATGAAACATTTTTCCCTGTTAGGTTGGCGAGACACTGGCTCAGATTGCCCAGAGAAGCTGTGTCTGTCTCATCCCTGGCAGTGCTCAAGGCCAAGCTGGATGGCTCTTGGAGAAGCCTGGTCTAGTGCTCCTGCCCATGGCAGGGGCTTGGAACTGGAAGAGATTTAATGCCCCTTCCTACCCAAGCCACTTCGTGATTCTAAGACTCTGTAAAGAATACCCAATTGACATAATTAGTAGCCCAGCTACACGTTTGCTATTGCTGCAAAAGAGGATGTCCTACATTTTGTGTAGGAGAGCAGATCTAGTCTCTGAGACAAGAAGAAGAGATCTGTTTATCTACCTGCTGCAGAGAGGTGGCAGTCCATAGACAGTACCTCTTTAATATTTGGTGTTCAAATGATGTGGAAAAGTAATGAAGTGTACCTATTCTTAATCGTAGTACGCAGTGGGGAAGTGGTTCTATTTCAGCATTTTGGTTAGTTGAAATTGCCCTTTCTGAAGTAAACTGAAAGACCTTTCGAAGCAATGAAAGATGTTTTCCGCTTCATAAATATCAGTAACACACAATTCATTTCTCCATCACTGTTTCAGACACTTATTAATGGAACATAAAACTTGATCTCCCACAGTTTAGCAAAATTCAAAAATATTCTACTTTGTCCCAACTTTTTGGCATTTGACGTTACCAAAAAGAACTGGAGAGCAACAGACAGTTAAGTGATCAGCCCTGAAAAGAGAGTCTGAACAATGTCTGTTCTTCTAGAAGCATTGAGGACGTTTGTGTTTTCTGGGTCTAAAATCATAAGTTAGAAGAAGGTGGCAGAAAGCAGGGCTTATTTCCAATACAGCAGATTCACTCTGTACAACAGCACAGGGAAAGAATATCATTTATCTTCTAGATGGGAGAAGACTTCCTTAGATGCAGCACGTGTATATATGAGCCATGTTTAAAGCCTCGTTGGCATTGTTTATGTTTATTAATCTGTTCTCTTCATTCTTCCCATCCACTGAAGAGTTGCCATACCGGAGAAAGTGCTTAATAAGGCCTTTTTGCACCCGACTTAAATATTAAGACATAAAAGAAAAGATCAAATACAAGCAGTTTCATATTATTATTTTTTAACCTATATGGAACTTCTTATACAATATTTTAACTCTTTCAATTCTTCAAACAAGGAATATAATAAGAACTAGCCTCAATATGAAAACAAATCCAACTTCACATGTACGCAGCAGGAATAATGATTGGGATTTTATTTTGCACACCTCTTTATTTTCATCACCTCTTTTTGCCTGAGATCCTTTCTTAGGCTCCCAGCTTTGAGGATTACTACCATTCTCCCTTCCTTTGCAGCAATTTGTATCCAATGTTCCATCAGTCCTTCTCTAAATTTTCTTGAGAGTTATGCCGTGGGGGAGAAACAAGAGAAAGAAGGAGACTCCCAGAGTTCCCGGTCACTGAATATGATTGAGTCACTGATGCAAATGGCTTCTCTCATCTGGCAAATCAAGAAAAAGATGCAGAAGCTGGGATTGAACACAACAAAAGCAGAAGCAAGGTGCCGCTTGCTATTTTGAGGAAATTAACCCTTTAAGAGGATTTTATTAGTGGTGCAGTTTCTTCATCCACGTATAAAGCTGTCAGGTCTTAATCAACTGCCTATTAATACTGAACAGCAGCTTTTGTTCCCACAGATCTTGAAGGCTATGTGTGGCTCTCATCTCATCTTTTGCTATACAAAAAGCACAAGCTTAGATCATCCCAGCTCACCATTTCTGTTCTTCATATACCAGGAAGCAGCAGGAGGGACTTACTGAGACCATGGAGCTTAAGTGTTTCAAGTAAGAAATATAACAACATAATGGATACAGATCAAATCCCTTGCAGATGAGGACACACAAGTTAAAAATAAAAGCACCAATACTGTTGACCTTTCCATGTAATTCCAAAAAAAATCCTTCTCTTCCATGGAGATATTCTTCCTTGCACATCAGTATCTCCAGTACAACTGCAATTTTTCCTTCCAAAAGAAAAAAAGAATTTGTGCCTGAAGAATAACAGCCTAATACAACAGCAGAATTACATGAACAGTTGTGCCTAATGTAACAGAAGAGTTGCTTTAGTGCTCTAGTTAATATCTACTTTAGAGCAAGAAAAGTAATATGGTATTGCCTTTGAGCTTTTTTTGCCATGATCTTCAATATTTACTAATAAGGCTCATCTTGGATGGGCAGCTAGACAGAAAAGACTCTGGATCCAATGATGCTAGAATTGAAGTTCATTCCTTTATTTCTGTGTAGTTCATTCTTCCCACTTCCCCAAACACACCGCTCAACAGTTGATTCCCCATACCCAGTTTTACATATGCACTGCTTATGACAGTATTTGTTACACCTTTATGCTCTACCCCTTTTCAGGACAGGATGATTTCCATCCACAGTGTTTCCTCTTATTTGTACCTTTTAAAAACAGTAACTGTGGTGGGCCTCATTAGATAGGAAAGGAGCCTTTTTGTGCAGCTACCATGGCTGAACTATCCTTTTGGAGTTCTTTACATATTTCATACATTTTAAACTAGGAATCCATTAAAACCAGATGGGCCAAGATCTGAGTTTCCCAGAGATCTCCTGCACTGCAGAAGGGAAGAACCCCTTCTAAAGTGAGAAACAGTAAGGTAATACAGCAATTCTTGCATGGGAGCCTTCACTGTCATTCTCTTACACATAGGAATTTTCGCACTCTGGTGTTCTCCTTTTTGTGGTTTCTTGGCAATCATCTGTTGTGTACTACTATGTCAACACAGCCAAGTGCTTTTGACCTAGCAGTGAGCTGGCATCAGTGCCTGACCCTTTTGCTCCCGCTTTCACAGTCATTGAATCACAGATTTTTTCATTTGTAAAGGACCTTAAAGTTTTTCCAGTTCCAATCGCCAGCCATGCACAGGGACATCCTCCACCAGACCAGATTGCTGCAAGGCCTATTCAGCCTGCCCTGAACACTGCCAGGAATGGGGCAGCCACACCTTCTCTGGGCAACCTTTGACAATGCCTCACCACTCTCACAGGAAAAAAATTCTGCCTAAGAGCTCATCTCAATTTCTCCTTTTCAGTTTAAAGCTATTCCCCTTTGTCCTGTCCCTACAGGCCCTTGTCAAGTGCCCCTCTCCAAATTTAGTTATTGTAAGACTTTGCATGAGATCCATTTTTGGAGGGACATAAACAAATGCATAAAATAAGGTAAGCACAAAAGCAGGAATAAGGTAGGTGCCTTGTCTGTCTCCAGCTTTGGGAAAAGCTCATGCACAAAGGTGGCACACTCTGCATATACGGGGTTAGGAGGGCACACTTGTGTTACACATCTGACTGTACTGGAAATTCATAGTGCAGCTGGACTAGTTTTCACTAGAATTACACCAACTGCCATAGTGAAGGCTCTAGAGGTCCTTGTGATCTTTCTAGGTGCTCTTTCAATATTTTGACGAAATCCAGTTTAAACATAATGTGGAAGGTATGAGAAAAGCATTCACTTTGATTTTCTGTCGCACTTGGAGACTCAGTTTTACTGCTTGTGCTGTCAGTGAGAATTCACAGCCCTGGCTAGTCCGTGGTAAAATCTTGAATACCAGGTTTTTCAGTGTGCATGAGAGAGAAACCTACAACATTTGGCTGACTGAGGATGGCTCAAATCAAAGTGGATTGAGTAAGACTGAGGATGTATATCTCATGTTCTCCACCCTCAGATGCATTTTGCAATTTCACCCCAAACCATGAAAGTGAAAGGCTTCTCAGAAAATGCAATTAGAAGCCTCAGCATGAGAAACAGAGGCAGCCTGTACTAAAGGCAGGAGCTGACTTGGCAGAGCAGTAATCATGGGAAAACACATGATTTGAAGGTTTAAATTCTATCACTTTAGCACACTGGCATCCACCCTCATTAGTAACAAACCAGAATGCACAGGAGAACCACAGAACAGCTTTGTGACTGCCTGTTCTGGAAGACTGTGAGGAAAGCAGTGACATGACATTTCGGTTGGGACACAGGGACCAGCTAAAAATGATCCTGAAGTAACAGCATGACAGACTGGACCCCTGATTTAAATTTCCCTTAAAAAAGCGACACAGACATAGCAGGGAAACTCTAAGAAAGAAGATATCAACAAGTGCAAGTGCTTTATGCCTAAGTGCAAGGAAGAGGGATACATACAATTTTAATCTGGTCGACATCTTCTCCGAGGGCATTTGCAGTGCAGAAAGAAGCACGCTAACCTACAGAACTCAATTGTGAAATGCCTCATAGAATGCCACCTCCACGTATTCCGTGGAAAATGCTGCAATTAACGTATGACCCATTAGAAGATTATTTTAATTTTCCGGCATGCATTGGTCAGTAATCCCTCCAATCCATTGTCTCTTGTCCAGTTGATGCATTTCTTGCAGAACCACCAGATTTCATTATATGTTGCCTTTTCTTCAAATCTAAAAGCAAGGGACAACAAAAGAGAAGGAAAAGATGTTATCAAAATACAACCAGTGGGGATTCTAACTCACAGCTTTATGGAGATAATGATCCCCCCTTATTTCTCCAACCCCTACTTCTCCATCCCACATACGTAAAAGTAATGTTCAGATAGCAAAAATGAAATCAGCACGAGTTCCTTTTTTCTTCAGGTTTTTTTTTTTTACAAAAACTAACTCCTGTTTGTGGATGGAATATGAGAGAGGGTACTTCTATTTGAAAAAAAAAATTCTATAATCAGTTTGTTGTTTTGTCCAGAGCTGTGTCTGGCATGGGAGCAGGCTCACACAGCTTACCATAAATACCATAAAGTATTTCAGATGTGATTCCTATGTCAGCTCAGAGACTCAGGAGAAACCGCTGTATTCTTTGTTTAGAAATCATTTCATTTAATAAAAATTCAGGAGCTGTCTCAAATCACAATATTGAAGTAATAAAACTTAATAATAAATCAATAAGTAGCTGATGGCAAAGCGCAGCCTTCAGTCTTAACACATTAGGTAAGCCATATCATAGTTTGCACTCTGTAGCTGATGTGAAATTTATACTTCATGCTCCATGTATGAAGATTTACTAAATCTAAACAGATGATGTAGACATGGGTACAACGCCACAAAAGAAGCAGAATAAACAGAAAGCTGGTCCTGTGAAGGGAGGCGAGCATGATGCTATTCCCTTAGGTCTACGCTGACGCACATAGGACGAGGATGAAAAGAGTAGTCTTGCAGAAAAAAAGGCTTTGGCACACTACCTCACTAGAAGGACCTTGTAGAGGCCAATAGAGGAGCACCAGATAACAAGCTAAGCATACATGCCCATGAAGGGATCTGCCTGTGCCACAGGATGTGCCTAAGCAATTCTGAGATGCCAGCTTGTCCTAATACTTGTAGTTGCATTGTACCAGATGGAACGCAGAGTAAATAATCAGCTTGAAAACTATTAAACTGCAGAGGTTCAGGGTCAGACTTTCTGCTGATGTATATCAGTGAGAAGTTTTCATTCATCTGCCCTTTAGCCCAATTCACCCCTGAAGACAGAAGCAAATCAAGACGTTCAAAAGCAGCTTCATCTTTTTGAACAGCCTCTCTTCACTGCCATTTTTGCTGTCCTCTCTTTTCATCTAAGCACCACATTTTGGTGTGGTCACCTCAAATTAGTTGCAATTTACAGGCATGTTATCCTCGCAGCTGGCTATCAACAGGAGCAGTATGGAGCTCTGGAGCTTTGTGGACAGCCTGCAAGCAATTATTGGAATGCTGCAAGTTGAAATATTGTTTGTACAAGCTGCTGCTCTGAGTCATGACATCTCTTCTAGCAATACAAACAGCATATAAAACAGCAGCTAACAGTTCGTAACAGGTCCAGACAACTGCCTACTGTGAGACAGTCAAATTTTCACGCTGGGTCTGTTAAAACATTTACATTCACACTGTAGTCACTACGGGTTTAGCTGCAGTAAACAAAGAGAAAGATGAGACAAACATCAGAAATGGCATTTTTTTTGGTCAGATGTCAGAGAGCCCCAGGAAGAACCCCCAGCAGACTACTTCTGGAGCCGAATTTCATCAATGAAATTGCCAGGTGTGGGGGAAAGCTGTCAACAGTTCATCTGCGCAGAAGAACTAATTTACCCCAGCTTCTGAACTAATCAACTCACAAGTGATAGGGAATAACCATGACAAGGATAAAATGTAAAAGCTGAGTGTTAAAAAACCCATCAAGCTTTCAGAACGTTGGGATATTTAAGGTATCAAGAAAGAACCACTCAAAACAGAGTCATGTAAAATCACTCATAGCGTCTCCAGAACACAACATGCTGACTACATTCTCTGGCTGCTCTGGTTTATATGCTGATTTAAAACTCAGTGGAGAAAAAGTGGAGAAAAAAAAATGTTTTGCTGTGTTTGTTAGAATTTAATTCTCTGGTTCTGGTTTGCATTTCAGCAGGCCCCCAGACAGTCCTAGCAAATGGCTAAAGGCTGCAGATGGAAGGAAGATGTTCTTCTCCAACTATGCTTACTGCTCAAAGGAACAAGCAAAACAGGAGCAGGCAGACAGAGAAGAACATAGAATAATAGTTAGGGTTGGAAAGGACCTTATGATCATCAACTTCTAACACCCTTGCCATAGACAGGGACAGCTCACACTAAACCATATCACCCAAGGCTCCAACATGGTCATCTCCAGGGATGAAGCATTCACAACTTTCCCGGGCAACCCAGTCCAGTGCCTCACCACCCTCAGAGTAAAGAATTTCTTCCTAATATCCAATCTAAACTTCCCCTTTTTAAGTCTGAACCCATTATCCCTTGTCCTCTCACTACAGACCCTAATGAACAGTCCCTCCCCAGCACCCCTATAGACCCTCTTCCGATAGTGGAAGGCTGCTATGAGGTCTCCACACAGCCTTTTCTAAAAACATGCTATTACTACACAGAATGGCCAGCTGTGGGTACGGTTTACCTTTTTTCTGAAGGTAAAATAGCAAAGGAGCATTTTAAAGATAGGCATTAAGAAAGGGATAGAATCGTTCCAGTCATGATCAGGTGCAGGAGGGCTTTTCCTTTAAAACACAGTTTGGTTATAGAAAGTACAAACATAAAAATCTACTTCAAAATGCATCTTTTCCTGAATATTGCAGCTTCAACAAGTATGAGGTTGGGTGAACACTTCAATCAAGCTTTCAAAACTATACTGATAAGAGCTGTTATCTTTCTGGACTGATGTTGAACAAAACCTGGATGTTCCTGGCTGGGGGATGACAGCCTAAAAATTATGCATCTGATTTAGGGATCCTCACTGTAGCTACACAGAATCACAGAATGGTTTTGGTTGGAAAGGACATTAAGATCATCTAGTTCCAACCCCCCAGCCATGGGCAGGAACACCTCACACTAAACCAGGTTTTTCAAGCCCCATAATCTGCCAGGGACTGAGTATTCACATCTTCTTTGGCCAACGCATTCCAGTGCCTCACTACCCTCACAGTAAAGAACTTCATCCTTATATCTCACCTGAACTACCCTGTTCGAGTGTGAACCCATAACCCCTTGCCCTAGCACTACAGTCCCTGATGAACAGCCCCAATCCAGTAGATCCCCATCAGATACCGGAATGCTGCTATGAGGACTCCACACGGCCTTCTGTTACCCAGGTTTAAGTACAAAAAAGCAAATCAGTGATACACATATATAAGTAAGGTACCGAAGAAAGTTAGCAATGCATTAAATCATTACTGCATAAAAAGAACAGAGATTAAGAAGAAATACATCACCAATTACCACTGAATTATCATTCAGGCCCATACTTCCAGGTGGGTAGCCCCAGTGCAGCCACTGCTGGGAGTCTTAAGTAGCAGGGAAAAATTCCTCTCCAGTGTGTCCACCCATAGGTGAGGCTTCTCCCATACACACAAGAGGTCCTGCTTTTATAGCCTTAGAAAAATAACCAGCTTCATACAAGATCTCTAATTGTTTACTCACAGGACAGTGCAGTTTCTAACGATCTCCTATTGTCCACTCTGAGAACACTGGCCAGGCATCCCAGTGCAGCCAAGTATGAAGGTCGTAGAACAGCTGCACACCTGTTTTCCCATGTCTTTCCTTCTCATATATTTATGTTCATCGTGACAAACAGTAACAATGAAAATAAATATATAAGCTTTACCTAATATAATGTGGCAAACACCCTTTGTTATGTCTGCCAGTCATGAGAGGAAGTCAACTCTCGGCCAGGTTCCATCCATTACATGACCTCCTCCGCACTTGCTCCAAAAGTTCCATGTCCTTTTTATGTTGAAGACCCCAGAACTGTACACATTACACCAAGTGAGGTCTCACAAGAGCAAGAGTAGAGGGGCAGGATCACTTACTTCAACCTGCTGGTCACACTCCTTTTGATGCAGCCCAGGATACGGTTGGCTTTCTGGACTGCGAGTGCACCCTGAAGCTGGTTCATGTTCAGTTTCTCATTTGGCAACACCACTAAGTCCTTCTCCTCAGAGCTGCTCTGAATCACTTCTCCACCCAACCTGTAGCTGTGCCTGGGATTTCTCCAACCCAGGTGGAGGACCTTGCACTTCACTTTATTGAGCTTCATGAAGTTGGCATTAGCCACTTCTCAAGCATGTCAAGATCCCTCTGGATCACGTTCCTTCCCTCCAGAGTATCAACCAAACCACGCAGCTTGGTACCATCAGCAAGCTTGCTGAGGGTGCATCAAGCTGTTGATGTCACTGACAAAGATGTTGAACATGATCAGTTCCAACACCAGCCCCTGAGGGACACCACACATTACCAGTCTCCATTTGGACACAGAGCCATTGACCATGACTCTCCAGTCAATTCCTTATCCACTAGGTAGTAATCCATCCATCAAATCTATCTATGTTTCTTCAATTTAGACACAAGGATGTTTTACAGGACAGTGTCAAATGCTTTGCACAAGTCCAGGTAGACATTTGCTGCTTTAACCCTGTCCATCATTTCTGTAACCCCATCATAGAAGGTTATCAAATTTGTCAGGCAAAGGTAGCCTGATCTTTGTAGCCAGGGTAGCCATCATTCTGGGTAACTTGTTTAAGACCCTTATCTTAAGTAACTCAAATAGCAGCCAAGCATACATAATTTCCTGCTGAAAGCTCACATTGTTTTGCTGGCTAGTGCTAACAGCTATGTGTGTCTCCCAGTCTGTGATTGATAGATTAAGCATTCAGTACATGTAATCTGTGTGCTTTTACTGAAGCACTAAAAGGATTTCCCAGACTTTAATTTCCTGTAATTCTATGCCCAGAGGCAATTTGATTCCTGCCTGGTACTATGCAAGATTATTCTCTCTTCCCTTTCAAGAATTCCTTTACCAACAGTGACTCATCACAGCCAAATTAGCGATGCCAGCATTTTGTGAATCTGGCCATTTGTCAAGGTTCATCCTCTGAATACTTGAAATTCTGCATGCTAACAAAACATGGGGATTTGTAAAGGAGTGCTTCCATCTGCTTAAACACTGTTTCTTACCTTGCAGCAAGTATGCATTGGCACCCCGATGTGCTAGTCAGTTCCTCATAAACACTTTTGAAGTAATAGCTTCCCAGGGCAGATATAAACATTTGGCAGACAGCTGTGTGGAATTCTTTGAAAATGGCGAAATTAAAGATCTTAAAACAAAGTGTTTCTTCACTTGGTCTGGCTGAAAAACAATGGGAAGGTAATTTCTTTCCGGTTTATGGCCTTCTGGAAAATTTTGTACACTGGCGATGTTTGAAAAGAAATATTACTTGCACATTGCTGCAGCAAATGAACAAGTCAGAACAAGTGTGAACACTGCACACAGGTTCTCCTGCTCTGAAAAACTGTTACAAGATGGAGCTTGACATCATGAACTGGATGGACACAGCAGCTTTGTAGGGATTGGTCCATGCACAAAGGGATGATCTCTCTCCCTTTCTGTGCATGTGTGGATCCATACACATACATGTGATGGTATATTGAAAATGTGGGATCTGAGCATGACGTGAATGGTATGGAATAAGGGGTGGATTGTCATGGGTTCAACAGCAGCAGCAGTCATTTTTCTCCCTCTTGGTAGCTGGTGCAGCACTGTGTTTTTAATTTCATGCCCAGGAGCAGCGCTGATAACACCAGTGTTTTCAGTTACTGCTTGCTGATGTTTTGGTCTGGCCAAGGACTTTCTGAGTCTCATGCTATGCCAGGGAGGAGGGGGAGCTGGGAGGAAGCAGAGACAGGACACCTGACCCAAACTGGCCAAAGAGGTTATTCCATACCACAGCACGTCATGTCCAGGATGTGAACACGGAGAGCAGAGACCTGGAAGGGTGTGGTGGTGGTGGACTGGGGGTGCACGGCATGGTCAGGATTTTGGTATTGGGGGGTTTGCTGTTGGGGGGTGTACTGGCTGGGTTGGGCTTGGTGAGCAGTCGTATTCTCTTTCCTTGTATTTCTCTTGTACTATTATTGATGGTAGCAGTAGTGATTTGTGTTATACCTTGGCTACTAAACTGTTCTTATCTCAACCTGTGCGAGTTGAATTCTTTTGATTCTCCTCCCCATCCCCCCGGAACGGGGGGAAGAAAGAGGGGGAGTGAGTGAGTGAGCGACTTTCGTGATAATAGGCACATGAACTTTACTTAAAGGGGACTAATAAAGATAAGCAGCTGTTAGGTCCAAAGCAGGGACACAACGATAGCCCGCAATGCAGCTGGGGCCACATGTGAGGTGAGAACACACCAGGTACTGCGTGTCAGGAGCAGCAGGATGGGGGTTGCATGGTTTTTGCCAGATCTGCCTCCTGCCAGACATGGCATGAGGGAAGGGAGCATGAAGCTCTGATCATTCTCATTTTCTACAGCTATTGCTCTTCCTCAGCAGCTAAAAGCCTGCAAAGCTCAGCCCTGCCTATGCCATCTACACATCTGTCAAAAGAAAACTGAGCTCTTCTAAATCCTCACTGATTCTCTTCAAATACTTACTGTGCGCAGAATAATAGATCTACAGAGCAGACAGCTTTCATAAGATAAGAGAGCTAATTTGGGGACCAGCTGCCGTGTTCTGGGCACAGAGCAGGTCTGAACAGCAGGTTTTACCAAAGCAGACCAAGGCTCTGTCTGGCTGCTGATGCAGAGAACTGAAGCAATTCATGGAAAGTGACCTTCAGCATTATTGTTAACAGCAGAGCACCAAGGCACAGAGTTAGGAAAGAAATGTTTGGGTTTCACTTATTTACACAAGTGACATGGTTACGGACTACTGGGTGGTGTTTAAACTGATTTTTTTTTGTTGTTAATTAGCTCAAACTGTGCAGAAAATATAATTGGAGGCAGCCAGATACTTCTGGACTGGACTTGCATGACTTAAAATATGAAATGCAACCTTCTGAATGCCCTCTGTATCCAAAACTTAATTCTTAGGACCTTGATAGTTTCAAGTAACATTATTTCCCACCAAGAATACAGAATGAGGATTTAGTTTCAGCTTCTTTTCTAAATGGAGTTCCCCAGCAAGACCAAAGAGCAAAAGGAAGTGGACCTTTACTTCATTCCCTTTCTTTAAGTGCAAAAGGGCCTTTATGCTGCAACTTCTCATCATGTCCCTCTGGGTTTCAAAAATTGTATTGTATCTTCTCAGTAATTGCTGGTACAATTCTTACTGCTTCAACTTGCAGAAAATCTGATTTTTCAACCACAGTCCCGCATAATGAAAGACCCTATTCTATCTTCAAAAACTTAAAATCAGACAAAACTGATATGCATACTGGCAGACAAGTAATGCAGAAGAAACCACAGATTTCCATGACATATGCTTACAAAACAGATGCATCTTAATCAAGAAATCAAGTTTTGTGTGTAGCTCAGTAAAGGTTAATATTCACATGTTCAAAGGAAGACTGAGAAATACTTGAAAGCATTGTCAAGGTGTCATTTCTCCATCCTAGTTGCAAAACCAGCAAAGAGAAAGATGGTGGCTAGACTGCAAAAGCTGTTTATGCAGGCTGGTCTCGAAATGGAGGCTAACATTCACATTTCAATATTTAATAAATAGAAACATGCCTTGATAGACCTTGAGGACCATGTAAGTACTCAATATTTACACTACAAAGAAGAGGCATTCAGTTCAGGCAGACAAAGAGATAGTAAGACAATGTCAAAGAATGGGACTGAGGATGCGACATCTGTAGCAGAGTTCCCACATTTGCAGCAGAGTTCCAACATTTGCAGCAGCATGTGGAACATTTCCCCCAAAATACCTTCAAAATACCACTACAACAATGATCATTACCTGCATTTTACCTGCTGTGCCCAATACAGAGCGGATATTACCATGTTCGAGACCTCAGACAGGGTTCTGGACTTCATGATTTCATCAGCAGATCCTACTAGCTTCATGCAGGATGTGTCAGGTATCATCCAATAACAGGGCCAGAACTTGTAGCTACCTCAGTTTTAGCCATTTGAACACTGAGATTTTTTGATAGCATAAGCCTCATTTTTCATCAACTTGTAAACCCTGGAAGAACTGAATTCTATTCATACATTTATTTCCTTTTGTCATAGATCAGTGAGTGTTGTTATGACAGCACAGAGTGTTCTGAAGTTCACCATGTTCCCTTTCTCAACACTATTTGCACAATAAAGGAATCATTTCATTTAAGCCCTGGCAACTGTCATGGCAATTTTCATTTTTACTTTTATCTCCCGTTGCAAAAAATATGGTATTAGAGTCGATGGCTTCGCTACATTAATTAGTTACAGAAATTTTTCTGGAGAACAGGAAGCTGAATAGCCAAGGAAGAAACTAATTTTATTACTATAAATTAGATTGATTCAGTTGTGCATCTGGAGTGTTTTCAGCCAAACCAGCTCAAATTTAACAGTGAAATTCACTCTGATGTCATTGGCTATTTTTTCAAAATTATCAGAAATGACTGGCAATTTGTTCAGGTTCACTAAAGGATGGTTTCTTTATAATAAAGCATAGCAATTAAAAGAAATTAAGCTGGAAAAAAGTTCTGATTATATATTCTTGTAGGGAAATGGTGTTATTTTTATCATTCTTCAATCTGTTTCTCTTTAAAAAAGAGCAAAAATTTTCAGTTTGCAGATAAAATTATAGCCTGCTACCAGGGCATGGATTTAGATATGTTACAGAACATGTAATAGTTAGAACACTGTCGACAAGATTAGGTTCTACTCCTCTTAAAAACCACTAAATATTATGATGGGTTAACATGGAACAGCTTGCTGTGGACAAATTATTTAAGGGGCAAAATACACTGGAAATAGAACTTACAGTCATATAATACAACTAGTCAGGGAAGACTGGCATATCTGAATATTAAAGCACGCAGAACTCATTACATGACCTGGCCGGTACCCTTAAAAATTTATCATCAGTGTTCTCATCCCCTCTGCAGATTTGTGAGAGCCCTTCTCCATTTTACACTACTTTGATACAGAATGGACTGCTATGAGCCAGGCACACTTACTGAGGGGCTCTGCACTGCAAACAGTCTCTTGAAACTCATAAGGCAGCAACAGAAGCAGAACAGACATGAAAAAACAGCATTGAGTCCCAGCAGGTGACAGGTATGTATCTCTTCTCCTGGCTGTATGTGGACATTTCACATGGAACAGGGACTGAGAATCTGCCCCTAGCTGCCACTGAAAAGGTGTCCCAAGAGAAAACAAAATCTCTTGATTTCATTTCAGCACCTCTCATTCTTTCAGGCTACTTTACCTGGCTGTAACTGGAACTCGGCAGAGTCTTCTTAATACTTTGGAACACCACACTGTAAAGCCAAAAACTTTGCCCAGTTCTTACGATGTTAGATCTTGTTTACACCATTCAAAAGTCTGTACACGTTCTCCAGACAATCCAGCCTCTGCAGTAAAGAAGGATTGAGCTATGTCCCTAACACTTCTAACATCGCTACCCAAGCAGGAAACTCCCAGATGGTGAGATTAACATACATAGAAAGGCCTAGAAACTGAAGAAGGAAGAATAAAATCTACACACTGAAGCAAAACTGAAGATCTATCACCTTGCAGTTTGGCAATACAATTTCTCCTACCCTTGGAAAGAGGTAATAATTATAGTGATGCTTCAGTCTTCTCTCCCTTCCTAAAAGCTCCCTTCTCAGCAAAATGATAGCTCTATCAGGATCCTTACTTCCACCCAAAGTCAGCAAACTGAAGACTAAGCAGAACTGTGTACCAGAGAGAAAGGAGTGAAAGATTGATTATCCATGGATCCTTGCTCACAACTGATAATCACAACATCAAACATAGCTACCATGCAAAACCAGATCTTCCAGGCCTAAAACCAGGACAGCTGAAAACTGTTATATTTCTCTGCATCAAGGCTGTGAAGAAATCTCCAGAAAAGGAAGCTACAATGCAGGGAACTGTGACTATAAACCAGGATAATGTTTGAAAGCTAAGAAGAGATGGCCACAGTGAATGTGCTTATGAAGCTCTGAGATGTGATTCAACTTGGCTGTTGCAAAGAAAGTTGATGTCATCTCAACACAAAGAGGATTTGAGGGTGGCCTTCATTTTATATGAAGTTATGCTACCAGTATAAAAACTGAATGACTAAGAAAAGAATTTCAAAGAGAGCAATGGACTTGAGCTAGCATCAACTCATGTATGCCTTCCTGATGAGACTGAGGACATCCAGCATCATGATGGTGAGCATATAATAAGGATCAGTAAAGGGGATCACACTGTTATTCTGACAGAACTGTGTATCGAAATTGCTGAAGTTTGCTAATTGCAGCTTCCATCTGTATATTCAGTATATTTTGTATCAATCAGCAGAATCAAAAGTCCCATGTAGCATCAACTGCCTTCAGATAAAAAAATGTTATGTTAAACATTACACCCTCCAGACATGGTCTTTCTAAAAGAACCTGATCAGATCACGTAGGAGTGACATTAATCGGAGTCCTAGTCAGTGTATCCAGAGACCTGAGATTCCAGATATAAAGGACAGGAGAGTGGAAAGAAAGAAAAAGTTTTTGCTCAAGGTGCAAACACTAAACTAAAAATAATAATCATTAAAAAACCCCAGCCTCTTAGTAATCTGCTGCTGAGAAACAAAAAAACAAGAACAGATGGAATGATACTGTCACACCAAGCAAATAAAAGCGGTCCATAAGTCAAAGCTGTAGCAAATGAGATAATATTTGTATCCTTCAGATTTCTGATATCATTTTCAGAGGAGAAAAACATTAGTCCTTGCTGTGCAAAAGATGAATTGTTTCCCTAGAACTGTAGAAGAAAGAAGTTTTTACAGATTTCGCTAGGATTAAATTTTTACATGAGCAAATCAATAAGCAGAATTCATTTTAGAAGTGGGTGAGTAGCAGACTACCACAAAGATTGTATTTGGTTTGCTCTATTTAATCATGGGAAAAAAATTACACTGAAGAAAAAAATACAGTATCATGAAAAGCAGGGAGAAAGCATCTGCACAACTTGATAAAACAACAGCAGCAGCCGCAGCTCTTCTGCCAGTAAATATAAAGCATGTGTTACTTTAAACAGTGAAACTTTGTGATCAGGAACTGAAATATGGAAAAGAAAACAACCAAATATTACTGACAGCTTTGCTGCAGGAAAGTCAAAGAATAGAATTGTATCTACATAGGTAACAGAGAAATGCAAGCGAAAGATAAGTGGATCGTGGAATGGAAGCTAAGAGAACAGCAAAGCTGGAAAAAACAAAAATATTGACCATTTCTGCCAGATAGAGGTCATTTAGGTCAGACTTTCCATCTAAAATCATATAATTAGATGAAATAGAATGAAGATCAAGGAAACTTAATTTGCAAAATGGGCAATGTGATTGCTTGCCTTGCTTTTTTCACCAGTCCCATTTCAAAAGGGAGGTCAGGAGGGCTTTTCCAGGGGAAAAGCTCCAAAGAGAGTCTTAACTGCTACAGAAGCTAGCATCTGGCATTATGGGAGCCACTCCATGTCTCTCTCACCCTCCCTGACCTGTAGCATCAAGAGCAGTGCTTTGACACACCTTTTTGTAAAGGATCACTGACACAATGATTGCTCCTCATTCCTCCATCCTTCTTGCAGGTACCATATGTACACCAGAAATGGGGGAGTGGTGAAGTGATGTACAGCAACATGTTGGATAGGCGAATGAGTAGATGCAGTTCTGCAGAGCACCCAGGAATACAGCCATAAATTGTCACTGCTGGCAGAAGGACCTAAGGAAACATGCTTCAAGTGCGTGTGCATGGTTGGTATCCCCTGCCCTTTGTTGCATTTACCATAAGTGCCTTGGGACCAGTGTCATGCCCTGTTTGACATTACTGCAGTTACCCACGGAAGCAGGTACCTCTGTATTTTCCTCATGCACTATGGCAGAGCAAAATAGGGACTTCTGCCCTAGTGAGAAAAAGTTCTCGTGTTGCATCAGCAAACAGACAAAAAAGAAAAAGAAAAGGTTCAGGGACTTTTCTTGTCATTATAGAGCTCTTCAGCGCAGCCAGGCTTCAGTATGATAACCTACAGAACTGACACTGACACATTTCTGGATGTGCTTAGCCTGAGGTCAAGAAAGAGGTATTATGCAAAGAAAGAAGTGTTTATGATGCAGCAGCCATGAAGTGTTTGGGAGGGAGTGTGCATGGGAATCACCACAGAGTCACCTTGAAATCTTTCCCAGTCCTTATCAACAGCTAAGTGATCTGTGGATGACAATGCAGAAGTAATACTCAGCTCCTCGGCTCTTCTCTGTGTTACAGCAGATAGATCTGATTAACAGCTCTTAAATCGTCTGGAAATAAACTGCCCACAAAGGAATTAAAACACATTTAAGCCTATTTGCACTAATATTTAGGAACAGGTAGATATGGAAAAACTGGTTTTTTCCGTCCCTTCCTACAGTATGGGGACAAAGCAGAGCACCAGAAAGAGAAAGCACAATTTTAAAAAATATTAAAGCAGAAGCCCCCATAAAATCCACAATCTAGTATAGCTCAATTTAAAGTACTGATGTTTGTAGTATAGAACACTTAGAAGTGCTGACATTTCTTTTCCATATTTTAAATCCTGTTTTGAGACATGGCAACATTCTGTTCTATTAATCTGGTAACTAATTTAAGCTTGTACGCTTAAGAGTTGTACTCTGTTTAATAAAACTGGAATAAAGCTGACACATAGGATAATCAGAAGCAAACTCTGGAAGTGAAGCATTTCTCTGCAGATGTTTCAGGAAGATGACACCCTTCTGAGAGACAGAAGATTTCTGCACTATCTCTGTCCTTCCAGCTTTCCAGTGTATCTTGGGTTTCTTACATTTATCGTTGTACCAATAGCTGTCTGCATACAGCATATGTCAACAAATAAATAACTTTCTTCAGAATGATCACATAGTACCACTTGGCTGTACAGAGAAGCGGAAGAGGGAGCAGCAGGCAGGGGTGGCTGTGGGTCTTCTGCCAGGTAGGGAGTCATACTGAAGCCATACTTATTATCTCTGCTGAGGTAGGCTCATCTGCTGCAGCAGCCACAGGAGAACAGGTAAATTAAAGCACATGGAAGTGAGTCCAGAGCTGTATCTGAGCTTTCATCAATCTCACACATAGCCTAATCTATTCCCCTCCTTTCCCTCCTCTCCCCTTTCCTCCTCCTCCCTCCTCTCCCCTCCCTTTCTCTCCTGTCCCCACTCCTTAGCTCCCCTTAGCTACCCTTACTTCCCCTCCCCTCTGCTCTTCTCTCCTCTCCATCTCCCTTTCTTTATATTCTTATCTCTCAAGACCAAGTCATTGGTAGGAATTGATTCATCATCTTTCATTCTAATGAAGCTAATTTGCAAAATGGTCCTAACACCTTCAAGGAATTCTCAAGTACTTTATTTAGACAAGGATTTCCAGCAATTATTAGAAGCTAGACTGGCATACCTTGAGCAGTCACCTCACCCATGCTGTCCATGATAGGAGAACTACACTGAAAATTAACTGTAACTATTCTGCAATGAAGAATTTATGCTGAGTTGCCTGCTTTTCTAGCTGACCAACCATCCTGAGCCTAACTGAATAGGAGCTATGTCCAAGACACATGTTTTGAAAAAAGCTGTCATCAAAAAAATCAGCAAAGATTTGAAAGGGCTGTTTGAAAATACTCTGTGTGTACACATTTAAAATAAAGATCAAACACCATAATATCTCAAACAATTTTTCCCTAGCAGATATGTGTCAACCCTGAAGAGAACCAGGAAAGAATTACTTGTTTTAATACAGCTGGAACTGCACAGAAGGGAGCTGATCACTGGAAAGGATTAGTTCTTTCTCTTCCATTACATTTGAAATAATAATAATGCAATAAAAAAAAAAGTTTAGATTAAAAGAAAAATCTTAGTCTTAAAGAATGTTTTTCAGATCCAAAATACAGAAGAATTCAACACTGCAGAGCAAAACTGGAATATGACTACCAGAAATGCCAGAAAAGTGTATTTTGACCATTCAGGATGATGACTTTCACTTTCAAAGCATTTTCTGTTCTTTTAAGCTATAACAGAAAATAGAAAAATATACTCAGGTGAATCATATTGCACTAGAATGATAATCCAAATATATATGTCTAAATCCTTATACATAAAGTGCAATTTCAGGGTAGAATAGTATAGCAAAAAAGGCTATTGAATGAACAGGTTAATTTTTGACATTTTACAGTTGACAAAAACTTGGCAACCGGAATGGGCCAGAAAACCAGCACAGGAGTCCTGCCTTTTCTGAGCCCTGTTTCTGCTTGGTGCTAAACCACACATACTGCCAAATTATCTCTCACGCTGTCATTGACCACTGCAACTTCAGCTGATAACATTTCATGAACACAGGTCAAGTGCAGGTGTGTCTTGGGTTCAGCAGTAGCAGTCATTTTTCTCAGTCCTAGTAGCTGGTGCAGTGCTGTGTTTTTGACTTCCAGCCTGGGAACAACGCTGATAACACCAATGTTTTCAGTTGTTGCTAAGTAATGACTACTCTGACCAAGGACTTTCTGAGTCTCATGCTCTGCCAGGGAGGAGGGGAAGCAGGGACGAAGCAGAGGCAGGACACCTGACCCGAACTAACCAAAGAGGTATTCCATACCACAGCACATCATGCCTAGGATGTAAAAACTAGGTGCAGGGACCCAGAAGGTTTGGATCACGGCTGGATTGGGCTTGGTATTGGATGGTGAGCGGTTGTATTCTCTCCCCTTGTTATTTCCCTTATCATTATTATTATTGGTGGTAGCAGTAGTGGTTTTGTGTTATACCTTAGTTACTGGACTGTTCTTATCTCAGCCAGTGGAAGTTACATTCTTTTGATTCTTCCACCCATCCTTCCAGGAGCAGGGGGGAAAGTGAGTGAGAGGCTCCTTCATTCTGAGTTATTGGTTGAGCTTAAATGACAACACTGCCTCATACCGATGTCCATCCATTGACCACAAGAAGCTCTCTTTGTATGATATGGGAAGGTGTTATGCTCTCCCTAGTTACCAGTATTTATAAACTAAAAGAAAAACAAACAAACAAAACAAAACAAACAAAAAAAAAAGAAAGAAAAAAGAAAAATATGAAAGTAATGAAGAAACAGCCAGACCCTTCTAAGTGGTACCCAGGGACAGGACCAGAAGCAATGATCAAACGCTGCAATACATGAAATTTCACGTGAACATAAGAACACACCTTTTTTTTTTTTTTCCTGACTGTGGGTGAACAAGAAAACAGGCTGCCCAATGAGGTAAACAGGCTGCGTGATTTTGAGTTATCATCTGGGCTTAAACTGCAACAAGGTATATTCTATTTTGTATGCATTAGTCGCCCTTCTACATGCCAGTGCAAACTGAAACAAAAGCATAAATATCTAAAGTATCTAGTGTGGTTTTAAAAGTTAATGGTGTGGACTCCGCACTCCCTTAATGTTAACACCCAAAATACAGGACTAAAAAAGGAGTTGGCTGTGACAACTAACAGTTCTGAAGAAAAGGGATGTGTTGCATACTGGGGATGCAAAAGACCTCTCAACTCGCTGAAACTCAGAGGGGACTGGCAGAAGGAAGTCCCTCCCATTGTAGAAGAAGAACAGATCTGAGATGTATGATGTCGTGGTTTAAGCTGTAAATTTCACTTCTCCCTCTCTTCCCCCCCCACTCCGATGGGGGCGAAACGGGGAGAAGAACCGAAAGAATGTAACTCCCACGGGTTGAGATAAGAACAGGCCAGTAAATGAGATATAATACAAATCACTACTGCTACCACCAATAATGATAATGACAAGGCAAATACAAGGGAAGAGGATGCAACCGTTCACCACCCGACTGAGCCAAGAGAGAGAGAAAGACTTCCGGGTCTCTGCCCCCAGTATTTTACATCCTGGACATGACGTGCTGTGGCATGGAATAGCTATTTGGTCCGTTTGGGTCAGGCGCCCCGTCCCTGCTTCCTCTCGGCCCCCCTCCTCCCCAGCAGAGCATGGGACTCAGAAAGTCCTTGGTCAGACCAAAACATTACCAAGCAGCAACTGAAAACACTGGTGTTATCAGTGCTGCTCCAGCTACCAAGGAGAAAAATTACTGCTGTTGCTGAACCCAGGACAATGAGGAGGCTGAACAAAGTCTGTGGGACATGAAGAGATCTGTCCCAGGGTCCCAAGGGAACTGGCAGATCTATATGTTAATCCACTTTCTAGTGTATTTGGAGAGCCATGGCAGCCGGGTTACATCCTCAGTCCCATGGAAAGGAACACCTTGTATTAGAGCAGGTTACTGGCCCAGACCCTAACCTACCTGTTTTTAACACTGCCAGGGATGGGACAGTAAATAAACTTTTTCTAATATCTAATCTAAATCTATTATCTTGAAGTTTAAATACATTACCCCTTGTCCTACCACTACCTGCTTTTATAAAGAGCCCCTCTGCAGATTTCTTGTAGGCCCCCTTTATGTATTGGAAGACTCTTGCAAGAATGCCAGAAACCTTCTCTTCTCCAGACTGAACAAACACAATTGGTAGATGAAAAATCAATTATCAGCCAGTAGCTCTCGTAAGACCCCACTTGCAGTACTGTGTACAGTTCTGGTGTCCTCAACATAAGAAGGATACGGAACTGTTGGAACAAGTCCAGAGGAGGGCCACGAGGAGGATAAGGGGGCATGAGCACCTCCCGTATGAAGACAGGTTGAGAAAGTTGTGGCTGTTCAGCATGGAGAAGAGAAGGCTGCATGGAGACCTCATAGCAGCTTTCCAGTATCTGAAGAGGGCCTACAAGCATGACAGAGAGGGACTCTTCATTAGGGACTGCAGTGATAGGACAAGGGGTAATGGGTTCAAAATTAAACAGGGGCAGCTCAGGTTACGTAAAAGGAAGAAGTTCTTTACTGTGAGGGTGGTGAGGCACTGGAATGGGCTGCCCAAGGAAGTCATGAATGTTCCATCCCTGGCAGTGTTCTAGGCCAGGTTGGAAGGAGTCTTGGGTGATATGGTCTAGTGCGAGGTGTCCCTGCCCACATCAAGGGGTTTGGAACTTGAAGATCTTAAGGTCCTTTCCAACCCTAACTGTTCTGTGTTCTACGATTCTACGTGGTCTTGCAGCCCAAAATGCCAACTGTAGCCTGCGCTGTGTAAAAGCAAGCCTAGCTAGCATATCAAGGGAGGTGATTATTTCACCTACTCTGCTGTCACGAGACCCTATCTGGAGTACTTGATGCAGGTTCTGTGTCTCCCAGTAAAAGACATGGATCTGTCAGATTAGGTCCAGAAGAGAGCCACAAAAATTATCAGAGGTATGGAACACCTCTCCTGTAAAGAAAGGCTGAGAGAGTTGGGATTGTTCAACCTGGAAAAGAAAAAGCTGTAAGGACACCTTACAGTATACAAAAGTGGGATTATAAAAAGGATGGAGAGAGACTGGTTACCAGGATCTGTAGTGACAGGACAAGAGGCAACAGTTTTAAACTAGAAGACAATAGCTTTTGATAAGATACATAGGACAAATTTTTTTATGATGTGTGTGGAAAGACACTGGAACAGGTTGTCCAGAGAAGTTGTGAATTCACCATCACTGGAAGCATTCAGTGTCATGTTATACAGAGCTTTTTAAAAACTGGTCTAGTGAAAGGTGTCCATGCCTACAGACAGGGAGTAGGACTGCAAGATCTTTGAAGGACCCTTCCAGCCCAGCCATTCTATGATTCTATGGAGGGAGGGTGAAAATGCTCAAGGGTCATGTCAGAGTGAGATGTGTGACCCCAAGTTGAGGGTTTCCCCTTCTGCCTCTTGTCATAGGGATTAAGCCCTTTACCCTTACCACTGAGTTCAGATGGCAGCATCCCCTTGAAGTTCTTCATCCACATGTCATTCTGTTGAGGTTTATCTTCCAAAAACTGCTTAGAGTGTCCCTCCGAAAGAACTGCTTGGGATTTCCAAGGACAAGCATTGAGCTCTACCATGGTTTCTACATGAAAGCAAGTTCTACCATTTGAAAGGCATCATCAGGCATGTCTGGTTGATGTGGAAAAACAGAGTGCACACCATTGGACCAGATCCATATCAAAGTAGGTCGATGTGCTGAGAATAGAGAGCTCAGGGCTCTGTATTTCCACACAGTCATCTCCTGTGAGAAAACCCTTCTCTCATCCTGCAGCATACCCAGCTCAGGAATATGGAAGGAACAGACATAAAGGAAGGAAAGTAAGTTGTTAACATTGTCACACAAACACACACCACCACACTCATAGAATCATAGAATCATAGAACAGTTAGGGTTGGAAGGGGCCTTAAGATCATCTAGTTCCAAATCCCCAGTCATGGGCAGGGACACCACACACTAAACCATGTCACCCAAGGCTCTGTCCAACCTGGCCTTGAACACTGCCAGAGATGGAGCATTCACAATTTCCCTGGGCAGCACATTCACCAGCCTCACCACCCTCACAGTAAAGAATTTCTTCCTCATATCCAATCTAAACTTCCCCCGTTTATGTTTGAACCCATTACCCCTTGTCCTATCACTACAGTCCCTCATGAAGAGTCCCTCCCCAGCATCCCTGTAGGTCCCCTTCAGATACTGGAAGGCTGCTAGGAGGTCTCCATGCAGCCTTCTCTTCTCCAGGCTGAACAGCCCTAACTTTCTCAGCCTATCTTCATACGGGAGGTACTCCAGTCCCCTGATCATCCTTGTGGCCCTCCTCTGGACTTTCTCCAAAAGCTCCATGTCCTTTTTATGTTGAGGACACCAGAACTGCACACAATACTCCAAGTGAGGTCTCACAAGAGCAGAGTAGAGGGGCAGGATCACCTCCTTTAACCTGCTGGCCACTCTACTTTTGATGCAGTCCAGGATATGGTTGGCTTTCTGGGCTGTGAGCACACACTGCTGGCTTATGTTCATTTTCTCATCAACCAACACCCCCAAGTCCCTCTCCGCAGGCCTGCTCTGAATCTCTTCTCTGCCCAACCTGTAGCTGTGCCTGGGATTTCTCCCACCCAGGTGTAGGACCTTGCACTTGGCATGGTTCAACTTCATGAGATTGGCATCAGCCCACCTCACAAGCATGTCAGGGTCCTCTGGATGGCATTCCTTCCCTCCAACTTATCAACCGAACCACACAGCTTGGTGTCATCTGCAAACTTGCTGAGGGTGCACTCAATCCATGTCACCCACAAAGATGTTGAACAAGACCGGTCCCAACACTGATCCCTGAGGGACACCACTCATTACTGGTCTCCAAGTGGACATTGAGCCATTGAGCAATACTCATTGTGTGCGGCCATCCAGCCAGTTCTTTATCCACCAAGTGGTCCACCTATCAAATTGATGTTTCTCTAACTTAGAGACAAGGACGGCATGTGAGACAGTGACAAATATTTTGCACAAGTCCAGGTAGATGACATCAACTGCTCTACCCCTGTCCATTAGTTCCGTAGCTTCATCATGGAAGGCCACCAGATAGGTCTGGCAGGATTTCCCCTTTCTGAAGCCATGCTGGCTGTCACCAACCACCTTGTTGTTTTTCACGTGCTTCAGCATGCCTACCAGGAGAATCTTCTCCAAGATTTTGCCAGGCACAGAAGTGAGACTGGCTGGTCTGTAGTTCCCCAGCTCATCCATTTTCCCCTTCTAAAAAAGCTAATCAATAAGACTACACCTAACACTAACCCTAACCCTGAACCAAATCATAAACACTAAATCCTAACACTAGCTGAAATCCAACCACTAAGCCTAAGCCTAACACCAAATCCTTAATAAACCTAACCTTAAATCTAACCATAACTCAAAACTAACCTTAAATCCTATCTCTAAACCAAGCCTAAAACCTAACACTAACCATAACCCTTAGCTTAACCCTAAACCTATCCGAAACCCTAAACCTAACCCGAACCCCAATGATAAAATTAACACCAAAGCCTAATAGGATTTTCAACCCTAAATCCTAATCTTAACACTAATCCTAACACTAACTCCAACCCTTAAAGCCTAACCATGCCTAATGTTAACCCCAAACTATTAAGTGTTAATGTAACTGCAATCTAAACCATAAAGATAAGCCTACACCTAAGGCTAAGGCCAAACATATCCATAAAAACCAAACCCTAAAAGTGATCCTAACTGTATTCCTAGCATTAATTCTAATCTAAAACTCTAACACCTAATCCCTAAAAAACCCTAAAAGTAAAACCAAAAATCTAACCCAAATGCTAAACCTGAAATTAACACTAATCCCTAAACTAAACCTAACCCTAAAACCCTAACCATAACACAGGAATCCTAATCCTAAAACTAAACTCTCACCCTATCCCTAACTCTAACTCTAACTTAAACCTTACCTGCAGCTCTAATTCCCTAACCCTAAACCTAACCCAAAAATCAAACACTAACACTAAATCAAAAACTAACCCTATCCCTAACCCCAAATTTAACACTAGCCCTAACAAACTATCCTTAAACATAACTCCAAAACCTACCCCAAGCCCTAAACTTAACCCTATCTCTAAACCTACCTCTAATTGTAACCCTACCCTAACCCTGAAAACATTTAACTAACCCTAACTCTAGCACTAAAAACTAAACCTAACACTAACCCAAAACCCTAATGCTAACTCTAAGCTTAAATCCTTACCCTAACCCCAACCCTAACTTTGGCCCTAACCCTAAACCTAACACACTAACCCAAACCCTAACTTCAAACTTAAGCATAACCCTAACCCTAATGCTGAGGATAAAACTGTCCCTTTCAATCTCATATTAAAAATGCTG
This sequence comes from Myiopsitta monachus, assembly GCA_017639245.1. Classification (NCBI taxonomy): domain Eukaryota; kingdom Metazoa; phylum Chordata; class Aves; order Psittaciformes; family Psittacidae; genus Myiopsitta; species Myiopsitta monachus. Next base: position 73,139,722 of record CM029941.1, read on the forward strand.
ACAGATGGCTGAATTTCTCTGTCTTCTTTCCTGCTTTTCCATGTCCAGTTCAGAAAAGTCTTGTCTACATGCATCCAAAGCACACTGAGAAATGTTCTTCAACTTGCCATTTGTGCTGCTGCTGGGAGGAAGACAAAAGCAGTGAAACCAGAATTCCAAAAGGCTTCTTTCCAATTGTGTGAGCTTCTCTCAACCTAGTGCAGCTATTTAGAAACCCCAGCATTTCATCACGACTCATTATGGCTTGGAAGGGTTGCGTCTTTTTATCACATCTCCAGGGGACTTCCAAGCAATGCGTAAGACTGAAATGTTTTTAATAGTCTATTCAGAGCCAATCTAGCTGAAAAATGAAGGGGTTTGCCTCTTCTAGCCCACCTGTAACTCTTCATTGGTCTTCCCAACAAGAAAATGGATTGATAATGTAGAAGAATCAGTAAGCCAATACTCCAAGTCAGGCCACAGAGTTTACATTGTCAGTGGTAGGTTATCGTCCCTGGCTGCAGAGGTGAGGTAAGGAGAGGGAGAGAAGTGACATCTTCCTATGCTGTTATAAATTTCAGAAATTCGTTCCTCTCCCAATAGTCACTAAGCACCAAGGTCTCCATAAGGGACAGCACACCCTAAGCTGGTAATAATACAACTGCCAAAAAAACCTCTAAAACTTGGACTCTTGTTTCGCTCTGTTCTTTGGAATGCACTTCACTGCAGAGAATACAAGAGAGTTTTGAGCTTGGTCAAAGGCATGATGAGAATAAATTCACACGAGAAGCACCTGTTAATAGACTGATAGGAATGATTCCCCTTCATATGTCTTTTGCTACACAGTCACACATGCACAGAACAGCACTGACACAGCACAGTTACTGTAAGCACTGTAAGTACTGTAAGAACAATAAAGGCCAATGGAAATTCTTGTCCACAGTTGTAGTTACATCTTGTTAAGATATCATCAAAATTTCCCCCAAAGGTTTTCAATTTTGTCTCATCGGAGAAAATCATACTTTGGCATCAATTTACCTGGTTAGGTCCTCCTTCAAGAAAACTACAGGAAAATGCTGCCACGCCTTAGTGCATGAATTCCTGTATAAATCTAGGTGGGTTACATTTATCTCAAGTCCCACTAGGCCGTATGTGTGCCATTTTTGCATAACTTTCATGTCACGTCTCATAGCATCACAGCCATTTGTGCTGCTGCATGAAGCAATGTCACACCACTGTTGATGCTGCTCCTAATAAATCAAGCTGCTATCTAAGCAGCAAAGTAGGCAGTCCACTTCTATGGTCATATCTGACAGGTATATCATTCTGTCTAAATAATTTCACAGGCTTCCCACATAGCACTAATGAAGACTGGATAAAGCAGCTCTGAGGAGAAGAACATGGATGATGATAAGCTCCCCATGACCCACACTGCAAGTGTGCACTTGAGCCCAGAACCCCCCATGTACTGGGCTGCATATCCAAAGCAAAGGTCGAGGGAGGGGATTTTCCCCTTCTGCTGCACTCTGAGGAGACCCCCCATGCAGTACTGCATTCAGCTCTGGAGCAACAACACAAAAGGTACATGGAGCTCTTGGAGCGAGTCCAGAGGAGGCCACGAAGACGCTGTGAGGGCCAGAGGAGCTCTGCTGTGGAGACAAGCTGAGACAGCTGGGCTTGCTCAGCCAGGAGAAGGCTCTGTGAGACCTCAGAGAAAATTCCAGTGCCTAAAGAGGATGACAAGAAAGCTTTTGACAAGGGTCTATAGGCACAGGACAATGGGAAATGGCTTTAACAGGGCAGAGGAGAGATTGATATAAGATCTTAGGCAGAAGGCCTCCCCTGTGAGGGTGGTGAGGTGCTGGCACAGGTTGCCCAGGGAAGCTGTGGCTGCCCCATTTATGGCAGTGTTCAAGGTCAGGTTGAATGAGGCTTGCAGCAACCTGGTCTAGTGGAAGTTGTCCCTGCCCACGGCAGAGGGTTGGAACTGGATGAGCTTTAAGGTCCCTTCCAACCCTAACCAGTCTGGGATTCTATGATTTAGGAACTAAGAGTCAAACTTTAATCTTCATGGTTTGGTCATCTTTTCACTGAAGATAACCTTTCAAGATGCAGCCTGCTCACAACTGCAGTACCAGCCTCTGTTGCTTCTGTTTCTCTACCAGACTCTGCCATCTACCCTGTTTCCTATCCCAGTGCTCTGGTGAAAAACAGCAGCTACAGATAGGTGGGAGGATGCAGCAATCCTTAGAATAGTAGCAGGAAATACAGACCGTGTAGGACCAACCACTGTCCTACATGTGCAAGGCAATAAGTAATAAGACCTGAGAGTAAGAGTGTTCTTCTGAGAGCACTGGGGCAGTCAAGCCAGGGGAATGAAAGGGAAAAAGACAGGACAGATCCTGATACTCCAGACAGACACCTGTGCTCATGAAAAAGACAGGAAAAGACATCAGGAGGTTGCTGCAGCATACCATGTTGCTTGAGATTTACTGGTCGTGCTGTCCTCTGCTAAAAAGATAGCAGAAGTGCAAACTATTCAAGCACTGATGTTTCGGTGTGTATACTACAGCTTACCTCCCCGTTTATTAAATAATACCACTGTACAATGCTGCTTCCTCCAGCCATCCAGAACACTGCCCTGTATCTTGATATTTCATGTTCAGCTATAAGACTCTTCAAACTTTGGCAACTTTGCTCCACAATCTTCAAGTTGGGCTCTAACCCTGAACCAACAGTACTTGCTAAAACTACTTCCCCAGAAAAAGTCAAGGCAGAGGTTCAACAAAGCAGAGAAGAGATACAGATGATCCATAAGGATGCACACAAAAAGGAGAATCGCTGTTGGCTAGAGGTGCAGATGTCTGAGCACATGCAATCTCTTTAAGCAGACAAAGCAATACCTTTGGCAAGGTGACTTCTCTCCTCTGGCTTGTTTGTCCTAATACTAGTTGGCCCAGTCTTTTTATCTATACTAGGATTATACCAGTTCTTCTAGTGAGTCTCAGTGCCACAGTAAATTAGTAAAACAAGGTCCTGAGTGCATCACAGGGTAACAGTACCGATGCAGTGACCACATGCTGAAAACTGAATTGAGTGCACCCATCATTCCTGTAAAATGCAGCTTCCAGAGGTCCTCCCAGCTTTAAACCTAGCATCTAATAACAGCCTACAAGGGAGAGGCTCAGGCCTCTGCTACATGCAACTTCCCACCAGAACTACTCACTTTACAAAACAGTTTCCTGCCAGATGCTGGTTTCCCTTGACCTTTTTGACAGCAGGGAGATGTCGTGGTTTACCCACAACAGGAGAGAAGCCTACACTCCTCTGAGTAGCAAAGCAAATCAATTCAGCTGTACTAAAAAAACAGCCCCATCTTCATCCAGCTTGGTTCTGAGATGTCTCTGCCAAAGAAATACACAGGAGAAAGAATTTAATCCAATTTTTCCACAAAGATCAATAGTTAGTAGGTCTTTGAACACTACAATGCTCTCTAAGATGCATGAGAGGGAAACTATGCAATCAAGTAGAAAAACTAAGCTACAAACAACTCTCACCAGTGATTTCACCTCTGCTGCAGCATAAACAAAAGCTTTTTCTATTATTGTCATGCCTGAACACAGCCGGCTCCATGCCAAAACAGAGAATACAACACAATAAAAGCACTTATCTTATTCTCATACCAGACACATATTACTTCCCAGAAGAAAAGCATTGGATTGAACTGAGGGTGGATGCATTCCATCTTGAACTACTATTGTCCAGGAAAACATTAAGAGTCAAGAGATTAAATTGGAAACACCATTATAAATCTGTTTTTAGCAGCAAGGCCTGACTCATCCGCTATACCAAATCAGCCTGGCTCAGATTTCAAGCCTTCTTCAGAGATCCTAAGTTCAATCATAAACAAGTCAAGCAGTGGTGATTTCAGGCCTTTGCTGGTTCTTGTTGCAGTGAAAAGAATAAATTTTGATTCACACATATAGTTTCTGCAAGTGCAGTCTCACAAACGGTTGGTATTTTATTGTGCTTTATAAAGGTTACATGTTAACCATTCATTACAACATGCATCAATATTTTTTAAAATGTCTGAGGAAAAAATTGTGAGCAGAATTTAAACAAAACGTCCTTCCAGAAGACCCAAGAAATGGTCACTTGTCTAACTTTATATAAAATTTATAAAAAGTTACAGAAATTTATATTTTATATAAATAATAATTGAGTACAATTTATATAAATAAGTTTATATAGATTTTATATAAGTCTGTATTAAAATGGTGGCTGTCCCATCCCTGGCAATGCTCAAAGCCAAGCTGGACAGGGCTTGGAGCAACCTGGTCTAGTGGAAGTTGTCCCCGCCAATGGCCGGGGTTGGAACTGGATGAGCTTTCAGGTCCCTTTCAACCCAAAGCATTCCGGGATTCTATGATTCTAAAATACATATGCATAACTTTTTGCCTACAGCTGAGTACTGCTTAATTGCTTGTAGGGATGCCTGGGAGCTAAACTGTTGGCATTCGTTGAGCTTATTTATCCTGAAGAATAGAGTATGAGAAACTCTCAAAAAACAAATCACCAACATAGATCATAAAATTATAGAATCATTTAGGTTGGATAAATACTCTCATTGAGTCCAATGGTTAACATAACATTATGGGATCCTCACTCACATTTCCTACAGTGATATGCATTACTACGATGCAAGTTTCCAAGTTTATGTGGAAAACTTGAGAAGAGCATTTTGATAGGTGAATGTACCACTGAAGATAAAGGGCTGTTACTGAGAGAAAAAACATAAATAAAGGTAGGAACACTGCCTGGCTAAAATAAACCACCTTGAAAAGGAGACTATTAATTTGTTAGCACCAACAAATACCAGCCCAGCTGAAGCTGGAATTACACAAGTCTTTGGCAGAACCAAAATCAGTGAAGTCCTGTTCCAGTCTATTGTTCAGTTGTGGTGCTGTTTGACCAGTGTATTCTCTGTCTCAGGGGTCCTCTGGTTCATATCAGCTCATGTTCTCAGAAACTAATAAGGATGAAACATAAATGCAAGTTTTGCAAGACATCCTGTGTTTTATACATGGGTGAAGCACTAGGACAGGTGCAGAAACTGATTTGGCTCATATAGGTTTAACTATAGTTAGTTTCATCTGACCTAACCCATATTCTAATTCAGTCACAGTCATTCATAGTTCCTCTCATGGAGAGTATTTTTAGAGACAAAATTATGTAGTCAGTTTTTAGACATCCACCTTAGGACAGTAAAAATTCCATTTTCACGGTGCCTGTTTATCACTGCCCACAAGAAGCCTGGGTGGAGACACATACATAGAATCACAGAGTGGTAGGGACCTTGAAGCCACAGGCAGGGACCAGGTTGTTCCAAGCCCCGTCCAACCTGGCTTTGAGCAGTGCCAGGGATGGGGCAGCCACAGCTCCTCTGGGCAAACTATGCCAGTGCCTTACCACCCTCACAGGGAGGAACTTCTGCCTAAGATCTCATCTCAATCTCCCCTCTGTCAGTTTAAAGCCATTCCCTCTTTCCTGTCCCTACAGGCCCTTGTCAAAAGACCCTCCCCAGATTTCTTGTGGCCCCTTTAGGCACTGGAGCTGCTCTGAGGTCCCCTGAAGCCTTCTCTTCTCCAGGCTGAGTCAAAGAAATTGTAGCAAGAATATCTGACACTGCCGGGACTGCAGGAGCTGGTGGTTTGCATCACCCAGCATGGCAGTGATTAAAGTGATTAAAGCACCTGCTTTAACTGGGGACAAAAAAGAATTCTCTGAGAAACAAATAATCTATTTCTGACAAGACACTATTTTTGTATGGCACTAATGACTCACGTATTCTGCATTTGGAGCAATAGCATGTATGTCTTCAGGGTTGAGAGAAGTGGCAAGAAGGATCTGGGCTGTTCTCAAGCACATAAATATTTTAATGAGCTTTATTAATGGGGGATAATGATACTTTAGAAAGTGAAATTAAGCAAATCAGCACAGTGTAGGAGAGCGCTTCAGGAGCAGACGTATGTATTGACAATTAAGAGATGAAGCCAGGGAAACATATGCTGCAGAAATACATCACTTCAAGTAGAGGTTAATTGTGGATTTGTGTGAACTGCCAAAATATCTTTAATCAAGAAACATCTCCAGAATGGAGACTTTAGGCACAAACTGGAAGGGCTTCCTGGAGGAAGGATCTTTCCATACCGCTGGAACAAAAGTTTAAGTGACTGCAGCCACTGTTTGGAAGATGAAAACCAACTAACAAACCCCCAGGCTAATCTGAAGTAGACACTTTATCAGATTTCTTGTCTTCCAGGTGCAGTGCTTTTTCATTTTCTTTCAGGGTGTTGTGTCTGATGACAAACAGACATCATGTTGACTCTTTTCCAGGCTTCTGAAAGAAACTTTTTTATAAACCTAACAAATCAGGACCTCTACCAACAGAATGGAGTATGGCAAGCTCAGCGCTGCATGTAAGCAACAGAAAACACCCAGGCTATCATTTTTCCTGTATTCAAGACAATAGTAATCATGCCTTAGAGCACAATGAAGACAAGAGCGCTTCTAAAGTGGAAAAGGAGCACATACAATTTGTGCTTTTATCATAGATATTTCACGTCTATCTGAGTTGGCATCTTTCCTTAACTATTTTTCTAGACAAGGAAATCACACTAGTTTATTTGTCCAGCTTTCAATGAACCATCCATCAGCTGCCAGGTAAGACTCTTTTGCTTAGGACATAGAGAGTGAGAATTGGCAAAAGCAGATGGAGTTCAGAAGACAACTGGCAAAAAATAAAGACAACAGCAGAGAGCACCAAAAGAATTAAACTTGAGGGATACTAAAGGCCTGAAGCAATTTCATGGAGCTGACATCCACCACACTGCTGCTGATGTATGAAAACAAGGTTTCCAGTATAAATCAGTTTGTTCTATGGCTTGGAAAAGACAGTGAGGGTAGTTCCTTCTGGTGTCTAATAGAGGGCTGAGTATGAAGTATTCTTTTCTCCTATTGGTGGTGACTCAAATTTGAGTCTCTTGCCTTCACCTGAGTCAGACATTTTATTAAAACTTTGAAGCAAACTGTCCTTGAGACCTCTGTCCTTTTATAAACTTTGATGAAATCAGCTGACAGGTTCAAAATTTTGGGAGAGAACAGAAAAGCTTTTCTGCACACCTACACATTATTCCATAGCCTTTTCTCTCTGCAAAGCCTGGTTTAAAATATTAATCTAGTTTTAAATAATGTGTTGAATTATTTCTAATGCAGCACATTTAACTACAATTAAATATTAATCATAATACAAAAGTGTAGCAGACTAAAAAGAGCATCCAAAGCTCTGAAAGCATAAAACATTAAACAAGGTTGTCACAAAGTGATGTTCTGTACTGCTACTAGATGTTAAGATGTCCAGATTTCTCATGTATTAACCCCCTCAACTTGCAACTATCTTGTTTGATACTAAATTTGGGAGCTCCCTTCTCTGGAGGACAGTGGAAAGGAAGACCATGTGAGCTGGCCTGCACATGTTGTCTGCTGTTGTTTAATCTGTCTGCCTTGAAGACAGAGCAAGACAAACACATGAAGAGGAAAGCTAAAGTACAACAGAAAATACAGCTCCCATGACTTAGCACCAAGTGTCCAACTTTGCAGACCCCATGTGTTGGTGGAGGGCACAATCAGTACATGCTCAAAATCTCAGGCTGTGTATACGATTGCTGTCTCACATGCACTTCCAAAGATGATTAAATTAACTACAAACTTAGATGTGTTGATTGCACAGCCTCTGTCAAGCAGAGGACAGATACTAGACAATGTTTTGCTGGCAGAAGCAAGCCCTCTGTTACTGATGCTATGTGGGAGATGCAGAACAGCTTTTACTCAGGAGGTGTCTAATCACATGGCTGCAAACCTAAGCCCAAATCAATATGATCTACAGCAAGGTACATTATCTACAGCTTAGGTACCATTAAGAAAAAGAACAGAAACTGGAGGTGGAGAGAAAGGTAGTGAAGCCAGTCAGCCCAAAGTAGTTTTTCATTCTCCCAGTCTTTTAGTCCAGGGAATCCACTCTACCGCATCCTCTGTAACCAGAAATTATTATTTTAGTGCAAGGGCAGGGGAAAAAAAAAAGAAGAGAGAGGAAAAAAAGAAAAAGAAAACCCTGGTTGTCTTTCTTCTGCTGAAATAGCACACTTGTAACAACAAATTCCGTAACCCTGGGGATTCAGCAGTTTCCTTAGTTCGATGAGTTAACCACAGGACCTCACTGTCCAGGTGAGGAGAAGGGTACTCTACTCAACTAAGATGTTTCATCAGTTTGGTAAAATGCTTGGGCAAGGATGAAACTGCACTGTGCCATGGGAATCAAATGATGAAGGAAGTACCTGTCTTGCTTTTGAAACGACTGAAAACATGCCAAGATAGAGAGGAAGTAGGCACCTTGTAAGGCTTGTGCCTTGTAAGGCACCTTGAAGCTTTCAGCTTCACCTAGAAACTATCTCTTCTACCTAGGAAGCATATCTTCTGGTCTACTCTACTATGCTTTTGATAGAGTATTCTCTCGCATATTGCTTTTCAGAAGAAGAGCCAGTTTTTAATTCAGCTCAATGGAAAGTTTCTTCATAGAAACTTTCAGGGACTTGAATAAAGCCAATAATTAATAAATAATAATTACAGAGACAGCACAGAACTATGGTGGCAATGTTCATGTTAGCATTTCCTGTCTTTTAAGTGTTCGTCTCCTCCCCTTACTCCCCCCCCCAGTATTTATGCTCTTTAAACACAGGTTTTTGGGGGGCAGGGGGAGTATGAAATTGTTTGAGAAGCACTTTGTCCATTAAAAGCCTCTGTTTAAATAACAAATATCATATTAATAGTAACAATGCAGGTGCAGAAGCAGGCAAGTGTGACTGTATTTCTGAGGACCGCAGATGCTTCCCACCAATGAGAACAAAAAGGCATTTCAAGCTATAGCTACATCAAAAAGCAACATAACCCCTTTGGTCCCTGATTCTATGCACAGCACTAAATAAAGTACAAGGAAGCCAGAGTGGCATGGGGAATGGTTATGCATGCAGGATATGCTGGCCAATGCCCTGTACATGTGGGATATTCAGTGATCCATGATAAAGAAAGCCTCCTAGCACATTAGTGGGAAGCAGAGTTTCTAGGTCCATGCGTATTGTGAAATAAAAGAGAATCTAGGGTATACCTTATTTCAGCTGGCAAAAGTAAAGCAGCAAAAAAGGAGCAGCAATAGAGTCTCTAGCAGGAGCTCAAAAGTAGCATGTCAGTTCCCTGCCTGATAACGCAGTGAACATCTCCATTTTTTCCCTTCATCCCAGGGAGCAAAGTGTGAGATGTGCCTGTAGTAGAGACATATCAACATGTCCTCTTATCTGCTCAACAAGGAAAACTTTGCAATTTCATTCTGGCTTTCCCCACAGCCCCAGGCAGCTGCTGAAGACAAGCAGAAAGAGAATAGCCAGGTATCTGTACATCCCCTCACTCCACACTGGTCCAGTAAAGGGTAACCTCCCCTCCTGGTCCTTGCATCACACCAGAGGAATCTTAGGAAAAATAACACAAAGGCAGCAAATGTCCTCAGTGCTTGACTGCTAGGCAAGGCAGTGACATATATCCCTCTTCTGAAGAGTGTAAAGAAAACCAACAGGGACTACTGGACTGCCAAGAGATTATGGCTTAGTGCTCAGGGCTAGGTCCGGACTATCCATTCAGATTGCCATAATACTGATCAACTGGCACCAGATAGCCCCCCTCCCTGCCCCACCCCCCCACCACCACCCCCACCCCCCGAGGGCTGAAGATTAAATCTTCAACTTAATTGCTCTATTTAGCAAGTCACAGCTAGAGGTGCTGTGAGAGACTAGAGGGGTGTTTGTTTCATCAAGTCCCATTTGGGTTTCAAGACAAGGTCTGTCCTGGGATATTACTCTCCTTCAGAAATCCACAAAAACTCACAATCCAGACTCCCGTTACAGAGGGCATGTGCATAGCTACTGAAGACAATGGAGTGGATATATAACAATGTTTGTCTCTGGTTTACTGGTTAGTTTCCTATACATGTGATTGCAAAAATCAGTCTTCAAATTTGAAGCAGATATTCACACTTTCCTGCCTTTCTGTCCCCTGGGTATGTAAATTCAGGCTCATGGGCAGATCCCCCCTTCTCTCTGCATTGGTAAAGATGCCAATGTGACTGCTGGGTGATTGATGGCAAGTTGCGTAGTGCACCCACACCAGCCTCAAATTAAAACTCACCAACAATATTTCCTATGGTTCCAGGCTGTTCTGAGGCTGCCAAGTTAAAAACTGAGTCTGCCAAGCTAAAAACTGACAGGTAAAAAAATGCATGACAGAACCTCCATTCTGTACTTTGACTAACAACTTTGTTAGTGCCCAGGCGAGAAAGGCTAGCCAACATGCACACATGAGGAGAGTGGCACTCAGAGAAAGAATATGAGCCAAGTTGTTCATCATGTCCCACCTGCTCCCCACTTTGAGGCTCCATGGGGATGCAAGAAAGTAAAAGAACTGCAGTTGCAACTGTGCTCCCACAAACCAGATGGGTACAGGAGATGCGGTAATAAGCTGGCAGAAGATACATGAACACTTACAGGCTTGTATTGATCATTTGTGTGGGATGCAGAGCCTCACTGGGGAACAATCATAAATCACCGCCACTGTTAATGGCAGAAACACTGTGTTAGGGACCTGAACCTCAAAGACTCCAACTCCAAGCCCATAGCAGTCAGCTAGATGTTTTCTAATGACTTCCAGACACTCTGAAATTTGAAGGAACAAACCATTGTGATGACTGTTTTGCTAACAGAGTTAGCTGTAGCTAAGCGCTATATAGTTAAATACAAATAGCTAACCCAGTAATGACTTAAGAGCTACTGCTTGAATCTGTATCAGCTGCTAGTTACAAGCTCTGATATATTCTGTGATGTATAGGTAGACTTAAGTGATGAAGCTTCTTTATGCTTTTGAAAACAAAACCTGTAATTATTTAGTCAAAGAATTCTTATTCAGATTGTCTAAGTTGTGAACATTTTTGTATAAATTTCAGCAGAATGAAGGGATTTAGCATACAAAGGGCAGTGTTAACAGCAGTGAATTAAGTCAGGTGGCAATATTTGTCAAAAGAGCCAGAGGGTAGGTCAGATATCTTCTAGCATTTTATTAACAAACTGGAAGATGAAGGTCAACAGTGTGCTAGTTAAATTGACAGAAACATTAAATTTGGAAATATTATTACCAGCCCGGGGTCTCAGAAGTGGTATGAAACACAGACAGGAAAAAAAAAAAGCATTATTCACTTGGAAAATACCACATTCCTGCATCTGAGAAAACGATACAGCCCTTCTGTGGGGAGAGGATCCTTCTGTGGGAGTATATAACTAATAAGTGATAGTTTATCTTCCTTATAATCTGAGCCTTGGTGGGAATTGAATATAACTATTGTGCTTAATTTGCACCTGAGAAACACTTAGGGGGGTTGTGTCTGGGGTTTTTTTGGTGGTTTGGGTTTTTGGGTTTTGTGGGGGTTTTTGATTTCTTGTTTTTGCCTTTGTTTTTGTTTTGTTGGTTTGCTTTTTTGGGGTAGGAATTAGTTTTGTTTTATTTCTAAATCTGTAACTAACCTTTTTCACAATAGCCATGAGCTATGTCATGATCCTTGTTAGTAGGGAAACAATCCAGAGCTCAGTGAATTCCGCCATACACTGAATAGATGAGTAGACACAATGAAAAAGCAATTTTAAATTTTAAATTTTCAGTTTTGTGTTATTAGAAACTCTTGGCCTCCTTGTCAGCCAATGGTAAATTTATGATGTCCCTGCTGGACACAACAGACCAAGCTAGCCTTCTATGATCACACAGAAAGTCAGCCCAGCATATATGGCTAATGGCAACCTCTGGGAGAAGGCTGTTTTGTAAAGCCCTTTCCTCTGGCTCCCAAGATTGCTGCAAGTATTCTTAGATGGGCAGCCAGGGCCACCCTAGTCCCTTCCATCACAAGCTTGCATTCAAGGTCTTCAGACCTTCTATTCTGCCGGAGGATTCCTCGTCTGACTCGGCAATGCTGCAGCCACCACAAGGTCTCTTTGACCTTCATCCGTAGGTTCCCAAGACCAGGGCATGGAAACAGACACTGGCCATATCCCCTTTCTCTCACCATGACCCTTCTTGCTGCAGCAGCCCCATTCTCTCCCTTCATTATTTTTTTCCACTCACTGCATTAAAAACAGTTTTCTCCTCCTCCTTTGGCACTCAGGAATGCTTTCCGGTTCTAGAAACAGCTTCACACTCTTCTGCAGGACTCTCACATGCATATTTTCCTCATAGGAGGTCCCTCCACAACTTAGCTTGCCCTCCAGTAGCCTCCTACAGTTTGACTCCCACCAAATAGGGTTTGCCTCCAAACATTAAGTCATCATTAATCTCTTCCTTTATCAGCTTAGGCACCTTCTCTCATACCCAATCTCCTGCTTTCTCCAACTGCCTCCACTGCTCTGTACTCTTCTTCCAGATTATTTTTCTGCAAGCATCTGTCTGTTCCAACTGCTCTTGGCACTGAACAACTCCTTCACTCAACCTGATCTGACCACCCTTATGTCATTCCTGCCTACGCAGAAAGCTTGCTCTGGAGCTGAACATTCTGCATCAGAAACACGATGTGTGCTCAACAGCACACACATAAGTACCATATGAAATAAGTCACTTAACCCACAGGGATTGCCCATGTTCTGTCTTAATGTATTGACAACAACCAAAATCAAAGTTTCATTTGGGAAACACAAGACCCAGTTGCTGTCACTAACAGCACACGGATTATATTTACAAACCAGTTAGCAGACAGGTTCATGCAGTAGCCAGAAATATATTTAGCATTTTAGGTTAATTTTCAGTGTCTAGACATAGGCCCTAATAGTACTGAAATAGCACTACAATAACTCTGGCAGCTGCCACAATGCTGGACATCTACTAAAACACCATTTACAGAAGTTCCCATTCTCCAGACTGAGAATGAGAAGTTATCTTTCTTTCTGGGCATAGTTTCACAGGTCTGTTGTAGCAAATATTTTAACTTACTTGCAGTGCATGAAAATCCAGGTTAGTCAAGTAGCAACAAGAGCAACCACCCACCTGCCCATCCAGCAGAGCAAGCACCAAAAGCACCATCCACAGGGGTGCATTCAGACAAGCAGATACAAAAGGCAGGTAGCTTTGTACTTGAATATAAGAAGGTGATGTGGATATTAATCAAGTGAAGCTGAGGAGCTAGGTTCTGCCTCATCTTGCTTCTGCACAGCCTCAAGGACTTTCTTCTATATGCTCAACTATTCCCCAGCACAGTACATCTTCTGTATATCACAATGGTCAGCTGAAAGCAGGGAAAAACTACCTTCAATCTTGTGTTGAAGCTGACAAGATACAGGCCATCTCTAGCAGTTCAGAACCTCAATAGATCTTTATTAGCTGAAGAGGAAGTCTTATGTCACCCTGACGATAAAACAGTGCAGTTAGCTTGCACCTCTTCACCTAATGCCGCAGCAGAAATTTAAGGGTGTTTTCTCACCACACAAGCTCACATTAGACAAAGCATTTGCCTTTCCCTTCTGCATTTGCTCCTTGTATTCTTTCAGTAGAGGATCCACTTCCAGAACTCTCTGCACAGATTTCGTTTAGGCTCTTTGGAGAAATAAATTTTTCGTTTAGAGGGTGTGAACAAGCTCTCCTTCCTGAGAGCAAAATTAAAAAAGCTAAATCATGCTATTATTACTCAGTTCAGCCTTGAAATATCTTCAGGCTCAGAACAGATTTCATAAAAAGGGCAGATTTCATCTCTTCATCAGCTCTTGTTTATCTGCTCTTCCCAGTTCAAAAACTTCTCTCTTCTTTATTACACAAAACAGGGCCCTTTCATATTCAAGGCTTTGGTACCCCTTATGGTTTAGTACAGAATTGTCACTTGCCATCAGCATTGTCTATTGAATGACTTGCTCAGTAGCTGCTTGTGCCTATTGCCTTCCTGAAGACAGTAAACCCTGCACACCTATCCCAGGTTAACTACCTCCACGATTTCCCGCTTTCTCTAAATGTAGGATGACAAATAGATATATTAAGAGAAAGGGCTTGCCTAACTTAGCTGTAAGAAATAAGAAAGCACTTCAGTCCTGCCTTCCAGCCCCTTTCTTTGCTGCTTGCACCCAGAGTGCTCATACAAAGCACTTTGTGCAAAGCTGAGCAAAGGTTTCCATAAGCACATATTAAATATTTCGGATCACCTCCTTTTTGATTCATAGCATCCACATTTATCCCGTGTTCTTTAAAATTTTGTTTGTTTTCCCATCAGTGTTCTAAAAAGCATTCAGAAATTTCCATCTGCCAACAGATTTGTCAATCTGTTCCTTATTTTTCAGATCATCAGAGCTTTTACTTTTCATGCCTGTTTGCAATTAGGACCACTTCATTGTCACATTTCCACTTCAGTGTAATACCCACATCATTATTAAAACCACATGCGTATTCCTGAGAAACTCTACCGTTTATTCCTGGAAAAGAAACAATCAGCACAGGAATATTGTTAGCCCCATTGTATTTTAGTCATAGTGGATTTATGATTTACCATAACCTCTTTAGAATCTGGTGCACTGTTTGTTCCACATCATGGTCCACCAGAAGTCAACAAAAGGAAATACGGGTCAAAGTTTGGAAAAGCAGAACTTTTCAATGGAATCTACATTGAAATCAAAATAAACTGGTTTTGCAGAACACAGAGTTAAACCAAAAGAAGTATAATCTGATTTTTATCTCCTTTTCCTGTATCAAGTTTATTTGATTTACCTTTCTGTTTCTGAAGAAATAACATTTATAGTGGAGATTAGTGGATCTGAAAGGGTGTTGGATGCAGATACCAAATAAACTGAACCAAGTCATGCTACTAAAATCCTCATCAGGACTGGTCCCTGGCTAATTGAATTTGTCTGCACTACAGTCACTAAAATGGAGTAATCAGAACATTTTCCATCCATGCTTATGAGATGTCCTGTTTTTTAAGGGAGGTTTCTCCCACAAGTTAACATACCTGATATGGGATAATTCTGTTTTGGATAGAAAATCTTTTTACTAAGACCATCCAAGCCACCCTTGGTGTAATGTCAGTCTTGAAGTTTCTTCCAACATGCCCATGTTACAGGACTGCAGCTGCAAATCTAAAAGATTAGTACTCAAAGGAGAAATAAGAATAATTGTACGCAAGAGAACCCCAGATAATGTAGACTGGGGGTTTTGTGTGCAGAAGGTGGTAAAGGTGTGTTCTACAGCCTCAGCTAAAGCATCATCTCTTCGCATTGTAATGTTTTCTGACCTTTCACAAGTGAAATTCATGCAAGTCTTGGGAACATAAGTCGTCTGACAGCATAGCATCTTGGCTAGACTGTGAATGGTCACAGGAGTCATATTTTAAAACTGATGATGCCTGCCCCCTCTGAAGGCTGGCTATAGTTTCTTACTGAGATACACTTACTGCAGACAAACTCTAGTCTCCCACAGGCATGTCCTGACCTGGAAGCTACACCCATGATGTCTATCGCAGTTTGCCATCCCAGCCATGAAGCTGTGGTCATCCCTGTCATCCCTTCTCCACACTGAGTTCACTGATGCCAGAGACAGCACCTAGACCAGAAACAAAAATTTCCACTCCACACTTCACAAGAACAAATCTTGATGAGGGCATGGGCAAAGGAGGGATGCCAAAGAAAGATGCAAACCTAGATAAACTTTTCTTGAAGAAAAGGAAAGGAAAAATGGAGATAATAATCAAAAGAAAAGGTCCAAATGCAATAGCAGCACACACTTTATCCTTCACTGGGCCATGTGCACAACATGTATCTCAGGATGCACAGGAATCATATCCACCTTACCACATCAGGGCAACCATCTCCCAAAGCAAAACACAGTCATGGCATGTTGGCACATCTTTAAGTCCTCCAGAAGTCCTACTGAGTTCAACAATAGCTGCTGGCAGCTCAATCTTTAGAGGGGTAAGCTGATGATGGTAAGCACAAGTCTTCCCCTGTATGTGATCTTTGGCACAGGAATAAGCACAACAAGCACATCATGTCAGTCACATAGCTTGAAGTGGGAACGGGAAAGAAGATTAAGTAACCCCTTAATTTATTTCTGCAATCAGCCAGTTAAATTTCAATTTCTCTGGATCTTTTCCATTTAAAATAATGGTTTTGATTCCAACAGTCAGTCTCAGTGAGGAATACATGACTTTTCAATCCTTCACTGTAAACTAAAAAACCCTATAAAACTTCGTAAGCAATTAGAAAATAAATTATTGGGAGAACTAGATCTGCACTGCTGCTTTTCAGACTGCCTTCTCAAATGAACAAGGTAGCCTAGAGACCTGTGTTTCATCTCATTACTATTCAAAGGATTTCAAATCAAATGAAGCTATAAAAAATTAGAGTCGGCTCCCCAAATTAAAACTATCAGTCAGGTGTTAAATTTTAGTGCTTAATTACATTGTATAATCATTTCAGGAGGCCTAACTGAGGTAATATAAAGTCACAGAACTGGTGAAAAGCCAAGAAAAACACATTAACTGAGAGCAGGTTCTAGGCTATGAATACAAAATAGCTGTAACCAATCATTTGGTGGAGAGGTTTTCACAAGTCACACAGTAATTTGGATCATGTATCTTTTTCAACAGATACATATGCAAGCTCTTTCAAGTCCTACCAGTTCTGCATCTGCCTTAAGCCAGCACATTTGATGCCTTGTCTGATTTTCTCTGGTGTGCTTTTCCACTGATTTATTCATATACAACTTCTTCTCAGGTCTTCACACTGGCAGTTCAGCAGATCCCTCAGCCGCTACTAATAACAAGATGATTTGGCTACATAAGTCCAGCAGGTGGGAAAGTGAAAACAAATACCTACTTTCTTCTTATTCCCAAATATGCAGCATTTCTAGAGGGTTTTCTACAGCACTTGTTTTCTGAATTTACTGTTGATTTCATAAATACACAAATATTCAATTTATTTATTCAAGAGAGCAGGTGTACAGTCGTATCATCACTTTATAAAGATTCAAAACTATAGTTGGTCATTGTAGATGTCTATTTTCCCATTTCCAGGCCAATTTGTTTTCCACAGCTCTGACAGTAGCATCACCCCAGTTATAAACGATTGCAAAAGTCAGGAGTCATGTATGAAGAAACTTCCTGATGCAGTACTGTAATGATACCACAATGATCAAGGTGTAGTCTAAAACTATTTAGGACAATGCGATAATTATATTCTGGAAAGACCCAGAGTGACTGTTGAGTTCTTATCATAAAACTATCCAGAGGCAAATGTAAAATATCTTTCTTGAGAAACAGCCAAAACATTCAGGAAAAGCACTCAGAGTCCACCTATTTTGCAAACTAAAAGTAATTGCAACTGCGAAGCCATCAAGCCATGGCAACAACAGACTGGGGAATTTCATAGTCTTCTTTCACTGCTTGTGATATGACCTGGTTTACCAAACAGGACCTCGATGGTGGCTTAGGGGAACACCTTCACTGAAATTTAGGAAAGAGAGCAATGATGTGGCCTTGCATTTGTTAGAGTCCTGCAGTGGTCATGTTCACTCCTGCTTTCAAGGCCCTTGTTTGTGCGTTCAATCCTCATTGCAAACAGAGCATTTCAATTCTTAAATTACAAATCCAAGTTCATCTGCCTCTGTATCTGTCTGGATAATATTGGGAGGGCAGTAAGGTGGGAAAAAAGAAGAGAGAATCTAGCAGAGGTAAACCTAGTCAGAAAGCTGAATGTACAGACCACTGTAGACAGGCTAAAATATCCCAGATCATGCTTCAAAGTATCCTTGTGGGCTCTCAATTTGGCCTTGAAATTCAGATCCTGAAATGTGGCAGAGAAAATCCTGCCAATAATGGTGCAATTCATGCATTTTCACATTCCTTATTTTTTACAAGGATCTTGGAATCAAGCCATTTTCTGTGGGTATTTGTAGCCCTGTATCAGATTTTCATCAAAGTACATATATGAATGATCTCACACCATTAAGGTATTGAATGCATCTGCAAGACTGCCCCAACCTCTTCTGCCGGTTTCTCTGTGTCCAGTCATTTCTAATCAATGCATATGGTGGCATCTTTACTCCTGCTGAACCATTCTTTGTCTCTGTGTGAACCTCTCTCCTCTGTCTATTCACATCTCTGGACCTTAAGGGAGCAGGAGTATTCTTTCCTTTAACATCACTACAGCGCATAACATCTTACAGAAATTACCAGGAATAAATCAATATTTAGTTAGCAGAATAAAAATATCAATTGTTACGGGTTCGGCTTCCCCCTCCCGTCCCCCCGTCCCCCCGTCCCCCGCAGAGTCTCATGTTACGCCGGGAAAGAGAGAAAAGCTGGGGGAGGGGAGACAGGGCGCCTGACCCGGGCTGACCAATGAGGTTATTCCATACCACAGCACGTCATGCCCAGGAGGTAGGATTGGGGGTGGGGGTGGGGTGTCGCACCACGCGGTCGCTGGAGCGGCGCGGTCTCTGGAGCGGCGCGCGGTCTCTCAGCTCGGTCGGGAGGCAAAACGGTTGTATCCTCTTCCTTTGTATTTACTTTGTCATTATTATTGGTGGTGGTGGTGGCAGTAGTGATTTGTATTGTATCTCAGTTACTGGACTGTTCTTATCTCAACCCGTGGGAACTACATTTTCTTTGGTTCCTCTCCCCATTTCCCCCATCGGGGGGGGGGTGGGGGGGTGGGGCGGAAAAGGAGGGAGAAGGGAAATTTACGGTTTAAACCCCCACATTAATGTTAGCTGAAAAGGCTGGACCACTCTGTTTGCTGTTGCATGTTTGGAGAGGTACAACAAATTCCACATGAAGGTTAAAGAATACCTGTGCACAGCAGTGATCAAGGTGCCATTCTTCACCAGTTAGTCCATTTCACATGACTGGCAAACTTAAGTAGCTTATAAGTAGCTTTTCCTGCTGGATCTTTGGGTTCTGCTTTCAGCAATGTCCAGCTTAGTTTGTCCTGGTACATTCCCTAAATTTCATGAGGCACAAGAGTCCCTAATGATGGAGCAGAAACACAAAGTGAATTCAGACCATTTTATACTGTTGGAGAGATGCATTAAAAGAAGCCCTAAACCAGCCATAGTTTGGACCTGTCGTCTTACTCTGCCAAAAAACTAGCCAGCTATAGCATAAAGTAGGTCATGTGAAGTAAAGACCTATGTCCCATTAACAATCCAAACAATCCCCTTCTTTTTAATGCTGAATAGGAAACTAGGCAAAACATATGATCAATCTCTAGTTAAGTTTCTTGTAGTTGTGGGACTTTTAATCAATAAAATAAAATTTCACTAACAGTCCTTATTAACATGGTTTACTGGCCAGTTTGGCATTAGGCAATGTATAAAATTCTTCCGTTGGACTTCTGGCAAAATATGACTCATTTACATCCCACTAAACACAGAACACACTAGAACTAGAAATACTGGAAATAAACTGGAAATTTTAGTTTCTCAACCTCTGTCCCTGACGAGGCCTGGGCTCAAATGCATTCAAGCTACATCAAGAAGACACAGAAGATGCAGGGAGTGGATGGGTTAGGTCCAGGTCATCTGCAGTGTGAAGTGAATAGACCTACCATGGCTCTGCCAGTCAGAGTGGGGGTGCTGAAGTGAGAAAAGACCCATAGAGAAAGCACAGTAGGCTCCCAACTTGAGAACTAACAGCTCTGGCTCTACCTCTAGCTTACCATTTCCACCACCCCATCCTCCGGAGAGAAACCATCCTATCAGGTGACACAAAAATGCCCAGCAACATCCCTAAGGCCAGCTGAACCAAAGAAAAAAAATTATGTGGACACTTAATTAGACAGGATAATGACCACACGTACGTTCTTCACACATCTGCAAATGTGTAAGAGGTCAAAAGAAAACCATAGAATATCTGAGGGTTTGACTCATTGATAGTGGCGCATCCAGGAAAGGGCAGCAAGACCACATGCATGGATAAAAAGTTGAAAAAGATTCCCACACATTCTCATAGTAAGTTTGCACAGTTCCACAAGCCCACTTATATATCTCATAATAAACTTACTTTTTCCCAGGGGACCCAAGATACTCTTGTTGCCTCTTGCATAGACCTATCTGTCACAGACCTGAAACTCTGGCCAACTTATTAAGGCTTGTGTATCCATTTGTTTACAACTTTTCTTACCTCTTGAATTTGTCTCTTATGCTGAACAGCCTTTAAACAGGTATCACTGTACACCAATATCCTTCTGCTCCACACACGTTAATAACAGTGCTGTGAGATAACAATGCTGTTGTAGCACTGTGATTCATGCAGATAATCCTGAAAACCTTTGGAATCTTTTTTATTTAAAGGAAAAGCCTGGCTAACAAACCTGCAACAAACATTTTGGTTTTCAGTTTCTATATCTTAATCCATATACAGAAAAATCCTATTTTCTGAATCAATCACACAGCCTTCTTTAGCTGAGGGGAGGCAGGTAGAGTAAGTTTGATTTTATGTGTAGATTTAATTTCTTGTTTATGTTACTAAGTGGTTTAGAACAGCATTTCATTTCCACAGTGAATCAGATGAAATAGGAAGAAAAAGATAAAATAAGAAATGTATATATAAGGGGGTAAAAATAACTGAGACATTTTACCAAATTAAACAAATGTTTTGTGAGTTGGTAGACCCATCTGCTGCTTTTCATGCTCGTGGATTTAATTACACAATGCAGGGCTGGATCCTGCATAGAAAATCAGGAAAAATCAGAACTGATTCACTAGAACTGCTGAAAAAGATACAGTTTTCACAGTTGTGTAGAGCCAACATCAAAGTAGGTGCAGAAATGTGGTAGGTTAACATAAATATGTCTAATCCACAACCTGGAGCTTTGGTCAGCTCACATAATAAGATCCACCTTAAAATTGCAAACTGCTGCTAAATGAACTTGTAACCTTTTAGATGTATACCATTGTCTGAACCTGAGACTACAACTAGACTCAGCCACACTTAGGCTACTTCACGAGTTTTGAAAGTAAGGGGATCTATTCTGAACCTTGTGACTCAATGGGAGGATTTGCTTATTCCCTGTATTTCTTCCATTAGACATAAACTGTTGTCCAAGTCTGAGACTGAGACTAGATCTAGCCAGACCTAGGCTAGATTAGTGTCAGGAGTTTAGAAAGCAAAGGAGTCCAGTCTGAACCACATGACTCAACATGAGGATCTCCATTATCCTTTTCACCTTTGGTCTCTATAAAAATCATTTTAGCTTGATTCTGCCTTGGGAATGGGCTGCCCAGGGAAGTTCTGAATGCTCCATTGCTGGCGGTGTTCAAGGCCAGGTTGGACAGAGCCTTGTGTGACATGGTTTAGTGTGAGGTGTCCCTGCCCATGGCAGGGGGGGTGGAACTAGATGATCTTAAGGTCCTTTCCAACCCTAACTATCCTATGATTCTATTAGACATGAACCATTAACCAAGTCTGAGACTAAGGCTAGATCCAGCCACACACAGGCTCCGTCAGGGATTTAGAGAGCAAGGAGGTCTATTCTGAATCCCATGACTCAACAGGAGAGTCCCCCTTACCCTTTGTGTCTTCAGCCTTTGTACCAATCCTCTTTAGCTCCATTTTGCCTCAATTTGCCTTTGTATGCTTCATCTATGCAGTATGTCAGAGTGAATCTTGCCATCAAATTCTGTGAAGTTATGCCTGTATAAATAATATTAAAACTGCTCTTGCTAATACCTTTGATAGTCATTCTTTGAGCCATCCTAAATCACTCGTTTCATGACACAAAGTCAATGTGGAGGCATATTTTTTCTGATAGCTTATATCCTAAGGATTCAGTTTTCTGCTGCCCATAACAGCAATATCTAGGATGCTGTCCTGTAGTGAGCAAGACCTACCATTCAAATGTTCATGTTTCTAAATGGCTCCTATCACTTATTTCCCACAAATTCCTGTATGTCACGGCAAAGCAACTTTCTCTGGTCCACTGTAAAGGTGGTTCTGACATTAAGATGGGTAGGTTGCGTAGGTTTCCCACAATTCATAGCTGTAGGTGGGTTAGCTCAGGTGTTTCTGCAGGACCCTTCTCTCCACCCCTCAACATCTAATCCCTAAAGGACATCCTGTACCCTTGGCAAGAAGCAAAATTCTGCATTAACAGAGGTTGGAAATTCACTTGAAAATAAGATATACAATACCATGGCACCTGGATTCTACTGTGAGCATTTCCCCAGGATCACTGCTATGAAAATCCAAACTGCTGGAAGGCTTCTGAAGACAATGCTGGTTGCTAGAAACAGCTCTGTATTGATGCAAAGCCAGATTTTCTCTGTTTCTTTCATCTTAATTCATAATTTCATTACACCAAGTTACAAAAAATTAAATACATACAATTACAATTTCAAAATGCATCCAGAAAAAGGGGACAAACCCACAATTAGCATAGTCTCATAAACCCCATAGCAATTAAGTCGCAAAGTACTGTAATTTACATAAACAAACAAAACCAGGGGTGTGTGTAGAAATGTTTGCTTCAGAAACAAATGTCACAAACAGCCCTAATACAAGACCATACAACAAGATACAGCATGGATAACACTGCTTAGTGATTCAGGCTCCTGCCTGCACAGACTCCACTTCCTTCCACATGGTTCAGGATTTGAGAAAGAGAGGCTGGAAAAGGATGGACTGTTTCTCTGAGAGTTACCATTCTAGGCACAACAGGTAAAATATGATAAGAGCTATGAGAAAAATCTTTTCCATACCAGTGTCTGGCCCCAGTAAGAGTATCAAAGAATACAGACTGGGAAAGCTGGGCCTGTTCAAGAGAAGGCTCATTAGAGACCTTCAAGCAGCTTCCAGGGCCCACAAGATATGGGGGCTGACAAGAAATCTGGAGGACTTTTGACAAGGGTCTGGAGGGACAGGACAAGGGGAATGGCTTTAACCTGACAGAGGGGAGATTGAGATGAGATCTCAGGAAGAAGTTCTTCCCTGTGAGAGTGGTGAGGCGCTGGCACAGGTTGCCCAGAGAATCTGTGGCTGCTCCATTCCTGGCAGTGTTGAAGGCCAGGTTGGATGGGGCTAGAAGGAATCGGGTGTAGTGGAAGGTGTCCCTTGGCACCTTCCACTAGGTGGAAGTTGGCAGGGGGTTGGAACTGGATGAGCTTTGAGGTCCCTTCCAACCCAAACCAGTCTGTGGTTCTATGAAGATGCAAAATGGAAAAAGCGCCTCTACATTTGAAATGACCCTGTGACCCACACCCCTGAAGCTTCAGCAGGAATGTTAAAGACCCCAGAATTTACACATTTTGCTGGACAGCAGATCACTGCAATGAAAAGGTATTCACAGGAGTCCTACTAATTCCAGTCCTCCCCCATATTTACCACCATGAGAAGAGGTGTTTGAGCCTCATAAGAGAGAAGCCTAAATCACTCTATTAAAATCACTTTGAGGAATATCAACCCTTAACTTCATTGGGAAAATCTGCTCTCTGTCCTCATATCAACTGCTTATTTAGCCATCCCAGGACACTGCTCAAGGCAAAGCTCTCTCACAGCCTTTGGGCTGTGCTGTCAAATTTGAATATGCAGGAGTCAGTCCTTGCCCCAGTGGCCGAAGTTTTCCTATGAGGTAGCCTTGCAGGAGCTAGAGAGAATATGCCAGTCCTCCAGAGTGCTTTCCAGCTAACTGCCTAACAGGTAGAGGCTCTGGGGTTTCCAGCTTAATTCAGGGAGGCTAATGAAAATGAGGAGAAACTTACATCAATAGTGTATTTTTAGGTTGCAAGAGAAATGTGTCATTTTCCCCTTGCATAAGAGTCAAAAATATGTGAAATATCACAATGGAAACTTGTCACTAGAAAGAAATCCCTGCTTTAACCATCTCACCCCTGAAATTCATCAGCATTCTCGTACTTTTGGGGCCCCTCCAGACAAAACAGGCAGAGCTCATCTTTCCCATCTGTGCATGCAAGTGACAAAAGCCAAGGCTGGAGAGATAAATTATAAAGTGGTTCCATCTCCTCTATGTTCAAACTCCTCTCATTAAGGCTTTAGCAAATCACATAAAGAGCACAAAATCATCAACCACATGGAAGACTTTTACTACTGAAAAGGCGTGAATATTGGCGTTAAAGAATAGTATATGTCCTTTAGTAGAATTAAATTCCCTGATGATTTCACAGCTTCAAAATTGGAACAAATTTAGTTCTGTAAATAGCACATAAGCAATTTACAAAATGTTTTCCAGCTGTTTCCCTCACAGAACAGTAAATACTTTACATTAAAAGTAATATCATGCACTCAAAGGCTGGAAACACTGGCCCATATCAGGCGTGCCCAGAGGGTCAAAATAATCCAGGCAGATGTTTTAGTTATTTCTAAATCCTGTATAATCTCTTAACAGTTTTCAAAAGCACACACTGTAAATTGGAAAATGCATGAAAAAGATGTGCCTGACCAGCTTCCTTATTCTGTTGGTGTCACGTGTTTCATACCAGAATTGTCCACAACTGCAAAGCACCATCTGAGCATCGTGGTACTGAGGAGCACTGTCACTTTTCACACCCAAAAATCAGTCCTGCTGCTTCAGTCTAGGATACAAAAGGGCCTCCATCTTAAATTACAGTCCTTTAAGGTAACATCAAGAAAATATCAAGCCATTTTGCCAAGACATAATTTCAGTGTCTTCTCTGTGGTTAATTCTGCTGGTACACATTTCAGAGAGGTTGGAGGTGTACATGCAGTGAGTCTAGAACTTCTGCTTGCATCCACAGCCAGAAACATCTATGAATCATACATGCTAATAGCCACCTCCTGAGATCATTATAGAATCATAGAATCTTAGAATAGTTTAGGTCAGAAAGGACCTTAAGATCATCTAGTTCCAACCGCTCTGCCATGGACAGGGAGACCAACCACTAAACCATGTCATCCAAGACTCCGTCCAACCTGGCCTTGAACACCACCAGGGATGGAGCATTCACAGCTTCCTTGGGCAATCAGTTCCAGTGCTTCACCATC
Source organism: Myiopsitta monachus (assembly GCA_017639245.1). Classification (NCBI taxonomy): domain Eukaryota; kingdom Metazoa; phylum Chordata; class Aves; order Psittaciformes; family Psittacidae; genus Myiopsitta; species Myiopsitta monachus. The sequence goes on from CM029941.1 coordinate 73,164,827, forward strand.
CTTACAGTAAAGAATTTACTAAATCTCACTTGAGTTTCCACTGCTGAACTTTAAACCCATTTCCCCTTGTCCTGTCACTACAGTCACTAACGAAGAGTCCCTCTCCAGCACCCTTGTAGGCTCCCTTCAAATACTGGACTATAATACTACAAGGTCTCCACACAGCCTTCTCTTCTCCAGGCTGAACAGCCCCAACTTTCTCAACCTGTCTTCTTACAGGAGATGCTCGAGCTCCCTGATCATCCTCATGGCCCTCCTCTGGACTTGCTCCAGCAGCTCCATATCCTTCTTATGTTGAGGACACCAGAACCTTCTGCTGGGGAAAAAATTCTTTTCTAGCTTTCATGGATGCAAACAAATGTGGGTGCACTGCTCAGTCCTCCTGGCACTACAAGGGACAGGAAAATCTTTTTCAAACTCCCACAAGTTTTGTAATTTGGAGGCCATTCCTTTAGGTTTCCCATCACCCCTAATGGCAGTGTTGGTCCCACACGGAGAATCTGCCCAGGGGTTGAACCCTGGGCTCACAGTATGGCAGAATCAGAGAATCACAGACTGGTTTGGGTTGGAAGGGACCTTAAAGCTCATCCAGCTTCAACCCCTGCCATGAACAGGGACACTTTCCACTAGATCAGGTTGCTCCAAGCCCCATCCAACCTGGCCTTGACCACTGCCATAAATGGGGCAGCCACAGCTTCTCTGGGCAGCCTGTGCCAGGGCCTCACCACCCTCACAGGGAAGAACTGCCTAAGAGCTCATCTCAATCTCCCCTCTGTCAGGTTAAAGCCATTCTTGTCCTGTGCCTACAGGCCCTTGGCAAAAATTTTCCTGTTAGCCCCTTTAGGCACCAGAAGATGCTCTAAGGTCTCCCTGGAGCCTTCTTTTTTACAGATTGAACAAGCCCACCTCTCAAGCATGTCAAGGTCCCTTTGGATCCCATCCCTTCCCTCCAGCATGTCAACCATACCACACAGCTTGGTGTCATCAGTAAACTTGCTGGGAGTGCTCAATCTTACTGTCCATATCTCTGACAAAGATCTTGAGCAGTGCCAGTCCCAACACTGACCCCTGAGGGACGCCACTGGTCTCTAGTCTCCACTCAGCTATTGAGACATCAATCACAGCTCTTTGAGTGTGACCATCCAGCCAATTCCTTATCCTGTGCATCACAAGACTGCACTAAATTGCAGAGATAAGTAATTCGGACACACCTTACTCAGCTGGGCATGACAGCTAAAGACACAAACACTGGTCACATAAGGCATACCAGACTAGGATCATGCTTTCTCAAAGATGTGATTGCTTAGAACATTTTACATAATAGAGCTAGACTCTTCACTTTACTAGTGCAGGCATTGACAACTGCGAGAAGCTCTTCCTTGTCTGGATTGGAAAAAATGTGAAATCACTTTAAAAATATACTTTCAGATTCCAACTTGTTATGAATCCAAGCTCAACTCCATCTCTGATCCACATACACCAAATGTTGTTTAAGACACATTTGGTCATGCAAAACTGGGAGACTGAACTGGAGGAAGACTGAGAGAATTTCCTATCTGACAGACTGCCTGAATTTTCTTACAGAAAAGGAAATACTTCATTTTTTTACAGTGGAACCATTCATGACAGAGGCTGTGGAACACAGGCATCCAGGAAGGGTTTTGAATAGAGTATACAGAGCCATTATCGTCTACTACTTGTTTCTCCCTTCAGTTTCCAGAGACCTGAACAAATGTGCACAACCTGAAGAAGCTGTCCATGACACTTTCAGCTGCATGAGAAGTGTTGGTTCTGACAAGATTTGTTATATTTGGCAATTAATGGATTGCATCATGCAGACTGTGAAGTTTTGAGCACAAGCACTGACGTAAATTTTGCTGCAGATTGCATAAGAAGTAAAGAGCTTAAACACCAGATAGTACTGAGATTCTCACATCATCATTAAAGCACACTAGCTGCATTGGTAAACACTCTAGTAAGCAACAGATGGTATAATTATGCTTACCAAGCTACGGCTAAATTGCCAGAATCTTCACTGGCTGTCCATAAAATGTTGCTGCCTTGGTTTTATGTTCTAGAGGGAACCAACTGAGACTATTCAGTTTCATCAACCACCTGTGTCAAAGCAGGCAGAGCATCATTCCTCCATTCCCTTATTTCTAGGAATCAGAGATGACTATTTGGGGAAGTACAGTATTCTTTCATAAAAATTATCCTCAACAGAGAAATTGCAAGACAAAAGAAATATCCCTTACCATGTACATAACAAATGGATTTAGACAATCACACTGCTGCTGTATAAAATTTGACCTGCTGGGGCACTAGAAAAGTCCTCATTCAGAAGTGTACTTTACATGGATTCTATGCTAAATACCAAACTCCAGAACTTCAACTGCATGAGAATGGGACAACTTTACACAGGCTCTAAGCTCTCTCACCCCTTAAAATCCCAGAGACTCTGAAGAAAATAGTACCAGATGTCCTGGTTTCAGCTAGGATAGAGTTAATTTTCTTCCTAGTAGCTAGTGCAGCGCTGTGTTATGGAGTTAGTCTGGGAATAATGTTGATAACACACTGATGTTTTAGTTGTGGCTCAGTAGCACTTGCCCTGATCAAGGAATTTTCATTCTCTCATGCTCTGCCAGTGAGGAGGGACACAAGAAGCCAGGAGGAAGCAGAGGCAAGACAGCTGACCCAAACTAGCCAAAGGGGTATTCCATACCACAGCATGTCATGCCCAGTATATAAACTGAGGGGAGTCACCCAGAAGCCCAGATTGCTGCTTGGTATCAGTCAGTGAGTGGTGAGCAGTTACATTGTGCATCACTTGTGTTATTGGGTTTTTTCTTTCCCTTTTTAGTTTTATATTTTCTCCCCTTATAATTTCCATTATCATTAGTAGTAATATTATATTGTGCTTTAGTTATTAAACAGTTCTTCTCTCAACCAGTGGTTTCATATTCTTCCAATTCACCTCCCCATCCTGCCCTGGGGTGGGGGGAAAAGGCCATGTGAGCAAATGGCTGTATGGTGCTGAGTTACTGGATGGTCTTAAACCACGACATCAGAAAGTTACACAAATTCCCTGGGGAAGTCTTTGTACAACCCCTTACATGCCTTTTGATGCCTTTTTTTGTATGTAATACATGATGCCAGGCTGGATGGGGCTTTGAGCAATCTGGTATCGTGGAAGGTGTTTCTGCCTGTGGCAGAGGATTGGAACTGGATGAGCTTTGTGAACCCTTTCCAACCCAAGCCATTCTATGATGCTATAAAATCAGTTCAAAGCTGTATTCTCTCAGCACATATCTAACAGGTAAAATATTTTAAAAAATAAAGTGAGATAAGAACATATACTTTGGGGTTAGGAAAGACTATTTTCTAGCAGAGATCTTTGTCCTTTGGTAAGTTGTAAAGGAGTTAAGCCAGGAGAGAGAGAGTTTACTGGTAAAGGTAGGAATTGCTTCACCAGTGCAAGCTGAGTCAAAAGTACATGTTGAAAGAGGGACCACATAACTCAATGTAACACTTCTTTCACAGCTTCCTATCTCAAATCCATCTGCTTTCTTGAGTGGACCTATTATCCTTATCCTCTATTAATGGTAGTGGAAAGCTTTCACAAAGCTTCTTGAAGATGATGCTTCACTGTGGGGTGAAAAGTAGGTAAGGAGGAAGCTCAATTCCACCCAGCAAGAGGCAGTCAGCAGGAAAATTCAGCACAAAGGGGCATGAACCTCACCTGTGCAACTTAACCCAACTCTCTTATGGTAGTCTCAACATCTTTGAAATTCTGCTTTGGGAATCACCTCTAAGCTGATGCCATCAAACATGAGGAGAGGAGAGTCCTGATGTGGCTGGAAACTCTCTAGGGAAAAGGAACTTCTATAAGAAAAGCAGATAAATGAAAATAAAACAGGGGAAAAAATAAAACCCAAATCCTTGTCAGTGATTATGGTCAGCAAGAAAGTCCTCAGGTGCTGCTGAAGAAATTGGTGCAAATCTCAAGGAAGACCAATGGCAAATTATTTGCTATTGCTTCAACTAGCCAAAAGATAAGCACAAAAGAGCTAGTTCCATGGGATAAGTCAGCCAAAACCAATGGTTGAAATGAACAGTGGATGCCAGAAAAGGAATAGTCATGGCACCCTGCAGTAGAAGTTCCATCTCCATGTCCACCAATGGCTCCTATAAAGACTGTTGAAGAAAACAGGAGTTTCATAATTTTCTGTTTTAAAAATATTTGTAACTCAAATTTGGTACCAAATTCACTTCTTTTGAAATATGTGTGTGCAGAGACTAGCTTTTTTGTTGTGTTTTTTTTTTTTTTCCTTTTTTTTCTTTTTTTCTATTTTCAGTCTACTCTTTATTTTTAGACTTAACCTTTTTTCTGAGCTGTGAGAGAAAAAATATAAGGCAAGGAAAATTCCCACAGGAGAATTAAAAAGAAAAAAGTTGCAAAACACCAGTTCTTGAGGAAGACCCAGAGTAATCTCAGCCCTTCCTCAAGCCCCTATAAGATGATCCCTCTCACTTTGCCTCTGGCATCATTTTAATCACTTCTGCTTCCCCACAGGCTGCTGTAGCCCTGCCCTTCAGAAGCCTTCCTCCCTGACCACATCATGCACTATTTCCATCTGTCCCAAGATCATTGTAGGCTGCTGCAATGTGCAAAAGCCCCACAGCAGCCAGGCCAGCTCAAAATTCACTTGCCTAAAATCACCAGCATTGCATAGATCTGTGGAGACTGACACAGCATGTTAGAAAATTTATTTAGAAAACAGCTGTAATCTCAAAACATCCTTTAGCAACATATAGAGGGAAATATTTCACAGAAAGAACACCAAATAAAAAGATCTGCTTTATACTCTGCATATAATTGATGCTTCTGCTGTCAAGTTAAGCTGTTTACATTGCAAGGCAGGAGAAAGAGAGCAGGTTTTCACTAGCAACTGGATTTTAGCTTGACTCCAGGATAATGGGATTCCAGGACACAAGAAGTGTTTAATTTTTGCTTCCTTAGTCTTATATTAAAAAAAAAAAAAAACCAACAAAACCACAAAACAAAACTGGAACATTTTTTACAAGAAGCCTGGTCCCTTTTAGCTTACAGTCTTACAGTGTAACAAGTACTTACAAGTTTCTCAGGTCAACTGATGTTGGCATTGGAATGCTAGATTTTGGATTGCATCAAAATTTGAATATGCAAATAACTGCCCTAAATCACAACCTGCTTTGAACTACCATGTTCTCTTCAAACCCACAAAATGCACCAAGAGATACTCATTGCCGCATGATTAAGAAACTCAGTTGTGTCTGAAGCATTCACCCACTGTAGTTTGAAAGAAGTAACATTGTCCAAGGATGGACAAAAGCACACACCACGCAAGAACTGTGATGACTCGAGTCCTTTCACTTGGAAGAACAGCTCAAAGGCCTTGTGATGGGGGAGTAATGGAAACAGTGAACCTGACTACCATCACAGAGGTGCCTATGAAGAACTCTGGTTCAGCTTATTAATTCTCAGAGACTGGGGAACTGAAAAAGAGCAGATGCTGTCATGAAAAGGCTGCGATCATAACAGCACCATGCCCATCTAAAATCTTTAGAGAAAGCCCATTCTGAGAAATCTTGCTATATGTGTGCATGTAGACTGGTCATTTAATGAACAGAGGAAAAATTGATGGTGCTTTTACAGCTCTTTTTCAGTCACCTAAAGAAAAATGCTTTTGTTACTATGAGACCAATGATGCTGAAAACTAAGCAGAAAATTATGGAATCGATGATAACAGCTTTGGAGAAAGGGGAATTCACATCATTACATTTTAGAACATTAAAAGCCTTTATTATCTGAAACAAGGCTACCATTTTTCTATTAAATCAACACAGAAATGATCACAGTGTTTTGAACAGTAAATGCACCTCTAGCTCATAATCTTTTCAAGGTAGCAATTATTACTTTTTCCCCTCTATATAGCCTTTAGTATAATGAAGCCTTCATTCTATTAGTCACACCTAAAATGAGGACTTTCTGCTATTGCTGCTGATGATTACACTAATCTTCTGGTCAAGTGCTGTTCAACAAGAAAGGTTTAATGTCAAATTCTTGGGTCAGGAATGGAACAGAAAGATTTTGCACAAGATATACTGTTTCCTGAACAGTAGCTGCTGGAAACAGCCCAGGAGGCCAAGAACAACTAAGGCAGTTTGAGGTCAGAGAGGATAAGATTCATGAGAAAAGGTGAATGTAAAAACTACTCTAGATGCAACACTGCAGTTAATAGCAAATTTGCATCTTCCAAGCGTGTGGTTGCCTATTCATAAGGAGAGAATTAGCTACACAAACACAAACTTGCACTGCTATGGATCATTTTTTCTTTCTTCCAGATAGTTCCACAAATATCAAACACCACCACAACTGGGGATAAATACCCTTTCCACTATGAGTCTATCATCAATTCTCCTCTGCCAAAGCAATTGACTTTGATTTGAGATTTAATGAATATCACCTGGCTGTTTTCTTTTATGCTGCTGTCTCTATTATTTACAAATCATTAACAAGGAGGTGGAAATTCTCCTCATTTCTCCACTTTCTGCATTAGTTCAACCAAATGTCAGAGTGTGGACACTTGTGTACCATTCCCAAAAAGCAGCATTCTGTCACTAGTTCTCCCATTACCCCTAAACACCTTTTTATTCATTTCCTTCCTCTCATCCGTAAATTCCTTCATGCAACCTTTGACTTCAGCCTTTCACCATTCATAGCTGAGAGCTGAAAGCTCCTCTGAACCATTTTGCTCATAGCTCTAAAGGACAGTGACTAACCTATGTGGCTGTTTCTCTCTCTGTCTTTTCTTTCCAGCAGATGAATCTATACTTATCTGACCTGATTAAGACATCCAGACTCTGCTGGGAATCTCTGTAGAGACTACCAGGTGGCCAACAACCAGAGCAATGAGATCTGCGGAGCAACAGATGTGGAAGTGTGCTGTCTATATGAGGCAAATTAGCAGAAAGTCATCTACTGAACAGAGCTTGCAGGCATGTGGATAAACCAGAGGTATTGAGGATGGGTTATGGTTGTGTTTCTGAAGGAAATCTGTGCCTTAAAAACCTACTGGTGTTCTTGGGGTGTCTTGGCAAACATGCCAGCTTGAAGCAGTTTTTAGCATTTAACACAGCCCTCAAGAGACATGAATACATCATGGGATAACAGGTTAAAGCTCTCACACAGACTTAAAGAAATGGTTAAAAGAGAGGCGATAAAGAGTAAGAGAAAGCAGTAATTTTTTGGATTAGAGGAAAATCCCCAGAGAGATGTACATTAGTGACCTTTGCTGTTCAACAGTCTCAAACAAGCTGCAAAAGGTCAGGAGAGAAGTAGTGAGGCCAGAGACTTAGTAGCCTAATCTGAGTTACCCAAATAAGACCTGACTTTGCATAAGTGTCTGGTAATATTGAGTGACTAGGCAATAAAACAGCAGATAAAATTCCGTGTAAAAAATGCCATCAATTTCCTGCTAAAAATTGTGCTGTCTGGGCTAATCATAACCACACGGGAATGAGATCTTGGGTGATGATACATCAAAAACATCTCTGGTTAAAAGCTGGGAACATCACATGGATCTATCCATCACAAGTTCAAAATAAATGAAAGGAACTGACTTTTGAAATGTGTAGTTCATCTGTGTCACTCCCTGCTACAGGATGCTGTAGGTTTACATAAGTTTAAAAAGAAACCTGGAGAAATTTACCAATAAAAATCAGTCCTGGGCAGCTAACTTAGATCTGACACCTGCAAAAGTTGGGAGAAAGTTCAAGGAAACAACATTGCATGATTCATTCTTACACATCTCTTAGCATCAGCTACCTAGAGAACGGGGTACAGAATATGAAAGAAGTAGAGCTGGTAGCTGGAGGAAGGAGAAGTTTACAGGGTTAAATAACTCCAGTAACACTGATGTCATTCTTTGCAGCATGTTGCCTTGGCCATGGGCAAATCTATCTAATTATAGATCATAATTACAAAGCCTAGCATGCTGGAATAGTAGCAGCTGCCAAAATCAATAATGTCAAAAGGTGGACATAATTAAAACCAATATAATTGTAATCCTGCCAAGAATCTGGCACACTGTACTAAACAAATCAGAACAGAGCTGTTCCAGTGGGTTCATCAGCATCCTAAGCAAGCTATGGCGGTTTTTTAAGGTTTGTAATTACTTCAATCAAGTAATGCCATTTTCCTCTTACTTGCCCTTTCCTCTAAAGAAAAAAAAAAAAGGTGCCGAATTCCATTAAACTTCAAAGTGCAAAGACAGGTCGCATGTCATATGAGTAATTTCTGGCTGCAGTCTGATCGCACATTAGTCCTCCCCCTTGCCATGAACACCATTTCCAATAAAGGTTTCAAAGTCCTCCACTTGGACTGCTTCAGCTTCTGCCAAAGACAAGCTTAAAGCAGAACTGGATGCTGTGAGCAACTGATGTCTTCAGCAGTCTCTCCTTCTCTTTTACTTCCGTTTTCAGATGTCTTTTGTGCTGCCTTATGTTCCTAGTGATGAACCAATCATAGCATACAATATCATAGATTTATAGAATCGACCAGGTTGGAAAAGACCTTCAAGATCATCAAGTCCAGCCTTTACCCCAGCACTGCCAAGGCCACCACTAAACCATGTCAGTAAGGGCCTTGCCTACACAGTTTGCGAACATTTCCAGGGATGGTGATTTCACCACTGCCCTGGGCAGCCTGTTCCAATGCCTGAGCACCTTTTCAGGGAAGAAATTGTTCCTAATATCCAGTCTAAACCTCCCCTTTCACAGCTTAAAGATACTTCCTCTTGTCCTAGTGTTTGTTAGCTGGGAGAAAGATTGATCCCCACCTCACTACAACCTCCTTTCAGGTAGTTACAGAGATAGATAAGGTGCCCCTGAGCCTTCTCTTCTCCAGATAAAACAACCCCAGTATCACTTCTCCATATCACTTCTCCATAACTTTTAAATGTATTATGTCACAATTATAATCTCTCTCCCCTCAGCAGAGAACTATCGACAGCTCAGACACTTGACCCTCATTAATCCACACTGTGACCAATCTTTTTAGTCATTTCTCTGTTGAGGAAACAGAGGACCGAACAAAAATTCATCACCGCACTTCCCAAATTCACAAACTTAGTGGCTATTTCTGCCCAAATCAAAATGATGGTCAAAAGCAAAAAAGATTTCCTTAGATCCTTCCCCTCTCTGAGCTTTCTTTTGTCTCCAGGCTGAAAGCAGACAGGCTCAATGGACAATCTGAGGATCCCATCTGCTCTATTACAAATCCCATCCAAGATTGCAAAACAGAAGACAAACACTATTTCTAGCTACAGAAAAATATTTTATCTGCAAGTCTACAAATCGTATATTTTCGTTCAAAGGCTAGCACAACTTCTCTTAAAATACCACACGTATTTCCTTTCATTCTCTAGAGCTTGACTATTTATTCTGATACTCATTTTTTTCAAGGTATATAACAGTAATAAATCATACAGAAATGAAAAAAAAAATTAAAAATCAAAATATGTAGCTGTACTTTTCCTGCATAAAATTATCTGAATAAGTTCCTTGGTCTCTAAATGCTAAGAAGTTTAATTGAAAAAAAAGAACACACTTATCAGACTGCTCGCAGAAAACTCATTTTAGTATGAATTGCATGGTAGAATATGGCGCTCCTAGGGCAATTGTAATTCAATTTTTGACCTGACTTCTGGAAACAGACTAAGCAAAGCAAAGGTATAAAGGAGTAACACTGAAGAGGATAGCTGGGAAATGTGCAGTGACATTCTCTGCATTAATAAAGCCATCAGAAAAGGACTTGCGCTCTCAGAAAAGGTAAGTACCTAACAAGTTTCCATGAAAATAAATTTAATCTAGATTAATAAACTTTATTCTGCATTGACTTAACAGACATCATAGTATATTCTGTAGCGTTACACAAAATAGACATTTTCTGAATATTTAATAAGGCTGGTTTGTTTGGTTTTCTATTATCCACCAAAATTACACTACTGCAGTTTGCCTTCAAGACAAGCTGTGGTCTGCAAAATTAAGTAATGGAATTGAAGTGAGAAATAATTGATAGATACTGAAGTAGGTTTGATAATGTATTTTGGGTAATTTTGCTGGCTGAGCTGGTTCTTGGTATAAATCAAAGGTAACTGAAGGCAGCTGCTGCACTCACCAAGCCCTCACAAAGAATAATTAAAGGTAATTCCTGTGTAACAACATTGCCAGGATCAGAAGTCTTCAATGCCTTATGCTCTGAAAATGTGTCATTCAAAGCAGGTTGTGTGGGAGCAAAAAGTTAAGTGTGATCTACTGCATTACTACTTTACATGTGTTTAATTAAATACACTACTCTCCCAAGAGGTGGTGTAAGGATCCTCATGAGAGCTGTAAGGGATGCATTTGCAGCAGAAAAGAGAAAATTCTGAACTAAATGCTAAGCTAATAACTAAGCTTTCTCTTTTGAAACACCTTTCTTCTTAACAAAGGTGTTTTGTTTAATAAAAGTTTTTATTAAATACTAATAAATACAGCCTTTTTTCTTAATAAAAGATGCTTTATTTAATAAAAAGTTCATCCAAATGAAAAGGATTGTGTCTTAAAGACTCAAATGACTTAGAAATGCTTATGCCGTTTGCTTTAATTTTTTTAAAAAACCAACTGCTATAGGCTATCTAAAGAAATACACATTTACTCCTACAGCTCAGTTAGGAAATTCGCAGTAGCAGTAAATATTGGCAGGTCAGGGAATGCAAGAGGAATAGTAATGCTAAAACTGTTTGAGTGGGAGCTGTCAGTTTCAACTGCATATCTGTAAGAAATCTAACACTTTTTTTTTTGTTCAACCCACGACAATATTACAGTGAGATCTGAATGAATGAAATGGCCTAGAAACCAAGATCAGAAAAGATGCTCTTGCCAGTGGTACATCAGTCACCAGGATTGATTTACCTGTCTACCTCTACAGAAAGCAATGCTAACCAGGGTGCACAGGGACATGGGAGAAACCTACCAGTGCCACTGTATGTAAAACCTCACAGGTTACTTCTGTTAGAGACTCTGACTGAGGCATGGTCACAATGACTGCTGGTAGCACCAAAATGCATGTTTACTCTGAAACCTGAGGTAGCCATGTGTCAGCTGGCTTATCAGAGCAGAGTGTTGCCTAAAGCATAGTTGTCTAGAAGACAAGACAAAGGGAGGGAAGAAAAAAATGACAATTCATTCTGCAATTTAGTAAACTGGTGACTTTAAAAAAGTGCTGCTGTAAGTGGCCTTGGAGTCACTAGGAAATCACAGAATCATAGAATCAGCTAGGTTGGAAAGGCCTTCAAGATCAGGTCCAACTGTTCCCCTGGCACTGACAAGTCCACCACTAAACCATGTCACTGAGGGCCTACCTACACAGTTTGTGATCACTTCCAGGGACGGTGATTCCACCACTGCCCTGGGCAGCCTGTTCCAATGCCTGAGCACCCTTTCGGGGAAGAAATTGTCCCTAATATCCAATCTAAACCATCTGCTCATGCAGCTTGGAGGCTATTTCCTCTTGTCCTGTCATTTGTTCCCTGGGAGAAGAGACCAGCCATCTCCTTGCTCCCTTCAGTTACTTGTAGAGAGCAACAAGGTCCCCCTGAGACTTCTGTTCTCCAGACTAAACACCCCCAGTTCCCTCAGCTGTTCCCATTAGACTTGTGCTCCAAGCCCTTCACCAGCTCCGCTGCCCCTCTCTAGACCCATTCCGGGACCTCAATGTCTCTCCTCTAGTGAGGGGCTCAGAACTGAACACAGGACTCAAGGTGCAGCCCCACCAGTGCAGGAGGATGATTACTGCCCTGCTACGGCCAACCTTCTGGTGCCTTCCTTCCACCAGGCACGTATTGGCCGTTTATCCTCACACTACATGAAGAGATCAAAGAGGAAGTGGATAGAGATGACCATGGAAACAACTGGAGTCAGTGTGGGGGCTACTCAGGCTCTTCTCAGTGGTCCACAAAAGGAGAAGCTGTGAAATAAATATACCCTGGGGCTGAAGCAGAGTCTCTTCTCTCCCTTTCAGACAATACCTAAGCCAGTGTCTGATGCCTTACAGGTACTGCGGTGCTGTGTTGCATGTTACATGTAATAGCACTGAACAGCACCACCAGATAACCATGCAAAACATGAGGCACATTTTTAGTTTTACAGATGTTGGGCCCTCATGAGCATTCCTGATAGTTCTAAGCCTTTTGCAAAGATCTAAAGACTTTCCAGAAGATCTGAAGCCTTAAAGAAAAAAACTGGGGTATTCATATGCCATTGCTGTAGTTTCTGAAAGAGGAAAAGCTTTTCAAAGGCACTGCAGGAAAGAGCTTTCTAAATTATCTGTGGTCTGGGAGAGAGTTTGAAGGGAAGTAGTAGAAGAAACAAGGCCTGCCATTACAGGCCTTTTGTTAAAGCTTGAACCGAACTGACACATCCACAGCATTCTGGTTCAGAATTTGTGTAGTGACATGTAAGGGTAACTCGCAGCCTTGGTGATTAGGACATGCACTCTATCCCACTGACCCATCAGATTATCCATTTGTGAATCTGCCTTTACAGGAGCTGCACAGCAGACTTGACTTCCATTGCTTTCAAACAGTGACACTTCTTGGTTTAATCGAACCACTGCACTTCCTGAAACTCAGGTCTGTAATAAAAGCTGGGATGTGAACTAGACATGTTGTCCTAGACGGGAATCAATCCAGGAACCTAGCTTGCACTGCTCTAATGGGCTAAAGTCCTAGGTCTGAAAGACAAGGTGCCTGAATCAGGGAAAACGTCTGGTATTCTCTTTTTGAAGTTTGTTCACATCCTGAGGAAAGTGTCAGTAACTGTTTTGTGAGCAACCCAACCAGCCCCCAAAACTCCATTTAATTTTCCTGACTAAATCTGCTTAACAGCATGCTTCAAATGTCCCCAGCTAGCTTCCCAGGTGTTCCTGGGTTCAGCAGTAGAAGTCATTTTTCTCCTTCTTAGTAGCTGGTGCAGTGGTGTGTTTCTTTCTCCCTGGGAACAGTGCAGATGACACCGATGTTTTTAGTTGTTGCTCAGTAATGTTCAGTCTGACCAAGGACTTTCTGAATCTCATGCTCTGTCAGGGAGGAGGGGAAGCCAAAATGAAGCAGAGACGGGACATCTGACCCAATCTAGCCAAAGATTCCATACCACAGCACGTCATGCCCAGGATGTAAAAACTGGGGGCAGGGACCCGGAAGGGTTGGATCACTACTGGATCAGGCTTGGTATCGGGTGATGAGCAGTTGTGTTCTCTTCCCTTGTTATTTCCCTTACCATTATTGGTGGTAGCAGCAGTGATTTGGGTTACACCTTAGTTACTGGACTGTTCTTATTTCAACCTGTGGGAGTTACATTCTTTCCATTCTCCTCCCCATCCCTCCAGGGTTGGGAGAGGAAGGGGGGGGGGGGAGTGAGTGAGAGAACTGCATGAATTATGGCTGGGCTTAAACCGCGACACCAGGGCAGATGGGACAATCTCTACTCATCAAAAGGTTAATGTATTACTAGTTTAGCCTTTTGAATTTTACACCCTTCTCCTATCTTCTTATCACTTCAGATATTCCTCCATACATTTAACTAAAATGTACAACTATGAAATATCCAGGGTTTGTAGTTGGATGTCCATAGCTGAGTGCACTGCAGACATCTAAACTGAATGTTTTCCAGGGCCAACAGTTAATTTATTCAGCTATTACTGTGAAGTCTCATACAATCCTGCAGTGTCTCTCTAAGGCAGGCAACTGTCAGCTGCAGGCTAAAAAATATTTGAATGTGAAGGGACACATGAATATTTAATAATTTGTATGTATTGCTTCTTATGGTACTACAAATCTTTGGAGAACATCATCTTTCTCCAAATATAAGATAGATGGTGGTAATGAACTATACGGTCATTTCCAAGCCAGCATCATAGCTCCTGCGTGCTGCTGGTAGATAGAAGTCCACTGCCCTGTCTGTGTTGGCCTTCATGCATGCTGCCAGGCAGGACAGCCTCCATCCAACAGAAGTGCCCTCCAGCTTGAAGAGGTGCTCCAGTAAGGAAAGACAGTGTCTCTGCCGCAGCAGCCAGGCGAGCTTCTTCCTGCCAAGCAAAAGAAATTGCTAGGCCCAGAAGCTCTTGCTGTACAGGCTAGAGTCTATGGGCTGGGTCAGACAGGGCTTGGGGGGAAAATGGGTGCCAGACAAGACCGTTAACACTTCCTTGGAGGAAACAGAACTGATGGAAGAGGACCTGCCAGAAGGGAAAGGGCCAAACAAGTACCACAGTGGGAAGCTGGCCACTCAAGAGGGTGTTGGCCTCACAGCATCAGGGGGGCCAAGAAAAGCTGGGAACCAGCAGGAATCGGATATCACCCTCTTAGCCGCCTCATTACCCCAGGTATCAATATAGGCTGGGGGATGAAGGGATTGAGAGTACCCCTGAGGAGAAGGATTTGGGGGTACTGGTGGATGAAAGATTGGTATGACTCAGCAGTATGTACTTGCAGCCCGGGCAGCCAATTGCATCTTGGACTGCATTCAAAGGAGCGTGGCCAGCAGGTCAAGGGAGCCTCTCTGCCCTGCTCCGGTGAGTCTCCCCCCGGTAGTCCTGTGTCCAGCTCTGGAATCCTCAGCACAGGAGAGACATGGATCTGGTGGAAAGGGTCCAGAGAAGGGCCACAAAAATGATCAGAGGGACGAAGCACCTCTGCTATGAGAAAAGGCTGAGAGAGTTGGGGCTGTTCAGCCTGGAGAAGACTGGGGAGACCTTATTGAAGCCTCTCAGTTCTTAAAAGGGTCCTACAAGAAAGATAGGGAAAGACATTTTAGCAGGGGCTATTGCAACAGGTTGAGGGGTGATGGTTTGAAACTAAAAGAGGGAGATTCAGGCTGGATGTGAGGAAAATATTCTTTATAATGAGGGTGGTAAAAGACTGACACAGTGTTTTACCACCCTCACAGGGAGGTGGTAGATGCATCATCCCTAGAGACATTCAAGGCCAGGCTGGATGTGGTTCTGGGCAGCCTGATGTAGTTGAAGACATTCCTGCTCATTGCAATGGGGTTGAACTAGATGACCTTTGAAGGCCCCAACCCAAACCATTCTATGATTCTACGATTCTCACAACTCAGTACCTCTTACTGCTCCTTCTCCATGTCCTGGTCCTGCCTCCAGCCCCCCACTCCTCTTCAGTACAGCTCTCTGTTCCCAGCAAGCACCAATCCACTGCCACAACTCGTGCTGGCAGACACATCCCTGGCTGCCAGCTGCTTTGATACCCTAAGGCATGCCTTGGTCCCAGGGCCTCACAGGGAGGGAGGGAGTGAGGACCTGCCATTCCATGTTCTATACGCACATTGCTCTGCGTGGCCTCAGGCCTCATCAGGTCTGTGCCCAGATGCCTGGGACCAGGTAGGAAATGGCTGTTTCTCCCCTCGGGTCTTGGTCCTGTTTCTTACCGGGCCTTCTGTGGAAGGGAGGATGCTTTTCTGGCAACATAAGCAGCACACTGCAACTTTTCCATCTGAGATCTTACAAAGCCTTCAGTGGGGTTCTGGGGAAATGGCCTTCCAAGCAGGCTCAAAGCCCTTCTGATCATTTTCTTTGCCAGCTCCATGCGTCCCACACAACAGCAGACCTGCACAGAAAAAGGGAAACATACCAATGTGGACTAGCTGCCCAAGAGACTGTAGGAGTCTGCCAGGGGCTGGAGATGCCAGAGCTCTCCTATCCACTGCATCTGGGGAAGGCATCCAGCTCCATCACTCAGGAGATCCCTCCAGACCTCCCCTTTACCTCCCCTTTGAGGCTGAAGAAGGTGGCATCTTCAAAGCGGGATATCACATTTGCTTTATTCTTCAGAGAGTTCCTCAGGATATCCGCTTCACTCAGCTTCCTGAGGGTCTTTGTGCAAGCACATGGAGAGCAGGTGAGATTAGTGCAGAGCCCATGGCCACCTTTAGCCTCCCCCACTGCCTCTGGCATCTGTCTTAAGAGGGCTTGTTTCTTCCCCTGGTGATACCCACACAAACACAGTCGTGTTTTTAACTGTGTGCCTCAGAGCACAGGCACCAATGATCCTTCAGGCCTCCTCCCTGCTAAAGCCCCTCATACTAAAGGACCAGCACTCTGTGTCTCTTTCCACACAAGAGGCAAAGCAAAGGAAAAAGTGAAGCTCAGAATTCAACACCTTCCTTCTGAGGCCCCACGAAGGCATGCCCTAGTGCAATGCAAACTTGTCCTGCCCAGAGCCAGGCAGCACACACTGCAAGCAGGGCAACTCACCATGTAGTAGTTGGAGACATGCAGGTAAGCAGCTGCAGTCTCCAGAAGACAGTAAAAGGCTCTGGCAGCATTGCCTAGAGTTGTGTAGTGGTGAACCAAAGGCACAAGCACTGACTCCACGATGCCTTTGCAGTCACACGAGAGCGCACTGTTGTCCTCCCTGTCAGTCACACTACTCAGAGGACAATGCCCAGGGGAAGAAGAGAGCAAAGAATACAAGGGTGTCATATAGAGTGGTCTTCTTTCCCAGAGAGACAACATCAAAAGCCCTTTGTGCAAAGCAGAGCAGGAGGCCACAGAGAGGTATGACTCATACAAGTCTTTTGGGAGCAGGGAGTAAGGGAGAAGCTGGGCTTTCTGTCACCTCCCACAGGCAAACCACCTGAGCCCTTGTGGCTGCTTTTTCCCTGTAGATTTTGCAGTACTACTCTGTAGGAACCGGAAAGCAATGGCTGCTTCAGTGTAACATTATTTTGACACTGAGCCACGGGCTTCCTTAAGCACTCTCTCATCTCCACAGCCATCTCCTCTCAGCTCCCACCCCAGAGAAAGCCTCCTCCCTAAACTAGAGTTGCAACTGACAGACAAAAGCCAGCATTTCTTTTGTCTCCTCTGGACACCGTGAACTCACTGGCATCGAAAAGAATCAAAACCTTCTCTGCTCACCCAAAATCCTCTTCCACAAAAGCCTGCTGCTGCTGCTGCTCCTCCTGAGTATCTGTAACACCTGGAAAGGAAACCAGGGTCACCTCCCACATATATCCTGGGATACGAGTTGCCCTCCCTCTCCCGGTAGGCCTGCAAGGATCCTTACAAGGTGCTAACACACTGACGAAAGTCTACAGTGGGCACCCTCTCCTGCTGGGCTCGTTCCTAGCAGATCTACTCCCACCCGATACCCAGAACCCATCCGTGGGCTCCCGGAGCGCCCAGATTACAGAGTATGGTGCACAGCATACCTGTAGTGGCGTAGATCCTCTCCCTCTTCAGCTGTTTCCCAGCCAGCACCAAGGCCTTCCAGCTGTGTGAGTCATCCCCATAATCAAGGTCCTCACAGCTTCCTTTGTCCTGAGTGTTGGTGACAGCGAAGCGGTGGAAGACGATAAAGTCTCCTTGGCCACAGCTCTGGCATTTGTGTGCATGCCGCTCCAGGAAGGCAGCACATTTGAAGTGTAAGGTGATCCGTTGTTTCTGGATCCACAGCTCGTAGGCAGCCTGCCGCAGCAGTGACTTATGGAATATCAGCACACCAAATTGACACCCCACACTCTGCTGGCTGTGGGCGGAGGTCTCCACACCTGCAAGGCAAAGGGCCTTTGTATGAGCCCAAGCTGGGGCCAGACAGGGAGTCAAAGTCATGCCTTGGTGCGCATCCTGGATAGCAAAGCAGTACTCCTGCACGCCAAGCCCTGCAGCATGGGGCAAAAGTGCTGATGCTAGCACAGCCTTGGGTACGCAGTTCTCAGCTGCACTGGTCAGGGCAGGAGTTTGCGATCTTGTTGCCAGCCGAAGCAAGCCCCAGCCAGCACTTTCTCCCCGCTGCTGGCAAGGCAGCCATCAGCCTCCTGAGCAGGAACCCTGCGTCACAAGGGAATCAAAGCCCAATAAAAGCTTGCTGAAAGCCCTGGGCCATTCTGGAGAGCATCTTTGATCTGGATGCTGCAGGTGGCTAGGACAGGATGTCAGGGATTTCACTCATCCTCCCATGCCTATGCTACAAGCAGCACTTGGATTCAGGGGAGCAGAGGCATTTGGGACAGCTGGTAGGAACTTCCCTCGAGTGCAAAACCTAGTGTGCTTTCAGACTGACTTGTAAGAGCTTTGACAAACCCATCCCCAACCGCCATGCCAGCCCTCACAGGGAGGGAATAACACCATGCCCTTAGGAGCCCATCCAGGGCACATCTGGGAGTTCCCCGTCCACCCCACTGCTACCACTTACCAATCTCTGACTGTGGAAAAGTGGCTGGCTCCTTGCTAGGATCTCGGACATCTTCTGGCTCCTCAGTGCTCTCTATCCATTTCAGGATGTTGTCACTCACTAGCCTGTCCAACAAGACAGTCATCTTGTGCCTGATTCTAGTGGGAAGAATGTATGACAACAGCTGGGTAGTGAACACCAGCCCGATGATTGCTGCGAACTTCAAAACAGTCTGCTCCAATGGCTTGATCTCATCCAGCTCAGCCAGTGCAATCTCTGTCAAAGAGAAGCCACACATCTCAATCTTGCCTATTCCCCACAATGAGGCTGGAGGCAACTGAAAAGATTCGACACATTAACAGGATAGGCTCTGGCCCTACACTGGGCAATTCTGGGCAATCATAACCCAGGGTAGGTGTCTGCACAATGGCTCCACTTCTATTGGATCTGCAGTTCACAGGGCCTGGCAAAAACTGAGACACTCAACACACACACTCCCCCACTGGCATAAGGTCAGGATCCAGCAGGTACATGCATCCCACAGTGTGCCCTACCAAGCCTGGACTAGGTTTTTGCCAGCAGCACAAGCAGGGAACTGATAACTTCCACCACCTCAGAGGTGAGCTCAAAGCTCCCCAGAATGGTTGTCTCAACTTGGCCAGACCTTACTATTCTTTTGAGTTTTCTTCTTGGGTTACTTTGGACAAAACAACTTAACAGCAGGAATGTTGTTTCAAGCATGATGTTTCTAAGGTTCATACAAATGGTTACTGCTAGACAGGAGGGACACTCAACAATCATTGACAGTTCCCCTGGCTACAGGGGAATTTCTGTGAAAATCCACAGGAAACAACAAAATAAACGAATGAGGGGAAAAAAAAACCCACAAGAAAACCCCCAACAAAACAAAAAAGTGGATTTTCTTTTTTTTATTACATGCCATGAAACCACTGTTAGCTGGGGAACTCAAGAAGAAAGTAGCAAGGTAGAAGCTGTGTTCAATGGTGAGTCAGAGGCAAGGCAGATTTTTGTCCCAACAAAATATTTGCTTCTGAGAGAAAAGGGGGTCATTTTAGTGTTGCACCAACAACTTTTCCTTTCCTACCTGCTACTGGCAAGGAACAAGCAGGCTGTAGCCCCCACACACACAGGAAGCGAAAATAGCTGCCCACAACCCTAGGACTGCTGCTGGTTGGGGCGGAGCCACCTTTCCAGTACAGCCCCAAAGCTGAGAGGGTGACTCCGCAGCACACCAGTGCCCACCTCCCCTCCAGCCCCTGCAGCGCAGCCGAGAGCCAGCAGAGTGGCTCTCTGCCCCTCACCTTTCAAGTTATTGGGCAGCATGGTGTTGTCCAGGTTCACGCCTGGCCTTACGATGCAGATTATGGCCTCAGACCCTGTGCTGGACCTTGAGCTTCTTGTGAGGGATGACTCCAGGACTGCAAAAGCTAGGTGGAGCAAGACAGAAGGAGTAAGGCAATTTGCAAAGTGACCTGCAGCCTGCAAATGTTTCCAAGCTCACCTGAAATAGTCCAAGGCCCCCTCATACCGCACAGCGCAGGTGCGCTGACCTGCGGGTGCTGAACATGCTCTCTTAAGTATAGCAAAACAGGTTTCACTGCAAGTTTCCTGGACCTGGCCCTCATCTCAAGCTGGAGTTTGTTCTCAGTTAAGCTAGCATTTGGCCAACATAAACTCTGTGCTCATGAGAATGTCTCAGGAACACATGTAGTCCAGAACAATTTCCCCTGCGGTTTAGCCCCAGGAACTGAGGCCCCTCCAAGCCACAACTTGTGAGCCACTGCTTTGGGTGTCCTGACAACAGGGCACACAGAGGCCCGTGCCTCTGCCAGGCCAAGTTCTGCATGATCTGCTGCAAGAGCTGACTCTGCCCTGATCCATGGAGCAACGAAGGGGCAAGTTTGTGCTGAAAGGAATGCAACACAGCAACTCAGTAGTCAGTGGCAAAGGTTCTTACTGCTCAGGTTCTCCCAGTTGTCCTCTTCTTTTTCACCCCACCTCTTGATGAGGAACAAGAGCATGTCGTTGCAACGAAGGAAGTGCACCAGCTCCTCAAAGTAATATGGGATCCCCAAGCTTCTTTGGACCAGAAACCTGAGCAGGAGCAGATCCAGCAGTGATCAGCACAAGAAAAGTAGAATCATAGAATCATAGCATGGGTTGGTTCAGAAAGGACCTTTGGATCATCTAGTTCCAACCCCCTGCCATGGGCAGGGACATTTCACGCTAGACCATGTTGCCCAAGGTTCTGTCCAATCTGGCCTTGAACACTCCCAGGGATGGAGCATTCACCTTGTCATTGGACAACATGTTCCAGTGCCTCACCACCCTAAAAGGAAAAACAGTTGAGGTGGGCAGCAGGCCTCTCAGGCATAGGAAGGGTGCCAGCATCTTTGTCACAGCTACACCTCATTTCTGAAAGGGAGGTCCTCTTGCTGGCTTGTGGTTTTGGGCCCCCCTGAACCCCCACCCTTTGCTGAAGTCCCTGGAAAAAGACTTGCAGACAGTGCCCAAAGCACATAGCAGCAAGTTGTGCCTTTCCTCTCCTCAGAAGCCTAGGTGCTCTCTGGCAGCAGGGCAGACTTCTGCTCCAGAGAATCTGCCACACAGCCTGGCCACTTAGACCAAGCTCTTTTCACACCCCAGATATGCTTGGGCTTGGGAGTCTTCCTCCCTTCCTCCTTGTGAAACAGCAAAAGGTTGGCAGCTCCTACACTTGGCGTCCAGGGAGCTCCCCTGCTCCAACTTACCTCACTAAAGCCCTGGGGATGCTGACCACTCCAAGGTCCTGGCAGAGCTTCTGCACCACAGCTGAAAGTTTCAGCTTCTCTAAATGAGAGTAGGTGATTTTATGGGACATCAGGTTGTTTGCTGTCACTTTGTGAAAGCTCTCGGTTCTTGCAAAGCCGGGACATAAGCTCATGACCATGAAGACCGAGATGCTCCAGAGCAGGGGTGCCATGATACTCCAGGAGGCATGGTCAATGAAGTGAGCATTGTCAATGACAAATATGGCATTTCTATCAATGGTCTGGGAAAAAAAAAGAAGTTGTTCTGAGGGGAATCCAGTGGATTCTCAAGTGTCTTACAGAGGAGATTTAGCCTCTGCCTCTTGAGAGGATGCTCTCAAGTCTCACCCCAGCCAACTCCCTGCTTAGAAACATCCCAATTCCTAATTTCTTTGAGACTTTCAGATCACACTTAACATCACCTGCCCTGCAGAAGGAGGGAGCTTGGGCAAGGGAATGCAAAATTGCCTCTCCAGGGAATGCTTTAGGGGAGGAAAGTTACTAGCATGTTTGTGGGGCTATGGAGAGAACAAGGGGGGTTTCTCAGGCCCTAGAGGGCAATGACCAGGTTCTCCCACCCACTCACACTGCTGCAGCACAGAGCCCAGAGCCAGCAGGGTTATTTTCCTCCTCCGACCCAGGAGGAGAAAAGGAGAAATGCTCACCTTCTCTAGCACTTTTGCCCAAGTTGAGTGCAATTCCTCTTTCCTTTGCATTTCATGCATTTGGCGAACCTTGTCTGAAACCGGAAACTAGACAGAAAAGCAAAGTCATGGAGAAACATGGCTCCAGGGGTCGCTGCACCTACTCACCAAGCAAGATGGCAGAGGAAACCTCCTCTGCCCTCTGCTCTGCCTCAGCATCTTCCCTCTCCCCAGCATGGGTGCAAGAGGCCACAGTGGGACTTCAACTAGAACCTAAAGCAGAGGCTCGGGCAAAGCTGTGTCTTGGGGGTGGGCTGAAGAGCTGGTTCTCTAGTTCTCTGGCTGTGGGATCTCGGGCTGGCCGGAACAGACCACTCATGCAGCAGTGACCTCAGCACAAGGTCAGGCCCCGCCTCATTCCAATGCTGCTTCCAGGGTGCTGAACAAGGCACCAGGCACTGCCAGATGCAGCACAGGGCATTAAGTCACCACATACAGGCAGCCCCAGGGCCAGGAATGAGAAGCATGTGCTGTGACCCTTGCAATCCCTCCCCCTGAGCTAAGGCACTCCAGCAGCCTTAGAAGATTGCTGAAGACCCAGAAGGGCTCAGGAGAAAGCCTTCTCCAGGATCAGGGTGGCCTCTCGCTCTCACCTTGACAAGGAAAATATCATTGAGAAGGCAGTAGCTGCTCTCTTCTATTATCCCTTTGAGATTTGTCTGTAGCACGTGCTCCCTAGCACTGCACGATTCACACTCCTGGAGGCCAAGCACCCTGGCCATCAGAATGCGCATGGCAGAGAAGGACTGCCTCACGTTGACCTCTAGCAGTTCCATGCCAAATACCCTGCCATGCAAAAGCAAAAGGGACTGAGATCCCCAACAGCCCAAGCCTTCTAAGACAAAGGACCTGGCGTTGCCTTTAGGGGGAACTCTTCAGCCTCCCACCTCAAAGTGGTACCCAGAGTTTCACTCCTTGTATGAGAAAGGGCACAGGGGGGCAGTTGCTGCCAAGCCACTGGGAGAGCCAGGTCCAGACCCCTTCTAGTCTCTTCAATGCTGGCCCATATCTCTCTACCTCCCTACTGCAGAGGGACTTGCAGGGCTAAGAGGTGATCATGGAGCAAGTGGAGTTTGCCTTTGGGCTCCAGACCTCAGCAGTCTGCCTCTCAGGCCACCGAAAGGCTTTTCTGGCCCAGTGTTCCTTCTGGGAAACAGGCAGGGGGCAAGCAGGGCTTCTGAGACAGGCCACCGTGATATCTCTTGTGTCTGGAATCCAATGAAAAGTGCTGAGTTTGGTCGTTTTCCTTCTATTTATGAAGGAGGAAACATCGGAGAGCAAGAAGCTCCTCCAACACCCCAAAGAGACAGGGGCAGGAGCAGAGCACACAGGAGATAACTAAGGAATGTCTCCATGAGGCTTTTCGAGGAGGCTTCAGTCCAAGGCCAAGGCACACTGGCCAAGGGGCTGGAGTGTTCCATGGCTGTCAGGGATGGGAAGAAGCAGTGTCCCAAAGCTAGAAGGCAAAACCCTGTACCTGCAGCCAGCACACTGGCCTAACTGGGCCAAGTGATTAAGTAATCGGCTCTTCCCAGAGCCCCTCATGCCCTCAAATGCCAGCATGTGTCTTTGTCCAAAATGGTTAAAGGCTTCCAAGCAGTTGACAAAGAGGTCAATCTCCTTCTTCCGACCTGTGAAGAAACAAGAAAATGAGCTGCTGGGGCATGCTAGAAAGCAAAGAGCACCCTCCCCAGTACCTGCTGGCACCCTCCTGGTGCCTGCTGCCACCCTCCCCACTACTGCATCTGACAGCCTATGATACCCCTGCTGCCTTCCAGTCCTCTTGTCCCAGCTTTTGCACCTCTTCCTTCTTCAGAATGGTAGCAGATGCCCTATCCCACAGAGATTCAGACAGCCGCATGCAAATACCCTCAGGGATCCAGTACAAGGCTGGAAGGGGTGATTTGAGTTGCTGCAGGCAGCTGTGTCCCAGACAGACTTAGAACATCTTCTCCTGGCTGTACAACTAGCCACAGAGCACGCTGGTGTTGATGCACAACCATGTTTTACTTCTTGCTGAAGAGGGCTTGCACAGCACCAAGGCTTTTTCTATTTCTCATGCCACCCTGCCAGCAAGCAGGCTGTGGGTGCGCAAGAAGTTGGGATGGGGCACAGCTGCAACAGCAGACCCCAACTGGCTTATTCCATTGCGTATGATGCTGTGCTTAGCAAGAACAGCTGGGGAAAAGGAGGAGGAAGGGGGCACATTTGGTGTTCCAGTGTTTGTCTTCCCAAGTCCTTGATACACATACTGAACCCCTGCTTTACTGGGAATGGCTGGACACCTGCTTGCCAACAGGAAGCAGTGAAAGAATGCCTGACTTTGCTCGTCATGCCTGCACAGCATCTGCTTTACCTATTAAGCTGTCTGTATCCAGTGTGTGTTCATTTTCACCCATCCAATTCTCTTCCCCATCCCACTGGCGGAAGTGAGCAGCTGTGTTGGGCTGAGTTGCCTACTGGGGTTAACCCATGACAGGGACCAAAACATCCTGCAAGACACTGAGTGATTAAAGGCATCCGTGTCGCCTGACTTTTCCATGTTTACACCCAGATGCCTCGAAGAAAGGACCTTTGAGGAGTACAAGGGGGAGAACTCACCACCAAAACTGTCCGTCAGTCTAGCAGAAGGAAATCTCTTTCCTGATCCCAAGGACTGGGATTGGTTTAGCCCCCAGAGCATAAGCAGCTCCATAATTGAAAGGAACCTTCCTATCAGGTCTGGAGCATGGCTGGGATCACCCAGTGCCTCATTCTGCTTTCTGCTCCAAAGATATCAGCTAAGTAGGCACTGAGACAGCCAGCACTTCCTTAGGGCCTCTGCTGGCAGCATTGTCCCCAGCAAAAGCTTTTCCCTTCCCAATAAAAGTTACTGAGGGGAAGAAACTAGGGTTCAGAAGAGTAAGGCATTCTCCACATACCCAGCAAGGAGGTGTTATCTGGCATCTTCATGGTGAGAGCCATGCCAAATATGCTAGAAGCAGGGGAAAAAGAAAATACAAGTCAGTTAGCTGGTTAGAAGCCAGGGGACATCGAGAAGCAGCCTGGCATGGAGAAGCTGGATGTGCTTCTCAGGTACCTGCTTTTCTTTTGAGCAGTGTGTTATCCCCTGCATGCTCCCCCCACCAAAGTCCAAGCTGGCATGCTGAGACAGCTTTAAGCAAAAAGAAACCCAACAGCCACACCAGGACAAGAGAACATATTGAGAGTCCATTTACAGAGTCCAAACCCAGAGGCATGTGAAAGAAGCAAGGGTGAGCTGCTGGTTAGCAGATATCTTTACTGCGTTGGCCAAAAAAAGCCAAGAGTCTTGGAAATAAGGATTTGTGTCACCTAATGGGTTGGGATTCCAAGCACCTGGCACCTTTGGCTTAAGTCTCCCTGTATTTTCAGAGACTAACATTCAAACCATCATCCAAAAAGGTGGTCAAATCCCAGCCCAGAGGAAAAGCCCAGGTTTCAGGAGGAAGACATGAGGAAGAAGGTCCTGATGGTCCACTTTTATCCATGGGAACCAGCCTGGCCCAAAGCTTCCCACTCAAGAGCAGCTAAGACAAAACCTTCTTGGGTCAGCACTACCAGGGCATGTGGTAGAGCAAGCACAGCATGGAAAGCACAACTGAAAGCCATCTGAACAGAGTATGAAAGCCAGGTTGTGTCTACCAAAACAAAACCTTCCCCATCCCTGTGGTTTCACTTCCACTCTCCCAGCAAGAAGAGACAGCAGGGAAGAGAGGTGAAAAGTCTCCCACACCACGGCTTCCAACTGTCTCGTCCACAGTGAGCAGAGAGCAGCTTCTGCTCTCTCTGCAGAGCTCCTCTATGCTGGCCAAGCTGGACACTTTATGCCACCACACCTTCATCCAGACTTCTCAGAGGACACTAACCTCTTGGTGGTGATCCCCACATATTGAAGGACAGTGTCAGGGTGTTTGAAGCCTTTCATCTTTCTCTCTGGCAGCTTCTTGAAGTAGTAAGGGGGCAGCCCAGAGTTGGCATAGGTCGTGGTATCACAGGTCACCAGCCCAGAGTAGCTCATCATCATCCGGGCTGCCAAGTTCACCTTCTGGCCAATGACTGCCAGAGAGATGAAGAAAGAGCCCACAGTGATGTACCTGTGCCACGAGCTCCACAGTGCCCTTCCAGGCGAACAGCTGCCTTACGTCTGACACCCCCAGCCCCACAGTGGGTTAAGCAGATCCCAGGGGAACAACCAGCTATGGAGCCCAGTGTCCCATCCCGGGCCAGGACTGGTGCTGCCTGGGCCATTCCTGGCTGGCTGTTGTGCAAGCACTCTCTCAGCCTGTCTTCCTCTTCCCAACAGCCCATGCCAGTTTCCCACACTGCAAACATATGCTTGTACCTGTGTACTCGTGCCTCAGAGGGTGGCCAGTGAGGCCGCAGAACACCATCCCACTGGTAACAGACACAGACACTGTCCTGGCACACAGGGAAACAATATGGCTTCAGCAGCGCTCCAGGTGCAGTCCTGCCCCCCCAGCTTCATCTCTTCCCACATCTCCCCTCAGCACTAGCCCAGGCCACTAGCTATCCTGCCCTGCCCACCTCGGGTTTGGGGATACAGAGAGCTCAGGGATGTAAAGGACCCAGATGGCAAGGACAAGGAACAGGGGGCTTGAGAGCACAGGCAGGAACTTTTGGACACTTCTCCTGAGACCACATTCCTGAGCTGTGACTTGTGACCAGTGGGAAAAGAGGGAGGGAAGAAGGTGCCACAGTGTCACTGCCTGTGATGACAGCAACATGAGATCAGGTGTCTGGGCCCCATCACTGTTCACCGGCCAGTCACCCAGAAGGGGCTGCTTCTGGCACCAAGGAGCCTCTTGCCTTCACCAGGGCTCATTCCAGCATGGTGGATAGCAGGGTGTGCTTGGAGGCACTCTGCCTGGCTGCCCAGGGATAAGCCAAGGGGTTGCCTGCCACCTCTCAGGGCACTGCTTTCTTTCTGCCAAGGAAGGGAGGACAAGGGAAGGTAAGCTAGAAGCAACACTCTTCCTCTGCTTTACGCTGGCCCAGGCAGCATGCACTTTCTCAGCCCCACCCTACACTCACCCTATTTTTCCAATGATCTCGGAGCACGAGTTGAAGATCTGAAACGCACTCTGCAAGGCATGAATGCTCTCGTGGGGCAGCTTTACTCCAGGGAGTCCAAACACACAGAGGAATGTGCAGCCCTGCCAAGGACAGGTGCAGCACATCTTGCCACAATCCTTAAGATGGAATCTTCCCCTCTCAGGCGGGGGGGAGATGATTCCATCCCACACTCACTTTGTCAAACAGGAAGACTTTGTTCACTTCACCCTTGTGAGGACAGATGATATCCTGCATCATGCTGTTGATATTATTGAGGACACTACGGAAAGACACTATGTCCTTTGTATTGAAATTCAGGTGGAGGAAGAGGATGGTGACTGGTCGCAGCTCACAGAGGAAGTCCTGCGGCACTCTGTCTTCAAGCTGGAAGACAAGAGAATGATGGCTTCGCAAGCTTGCACTCCCGGGGGCTGCCCACACCATGTACAAAGGGAGAGCTGGTGTCCTGGCAATAGCAGGTACTAGCGGAGGAAGAGAAGATCCTCCTCTCAGTGTAAATGGTCGGCAGGCTGCTCAGCCTGTAGCAGGCAGATACCAAATCAGAACAAAAATGAAATAAGTGAGTAATATTGCTCCTGTAACACCCCATCCTGGGAGAGTTATGAACATGACTGGTGACACTCGGCAATGCTCTAGGGACTTCAGTGGAATCTTCCCTTTATCCTGCCATCATGTCCACAGAACTTGCAGAGCCATACCCACAGAAAAGACAGAGAGGCAGATGTCTGCCCCACCACCCATCTCTCTGAGGACAACTCATACAGTGGTGCAGCACCGGTGACCCTTGGCCCAGTTTCCCTCAAATTGTCATGTCGGGATGCATTTTCTTTGGTTTGTTTGCCCTCATGAAAACTCCATCTCTGAATGCACCACTTCTTCTGCCCTGCAAAAAAGCAGCCCCAGGAGCAATGGCCCAGCCATACCTTCCTGAGAGCAGCTTTTGGTATGTAACTAAGTATGTGCCCCACGTCAGTATCAGGGGTCAAGAAAACAGCAGGCCTGACAGCATCTGTGGGGAGAAAACACACGTGGTTGCTGGGAGGGTGGGACTACGAGCTGTTGGAAAGCAGGGGCTAGCCCTGGCAACAGGGGAGAGTGCCTTGCGTTTGCTTGTGTTGCCACCTGCAGGTGCTTAGGGCAGAGCTGTCCCCTGGAAGGAGACGGCAGCAGCAGCAGCAACCTCCCCAGTTGATGCACAAGAGGGCCAAAAGCATGACTGCTAACTGAAAGGGGAAAAGGGGAGTGGTGGTTCATCCCTGACCCCTGCAGCAGCCAGGCCCCATGTTTCCAAGGAAAACCAAAACAAGGTGAAGCTGGCACTCACATTCATTTCCAATGAAGAAGCACTTCTTCTGTGGAAGCTTGTCTAAAATATCTTGGCATTCTGACCAAGTCATCTGGTTCATGCCCGTAACCTGAAGGTGCACAGAGAAAAGTACTGATACTGGCCTCTCCAGGAGTCCCAGGTGACAGATTCTGCCCTCCATGGTCACTTCCCAGAAATGGCGAGAACAAGTCTACCTGGCTGGACAGGACAGCAGTGCTTCCTCAGAAACACTGGAGCTGAGCATGCCCCAGCTGTTAACAGCTCCATAACCCACAGAGGACACTGGTGGTGGGGCTAAAACTCTTCCAGTGCCTCCTGACCCCTCAAACCAAGCAAGCCCAGCCCAGAGTTATTCCTAACATGGAAGGACAAGAGCATCAGCTGCTCTCCACTTTCACAGCTACAACTCTCTCCACATTCAACTTTTCAGCCTTCTGACACCTCCCTCCTTCAAGTCCAGTTCCAGGTCCTCAGAATGGCTCTAGATGCTGTCCTATCCACCTACCTTCACAGCTGTTTTGCCCACAATGTGGCTGGTCCTGAGCCTGTGCTTCTCACATAGCTCCCAGCAGGAGGCTGAGAGGACAATTTCATCTGCATCTGCAAGCTTTTCAGCCTTACAGACATCTTCCAAGGCCTTGCCAGTGACACAGAAGTACTGCTGCCTCTCATCTCCAAAACTCAGGCGGTGCATACTCCCTGCAGAGATCGCTGGGGAGAGAGAGAGGGAGAAGCAGAGCTCTACAGCCCCCAGCATTTCGGAAGCCAGTATGAACCCCAGTGGGGAGATGGTCATTATGGAGCGGAAAGGCATCCCCCCATCCTTCTCGAGGGGACACTGACACAGGTCCCTGAAATGGGTGTCAAGAAACAGGCAAATCAAGTGGACAGTGACACTGTGTTGAGAGTGCTGGATGTCTTACCTGCCCCAGAAACCCAGAAAACCAAGCCCCTGATCACCACCTACCCACTTTACATGCAGGTAGGTTGTAGCTGCCTGCTCATAAGAACTGCAGCCTGCAAAAGCCCCTCTTACAGCCTTAGGCAATGCAGCTCCCTTTTGCAATTCCAGCAAGGAAAAGGATACAAAGCTGCCCCCACCTGAAAAATGAAGGGTTAAGTTCCTTCTGCAGGCATCTGGATGAAAGCAGATGCTCAAAGACCTCAGTTTTCAACCTGACACCTGCTTTGCCTTTGAGCTTCATAGAATAATAGAATCATAAAACCACAGAACAGTGAGAGTTGGAAAGGACCTTAAGATCATCTAGTTCCAACCCTCCTGCCATGGACAGGGGCACCTCACACTAAACCATGTCACCCAAGATTCCATCCAGCCTGGCCTTGAACACTGCCAGGGATGGAGCATTCACATATTCCTTGGGCAGCACATTCACCAGCCTCACCACCCTCACAGTAAAGAACTTCTTCCTTACATCTAATCAGAATTTCCCCTGTTTATGTTTGAACCCATTACCCCTTGTCCTATCACTACAGTCCCTCATGAAGAGTCCCTCCCCAGCATCCTTGTAGGCCCCTTTCAGATACTGGAAGGCTGCTAGGAGGTCTCCACACAGCCTTCTCTTCTCCAGGCTGAACAGCTCCGACTTTCTCAACCTGTCTTCATACAGGAGGTGCTCCAGTCCCCTGATCATCCTTGTGGCCCTCCTCTGGACTTTCTCCAAAAGCTCCATGTCCTTCTTATGTTGCAGACACCAGAACTGCACACAATACTCCAAGTGAGGTCTCACAAGAGCAGAGTAGAGGGGCAGGATCACCTCCCTCAACCTGCTGGTCACGCTCCTTTTGATGCAGCCCAGGATATGGTTGGCTTTCTGGGCTGTGAGCACACACTGAAGCCGGTTCATGTTCATTTTCTCATCAACCAACACCCCCAAGTTCTTCTCCACAGGGCTGCTCTGAATCTCTTCTCTGCCCAACCTGTAGCTGTGCCTGGGATTTCTCCCACCCAGGTGTAGGACCTTGCACTTGGCATGGTTCAACTTCATGAGATTGGCATCAGCCCACCTCACAAGTGTGTCAAGGTCTCTCTGGATGGCATTCCTTCCCTCCAACCTATCAACCGAACCACACAGCTTGGTGTCATCTGCAAACTTGCTGAGGGTGCACTCAATCCCACTGTCCATGTCACCCACAAAGATGTTGAACAAGACCGATCCCAACACTGATCCCTAAGGGATACCACTCGTTACTGGTCTCCTTTTGGACATTGAGCCATTGAGCCCTACTGTTTGTGTGCGGCCATCCAGCCAGGTCTTTATCCACTGAGTGGTCCACCTGTCAAATTGATGTCTCTCCAATTTAGAGACAAGGATGTCATGCGGGACAGTGTCAAATGTTTTGTACAAGTCCAGGTAGATGACATCCACTGCTCTACCCCTGTCCATCAGCTCCGTAGCCCCATCATGGAAGGCCACCAGATTGGTCTGGCAGGATTTCCCCTTAGTGAAGCCATGCTGGCTGTCACCAACCACCTTGCTGTCCTTCTGTTCTTCATGTGCCTTAGCATGGTTTCCAGAAGAATCTTCTCCAAGATTTTGCCAGGCACAGAAGTGAGACTGGCTGGTCTGTAGTGTCCTAGGTCTTCCATTTTCCCCTTCTTGAAAATGGGGGATATATTACTCTTTTTCCAGTCATCAGAAACTTCGCCTGACTGACATGATTCTTCAAATATGATGGACAGTGGCTTCACAACTTCATTTTCCAGCTCTTTCAGAACCCACCAATGTATTGCACCAGTTCCCATGGGCTTGTGCACATTCAGGTTCTTAAGATGGTCTCGAACCTGATCCTCTCCTACATTGGGCCTAATGTCTTCATTCTCACTGTCCCTGCATCTGCCTTCCAAGACTTCGGTGGTGTGCTCAGAGCATTTGCCAGTGACAACTGAGGCAAAGAAGTCATTAAGAACCTCAGCCTTCTCCAAATCCAGGGTAGCCAGTTCTGATAGCTTCTGGAGAGAGCCCATGTTGCCCTAGTCTGTCTTTTTATTTGCTACATACCTGTAGAAGCTCTTCCTGTTATCTTTCAGATCCCTTGCCAGATTTAATTCTAACTGCAAGTGCACATAAACCCAGTGGTCCTGGTCTCCAACTACAGGTGAGCCCTTAAAATGCTTGCAGGAGATGCTCTCCTTTGACACTAGCCCCAGGAGTGATCCCTGCATTCCCTACCAGTGCAAAGCACCCTGTGGCACAGGAAGGTGCCACAGATCTGCACCTGGAACAGCAATTGTACCTATCTTAAGTCGGAATTTCTGACCCACGCGCATATCATGCCTCCGGTACTTTTTCTGGATCTGCCAGCTACAGTGCACCACAAGGCTGATGGTCTTGGCCATCTCACTGGGACTTGTTCTCCACAGCACCAGCACAGCATCCCCTGGGGAAAGCAAGAGAAGGTCAAGGCTCTGCTGAGATCTGACTCTCCTTGACCTATGCTGCATGGCAGGGAGAGCAGAAACCAGATGACATGCTGAAAAAGATGGACTTGTGGGAGGGCATAGGCCTGGAGGACCTCTGGACTCTTCGGGAGTCCTCATCTCGCAGCCTGGCAGCCTGACCTGTGCTGTCTCCAGGGCCCCCCTGTCCCTCACCAGCACTCCAACAAATGCCTTTGGCTTCATCTTCTGGTAGATCTCCTCCTCTCAGTGCTGCCTCTGCCCTCACCCCCAGCACAGAGCCCTACAAGCTGAGGCAGAGGGAAGGGAACCACCACCCTTGCCAAATCCAAACCGCAGGCCCAGGTTGGGAAGAGAAGCCAGGAGAGAGGGCACTGCGAAGGGGTATGAGAGTGGCCAGGAAGATGGCTCAAGGTGCTGGACAGAGCCTCCAGAGGAGGACAGCAGAGCAAATGGCTGCTACAACAGTCCAGTGTTCCAGAGTCATACCCATGGGCATCGTCATCCTAAGTACATACCAGCAAACTTCAAGATGTCACCTCCAAGAGTCAGCATGTCTGTGGACAAAGGGGAGGAAAGGAAGAGTCATGTGGACACCTTTTTCCATAATCCACTGAGGAAGCCCCCGTGCTCAGAGCGGAGCACCCATTCGATGGTGCACTATGCAGCACAGCTTAGGAAAGCACCACCCTGGCCTGTTTCCCAGACTCCCAGCAGCTGCAGCCCTGGTACCTCCTCCGCACAAGGTGCAGAGGCAGAGCCTCGAGCTGCCACCTGATTTCAGAGTGGTGGAGGCTGGAAGGGACTGCTGGGGTCCGTCTGATCCAACCCTGCTCTCAAGTGGGACAGAGCCAGCTGCCCAGCATGCTGGTGAGATGGCTTTGGAAGAGCCAAAGGAGGAAGATTTCACAAGCTCCCTGGGCAATCAGTCAGTCACCCCTTACAGCCAGAAAGCGTTTCCCAACTTCCAGAGGGAAACTCATGTGTTTCAGTGCATGCCCACGGCATGGCCTCTGATCCTGACAATGGGCACCACTGGAAAAAGTGTGGCTCTGTCCAATCTGCTCCCTCCCTTGAAGTTTTAGACACATTACTATAAGATCCCCTGGAGCCTTCTCTTCCCTAGACTAAACAGGCCCAGTTCTCCCAGCCTTTTGGCGTAGGAGAGATGCCCTAGACCCTTCATCCTCTTCGAGGACTCTTGCTTTTTTTTACAAATGCTGCCAAAGGGGTGTCCAGAATGTGCTCATGATCAGCTCAGAAGGGTCAAGACATCCCTTGAGAAAATGGGCATGGAAGGGTCTCTGTCTCCCTCTCTCTTTCACACACACGTCAGTGCCAGCATCTCCAGGTCACTTGTGTGCTGGCACTTGCTTGGTGCGCTCAGCCTGCTCTGGGCCCACGGTTACCACGGAGCTGAATGTTCACATCAGAAGCACAGAGGTGGCTGCTGAGAAAGCAGATGCCTCCTTGGCCACAGTGGGGAGCAGAAAGGACCTGCACTGGTCCTCACTCGCCAGGAGAGCCTGGCTGCTCTCACTGTTCCTCCAGGACAAAGTCCCAGCTCTTCCAAGGAACCAGGACTAGGCTGCTCAGGATACCAGCCTCCCCCCTCCATAAGCATGCTGCCAGGCAGTCCTGCAGCATGGCTCTTACCCTCCAAAATGTCACACAGGTAGTGATTGAGGTCTTCCACCAAGTCATCAGTGCCTCTCCCTAAACCACTCTTCCAGATATAGTCCTCTGACAAAGAAGTGAAACCTGTAACAGAGATGTCCAGAAATCAGGAAATGCCCTGGGGACCAAAGGACCTGGCAGCCAGTTCCACGGTCCCCAGCCAGGGGGCCCAGCCCAGCACCTTCCCATGCTCCAACTCAGTGTGGGTTGCAGCAGTGCTCAACCACTCATGATAGCCCATCCTCTTTGGGAATCCCAGCAGAAGACATCAGCATTCACTATGGACACTCCCTATCAGCAGCAGGGGCAGGGCTCCAAAGAGCGTGGTGTGTCCCCGAATGGCTCACGTCCCTCAGTGTCACAGTTGCTTCTTCCTGATCACCCTACCTGAAATATCCGCAAAGAGCAGCACTCCGTGGATTGTCTGAAAGCCGGTCCCAAGGTATTCCCTAGAAATAAGACTGGGGAGAAAAGCTGCTGCTTTGTCCAGCTCTGAGCTGCAACATTTCCTCTCCCAGGGAGAAGGCGCCATCTGCACCCTGTGGTGTCTGGGGTACAACGGGATCATCTCCTGTACCCAACTGGGAGAAGAAATATGACCCCATTGCTCCATGTGAGTTGCTTGCATGTGGGGCAATTGTCCTTCTGCCCGCAGGGTGGTCACAGTCACTGGCAGTGGCCTCCTCTGTAGGTCTTTGCTCCCCTGTCAGCTCTCCGCACACATCACAATGAGCTGACAGTGACATTTTCTGTGGGTCACCACCTTTGGAACTGCTGACCCATGGCCTTGGCTTCTTTCTTGACACTTGGCCACTGGCTGGAGGTGGCCAGCACAACCCCATTGCTTGGGAACAGTGCCCAAGGTAGGTACATGCAGACCTGCTGCAGTGCCTTGCACACACAGCTTTTTGCGAGCACTGCACCTTCCCAGCAGCAGACCAGCTGTTCTCCATTTTCCCAGTAGGCTTGCCCTCTTCTTGCTCCAGTGCTCCCTTGCTGCTGAAGCAAAGGGAAGGGACAGTGCTCTCTGTTCTGGAGACAGGAGGGGGAGAGGGACTGGGAACCCTTGCTGGGCTGTATCTGAAGAGCACCAGGCAGCATGCAGTCAACCACCCAGAAGTCCAGGACAGACTCCAAACCTGTGGGCATGTTATCTGGCAATGAAGTAGTTAAGATTTCATAAAGGAATATGTTACTGACAAACCTCAGTCAAGAAAAACCTCGTAACACCAATATAGTGTTAAAAGGGAGGCATTCTTTTATTACAGCATTATTACAGCACTGGATGCACGGGGGATCTCTCCTCCCTACGTGCATGCCTTGTATCAAACTTTACAGATATTTATCCATGAGATTGTTACATATTCATAAATTCCATTCTACATTCTTATTTTAATTGGTTATAACAAATACGCTTCGTATGCTAATTTCTACACATGCGCACAAGCTAGTTCTATTGTTCTAAATTGAGTATGGGGTATGATCTGGGTAGGGGGCTATTGAGTTGGAGGTTGCGATCTCCCGCTGCCAGAATTACCCTTCACCTACTTCGAGATTTTTTCTCATTTTCTTGCCAAGCTAAACTAGTGACATAGTGTTTCTCCTTCATCCTGGAAGAATGCTGATTTGCTTACTGTGGGCATCCTTGAAGACAGAACTAATATTGAACCATTGTAAACCACAAATCTTGCAGTTACAGTTGATTTTGTTCCAGCTCCATGGTTACAACTATGCATATGAAAGCTTGGGAATGTTGAGTTTACACTTGCAGGTAGCAAGAGAAAACATTTCCTTACTATCCTGGGTTCAGCAGTAGCAGTCATTTTTCTCGATCCTAGTAGCTGGTGCAGCGCTGTGTTTTTGACTTTCGGCCTGGGAACAGCGCTGATAACACTGATGTTTTTAGTTGCTGCTCAGTAATGTTTACCCTGACCAAGGACTTTCTGAGTCTCATGCTTTGCCAGGGAGGAGGGGAAGCTGGGAGGAAGCAGAGGCAGGACACCTGACCTAAACTAACAAAAGAGGTATTCCATACCACATCACGTCATGCCCACTATATAAACTGGGGGCAGTCACCCAGAAGGGCTAGATCCCTGCTCAGTCAGGCTGGGTATCGGTCAGCAGGTGGTGAGCGGTTGTATTCTTTTCCCTTGTTGTTTCCCTTATCATTATTATTATTATTGGTGGTAGCAGCAGTGGTTTGTGTTATACCTCAGTTACTGGACTGTTCTTATCTCAACCCATGGGAGTTACATTCTTTCCATTCTCCTCCCCATCCCTGTGGGAGTGGGGGGAGGAAGAAGGGGGGAGTGAGAGAGTGTCTGCATGGTTCTGAGTTACCAACTGGGCTTAAACCATGAGACTTACAAGCTCACAGACCTTGAGGAGAGGTTCAACACTGATATCTGAACCATCTGGGAAATAACAAGGGGAGAAATTATAAAGGAGGAAGGAAAACCCTCGAAAAAACACAAGTGCTGCACAATACAAATTACTCACCGCTCACTGACTCATACCCAGACTGACCCGAGCAGCGATCTGGGCCTTCCGGGTGATTCAGGTTGGACAGAGCCTTGGATGGCATGGTTTAGTGGGAGGTGTCGCTGCCCATGGCAGGGCAGTTGGAACTAATCTTAAGGTCCTTTCCAACCCTAACTATTCTATGATTCCCCCCAGTTTATATACTGGGCATGACACACTGTGGTATGGAATACCCCTTTGGTCAGTTTGGGCCAGGTGTCCTGTCTCTGCTTCCTCCTGGCTTCCCCTCCTCCCTGGCAGAGCATAAGTCTGAAAAAGTCCTTGATCAGAGTAAACATTACTTAGCAACAACTAAAAACACTGGTGTGTTATCAGCTCTTCCAGCATGTTCCACAGATGCATAATTCAAAAGGGCATACTACTTTTTTGCCCCTCTCATGCCCTAGATACTTATTGCAAGACAGACCACAGCTACCCCATCTTTTGAAAATCAAGACACAAGGATTCCCTCTCCTTCTTCCTTCTTTCTGTTAAAAAGATCTGAGAACTTCAGGGACAGGTTTTCTCTTATGTTTTCAGGAGACTATTAACAACCTCTTTTGAAAGGGATTAGGCACCCAATACACAAACACACAAACCTAAATAAAGCTCTGAGTTCCCATGTTCAGTGACTTCTGAACAGCCCATCTGTTGCTCTCAGTCTGTTTTGCTTCCATCTCCTATTGCCTCAGAAACCAGACTTTCTGTTAGTTTCCATTTTGCTTGCAGTGAGTAGCTGCTTAGCTTGGCCAGCTCCAGCAACGTGCTGGGTAGAAGAACCCACCTCTAGCTGGCTTTCCATTGCTTGTTTTTCTCCTAGAAACTTGCCGGTTTGGGTTAAAATCTAAACTTTCTGATCAGGGAGATGGAGCTAAGGATCACCCTCAGCCTTCCTGAGATCAATTTCCAACACAGCTATGTGCTCTAGCACTGACCTGCCCAAATACCTGCAAATCTACCAAAATAGAAACAGGAGAGCTTGGTTTAAGGGTGCTGATGGAATTTTCGAGAGGAATTAAAAATGCCTGTGTGTTTTTAAAGGGTGTTCAACACAATCCAAGGCAGGAACTCCCACGTGAAGATCATGAAGATCCATTGTCCGTGGTGGAGGTGGAGAACCTCCACTCCTCAGAGTGAGGGATGAGGGTTAACAACAAAAGGATGACCCCCACCTTTGCACTGATCAAAGAGAGGGCAACAGCCTTGTTTTAGTTTTATATTCTCTCCCCTTCTTATCTCCCTTACCATAATTATTTGTAGTAGTAGTATTCCATTGTAGTTTATTAAACTGTTCTCATCTCAACCTGCAGGTTTCACATCATTCCCATTCTCCTCCCTTCCCACCTGGGGGACAGAATGGAGGTGAGCAAGTGGCCCCATGGTCCTTAGCTGCTGGCTGGGTTGAAACCATGACACATCTCCAGTGCAGACTTCCTCCTGCCTCCCAAGGGGCTCCATGACATTGGCTCTACAACACAGGCTCAAAATGCCAAAATTAACACTTACGGGGTAGAAGAAAGGTAAATCCCATTGGTTGCAGGTGCTGTCCCTATGTTAACAGATTTTTTTATCTCCCCATAAAATCTAGTCTTTAGGTGCCACCAGTTCATTTCCCCAGTTAATTCTTGAATCCTCATGAAAAATATTGTAGTAAAGCTGGGATAACCCCAGGACAGGAGGAGCAGGTTTGCCTGTGCTACATGTTCCCTGCATTGAGGGTATGTCCTGCTGCAGGTCTGATGCTACTAGGCACAGGCAAGGGTAGTCAGGGTCAAGTGTCATCATCAGGCATGTTTCATAGGATTGACCAGGGAGAGCCATTCCCGCATAAGAGGTCAGGCTGGGAGCTTGTTGAGAGCCACAGAGTGGCTGGCACATGCCCTTCTTACCTGGGGGACCCTATTTGGACTGATTATGGGGCATTTCTCTCTCTAACCACAGCCAACACCAACCAATGCCACTCATCTTCAGTGCTGGAACCCCACCAAGGCTGAGCTGGCTCAGTGCCAAAAGAACATCAGGACTCAGAGCTGTTTAATGAAGAGGGGAGAAGGAGACAAACCCCAAGCAGTGGCTCTTACACAAAAAATAACCACCTTTGCAGCAATGCCTTGCACCATTTTCTGTTTTGCTCTGTCCCAGAGCACCTAAATCAATCCAGTTTAGTCTCGCTGCTTCTCAGGTTAAAAATCCCCCCCAAGACAAACTCTTCCAGCTTTCAGAGGGGAGAAATCTGGGAAATGACCCCTCCAGGACACATTCGCATTGACCTAAGTGAGGTTAAAGCCTTCTGCTGAAGCAATAAAGCACAGTCATATCATGTGGTACACTGATTGATTATTATTAAACCCACACAGACTTGGATATTTCCCTTCCTGCTTCTCCCAGATCACTTTGCCAGGATCCCAGTGGCACTCAACAGCCAGACCATGCACATAAAACTGACAAATAAGGTTCTTCATCAGTATGGTGTTCTGGGTTCAGCAGTAGCAGTCATTTCCAGCCTTCTTAGTTGCCGGTGCAGTGCTGTGTTTTCGACTTTAGTCTGAGGACAATGCTGATAACACACTGGTGGTTTTAGTTGTTGCTAAGACACCTCAGGCCATCAGGGCAGAGATGCAACATATAGGTGGGCTCGTGATCAAGGGGTGGACTTAGCAATGGACACTATTGCCCAGGTTATTCACAACTGTGAAACATGCTGCAATTAAGCAAGCTACACGGTTGTCCTGGGTTCAGCAGCAGCAGTCATTTTTCTCCTTCTTGGTAGCTGGTGTAGTGCTGTGTTTTTGATTTTGGGCCTGGGAACTGCACTGATAACACCAGTATTTTCAGTTACTGCTTGGTAATGTTTTGCTTTGACCAAGGACTTTCCAAGTCTCATGCTCTGCCAGGGAGGAGGCGAAGCCGGGAGGAAGCAGAGACAGAACACCTGACCCAAACCGACCAAATAGGTATTCCATCCCACAGCACGTCTTGTCCAGGACTTAAAAACTAAAGGGCAGAGACTCGGAAAGGTGGGGGTGCATTGCAGGGTTTCGCTGCATGGTTGGGCTTGGTATAGGGTGGTGAGCGATTGTATTCCTTTCCCTTGTATTTGCCTTGTCATTATTATTACTGGTGGTAGCAGTAGTGATTTGTGCTATACCTGAGTTACTAAACTGTTCTTATCTCAACCTGTGCGAGTTGCATTCTTTCGATTCTCCTTCCCATCCTCCCGGGACTGGGGGAAGAAAGAGAGGGGAGTGAGTGAGTGAGAGAGAAAACTGCGTGGCTGAGAGGCTTAAACCACGACAACAGTTAAAGCCTCTTTGGTATGGAGGATGATGGCTGAAGTACAAATATGGGGAGGCTTGGCAGATTGATTATATTACACTCCCACCAACCCGCCAAGGCAAGCGTCATGTGCTTACCATGGTGGAAGCAACCACCGGATGGTTGGAAACATACGCTGTGCCCCACGCCACTGCCTGAAACACTATCCTGGGCCTTGAAAAACAGATTTTGTGGTGACACGGCACCCCAGAGAGAATTGAGTCAGACAATGGGACTCATTTCCAGAACAGCCTTATAGACATTTGAGCCAAAGAGCATGGCATTGAGTGGGTATATCACATCCTCTACCATGCACCAGCCTCTGGGAAAATCGAACAGTACAATGGGCTGTTAAAAACTACACTGAGAGCAATGGGTGGTGGGACTTTCAAACATTGGGATACACATTTACCAAAGGCCACCTGGTTGGTCAACACCAGAGGATCTGCCAACAGAGCTGGTCCAACCCAGTCAGAACTACATACTGTAGAGGGGGACAAAGTTCCTGTGGTGCACGTAAAGAATTTGCTGGGGAAGACAGTCTGGGTTGTTCCTGCTTCAGGTAAAGACAAACCCACTCATGGGATTGCTTTTGCTCAGGGACCCGGATATACTTGGTGGGTAATGCGGGAAGATGGGGAATTCCTATGTGTACCTCAAGGGGATTTGATTTCAGGGGAAAACAGCGAATGAACTCAATTGTATGCTGTTGCCTGGTATGTAACACTTTCATAGCCCATCAGCTGGATGCCCATCTCCACCACTCTGGGCTTTGGAAAGAAGAAATGTGCTGTTATGATCATCAGTGGAGAATAAAGTCATGGGAAAAGCCAGCAGCAGCAGCAGAACTGTCCTCACGTCACCATTGACTGACCCTGACTTCCCTCCAATCATCACCT
Organism: Myiopsitta monachus; assembly: GCA_017639245.1. Lineage (NCBI taxonomy): Eukaryota > Metazoa > Chordata > Aves > Psittaciformes > Psittacidae > Myiopsitta > Myiopsitta monachus. Next base: position 73,204,884 of record CM029941.1, read on the forward strand.
CAACAAAGAATGGACTTTGATGAAACTAGGTGAGCTCAGGGGAAGCAGGGGGAGGAAGAAGAGGGAGGAATGAGTGAGCGGCTGCATGGTTCCGGGTTAGAGGCTCAGCTTAAACCGTGAAATATGGTTATGACAGTGAAGGATGATGGAATGACCTAATGCTCAAACTGGGATGGAGGAATGCCGTAAACCAAGACTAAGTCATTTCCTTAAAAATCATAAAGAAACAAACTGGGGGAGTTGAAGGGGGAGAGGGCAAGGGGGGGAACCCCAAAAGGTATGCAAATAGCTTGGATTTGGTGCTAAGGGGATCCTGCTGAGCCACAAGACCCAATCATTTCTCCCTCTGAACATGGTGGTTTACTGGCTATTGGGAAGTAACAGCTCTCTGGGGAAGCAATATTCACCCTTCATGTGGGAAAAATGGAACTGGATCGATAATCAAGGTAAATGCAGCCTGAAAAATGCCCAGGGAAGAGGCACAGCCAGTCATGCTGTGCTTGAAGCTTCCCTGAAGCTGTGTGTTCATGTCAGCTGTTCCCTCCGCTTTGCTTTTTCCCCCAACTCAGGTTTCAAGCCCCTTCCCCAGTTACCCCTAAAACCACCCCATGCCACCGTCTCCCACTCAAACCTTCCCCTTCCACTGTTCCAGAGGTTCCCAAAATCTTTATTTTACACACCGACTTCCACAACCCTACACACTCTCCTCAGGGAGAGGCACACCCACACACACACTGCAGCTCTGACCCTCTGCAGCCACCTACAGCGCCGGGGTCAGCATTTTTGTTAGGGGAAACCCCTCTCCTTCGGAGCTAATGTAGACCTGCAGGCTCCTGGGAATCTGGGAGCAGCGTTTCTCTCAGGAGCCCCCATCACCTCAACCCCTCTCTTGTCTGGGACAGCCTTTCCCTTGTTTCCACCTTCTTTCTGCACCTCCAGCCTGGGGCAGCCCCTCAGACCTTCCAGAGGTCAGAAGTATCATCTCAGATTCAATTTTTCCTTTTTACATCTCGCTGAGGAGGCTCGTTGTCCTCATGTTCTGCTCAAATTTTGCTGTGACTGGAAATGAAATCACCTATAAGTGGCCGTAAAGCTGTCAGCAGGCATGGACCAGCACCCTTCTGGCAATGAGACCGCCCTTCCTTCAGAGAGGCAATGCCCCAGAGCCCAAGGCTGGTATGAGCATGGCTCTCTACCAGGATTCCTGCTCAGCTGCAGAGGACTGGATGTGGCTGGGCTGGATATTGCACCGGGACTCCCACCCTTAGCCACTGACACGTGTTCTCACTGTGCCTGGCAAAGGAAGGTGGCTCAAGCTCCTCCAGGAGCTGAAACTGCAGCTTCGAGCACAGTGAGCACACAGCTTTTGCTCTTCATGTCACAGAATCATAGAATCCCAGACTGGATTGTGTTGGACCTTAAAGCTCATACAGTTCCAACCCCCTGCCACAGGCAGGGACACCTTCTGCTAAACCAGGTTGCTCCAAGCTCCTCCCAACCTGGCCTTGAGCACTGCCAGCAATGGGGCAGCCACAGCTTCTCTGCAAGAAAGGACCTCAGCTTGTGGCCAGGGGAAAGGCCACATTGCCCAGAGCCTGGCTCAGCTGGTGACTTGTACAGGTGCTGCTGGGGCCAGCCAAGTGTTCAGTTGGAGTCTCATGGATCTTGCACCCCAGCCCATCTGCAGCGAGGGCTAAAGCTGCAAGTGGCTGGGGCTCCAGGGGAGGTTTAGTGCTCAAGGTGGTGGAGCTGGCCCCTTGCAGCAGGCTAAAGATACCAAACAGCCTGCCTGTGTCCCTGACAGAGGCACACTGCAGCCTAGGGACTGCGGGAGAGCACCTGTACAGGGCAGCACCAGAGCCCTGCCTGGAGCCGTGGCCAGCACTTCTGTGCAGGGCAGCCTCTGACATGCAGGGTTCCTCCTCCTGGTCAGAGTCTGCGGGGCTGCTGGGGAGGCCAGATTGGGGTAGGTAATCACTAGTCTGGAACTAGTGGAGCAAGAACTGTTGCCGGGGTCACTGCTGGAGCTGGAACTGGCTGCAAAGCTGTCATCAGTCTGTGTTACTGCATTAGAGCCCAGCAGCCTCCGGCACTCTTCAGGCCCTCCTCACTGCATCGACGCTCGATGATTCCGAAGACACCATTGACCAGCAGTGCTGTGTGTTCCTCAAGGACAGGCTGCAGCATCTGCACAAGAGTCTCCCTCGCTGGACCACAGATGCTCACGGCATGCAGGATGGTGCTCTCTGCAGCCTTCATCTTCCACCACTGTGCCCCATGTATTGCCTGGAGCTGCTGGCACTCCCAAGGCAGCACAGGATCGAGATGTTCCTTTCTTTGGAATAGTTCTGCCTACACTGCAGGCAGGAGGCCACCCACAGCCTGTTGCCCTGCAGCCTCCTGCTCAGCTGGGGACAGAGTCCCTTGAAGAAAAGACAGCAGAGATGCCAGAGGCTAATGGGGGCTGGTTTTGGCCTGGTGGCCAGGATCTCTTCCTTCCTGGCTGCTGGCATGTGGCAGCTTTCTGGCAGATCCTGGCATGTACGTCAAGGAGTCACCTTCTCCAGTCACAGAAAACGTTCTCTATGGGTCTCCTGCAGAGTGGGCACTCTGCTACCTGCTCTGCCAGTTGCATGATGCAGCCTAGGCAGAATTGGTGGCCACAGGGTATCACCTTAGCGACATCACCTAGACCATCATGGCAGATGGGACATCTCCACATTATCTCTGTATTCATGGCAGTGTTCCACAGCGGGTTGCAGGGAGCTAAGCGTGAGAACAGCCAGAGCCCCATGGCTCCCTGCACGGCCCCTGGGGGGACGCTGCCCCGCACAGCTCACCTGCGCTGCTGCAAGTGCACCCCGCAGGGTCCGGCTGCCTGAGCCAGGCATGGCCAGGCAGACACTGTTGATGCCTCTGGGATGGCACCAACTGCTGCTGGCAGCAGCCCCAGAGCACCCAGAGCAACAGGAGAAGCCTCGCTCGACCCTCCAAACCTCGCAGCGTGCGTGGCAGGACTCCAGGCAAGAGCCAGGCTGGGCCTTGCCACACGTGATGTCACAACAGGGTGTCAGTGCACCCAGTGCACTGGGACCAGCACATCCCGCTTCAGCCGCCCTCCACGGGTCCTGCTGACCCCAAAGACAAGGCCTCAGCCGCCAGGACTCTCCCAGCCCTGCAAGTGCTCCATTGGCTCTGGAGTGAAGGAGATCAACAAATTCCTCTTTCACAGGCACAGAGTCTGTGGGTGCTGCTGGGCTAGAATCAGAGGAAACCAACAACCCAAAGAACAACTAGAGTTCATTTCATCAGGGTAGGGGGGGTAAAAAAGACCTGTGTTTTAATGTAAAATTGAGTGTTCCTATGGGGGCAGGAGGAAAGGCAAGGTACAGCACATCAGGGATAGGAAGAGGAGGTAATACCAGTAGAACTGATGATACGAACGCTAAAAATGGATCTTTCAGGGACGTTTAAAATGAAGAATCAACAAACCAAACCAAAAGCAACCACTCAGACACCACCCACCCCCAAATCCCAGAAAAAAAGCATGTATGTGGTGTTCTTGTTCTTTTGGAAAGCGTTTTCAGACACATGCAGTCTGTTTTGGGGATGATCCTTTTGATGAGGAGAGAGGGAAGCGATTACAAAAGGCAGTCCAAGAAGGAAGGAAAAAGTAAAACCTTTTAGACATCATCTTTTTACTTCTGATCATTTGCTGAAGTCCCTAACACAGGATATTCCAAACACGGAGAAGGCTAGGGCATGCATGGACTGGGAAAGCTGTAGTTTTGTGAGCTGTCTGTAGCAGGCAGCAAGCACAGGAACTGAACAGATTGGCACTGTCCAGAATGTGCACTGGGCACTTGGCCCTGTGTTGGCTTGTATTGCTCGTAAGGGAGAGCTGATGCTTCCACATGGCCTTATGGTGGCTCTAGCAGATGTAGTCGCTCCCGTCACCCCAAAGTTACTTATTTCAGTGCTTTTCGAAAAAGTTGTTAGAAATTATTCATTTTGAGATGAATATGCAATATTATTGGTAAGCAGATGTTGAAACCTTACAGATATGCTGTGTAAACCATTCCAGATTTCTTAGGCTTCTACTGCTTCTTGTGCTTCTATTTCTTCTGCTTCTTCTGCTTCTGATTTTGCTTCTGCTACTACTATGCTGCTGCTTTTGCAGCTGCTTTTCCTGGTTTTCTCCCACTTCCGCTGCAACTTCTGCTTCTTTTACTTCTGCTCATTCTCCTTTTTCTCCTTCACCTCCTCCTTTTGCTCCTCCTCCCACAACCACCCCACATCCTGGCAGGGAAAGGGCCAGGATGCAAGATAACCCATAAGCAAAGAGCCCTGCTGCCTTTCCCCTTCCCTATTTCCTTTTCCCTTCCCTGCTCCTCTCCCATTCTCTTGGGCAGCCCTACACAGGTGTTGGACTGCTCCTTCGCCCAGGAGTGGCCCCAGACCCAGACCTGGCCTTCCCCCTCCTCACATGCTCTCCTCATGACATCCCAGCAGTGGCATCCACAGCCACCTGCAGGGCCAGGAGCAGCAATTCCCTCAGGAAGCCCCCTCACCACCAGTCCCAGCACTGTGTGCTCCCACAGCCTCCTGGAAACCTGGGAGGAGTGTTTCCCTCAGGAATGCACCTCACCCCAACCCCTCTCTCATCCTGGGACAGCCTTTCCTTTCTTCCCACCTTCTTTCTGCACTTCAGCCCTGGGGCAGCCCCTCCGACCATTCAGGGGTCAGCAAAATCATCTCGGCTTCAACTTTTCCTTTTTACATCTCGCTTAGGAGGCTCATTGCCTTCACGTTCCCGTAAGTGGCTATGAAGCTGTCAGCAGGCTTGGACCAGGATCCCTCTGGCAATGAGACAGCCCCTCCTTTGGAGGGGCATCGCCCTTGATATCCCGGAGCCAGGGACTGATGTGAGCACAGCTGGTGGCAAGACATCATCACCTGCACTGAACACACCCCACACAACAATTACGTGTAGAGACAGTGTGCTGGATGGGTTCAAATGTGAACCGTGTGAACCGTGGGTGCTTCTCAGAGGCCATCACTGAAATTCTTTGACTATACTAACAAAAAAAACAAAACAAAACAAAAACAAAACATCTCTTTCCTCTTCAGCATCTCCTAAATCACTGGTGTTTGAAGGGCCATTTTTTCTCTCACCTTGGAATTTTGTTAACATTGCTGAGGGAGCCAAAATGGACCCGGAAGGAGGCATAATGCTGACATTCATTCTTGTGCCTGCCTGCAGCTACACAAGGTTAACAGCTGCCAGCACTTCCCTTTGGCTTATTATCAAATGTTAATTACATTAATTTCATGTTAATTTGGTATTGGCTTTAATAGGTTACTCACCAGCCCTTCAGCAATCTGGGACTTCCATCCTGTTCACATATTGCTTGCCACTGCAATTCAGAGGCAAGAGCATATGCATTTAAACACAAGAGATTATTAAAGAGAATAATGCTTAATGTTGGTTTTGTGTGAAAAGAGCTTTACACAAATTACTCTGAACATGTAGTTGACAGTGATAAATCTCTACTACTACAATTTATAGCGAACCAAGTGAGTATTGAATATTGGCTTAGCAGAGGGAAAGCCAATAACAGTGCAAAGTAATTGATGTGAAAGTAGGTCTAGTTACTACTATTCCTACCCATTCCTACTGTAAGAAAAGCTGAACAGATACAAAGCACCTCAGAGTTTTGCTTGCAAATTAAAAACCAGTATTTCATACCTTATTGCCATTTGCAGTAGAGCCCTCCCTGCCCAGAGCACCCTATCTAAGGCACCCTGGAGAGGGGCAAAGGTGCTGAGAGGCACCAACAGCCAAAAACATTTTACCTTCACTGGAGTGAGAATAGCTGTAACAGAAGGATAAGGGGTAAATTTCCCTCCTCAAAATTAAATAGCTACAGATGGAAAGACTACAACTGTCCCTCGAGAGGGGACAAAGGTGGACTTTCTTAGCAGTATTAATTCAAACATCATGGTGGATAACCACATACTTTTTTCTACTCAATTTTGGATGTAACCAATACAGAAACTCAAATCGACACTACACATTCAGAGATAGTTGCTTTCATTATTTTTTCTTGCTCCTGTGGTATCATTAACCACCACAACATATTAGATTGTCCTCCATGGAGCAATCCCAGTTACAGAGAAATGTTGACATGTTGAACAGTCTACCACAACGGGATTATTCTTTCCTCTGGCACAATGGCAATTTCAGGATAAAAACTGCACACTGCGCCATTAACTTCCAACAGAATACAAAGGACGAGAAGGACTTCTTGACTGTTACATTTTCCCCCTCCATAAGTTATGGAAGTGGCTTTCAAAAAGGAGTTAGAATAATCTGGTGACTGTGCACTTCAATCTCTTTTTCTGAAGGGCTGAACTTCCAAACCAGAATTTTCTTTTTTTGTTGTTTTTTTGAAGGTATGAATTTTAATAAAACCTTCAAATGCTGACAAATTTTCAAACATACTCAGGAAACACACTGTACAACTGCAAAGCAAATTAAAACGTGTAAAAAAAAAAATCATCTCAGTGTGACACTGCTTATCTACAGTCTCAAACTAATTTCAGTCATCATTCATTATTCTCTTTTTCAGTATAGGTTATTTCATGGCTCAGTAGAGGCAATGAATAGCCTGTAATTTAGTATTCAGCTCAGGACTGATACTGCAAGGTTAAGAGGACACTGAAGAGAGCTGTCTTAATGCCGACACAGCACATTTATGTGGGCTGGGAGGCCAAGTCTAGGTACCTAAAGCAGTATTGTGCAGACCATACTCTCTTTAGCAAAAGCCTCTCCAGGGTAAGAATCATTCAAGGAAGTATGGTGTTGTACTCAGTCACTATCGTATTCCTCTATTTGTAATTCGTCTTCCTCCATGATTGCTTGAGCTGCAACAGGCTGGGGCTGACTGCAAGGTAGTTCACTTCCACTGCACTGGCTAGAAGAGAGAGGGAATCCACCCGATTCATTCTCATCTACTGTGGTTTTCTCCACCTCGGCAGCCACCTCCACAGTATGAGCATCAGCACCGTCCCCCTCGGAGCTAACAAATAGGTCTGGTATCCCAGGATCTTTATCAGTAAGTGTTTCAAGCTTTAACCTGTAAAATTATCATTGCAACAGTCAGTTACCATGACAAAATGTATGCACCTTCACACAGAAACTGTAAGAGAAAAGAGTGCCTGTGTACCACACGGGCCGCCCTTCTTCTCTGGTGATTAATAGCTTTCTCATTTTTCACCAGTAACACCCTCCATCAATAATAATTCTGCCCTATGTAGCAACAGCAAAACATCAGATCCTGTTTGTGCTCCATGGCTTCCCTAGTATGCTTTGTTCCCTGAAATTGAACTTTTTGGTGACAGTGGTTTTCCTTCAGCTTTCCTCACACATATGAACCATAAACAATTAAGTTACTGACAACAGCCCATGGTGCATTAGACCCTTTCCAAGCAAAACCAAAATCCTCAAAGACAGGAAGCAACTTAACACACAACAGGCAAATCAAAAATAAATTTTAAGAAAATGGAAAAGAAATCTCTTCAACTTCTCAATCTTTCTACCATCTCTGTATCAGCATGTTACCAATGTTCCTTTATTGTTTTTCCCACTTTACCCTGGAATAAGAAAAACTTACACAGTTACTAACAACAACTCATCCTGACACCAGTCCCAGCTGATCAAACACTGTGCTCTCTCTCTCTCCTCAATGCCAGTTTTCTCATTATAGTACCATTCCCAATCCTACGAACGGGTATATAAATAATATTCTAAATATGATACTATAGTAATATTATTACAATAGCATAACATGATTACAGTGATATATAACTGTATTATAATATTAATAAAGATTCTTATTCCTATTGAAACAGCTGCACGCAAGTTATTTTAATGACTGCTTAATAACACAAAAGAAATTATTTTCAATTGGGATTCCTGAAGGAAGTAAATGCTTACTAAAATACCTACATCTCTCTGTATTTCATTTCCAAAATAGTGAAGAGATGAAAAAGGATTACTAAGTTTTCAGGAGAAAATTACCTGTCAGATAAAACGTTAAGTGACACACACCCAACTTATTAATACAGATACAAAACATTGATCAATATTTAAAGGTGTGCTGCAGACAAAATGAATGGCAATTAATACAATTAATTTCTAAAGTTATACACATTCTGGCTCAGACAAGGCTGATTGCAAACAGATACACCTGTTAGGGACACTGCTTTCTTCCCACCTAGCAATCAAAAGGCCTTTTAACACAACTGTTGGGGAACAGAGTGCTTCTTGGGTAATACAGCCCTCAGTTTACACACCAGTATTCCACAGCTAAACTCAGACAGCAATTCCACAGTGACCAATACAGGATGATTTGTCAGATGCCTTAACAAATTCTTGTGGTTCAGGGATGAAAGAGTTACTCTCATCCCAGCTAATTGTGATCTCGATCCTTTATTCGAAACAGGCCAACACAATTAAAACTGTTCATGAAGTTCAGAGATATCAAAGTGATAGAACTGTAATAACTCAGTTATTTAACATCTACGACAGAGGACCTTCAGTGGCTAGTTTTATTTTAAAAATGCATTCTAAACAAAGCTTTACTCTAAGTAGTCCAGTAGGCAAAAAATGCACAACGTGAAAACTAGTGCTGCTATCTCAGAGGAAGCACTCATTAAAATATTTTGTAGTTCCATAGATATACAACAGTAAATATTTTCAAAGAAGTAAGAGTAATTTCCCATTACACTTTTCTTCTCATACCCCAGCACACAGGGGTATGACGTGAAACGTCCAGATTAATGGCTTATGTCATGATAAACAATAGGCAAAGCACCCTATACTCTGCATCAATTCAGTTTTAATCTCACATAAATGTTTTCGATTTTTAAAATATATTTATTCAGATCATGCACTAGATTTGTCCAGGACAGAGCTAATATCTCACACAACAGGAAAGAAAGCTAATGAAGGATTACAAGCAAGACTACAGTGAAAATGTGGCTACCAACACTGTAAGGATAAATAGATTTGAAGTGAAAAGGAGTTGTAACAAGCAAAACAAATTACCATCTTGCCAGTGAGGGGTAATATCACATCACAGATGTGCATGGAAGATGTTTCTCTATGAAAGGGTTCTTTTCCTCAATATGGAAGGAAGGAGAGGAGAAAGGAAAAGGAGGAGACAGTCTTACTTTCTTTAAGAAAAGACAGAATTTCAGTTTACCTCCCAAGATGTCTTTTCAGCGGTAGCCTCCCAACATCCTGGATAAAAGCAATCTGAGCTAAAAAATATAAAGAATCATCAGTATTATCTTGGGTAGATCATAACACACATACAATCAAAACTACTGGAAAGTAAATAATTTGTAACTGTAGCCCAATATTCCTGTATGCACTTGCATTATTTCAGATATGAAAACACTGCACGTGTGCGTATTTTTTGTCTCCAAACTGCCTGCCACACTACAACAAAAACAAAATCTGTGACATTCATCAACTGCATTTTTATGATGCAGTTATTATACCATAGCCCACAAAATGAATTCATCTCAGTGTCAAGGCCTTAGCTAAGGTATGAAGCCTTTTAGTAGAAGTAATTAACATAGCATAAGCAACCCAGATGTCTAAACAGTAATTTTATGATTATGTACCGCAGAAAGTATGTTTTTCCACATGAACTGTCTGCTATTGGATTACCTCAGGTTACACATTTTTTGAATGCACTGCAAACTTGGATTTTGTTCACTTTTTCTAGGAAAGGCTTCTGAAAGCCTTTTAAGTCTGCTGATGACACAGGAAAAGAATCAGTAAGCAGCGCAGATCCAGTTAATACTGCCTACTAGGTTTCCAAAAGTCTTCTCACCAAATCTTCTATTAGATTTAAAAGAAGCCCTAAGCGTAGGAGAACAGCTTCCTTAATAAAGTTTGAGAAGCAATAAATTAGTACAGAGTGGGGAGAGGGGCATAGGGTTAACAGTTAATGCCTGCAATGGAAAAAAAGTGCCAACACAGTTCCACAGAGATCTGTACTAGGACCTTGGCTATCCAGTACATTCTTAAACATAACCCTGTGAAAAAAAATGTATAAACAGTAAGATGAGCAGCTTGCTGATTCCACCCAAGTTAGACAAGCTAGTAAGCACGTGGGCAGACAGAAAAGCTTTGCAAAGACCTTAAGAGACTGAGTCTAGGCAACGGGGTGAAATTCAGAAGCACAGATAGCAGAAATCCACGCAGGAAAAGGGAAAAATTATTTCAAATACTGCAACATGAGGACTTCTACCTTACACATTTAAAAAGCATTGTACAAGTCTGACTTCTGCCAAGAGAGATACTTTTTTGAATTATTTCAGTTACATTAAGTTTTAAAAATGTTCTTGATACTGTTTCAAACCCAGCAGGATAGCTTGAATTTTGGCTGTGCTACTGGAAGCATTTTTGGGTACCACTTATATGCATTTACTATAAGTATTTTCTTAACTGAGACAAAAGCACAGTCAATATTGACATTTGGGGTTACAAAACTGCACCGTGTGTTTTAGCTACAAAAAAAAAAAAAAAAAAAAAAAGAAGAGTCAAAGATTAAAAGTTACACTCAACTTACCTTGATTTCTCATTGGATTTGCTAACATAGCAAGATAAGGCAATAGCTCAGTCTGAAGACACTCAGGTGGTAAACAGAAGCTTGAAAAGAGAGATTTTGCTGCAAGGCAATTTTCTTGATACTGTAAGAATTAGGAGGAAAAGAAACACAAGTAAAAAACTTGTACATCATCATTAATGCAGATATTCTCTACCGCAAAAGACAGACTTTCTCCTTGCCTGCTGGATGACTACACACAGGCTACTGAAAAATAAGATGAGAGAAAAAAGATAAGCCATTAGAGTTAACATATACAGATCATAAAAATGGTGAAATCCTTCACTGTTGCCTTTTAAAATTAAATTCTGGAAATATCAATTTCCAGAAAATATTTATCCTTTGATTACAGAATCCTCCACCCACCCCAATACTTCTTTCCAGATACAGCAAGTGTTACTTCAGATGTAAAAAACTGTCAAGAGCTTTGGCATCTCATGAAAAGTCTATTTCTGATAAATCCAAACCACAGCAGCAGTAATTTCTTGAACTTACACAACAGTTTCATATGATTTAAACTGCACAAAACCTTGAACTGACTTCTAGGAATACTTGTGTCTCCATTAACTTAGGATTAAGATTCTCCCAGCAGTGAGCCAACCTGGACACCTGAATCAGACTTTGTCAGAGGCCTCCAATTGATTTTTCCATTAAAGGAATAACAAAAATGTAACACTTCAACCAAGAGTTTTTTAGAAGTAGCTCATCTCAAAACAGGATTTTTGCGCAAATACCGTCAACAGTACTCAACTGTCATCCCCTTCAAAATATAAAATAAAACAAAATAATAATTAACAGAGAAAATAAAGCATTTACCTTTTTATTGATAAAGAACCACTGGGGTTTATGTAAAGGCCGGAAGCCCATCCCTCCTTGGTGATGGGCAAAGGCTCTGGACATATTTGAATGTATCACCCCTCGAGTTGCCACGGATGCACTGTATTTTTCCATCACAAGCTGTGCCTGTGACAGAAATCAGGCATAATGTGAACAGTGTGTCTCATTTGAATCACAACACACTCTGTAACTGCAGGGACACAACAGGCATAGAATTTGTTGACTGCAAAATTTTACTCAAAGCAGCTGACAGAAAAAGCAGCTCAGTTACATCAGGAAAAAGACATATAGGCTGCAGAACATTTTTACAGTAAATATATTCTACCTAAAAATACTTTGTGGAGTATTTTACAAACACTGTAGCCTGCCATAATAAAATACTGGCAGACGCTGGACAAAAAGTTGGACCTGCGTCTCTTCTATAGTTGATGTACTTCAGCATTCATTAACAACTCACTGTCACCTATGCTGCAATTATGAATTAAACATTCATAAACACTCAGACTGAAGTCTAGGAAATCAATGTTAGAGTATTAAAAAAAGCATGTGTGTATAAAAAGGTGACACTTACACTCCAGTTACTGCAAAGGACATCAGCTGTACTTAAGTATTCACTGGCTCTCACTACATCATCTATATCAGAAAAAAAGTCTATATAGTTCTGGTGAAGGTATAAATTAAATATGCTTCCTGACATATGTGATTTTTCCACAATATCCTATTAGGAAACAAGAAACAAAAGAAAAAGTTCCAAGTTTTACGAGTGCATCCAATAAAAGATACAACATATTCGGATGGTTTGGGAGCTGGCATACATGGTCTGCAAAGTGATGCTTATATACAAAAGGAAGGCTGGCTTGCTCCCAGAGAAAGCTAAAGGAGTGACACAGGGGCAGAAGCCATTGCTGTATTCAACTCTCTTAATGGATAGTAACAGAAAGGTGAACTCCTATTGACAACGCACAGTGAAAAAATGAGAGCTAAATCACAGGCTGCAGCAAGTGCAAGTCCACTTTCCACCTCAAGTTCATCAGTGAAGTAAGAATCTCCATTCTTGGAGATACTCAAAACTCAACAGATAAAGTTCCTGGGAACCTACTCTTCATTTGAATTTAGCCGCCAGAGGTGTCTTCCACATTAATTATTCTGTAACTTGGACAGACTGAATACACATATACTAAAATCAGTGACAAAACCCCTGTGCTTAAGAATGTGCATCAAACACTTAAGAGTTAGTTTTGTTTGGGTTTTTTTTCAAACCAAAGTGGAATCAAATAGCTATTACAGACATACCTCAGGCTGAATAAGCAAGGTGTCCCGACGGTACTCTGATAAGTGGGCAGGCAGCTGAGGGAATTCTGATTCTGACACTGGTTCCCCTACAAAGGATTTTACAATCTTTTTACTCTTTCAGTATCAGAAATGTTACTATATTTCTGCACATAATAAAAAAAGCCAGAAGACACACATTTCAGATTAAATATGCAAAATTAGAATAAAAATCAGATAGGAGCAGGAACAGACATGCGCGGCTACTGAACAGCAGTTTTCACATACACTGAGCAGCACTTTCAGCTACTGTCAATTCTACCAGTTGATTTTAGAACTGATATGGTGAAACATCACTGAAACGTGGAGAACCAGTGGTTTAATGGATCCTGATTTAGCCAAGTGCAGAAAGTACTAGTTTAATGAGTAGCAAATGCTTATGAATTATAGTTTTAATGTTAAAAAACAGCACTGAACCATACAGAGGGTGCAGGTTGTTTCTGTAAATTTACAAAATCTAGTGCAGAAAAAGTAGAACTTTCAGTGGTGGTAAGGTGGAAAGTATTTTGGAGAGGTAGAAAGGGAGATATAGTATGACAGAGCAGAAGAGGTTTTCATGTCAGAATGGACAGAGGACGAATGACTGTTAATGGGAAATAAAGAGCAGAGATAAAAAGTAGGGAGGGACAAGAGAGCAGATGCATAAATAATGGAGGCAGTAGCCATGAGGCTGCAGGGCTGTTCTGTGTTTAGGAATACAGACAAGTACAGAATGTAGCACTACAAAAATGTCTACTTCTGCATAAAGGCAAAAACTGCTTTTGTACAAACCAACAAATGTGCTGGCTACGTATCTGGCTTTGTATGCATGACAGCACGTGGAACTAATGCAACAAGAGCTACACAATTTTATTACACACATCATACAACTTAATGAAACGTTAATTTACCTAACAAATATAGACAGCTGCAATCTCAGTGACAACAAACTGTTATTCCTGGTGGCATACTGTTATTAATGACCAAAGGCAGAAACTGGAGGTCACTGTAAGCCTTACTTTAGCAAAGGTAGCTCCTAGCAGCTGACATGTTTTGCCCACAGAAAGGAAGAGCAAGTTAAAGTTTTCTTACTTTTGCAGTAAATTATCTTCCCCAGAGCATGGAAAAGAAAAATGGAAGCATCTTTCCCACCAATAGCTTGTATGTCCTGGTCTTCTGAAGTATCAGCTTTACTTTTCTTTCTTACTTTAGATACTGCTCGTGCTGCTTCACATTTTACTGTGGAGCTCCTTTCCTTCTTCAACCAAAACTCCTTCTCCAGTGAGTAGTCTACCAGTAAAAACAAAAATACAATTAGGATAAAGCATACAAATCCAAACATGTTTCCTATTCTTAAATTACATCAGTACACACGTAGCTATTGTGGTTTAGCCCCAAATGGCAACTAAGCACCACACAGCACCTCACTCACTCCCCCACCAGTTTCGTAATTGAAATAACATAGTAACAATACTATAAGAAATTGTAATGAAAAAATAACAAAAGAGAGAGAAATAAAATCAAAAAAAACCAAGAGATGCAAATTAAAAGCAATTGCTCACCATCAACTCACTGATGCCCAGCCTGCTCCTGAGCAGCAGCCCCCAGCCCACTTTCCTCCTGGTTTTTTATGCTGAGCATGATGTCCTATGGTCTGGAATATCCCCTGGGTCACTTGGGATCAGCTGTGCTGACTGTGTCCAGCTTCTTGTGCCCTCACTGGCACGGCAGCATGAGAAGCTGAAAAGCCCTTGACTTAGTGTAAGCCCTGCTCAGCATCGGTGTGTTATCAGCATTTTTCTCAGACTAAAGCCAAAACACAGCACTGCACCAGCTACTAGGAAGATAACTAACTATATCCTAGCCAAAATCAGGACAGCAGCAGATGGTACTCAGCTTTTAGATGACATGTAACAGTCATGACATGGAATGCTTTCAGCTTAATAAAATAAACAAAAAAAACCCTCACACACACACACAAAAACAAAAAACCTTTGTGTATTTTATTACTGCTCCATAGCAGCATATAAAAAATATTTTACATAGCTCACCTAGCTGTGCTGCAACAGCGAACAGAATACCTTTACAGCAGAAGTGGTCACAGTGTCTTAAAAAAATCACAGGTATTTACCTTTCACAGAAGAAAACTGAAGACTGTTTATTGCACTTCTTATATCACCTGAACAACCTCTGCAAAGCAACTCCAGAGAAGTTCTGTCAAGAGCAAAATTCTTTCCTCTTTTCTACAAATACAAAGCAACATTCAAAGTAGTAAGAAAAAATAGGACAAGCAGCATTTGAATATTACCCTGGCTGTGGGGATCTAGTTCTGACACCATAAAAAGACTACATGAACATCCACAATGTGCTCAAACCATTTAATACTGCTAACTTTAAATCTTTCAATCCACTTAAGCACATTGCCACATTTTATACAGCATACTGCAGAGTAATAAAGCACACAATTCTTTGCAAGGCATCACTCAATATTAGACTTGGTTGCAATGAAGACAGTCGGGAATAAAATAGACTTGGGCTCATGACCTCTTCTTGCCTTGCTGGATACAATGAAAATTACTTCTGCTCCTATTACTTGTTTCATATATATACAGCTTCTGCGAAAGGCAGGAGAATGTTCAGCCATAACTTTGAAGACTTAGACCACAGATCAAGTGGAACTGATCTTAAAAACAAGACATCTTTCAGTTTCTTCCTTGTTTTCTGTTGGGGAGACTGGTGAGGGTTTTTGGGGGGTGTGGTGCTCTGCTATCAAAGATCAAACAAATATGCCAACAACGATAAATAACGTCTTTCAGGTATAAAAGCTTGAAATCTTCTAGTGCAAGCTCTGCACAAGTTATCAGTTTTAATGACTTACCAAACCAGCTTCTGTTGCAGCAATTCGATTAAGAACCTTCATCATATTTGTTGTTGCAACAGGCTTGAAACTGTTGGGTTTCATAAAAAAAAAATAAATTAGTTTTTGACTTCTCATTACTTTAAATAAAGTTTTAATGAGATAAAAGATCCTACCTAATAGTGGATATACACAACTCCTCTAGAATGTCCACTGGGAATAGTAACCTCTGCTTGCTGTCTCCACTGAAGTTATCTGATATAATAAATATAAGGGGACATCTACTCATACGAACAAATCTCCTAAAATGAGACGTAAGTATGGTAAGAATCAAACTCTAGTTTACTGTGAGTTGGGTGAAGCTAATCCTTAAAACCTTATTTGCAACTGACCTGAGAATTTCATGTAGGCTGCTAGGCTCTCGATAGAATTGGTTAGGTAGGTCCTATTCAAAACAAAATAACTACTGTCATTATATTAGATGTAAATATTGTCTCCCACAGACTTATGGCACATCACTTGCTACATGTGTTTTATTCCTAGTCAGTTAGTTCACAATTAAATTTGCATGTGACTAACACTGAAGATAACCAGGTAAAAAAAATAAGGAAAAAAAGCCTACAGCATAGCATTTCCTTCTTTCGTTATAGAAAACAATTATCTAAAGAACCATATCACAGACTGGTTTGGGCTGGAAGCTCATGCAGCTCCAATATCCTGCCACAGGCAGGGGTATCTTCCACTAGACCAGGTTGTTCCAAGACCCATCCAACCTGACCTTGAGCACTGCCAGTGATGAGGCGGCCACAGCTTCTCCAGGCAACCTGTGCTTGGGCCTCAAAACCGTGGCAGTTAAAAAAAAAAAAAAAAAAAAGTAAACATTTTTTTCCTGTCATTCTTTCTTAAGAAACAGCCTTGGGTGTTTATGGTACCTGCTAGATCAAGTTTTACACAGAAAATAAACATGCAAGTTAGCAGCTCCACTAAGGAAGAGAGCAGGATACGATATCGATACATGAAAGGACCTACACAAGAAAGTGACTTTATGCAGTCACAGAAAACCATGCCTCCTAAATACTACAGCACATCACATCACTCAGCTACAATTTTTGTCTCCTCTATTCTTTTTCTTGAAAGATGAAACTTTCTTGAAATTTTACAGACAACTTGACTATCACAAAATTCCTAAAAAAATAAAAAAAAGAAAAAAAAAAGAGAAATAGAAAAGCTCAAGAAAACGCCATTGAAACACACTCCTGAACAACTAAAAATCACATCTTCTCCTGTATCTCCCACTATGGCTTACAAACCCCTAGACTTCATATCTCTGCCCTAAATAATGTCCCCTATATAAGCCCAGGAATGCTAAATTTCAAATGCTTTCTATTGTGTTAATTCTTGCATATCTTCTGTACTCTCCTGGATCCTTAAATAACAGGAATAGGAAGAAGGGGAAAAAACCTCTCACTATCTATACACATACATATTTTTAGAAAGCTAATCATACAGAAACATGGCTATGACTTCTGAAAATTGTTTTGGTCTACGTTTTGATATAATCTTATTTCTGTGTACAAACTAGTCACCAGTTTCTGCCTATTAGTTTAGATTTAGGCTTGGTTCTAGATTGCTGTAGAAACTTATGAAGTAATAAAGAACTCATCTGCAGTAAAAGCAGACTAACTTCTGACAACACCAATCCACCAACTGAAGCTAGTTAGCATGTCAATGTTACAATAAAAAGTACTGGTTTCAAAATAAGATTTCATGAGTTTTCACTTACTTCAATAAGAATAAGCTTTTTATCATTTTCTGAGGACTCTCCAAGCATCTGAAGTTTGTTATACTTATTTGCTCTTAATAGAAAATCTTGAAAGACAGCTGCTTGGGACTGACTCGGAAATGTATGAAAATTTGAGTCTGAAAAAGAAAACGAATTAAAAATATGTATTCTATATTATACAAAGTAGACTGCAAATACCCACAAGAACTGATACCACTCATGGTATTTTCTGACAGCAGCCACTGACCAAGCAGACAAGCCCTTTGGCAAACACATGGCAAAACCAGGAGAATTTTTAGAGAGTAGAATTCAGTTAAGGGCGCACATGAAGACAGACTTACCTATTTTTTTTAATTGCTCAAATGATATACAGGCTACTACATAGCTCTCTATATTGATTTGAAATGCGAGTTATTTTGCAGTAAACACTGTAAAAAAAACCAACCCTAAATCGCTTTTCAGCTAAGAGCAAAAAAAAGATTCTTATTTAACATTAAGGATATGGCTCACATGGCTGTGACCTTATAGGTGACAGAGAGCAAAGAATAAAAAATACACAATACAAAAATAACTGGAAGGGAAAAGAAAAAAAAAAAGGTCAAAAAGAAAAGCAAAATACTTACCATGGCCAAACATATTTCTTAAGTCTTCTTTTGTGAAGTCTAAAGATATTGGATTGATCCATTCTTGCACCTGAACACCAAGATCTTTTGCTAGTATTTGTAGAGTTGCAGTTTTTCCACAACCAGCAGGACCAGTCAGCAGTAAAACAGAGCCACCCTGTCACAGGGAGGGGGAAGGAGTGGAGAAAAAAATCCAAAACATGATACATAAAGACTGATAACTGGCTGAAGATAAATATTAGCTGAGTTTCTTCTTTAATTTCTGTGGCAACGATATCCTTCTCCCAATAAAAACAGAGCTAAATATTTTGTGTTATTAATTTACCTGTTGAGTTTTCAGATAGAAAGAGCTAGACTCAAACTCTGAAAGCCTTGTTCTTAGTTTTTAATGCATCTGGTTTAGTTAATTGCACACCATGTAGACCAAGAACATTAGACATCGAACTGCAGAATCAGGTCTGAAAAACACTAGGCAAGACTGGCAAATTATGCTTAAGTACAGGAATGCCTCTCATTAATCTCAAGGTTAAAAACATCCTATTACATCAAGTCTGTGCAACTGGAAATTTCTCACGATACTCAAAATTAATCTGTGGAAGATAAAATGCAGTTACAACCACAAACTGCAAAGCTGTGAATTGACTTGATCCTAGAAAACAGTATTTCTGAGCAAAACCAGAATCCACCTCTTGGCAGCATAAGCCCAAAACAAATCTACAAGCTCTAACCTATATTCTTACCAGATTTCTTACAGGTAGTGATTATGTATCCATTGCATTGTAAGGTGAGTTTTTCTCTGAAATTAAAATAAAATTGAATCCAGTTTATTTGTATGGTTATATAACCCTAGCTGCTACTTTTAGCAGTATTACCTGCTTTGGCTGCTTCTGCAATATGTGTATTTTTAACCAGGCTTCAACTTCTTCAATCTTCTTCTTTTGTACAGCAAGGTCATTCTAAAACAAGACTAAAATATACTGAGTGCACATACACACCTGCTGGTTTCCAAGACAGTAAAAATGAGGTTCAAGAACAGGATACATGCTGACTGGAATATTAACAGACATGTATAAGCATAAACATATGAAACTACAACATACTACGTAGAAAGAAGTGGAACAGTTAAGAATAATCATTTCAGTCTCTTTTCTCCAACAACCAATTTTCCGTCACTATCAGTTGGGAAATATTTATTTATTTTTCCTAAAGTAACTTTACAATCTTGCCTGTTTGTGCCAGCACGCCTTATACCTGTTGCTGGAAGTGGTACTTTTTAGGCTCTCCTGACTCTAATACTACATAGTTTTTCTGAACTTCTGCAGATCTCATGCAACTTACTCATCTTCTAGCCTTGCAACTCAATTCCTCTCCAGAGATGAGATATTAAATATTTAAATATAAAATACAAGTACTACACTAACTTATTTACATCAACCAGCACTCAAAACTAAGACACATCTTACACGTTGACATCTTCAAAACACACTGTGAAAAAGTTGTTCCAAGAGCAGAACCAGTGAAGACAGGTTTACTACAGGTTTGCGTTCTTTGTCCTCAAAGTCCTAAGGTACCCACAGTCTCTCACACCCTCAAAGTCGTGTACAAGATGCATCAAGCAAACAGGAGACAGCAGAAACTGCAGTTGAGTACTCTGAACATGCTAATGGACTGGCTAACTGCTGCCCAGTAACACTCAAGATGATTTCTGTTATCTCTCCCATAATGAGTGCACTGACTCAGTTCTTTCCTCTTTCTTTAGCTGCGAATTTTCCTAGTACTTGGAGCTGTGACATCTAGCTGAAATTCAGAAACAGGTTCAGAATTTCAAGAGTGGATTGACAGAAACACCTCACCAGTAGCTTTATATCCTCAGGAAGCCTGAGAAAAGTGCATTTCTTATAGATAAATACCTCACTAAAATCTTACCTACAGGCAGTAAATAAATCAAACTAGTACTTTGCTACTCTAGCAAAACAGGATATACTTAGAATCTGACCAATACAGATGATGAACAGAAGCACAACAGGTCACACTGCAATATCACTACTACATCAGCATTTAGGATAACTCTCACACCTGAGTTTCAGGTTTGTATCTATCTACCCATGGTTCATCTTGAGACTGGCTCCAGTTTTGTCTGGACTTGTTACGAGGTAGATCTATAGAAGATGACTTCGCCCTTTTTCTGGGCAGAACTTTGATTCTTCTGCTTTCTGTCACAGAAGACATGTCTTTCTGCTGCAGCTGCTGGTTTCTACCAGAGTTGCCTTCAAGTGGCTTCACAGGAACGGCACTGGGGGAAATACTTGTGTTTCCTAAGAAGTCACCAAATGAACACGCCAACCAATCTGTCACCTGGTAAAATACAAATGTTTTGCTTCAATGTAGCACTCTCCTCCCCTTAATTTGGTACAGCTGTCTCTACAAAATTGGAGACTTATCAAGCATATGTAAGAATATGTTGTACATGTAAAGAACTTCATTAGAATTGGAGGTTGGAACTGGATGATCTTTAAGGTTCCTTCCAACCCAAACCATTCTATGATTCCATGACTAACTCCTAGTTAGCCACAAACCTAGGCAGTTAAGCTTTTTGAATGTGTCAATTACACGCTTCTTTAGTATTAAAAACCTTACACACTGTGATATTTTGCAGCAAATTGGCAAATCTGAACAAGCTGAAAATTCTGAAAACACACGTTCAAACTAAACAAGTAAAATTAAAACTCTCATAAGAATGAAAAAGGAGTATAGGCTTATTTATATCCTTTTTATATTAAGGTCATATTCATGTTGTATGTCCTCTGCCCCTCATGTTTTAGCATGTGGCATTTATTTTTTTCTTTTTATAAAATTGACAATGCAGACATTTGTGTTTAGAAGTCAGAAATAGATGTCAGAGAACCATTAGTTGGGCGGTGCAATAAAATCAAATGTTTTGTTTGCTTATGAGGAAGCGGTATAAGGAATCCAGAATCAGACTGTCACTCGGAAGTCTGTCTGACGGTGACAAGAAACAAAACTGCTAGCAGCACCAATGTTTAATTTAACATTTAGAAATACCCTGTCAGGACAGGTGTACAAACTTAGACCCAGAGCAATTTTTCAGCCTACCTCTGGTCCCAAAAATATTATCACAATGATCACAGGCTCTTGGCTGCTAACAACCGCACGATAATCTTTTAGCACAGGAGCTGTAAAAGATGACATGCCAAAACCAAGCTCTGTGAAAACAGTACAAAGAGAACAGGCACATCGTCTCCAAAAAGGTCTATGAACGTTCTGCCGTTTACATGTCAGAATTAATAAAACACACCATTACCAGACAATGGAGTATTTGAGTGTAAGAATCACAAAGTCAGCTACCTTGGAAAAGACCTTTGAGATCATCAAGTCCAACTATTGCCCCAGCACTACCAATGCCACCACTAAACCATGCCCCTAAGGGCCTCGTCTACACAGTTTCTGAACACTTCCACCACTGCCCTGGGCAGCCTGTTCCAATGCCTGACCCCTTTTGGGGAAGAAACTATTCCTAATATCCAGTCTAAACCTCCCCCAGCACAGGTTGAGGAGGTTTCCTCTTGTCTTATCCCTTGTTCCTTGGAAGAAGAGACCAGCCACCTCATGGCTCCATCCCCGTTTCAGGTAGTTGCAGAGAGCAATAAGGTCCCCCCCTGAGCCCTCTCTTCTCCAGACTAAACACCTCCAGGTCCATCAGCCATTCCTCTGCAGACTTGTGCTCCAGCCCCTGCACCAGCTCCATTGCCCTTCTCAGGACCCACTCCAGCATCTGAATGTCTCTCTTGTAGTGAGGGGCCCAGAACTGAACACAGGATTTGAGGGGCGACCTCACGGGTGCCCAGTACAGCAGGATGATCACTGCCGTGGGTCCTGCTGGACACACTACTCTTGATACAGGCTAGGATGCTGTTGGCCTTCTTGGCCACCTGGGCACAAGCTGGCTCGTGTTCAGCTCCATCAATCAGCACCCCCCAGATCCTTTTCTACTGAGCAGCTTCCCAGCCACTCTTCCCGAAGCCTGGAGCATTGCATGGGTTTGTTGTGACCCAAGTGCAGGACCTGGCACTGAACCTTGTTGAACTTCATAGCACTGGTCACAGCCCATTGATCCAGCCTGTCCACATTTCTCTGCGGAGCCTTCCTACTCTCCCGATCAATACTTTCTGCTCTGCCCCTAGCAGTGCTAAAAGCCTGGACGGGTACTAAAAAGTACTAAAAGCCCCTGGACGGGGCTTGGAGCAACCTGGTCTAGTGGAAGGTGTCCCCGCCCATGGCAGGGGGTTGGAATTGAATGAGCTTTAAGGTTCCTTCCAACCCAAACCAGTTTGGGATACTATGATTCTACAAAGAGCACCAGCAACTGAGCCCACTTGCTTTTAACATTATTCAGACAAAACCTATTTTTAGTTGAATTTGCATATTTACCAGGGAGCCGGTAACATCCTGTGAGGGAGTTACCTTTTCATGCATTGCACTAATAAAAAGAATAACATCTTACAAATTAAAACACACCAAAAACCCCTAGCAACTATAGAGGAACTGCCCAGAGAAAGACTAAGGGATAATTACCGGGCCTAAAACCAGCTCTAATACCCATCCCCCGCCCCGAGGCCTACCTCAGCCGACACCGTCTGTCTTCCCGAGTTGCTTCCAGACATCCTCAGCCCGGCCGGCGCCGATCAGCCGGTCGGACGCGCTGCGACCAGCCGGGCCTGAGGGGACAACCCCGCCCCGGGGCGGCCTCAGGGGAGAACTCTGCTCCGGGGCAGTCTGAGAAGGAAGCGGGACGCCGAGAGCCGAGCTGAGCACATCAGATCGTCCGCCAGACTCCCGGCGGTCCTTTCGCTCCGGCGGCCCTTAGCTGTTCTCGCCGCGCCTGCCTCCCTGGCCAGCCCTCCCAACCCGTCAGGCAGAGCGGGTGACATCATCAGCGGGCCGCCGCGCGGCGAAGGCTCCCTCGCCCGTACCTTCTAGGCTTCCAGTGCCCGCAGCCTGCCTGGAACGGCAGCATGAGGAGGCCTAACGTGCTGCTGACGGGTGCGCGGCGGCACCGGCTGTGGGGCTGGCGGCGGAGGGGGGCGGCGGAGGGGCTTGCGCTGGGCCTGGGCCTGGGCCTGGGCCTGGCGGAGGGGCGCCCCATCCCTGTCTACCCGTGGTCTGCAGTGGGAGGTCCCTGCGGAGCAGCGGTCGAGCTGCGCTGAGGGGCAGTTTAGGATTTCCCGTGTTGGGTCAAGGCTTTAAATGAAGCAAGGTTTACTGACAGAGGGGAGACTGAGATGAGGTCTTAGGCAGTTCTTCCCTGTGAGGGTGGTGAGGCCCTGGCACAGGTTGCCCAGAGAAGTTGCAACTGCCCCATCCCTGGCAGTGTTCAAAGCCAGGTTGAACTGGGCTTGGAGCAGCCTGGTCTAGTGGAAGGTGTCCCTTCCCGTGGCAGGGGGTTGAAGCTGGATGAACCTTAAGGCCCCTTCCAACCCAAACCAGTCTGTGCTTCTGTGATCACCCTGATTAGAATAAAACTTCTGCACAAAATGAAGCTTTTCTTCATAGTTCTTTTTTTTCATCTCCAGACATTGCTCTTATATGCATTTCCTTATCATGCAGGGGTTTGCCCTCTTATACAAACTTGGCAGCATTCACTGAAAAAGCTTCCTTTTTGATGTTTAGAAGGTTATTTGAAGAGGACTTGCATGCTGTTCTCCTACTGTTTTACACGGGCTTGTGCGTTTAGGTACTCCAGGTGTTGGGAAAACCACGCTCGGAAAAGAGCTGGCGTCAAGAACGGGGATGACCTATGTTAATGTGGGTGACATGGCAAAAGATGGTAGGCCATATTAACAATATAATTCATCAAAGAACTTAAGATATTTTTACTTTGTACGATTTGTAATGCATGCATTATATATTATGTGAAATGGCAGTGAATTTGCTTTAACGGAAATGCTTTTGGTGGCATAGGGTAAAAAAGCATTTATGTGACTGTGGCACACTTTGTATTAAGTAATAACAAACTTATCCTTTTATGGATTTGCAAACAAGGTATTCCTTGCTCTGAACACTGTCCTTTGTTTGCATCCTCCTGAAATAAACATAACTACATAAATAATTTTAATACTGCTGTTACTTTACAAACTTACACAAATTCTTTTTGCTGCAGGAGAACTGTATGAAGGTTTTGATGAGGAGTATGACTGTCCAATTTTGGATGAAGACAGGGTAAGCCCAGCTTCTAAAACTATCATGCGTGTACTTTGACTTTCTGTAATTTCAGGTAAACTTGCCTTTGTTTCTTTTGTAGGTAATAGATGAGCTAGAAGATAAAATGAGTGAGGGTGGAGTTATTGTTGATTATCATGGCTGTGATTTCTTCCCTGAACGTTGGTTTCATATCGTGTTTGTACTTCGTACAGAAAATTCATTTCTCTATGACAGACTTGAAAGCAGGTATGTCAGTGGAGTAAATAAGGGCAAAGAACTGTTGTATGACCTCATAAAAGATTTTTTTAGGGTATAAATTACTGATTTTCTATGGAATACTTTATAGTTCTCAACATGTCTTAAGACTGTCTCTTGGTGTTGTTCTTTTAAGGGGTTACAAGGGGAAAAAGCTGCAAGACAACATTCAGTGTGAAATTTTTCAGACACTTTATGAGGAAGCTCTGTTGTCATATAGAAAGGAAATTGTACACCAGTTACACAGCAATACTCCTGAAGACCTGGAGAGAAATTTGGATCAGATTGTGCAATGGATTGAGCAATGGATAAAAGACAACAATTGATATTTGGTGCAAAAGAACACTGCTGGATCTGTTCTGGGGGTGAGGGGTGTTAATATTTGACAATTGTAATTTGTGTATGATACATTAAAATTAATTTTATTGTAATTTTGCATGGCTGGGGACTAGAGAAAAGCTCGGAAGGCTGAAGGCTTTGAACAGCCTCTGGGGGAGGCATACAGGAGAACTGACAAAGTGAAAATTCTGCAGTCAATGAAAGTCACAGTTGCCTTATGTCATGGGTTCAGCAGTAGCAGTCGTTTTTTCTCCTCCTTGGTAGCTGGTGCAGTGCTGTGTTTTTGATTTTGGGCCTGGGAACTGCGCTGATAACAGCAGTGTTTTCAGTTACTGCTTGGCAGTGTTTTGTCTGGCCAAGGACTTTCTGAGTCTCATGCTCTGCCAGCGAGGAGGGGGAGCCAGGAGGAAGCAGAGACAGGACAGCTGACCCAAACTGACCAAAGAGGTTATTCCATACCACAGCACGTCATGTCCAGGATGTGAAGACGGAGGGCAGAGAGACCCAGAAAGGTGTGGTGGTGCTTTGGGGGATTCACTGCTGGGGGTGCACTGGCTGGGTCGGGCTTGGTGAGCAGTAGTATTCTTTTTCCTTGTATTTCTCTTGTATTATTACTGGTGGTAGCAGTAGTGATTTGTGTTATACCTTAGTTACTAAACTGTTCTTATCTCAACCTGTGCGAGTTGCATTTTTTTTTTTCGATTCTCCTCCCCATTCCCCCTGGACTGGGGGAAGAAAAAGAGGGGAGTGAGTGAGTGAGTAAAACTTTGTGAGTTATTAGCCTGGGTGAGGCTTAAACCATGACACCTTAGCAGAAACTAGGTTCAATAATTAAGATTTTCTTTGAGCTTGCAAGTAAAACCAAGCCTTCTCCCCAGGATCCCCAAGAAAACGGTAAAGTCCTGATAACTGGTGGCAGTTGAGGAACTTTATACCAAATTTTGATTTCTGAAACAGTGTCCTGAAAAGGGGTTAGTCTGTTTCTGAACTGTTAGACTAAAACCTGCTGTACTCTACTGCATTCTTGAATATGTAGAGGCTAACATGGAGTGAGGGGTGTATGACAAAGTTTAAGGAGGGTGCTTTGGAGGGAAGGGACATGACTTGGTAAGGGAGATATTTTAAAGTCATTACACAAAACTTTGGGAATTACGCTGTAAGGAATCATAAGCTATATCTGCACTGGAGTGGTGTATTAAACAATAAGTTTTATTTCTCTCTGTATCACCCACCCCTATCATATTTATCATTGTAAGTTTATCACAGAAGTACTTGGTGGAAATAACAAACCTCCTGCAATCCAAAACATGGTTACACTTAAAATACTGGCAGCTATCTGTTCTCGGTGCTTGTAAAGCCTGGGTCCTGGAAGAGCATGAAATAACTTTTCTTACTGATAATGTGGATTGTAAAGCCTCAAAGATTTTGTAGAAAGTGCTTGCTATTAAGTTTTTATATACATGAGTCTGGATAATAAAACTCTTACTGCCTTGAAAATTTCTATGGTAAAGAGTACTGTGGTTACATGTTCTATTTTGATTCCAAATTTGGTAGAGTTTTGGTTGTTTGTTTTTTTTTTGGGGGGGGGGGTGGTGGTGGTGGTTGGGTTTTTTTGTGAGACTTACAGAGTAATACCACATCAGCAATTTGACACTCATGTAAACTGAAATGCTGAAATGGTGAAAAATGTGGATTTCCTTGCAGAACTGGAGCCAAATATTGCAGAGATGCAAACACAGCATGTGTTGCATTCAGGGGTACTGTTGAAGCAAGGAATCAGACTCTACAACTCAAGGAAAGTTATAAAGCAGGTATGATTATTACGGCGCCAGGTGCAAGGGGGATCACTCCTAACTTACACACTGAGGGGTTAAGCAAGCAGATATTTATTACACACAAACGTACATATTCATTAGGTTCCCGAGAGAGCCGTGGAGATATTACAATTAGTTTAGGTACTCATTATGATAAGTCTCCTCCCTTTTTGCGCTTGTGCACTGCCCTCCGATGGTCGTGGGCAGGGGTCTTATTGCAAGCAGGACAGGATGGGCAGATAAGGAGTATCTTAAGCTAGTAGATGTTCGGGAGTCACTGCCTCCAAACTAACTGATAAATTAGAAGGATGGTAAGAAAGAATTCACTCATTAGAAGGATGAAAAGAAATAATTCACTCTTGTTAGTAAGACTACTAAATTCTGTTATCACACCAGACTTACAACACAAACCTTATTCTCTATCTTAGACCTAAGTTAAATTAAAAGTGTTTTAACCCTATGTTTTTCAGGCACTTGCTTTCCTTAATATCACTGTGAGACCAGGTGAAGGGTGATCTCTGGCACAGAGGTGCACTGGACAACACTGATTTCTAAGTATGCTTTGAAGGGCCACATCCTGCGCAGTAAAGTCTTGTTTCTAAATGCTGTTGGGTTGGAGGGGAAGCTGCAGGTCAAGAACAGAACTTCTGCACCATAACCACCACTCCCTCTGTTGTCAAAATGTGGGCTTGTTCACCTGGAGTGCAACAAGTTAAACACAGAGTCAAAATACTGTTTAATTCATATTTACAGAGATGGGTGCTGGGGTCCACAAAGTCAGCACATCATCAGTCTGCCAGCTATCCCCTGTAAGACAATTTAAATGGTAATAATTGGTGTTTTCTGTGTAGGTAACACCCCGCATCTCCAACCGTTTGCTCTTGCATTCTCTCCTTTCTGTTTAAAGACACAGCACATACATATTATTTGAGCGAGGGTCTCGGTGGGCAAGGGTGCCTTACCTTATGGGGTGTGATTTCTAGGATTATAATCATAGAATCCCAGACTGGTTTGGAATGGAAGGGACCTTAAAGCTCATCCAGTTCCAACCCCCTGCCACAGGCAGGGACACCTTTCACTAGACCAGGTTGCTCCAAGCCCCGTCCAACCTGGCCTTGAGCACTGCCAGGGATGGGGCAGCCACAGCTTCTCTGGGCAACCTCCACCCTCACAGGGAAGAACTTCTTCCTAGGATCCCATCTTAATCTCCCCCGTCAGGTTAAAGTCATTCCCCCTTTTCCTGTCCCTACAGACCCTTGTCAAAAGCCCCTCTCTAGCTTTCTTGTCAGCCCTTTAGGCACTGGAAGCTGCTCTAAGGTCTCCCTGCAGCCTTCTCCAAGCTAAACAAGTCCAGCTCTCTCAGTCCGTCTCCATACTCCAGCCCTCCATAATGAACTACGTTCCTTTAGGGACACTGTTAACTTCTGTCTTGCTGCACTTTTCAAAACTCCTTCTCTGGTTTTGACCCTGGGTTTCTTCCTAATCTTTCTGAAGTTAGCTTTTCCTCTTCTTCTGATCCAGATGGTTCATGCATCAGTCTTCTTCTCAACGTCTTAGAGCTGGCAAGGGAACATCATCGTCCCAAACTCAAGATTTTCAAGCTTTCACACACACAATCCTTTACAACTGACTTACTGATTGGTAACAGGTCCGCTTGCCTCCATGCAGCCTCCAAGCTCCGCTGAGCCACCTCCCGAAGCTTCGGCCCTCCCCAGGGAGGTGCCGGCAGCGCCAAGGAGGG
This sequence comes from Myiopsitta monachus, assembly GCA_017639245.1. Lineage (NCBI taxonomy): Eukaryota > Metazoa > Chordata > Aves > Psittaciformes > Psittacidae > Myiopsitta > Myiopsitta monachus. The sequence continues at coordinate 73,233,345 of CM029941.1, forward strand.
AGGGCCGACTTGCGGCCAGCTGGGCAAGTGGGGCAGCAGCTCCGGGATCCAGAGGAAACGGAGTGGGAAACACCCGGAAGAGGTTCCACACGCACCCGGGCGGTCCGACGGCTTAAAAGCTCCACCGCGCGACCGGAGCCGTGTTTTCCGACAGCACCAACCCGCTTCGGAAGCGGCTGCGCATCACCACCTTCAGGTTTTTTCACTTTAGTGTTGTTCTGCTGGTGTCATTGCGGAGTTTTCCTGTTTTTTCTAGATAGGATCTGTGTTTTGCAGGAGGTGCTGTTCACGTCGCTGGTAAGTGAAGTGCTTTACGTCAGAGAACAAGGCGACCAACCAAAACTCAGGAGGAGAAGATGGAGGAAGCAGAAGAGGATGACATGGCATGTGGAGACTTGGGAAACGGCCTCGGGAGAAGACCCGGAGGTGTTTATGTAGGGGAAAATTTACGGAGCTGCTATTCATTTAAATCTAGGAAGGGATCTGGAAAGGCATGTCATTCTCTCTCGTCAGCAAAGAGAGTGGAAGAAAGTGATGCTGCAACTATTCCTGGCTCAAAACAAAACAGTTTTTACAATGGAGCATCGAAAAAACCTGTTACTAGTTCCACACAACAGCGTAGCTGTGGTAAGAGTAATTTGGGTGTTTATTGTTTACCATAAGAAAAACCCCCGTTGGCAAAACCAAGCAGTTCATTTGCTTCACAGGGTGTCCACAAGTTCAAGTCAAAGCATGTGCTAAACCACTTGGAGATCTCTGGACGATTCCAAGGCACATGACTGCTGGGTTCCAGTGCAGCCCCTAAGGCTGCTGTTAGTGTTGCAATAGGAGAGGCAGAGTAGCCTCTGTGCCTAGACCTCCCAAAACATTTGACAGCAAAATTGCTTTTCAGTGAGTGAGGCTGTGGCCTTTTTTGTGTAAACCGACCATTTTTAAAGTGTTTAGTTTTGCTTTTGAAAGTGATGTTTAGAAAAGAGCATCCTGTGGTGGGGGACAGCATTGGTTTTCTCTAAATATAGGTATGAAATTGAATAGACTTCCTTGGACTCATGGTTTAAGTGTGTTTTCCTAGAGGTTCTATCATTGGAACAGGTTGTCCAGAGAAGCTGTGGCTGTCCCATCACTGGCAGTGCTCAAAGCCAGGTTGGACAGGGCTTGGAGCAACCTGTCCTAGTATCCCTTACCATGGCAAGGGATTGGAACTGAATGAGTTTTAAAGTCCCTTCCAGTCTAAACTGATCAGTGATTCTACGATCCTGTGAAAGCTTATGGCTAAATATTCAAAATCCTGTTTGCTATTGGCATATTTTTGAGGTTAAGAAGTTGGTTTTGGAATCTGCACATCTCAGTTCTCTGGGTTGCCTTTTTTTTTTTTTTTGTTGGTGAAGATAACACTGCTGTAGATAAAATCAAATATAGGCACTGCTGTTCATTATACATCAGTTGCTTTCCCTTACATTTTTAGCCATTTTTAGTATTTTGACCTAAGTATTTCTGTGTAACTTGCTTATTTTTCTCCTTTAGAACAAGTCCCCCCTATCCTCTCCACACACCACTGTAAGCCAAGTCATGTAATTATTAGTTTCAGCATCTTCAGTGCAAAGATGTCAGGAAAACAGCGTAATTTGTGTTGGTTTCACTGCCCGATGCTGGTCTTTTTGGGTGATCTTTGGTCATCTTCGTGTGATGCTTGTCTTAGACCTAGGTCTGTCACACAGCAGCATCCATGAAAGCATGACTGAAGTCCACATGCATCCTGAGTTGGATTTAGTAGGAGGCTGCATCTTAACCTGCTTAGTTTAAGAGAAGTAGTAACTTCTTGTGTAGAGGAATACTGAATCTTGTGGGATACTCCACTAACACACTTCATCTTCCAATCTTGAAAATTGACATTAATTCTGAATAGTGCTAAATGCTGTTTTATTGACTGTGGTTGTTTAAAGGTTACAATCTGAAAAGAAGCTAAAAAAAGTTTGTTTTTTTTTAATCAAGATAGCAGTTTTGTGGTTTTGTTTGGTGTTTTTTCTTTTGGTTTTGGGTTTGGTTTTGTTGTGTTTGTTTTTTTTTTTATGAAATTCTAAAATAATTGTCCTTATTTTAGGTCTCTTTATAACTGACCTTTTTTTTCCCATTTCACTTCTTTAACTGTGAAACAATGTGTTTGATTTTAGTATTTATGTATTTAAATCTTTTAATTGGCTCCTGAAGAAAAAAATATACCTCTGAATGTTACCTGTTTTCAGGGTAAAGCAAATTTTCATGTTTTCTTTTGTAAATGTTAATAGTATCTCAGCATTTAGTATCTGCTATCAATCTTACAGAATCTAATACTGATGTGCCAAATGAAGAACTAAAGCAACAACTTCAGGAAGCTCTAGAGGTAAGTAACTGTACCAAGTGTTGCTGAAATCTGCACTTCCTTTTAACGTAGCAAAGTGTTAGTTTAGCTGAAGATCTTGGCATATCCAGGATCAGGGATGGATTCAGGTTCTAGTAACCAGTGCAGTAGTTGGAAGCCTCATTCAATTTTATAATAGGATTTTTTTATTATTATTATTTTTATGTTTGGGGGGGAGAATGAAGAGGAAGTATTTTGAAAGATGTAGAGATGTAGATGATATTGAAAGGACTGTACTACTTTTCTAGCAGATTTTCTTTATTTAAGCTTCTGCACCTGAAAATCTTCAGTGTAAACAGAGTAGTCTTTGGGGGTTTAATCTGGATTTTTACTGAAAGGTAGTTAATTCCTACATTTTAATTTTACTGTGGTTAAATATGTTGATGTGTTGGGATCAGTCTGGGCAGAAAGAGCATGGTGACCTCAGCTGTAAGGGTATCAACTTCATCTGTACTGTGTTCTTTAACCCCAGGATATCCTGTGGTAGGTCATTGTCAAGTCTTCCTAGCATGAAGAAGCTTCAGTGCACAGCAAGTCAAAATGTCGAGGAACCTTACTCATTTTCAATTAGACAAAACTGAAAAAATGCCACTGCTCCTAGGTACAATTTCAGTATCAGTGCTGCAGTATCAGGCCTCAAAGAACTATAAAAAAAGGTTTTCTATGACAGCTCGTGAACAACTGAATGACCTACATAGGGGTTAAGGGAAGACAAGTATACAAAGCAGTAAATTTCATTTTAACTCTTGGAAACTAAAAAACCTACTGTGTTCTAAAGAGGGGAATGTTGCATGAAGATATGATTGGCAGGTACCTGCAGCAGGGATCTGTGTGGACAGTGGTTTTGTTCTGGACAAGTAGTGGTTTTAATCTAACAGTTGTAACACGATATTCATGCTATAGAGTATAGATGTTTTTTATGATATATTTAGGGTATGTCGTATTAAGATAGCATTTATATTTTAGTATATATCTGTAGTATTTGATACTGCATATATAAGAAAACTGTACTCTGTTCTGTTTCCTTATTTTAAAGCTCAGGACCTATGTTGGTACATACAGCTTCTTTAGCAAGGCAAAACTGCAGTGGTTTATTTTCCAAATACCCTGGAAGAGAACAGAAAGAATAATAATTACAAGTATTCTTCAATGATTTGGTGCTAGCATGCACTGTTAATATTTCTTCATTGTAAGCGAGCTACTTGTCAGGAAAGAATCATATAGCATAGAAACAGAACACTGGTTTTTTGAAGAGGGCAACGTAAATTTGCCCTCTACGTTTATGAGTTTTAACAGGATTACCTTGGGTTTTACTCATAGTACCTATTTTGTTTTGCTTCAGGAAGTTGACATTTTGAAAGTTGAGCTTGAAGCGTCTCAGAGACAACTTGAAGGAAAAGATGAAGCCCTAAGAATTCTGCAGAGCATGGTAGGAGTTTTTCAGAAATCATTAATTTCAAAGGAAGGAAAACAGAAGAAATCTTCCTGCCGCTCCTCATTAAAACTCCCTGAACCTGTATTTACCAGGACTTTAAAGCACTGAGTCTGCAAGTATATACATGCTTGGCTTCTATGACTTTTACTTCATGGAACTATTGTGGTTATTGAGTAAGATTTTACTGTTGTAGCAATTCTCTATTTTTATCTTTGAGGTTCTTTGAGGATTTATTTAAGTTAAAAGAACAAGGCTTTCTCTCCAGCCCTTTAAATTATACGTTTTGCCAGTGCTTGAACTTCCTCTGCAAAGTACAGGTATTATCAGTTGACTGCTCCATCCATTGTCTTAGAGGACATTATACATTAAATGTTAGGTCAGTCTTTTGTCCACAGATTGTAATACTTTTATTCATTACCACAATAGATTATGTTGAAATCAGTTCCTGTTTTTTTAGCCTGCTGCCATAATCCATTTATAGTCTGCAGTTTCTACCCTCAGACATTCATAGTAAGTTACACCTGGCTCAAAGTCTAGGTATGTTGTAACCAAGTTTAAGAGCTGATTTTGTGGATGAGCCCTAAAGAAGGCACAATGATGTCATCTTAAATGAATGCTATATTTTCCGATAGAAAAGATTATGGGATGGAAACACAAGTTTGTTAATGCAACGTAGCATTTTGTGACTTGAAATTAGAACCCCCTGGGACTTACAAGTAAGTTGCTAGTGTTTGTAATTCTGCACACTTCTTTTTAGCAGCGAGTTTGAACTTCTCATGATGTAACACTAAAAATTTGTCTAAAGCCAAATTAACTAAACTTAATTACAGTATTTTAAAGACTTGTGCTTTTTTTGTTTGGTTGGTTGTTGCTGGTTTTGGTTTTATTTTTGTTTTGCAGGTAGTATTTAATAAAGCCATTAGTCACACAAAAGAAATGCTTCAAAAGACTGAGGAAGAAAAGAGAAATTTAGAAAAGGTAAGGGTGCATTTTTCCTTCACACCTCTGCAAGAACACAGAGTTCATTGCTATTAATATCAGGTTATCAGACTGTTTATTTAGATCAGAACAAATCTGCCGTTAGTTCCAGGTTTTTTTTGAAAGTATTATTATTCCCTTTTTAGTAGAAAGGGAAAATGTTAATGTATCACCTTTTTGATTTAGATGTCTTGATGCTGTATATAGTGTGCAGAAATAGTACCTGAAGATTGCTAGAGCACTTTACTTTCTGTTGGTCTTTGTTGTGAGTTTCGCAATCATTCATAGGGAGTTGCACTGTTTCTTAGTTATGAAGCTGGCATTTCCCAGTAAGTCTAAGAAATGGGTGCCAAATTTTCATAGGGAAGATGGGGAGGAGGAGGAGAAAGGCGGCAGTGAGCTACCTTCTTAAACTGATTTCTTTGCTTTGTTTCTTTTCCTGTGTGCCCTTGCCACAGAACAGTAAGTAGGCAGGGAAATGTGGCAGTGTGGGTTTGTTTTTCATAAGCCACTACGAGCATCAGTTCATGCAACACTGTCTGGAATCCACAGATCAGTGATGCAGAAATTTTCTGGTGTCTGGCACCAAATGTATTTTTAGCAGTATCATAGATTGTTATCATCATTGGTCACCTACATTTCTGCTAGTGCTTATCTCAGCACCAGCAGTTCCTCTTCTTCTTTTCAATAGGAGGCTTGTAATAAACTGCTGCAGATTTGTTTTGTTTCAACAGGAAATAAATATTTTGCAATGGGAAATTGAATTTGATCAGGATCGATTTAAAAATATAGAAGACACGTGGACAGAAAAATATGACAGGTATTTGACTTACACTGTGTATTTTTGTGAGTTTTTTTAATTGCATTGAATGCTATGTGTCTTTCCTGTGTTCAAAGTTTACTTCATTGGATTTTCAGGGTTTTTCATATTTTCCTAATTTCCTTCCATATTTGAGAATATTTATTCAATTTTCATGCTAGTCATATTTGTACATTTCAGTTGAAATTTCTAGCTTTGCTAGGCTGAGTTTTCACTTCATCCTATTACACTATTATGCTAGCCAGCTGGAGCCAGACTGTTCTTTACTTTCAATGTAAATGAGGTATGTGCATGCACGTGGAAATACCATTTGCTGGTTAATCACTGCTTTATTTTCTTGCACTGAAAGTGTGAGTGCACATACAGGTAAATGAAATGCTTTTGAGAGAGGATAATTAACTGGTTCTTTGTTTAAATAAGATTTGCTCTGGATAGGCAGCAGGTGTGGTTAAGGCAAGCAGAAGATGCCAGAAGCACTAAACTAACAATGCAGCAAAAAGGCCTTGAAAAAAGTCACCAGCAGTCTCCCTTATTTAAATATAGGAATGATTATCTCTGAAGTCTACCCATCAGAATTATTTTTTTTTCTTCAAACTTTGAGTCAATCAATAAGCCAAAAGTTTACAAACTATTTGTTTGAAAGAGGAGTTTTGTTAAGAGATTTGATCTTGTTCATTTGTTAATTACCTTGAGGGATACTTTGTGAAAAAAAGTTGGCTTTCCTAACTTATGACATTGGAAGTGTATCCAGGTAGTTTGGAGCAACAAAACTAGCATTAACTGTTGAAAACTACAGGCCAAAAGTTCAGTCTGCTTTGCAAAAAGGTTTTCTGATACAGGTGTCAGAAAACAGGGCAGCAGGATGAGAAGAATGTGTATTCCCTTCATTTATCCAAGTGAAATAATTCAGGCTACTATTTAAAAAAAAAAACCAAAAAAAAAACAACACATGAATTTGGAGCATTCTGCATTACTGACATCTGAAGAGATGCACCAAATAAATCACAGAATTGTAGAATGGTTTGGGTTGGAAATGATCTTAAGATCAACTAGATCTAAGCCCCTGCCATGGGCTGGGATGCCTCACACTAGACCATATCACCCAAGACTCTGTCCAGCCTGGCCTTGAACACTGCCAGGGATGGAGCGTTCACAACTTCTGTTCAGTGCCTCACCACCCTCACAACAAAGAACTTCTTCCTTATATCTAACCTGAACTTTCCCTGTTTAATTTTAAACCATCACCCCTTGTCCTGTCACTGAAGTCCCTCATGAAGAGTCCCTCCCCAGCATTCTTGTAGTCCCCTTCAGATACTGGAAGGCTGCTCTGAGGTCTCCACTCAGCCTTCTCTTCTCCAGGCTGAACAGCCCCAACTTTCTCAGCCTGTCTTCATATGGGAGGTACTTCAGCCCCTGATCATCCTTGTGGCCTCCTCTGGACCTTCTCCAACAGCTCAATGTCCTTCTTATGTTGAGGGCACCAGAACCACACACAGTACTGCAAGTGGGGTCTCACAAGAACAGAGTAGACTGCCACTTTCCTATTCAAGAAGGAAAACTTCGATACCTCAAGAAAAACCATGGTATAAAGGGATATTGTATTTTCTAAGATTGCAACACTTGGCAGAGCAGCTGTTCCTAAGAACAGTGTTCAGCCTACAGGAAGCTTATTTTATAAAATTCAGACCAAAGGCCTGTTGTCACATGGCCAATAACAATTCTGTTCTTTCAAGGAAGTAAAGAGATTTCTCTCAAATGCTTCAGATCTTTGTGATTACAAATTTCTTTGAGATTCTAATGGTACTGGTACTTAAACTCACCCCCTGTTGCTGAGTGATCTTTGTTTTTTAATTTTCTTTTTTAAACATTCAGTCAAATGTACTTGGACACATTTAAATTGCTCATGTAAGGGTGTGTTTTCAATGAACAAGGCAAGCCTGTTTGAACAGCCCACGCTGTCTGGGTTGCAAGAGAAACCTCTGTATGAGCACAGAGATTCCTGGTTTTGCTCTCTGCAGAGCCACATGCAGCCCTGGAAAACAAGAAGCTAGACTGGCAAAGCATGCTTCCTTAGCCTTGGGTCAGTGCCACTCAGACCAAGCCTACACAGAGCCTATGCAGGTTGGTTAGGAGTAGTGTCAGGTTGGATACTGGCCTCTGGCTAGCAGATCTGGATCTAGCAACATACTACTTATTATTGGTACAGTTATTGTTAAGGGAAAATTTTACCATTTTTCTCAATAAAAAATATTAAAAGTGAGAAAACAACTTGTATAATGCAGCATGAATAATATCTTGTCAAACTGGCCACTCAGCTCTTTCCAGTTTTGACTTTTTTCTTCAGTTTTCCCAATAATCCTAATCTAAAATATTTTAAAAGGTAATACATCCTTTTTCTAACTTCTCCAGGATATATTGTGAAAATGCAGCTCTTAAGGAAGCATTGAAAATGAGAACAGAAGAAGTTAAAACTTGTAAAGCTGAAAATGCAAGTAAGCCACCAACAGCTATTCCTCTTAATACATTGTTTCTCACGAACAATGCAGTATTTAGCTATGAAGGAAGCTTTCTGTTGGTATAAGTCTCTTTGTTGCTGGCAGAAGATCCTAGTGGGTATGCAGAAGCCCTCTTTCAATGGAAAAGTTGTGTTTGGTTTAGGTTTTTTTCTCTTAAAAAGAAAAAATAAATAAATGACAGGAGAAATTAGGTATGCATAGCTTAAAAAGTAGATCAGGTATGACGAAAGTATATCTGTCTTATTTCACTGGCCTGGAAAACACAACTGTTCCTACATCTGCATAGTCTTATCATATTCCCAAACTGATGCTTTATAGAACCGTTTAATTTCTGTGTAGTTAGAAGCTAAGAAATCAGAGCAGCAGACTTTGTAATCACTTTCCTTGTTTTATTTCATAGTGCTGAATCAGCAGTGCTTGGAATTTCTTGCCATGCTAGATGTGAAACAACAGAAGGTTGTTCAAGAAAACATGTCCTTGAGTAAAAGCGACATTACAGATTTTACAGGTCTTGAAGTAAGTGTAACTTAGTTTTCAAAATGGCTGGTTCAAATATATGTTTATATTCAAAACACATAGATAATTTTTGCCTACTGATTATTTACCTGTTTCTTTGGACCTGTTTTTAGCTAAAAAGCGTATACCCTTGCCTGTTAATCAGCATTCTAATTTGTGGATTATCTTGCAAAGAAAGAGCAGACAGAAGGAGCATCAGGCTATTTTTCACAAGCTAGCGTGCTTATTTTTTATTTCCTAACTCCTTAAATCTTAATCCCTTTGCTTAGAGATTTACTTTATTGGAAAAAAAATCTAATTAAGTCTTCAGGGAGTAACATACAGAGGCTGATAGGCTTTGCCTTTAGTTTATCTTGCTGGAAAAGCACACTTCATGTGTGTCATTATGAGTCAAAAGCAATCACACCTAAATCGCTTGCAGCTTGCTTCCCCTGACTCTTATACTCCCTTTGTAGTTTCAGTATGTTTTTTTGCTAGTCATCTGGAATCTCTCAAATTGTGTTGTGTGTGCAGTGAAATATTTAACTGGTGGTTTGGTTTGGATTTTCAGCTGGCAACTCTTGGAGCCTGCACCTGCAGTGCTTCTGGGGGACAGCCTTGTCCCTGTGCTAAAATGGCAGCTGTAACACGAAAGCAACTTCTTCATCTCAAGCAAGAGGTAACACTGCTTGGCTTAAATGTGAACATGCAGAGGCATGCTTGTGCCTTAAACTAAGTAAAGCAGAAACACTCTATTACAGCTTACACAAACTAATGTGTTTTAAACCAAGAATGCATCTCAGAATTTATCTAGAGTTTGTTTGTAATGCTCTTTTGCTGATATGAAGTTGTAATTGCGGTATCAATCAGCTTTACTAGAAACAAAACAAAAAAAAATCTGTTTCTCATTCTTTTTCCTTCCACCTGTATTTTTTTAATCTTAAAAAAAAAGTAAAGAACACTCTAAATGTATGCACTCCATAAGCATATGCCCAGCATGAGTGTGGACTACAACTGACCCTTTCCCTTCCTTCCTGGCAGTGTGTTCTACCCCACCCCTGCACTGACATCACTCCCCAGCCTGCTCACCCAGCTAGGTCAGGAAGCTGATCTGGCTGAAAGCTGTATACTTGCATCACTCTTCAATCAGTAATGTGATTTTCAAGCTCTTAAGGCTTTTAATTCAGTGGAATTCTATAGCTTTCGAATTTTTCTTCTAGTTCAAATTTGACTCTACAGATGTGGAAACCGTCCTAGTGGTACCACTGCAGAAGTTCCAGTGATTGACTTGTTTTGAAAATAATTACTGTCGTGTCCCATTTGTACCAAGGTTATTAACCCTGACATAGAATTTGCAATTGGCATGAGGCATTAATACCCTCCTCAAGCTCTTCTGTATGTCCAGAGATAAATAGTCATTGCTGGCAGCTTGTCTCTGTAGGTGGGTGGTGATGTATGCGTGCAGAGAAAAGGAAAAGTAAGGACTTCAATACACATTTCAAAATCTGTTTCTTAACTTGATGAGGAAGCACTTTGGTTTCTACTACTTCTTTGATTATATTTATTTAAAAGTTGTCTGTGTTGATGGTTTCAGTCTGTCTCTTCATATAAAATTTAGATCCGCTCTTGCTTCCAAATTGCTCAATACACCTTAAATTTTCACTGAATTAAAACCAGGGTGAAAATCTGAAGAAGAGTAAAGATGAAGCTTATATAATGGCAGATGCTTTCAGAATTGCATTTGAGCAGCAGCTAATGCAGAGGAAGGACCAAGCCCTGAGGCTTGCGGAAGTGATAAAGATTAAGAAGGAAACAAGATTTATAAACTGGAGACGTCTGAAAGATGATGGTAACTAGACATGCTATGTATCTGTAATGGTTGGCTGCAGAAGAAGTAAGGTGACAAGTGGCACAAGCAGACTTTCTTACTATTCTAGATGTATGTCTGTGGTTTAATTGCTGACTGAGGTTTTTGAAGTTGAGGAAAAAAAGGAACAAAGTTATGTCAAAACTGTAAATACGTTAAATAGTTTGTCATGTCGTTGAGGAATTTCTACCGGAAGTTTTGCATGTGTAATGTAGAGTATCTGTGTGTAAGTGGAATATCTGAATACTACATTGGAGCTACCAGTCTAGACTTCTGATGTAACTTTTTTTTATTACACTTTCATGAACTGCACTACCTGATTAAAAACATGCTGGAATAAATAAACTATAGTCTAGGTTGACAATAACATTCTGGATATTAGATGTTTATTATGAGAACAACACAAAGAAGATAACATCTGGGCCTGACCATTTTAGATGCTGTCAACAACTCAGTAGTTGGACTTGATGATCTTAAAGGCCTTTTCCAAATTAGTTGATTCTGTGATTCTATGATTTACCTTGATAGGTTGTTTTTGTTTCAAGTGAGCTCTATGTAGGAGTTAGGGAAGGAGGAGAAATTATATATACATATATATATACACATATATATATATATGCACACTGAGCTTTCCCTGACATACTAAATAGTTGGGGTTGGAGGTTTTTTTCTGTTTTTTGAGAAATTTCTCGGGTTTTATTATGCATGTACTTGGAGTACAGTTCTGGTGTCCTCAACATAAAAAGGACATGTAGCTGTTGGAGAAAGTCCAGAGGAGGCCACAAGGATCGTCAGGGGCTGGAGCACCTCCTGTATGAAGACAGGCTGAGAAAGTTGCAGCTGTTCAGCCTGGAGAAGAGAAGGCTGTGTGGAGACCTCCTAGCAGCCTTGCAGTATCTGAAGGGGGCCTACAAGGATGCTGGGGAGGGACTCTTCATCAGGGACTGTAGTGATAGGACAAGGGGTAATGGTTTAAAGTTAAACGGGGAAAGTTCAGTGAGATATAAGGAAGAAGTTCTTTGTTGTGAAGGTGGTGAGGCACTGGAACAGGTTGCCCACAGAAGTTGTGAATGCTCCATCCTTGGCACTGTTTAAGGCCAGGCTGCACAGAGTCTTGGATGACATGGTCTAGTGTGAGGTGTCCTTGCCCATGGCAGGAGAGGTGGAAGTAGATAATCTTAAGGTCCTATCCAACCCTGACTATTCTATGATTTTGTGTGTATCTACGTTAGTATTTATAGTTATTCTTACACTTCATGTGTTATGAAGTGAGTTACAAAGCCCTCTGTAAAAGAGGAAGAATTCCAATGATCCCTTCCTTCTTTAAGATAAAGGGTAAAGTACTTAAGTGCTTTTGTCGTGGTGAAAACCATAGGAGAATTTAGGAATAGCACTTGAAGATACATTTGTGTTAGCCATTGACCTGGACATGCCCTGTTTTGAGGTGGATCTTAGAATCAAAGAATCACAAAATCAGCCAGGTTTGGAAAAGACCTTCAAGATCATCAAGTCCAACCAAAGGGAGGGTTCATCCTCCTTTCAGGTAGTTGTAGAGAACAGTAATGTCTCCTCCCTGAACCTTCTCTTCTTCAGACTAAACACCCCACTTCCCCAACCTAGATTCCTTGAGCACCCTTGGGATGTAATACTAAAACAGCACACGTCTTGAGTACTGACATCATTGTTTCCAAGCTCTATATACCAATACATACATTTCACAAATGTAATGTATTTTAACCTTTTTAGAAATCTTAGAATCTCTTGAGCAGCTTATGTCAAAGAATATATATATATATATTTATTTTTTTACTTAGACTGAGAGAAGCTGTAGTCTGCATTGCCCTTTAACGGGAAATTAGTCAGGGTTCAGTTTTACACAGTTCTTTAGGAAATTTGTCTCTTTCTCTCTAATTCCACAGTGTGTGTACTTCTATTTTCCTTAGGGCGTGTCAAGTTACAAGGGAACAAGAACAGTCTGGGACAGAAACTATCCAGCCTGCTCTCATCAGAGGCAGATGGCAAGAAGGTTAAAGAGCTGGACAATCCTAATGATATCCTGAAGATGTTAATAGATCTGGTTAGTGTTCTGTTAAACTATTCATCATGAGTCCAAATCTGTTATTTTGCACAAAATGCTTTTTTCTTAACTTATAAAATGGTTTCCTTTCTTCCTCTTTTAAATACTCAGGTAAATGACAAAGAGGAAGCTCTGGCTCATCAAAGAAAGGTTAACTACATGCTAGCTCGAGCAATTGAGGAAAGCCACGACGATTCGGAACAGGAAACAGGAAATGGGATGTTGTGTAATCGTCAGTACAAAGTACAGGAGCCATTGGGCCCCAGATGTGCCTGCTGCCGAAATTTTTGTTCTCAAAGCAGTGTTTCCCCAGTTTCCAGTGCAAAAACATGTGAAAATCCAGTAAAAATGCTTCAAAAATCACACTCCTGGCCCTCTGAGGCTATGCACTGTGAAGAAAATGATTCACGTGGAAAAGCAGATGAAACCATAGTGATCTCTGTATAGCCATAATTGGCAATAAATTTATTTTTTTTTAAGAAAAGGATGTTGTGGAAGGATATTGTTCAGCCTGGAGAAAAGAAGGCTCTGCGGAGACCTTAAAGCAGCTGCCAGTGCCTGAAAGGGTGACAAGAAAGCTGGAGAGGGGCTTCTGACAAGGGTGTGTAGGGACAGGACAAGGGGAATGGCTTTAACCTGACAGAGGGGAGATTGAGATGAGCTCTTAGGCAGATGTTCTTCTCTGTGAGGGTGGTGAGGCCCTGGCACAGGGTGCCCAGAGAAGCTGTGGCTGCCCCATCCCTGGCAGTGTTCAAGGCCAGGTTAGACTGGCCTTGGAACAACCTGATCTAGTGGAAGGTGTCCCTTCCTGTGGCAGGGGGTTGGAACTGGATGGACTTTAAGGTCCAACACAAACCAGTCTGGGATTCTGTGAAATACTTAAAAATGCCTAGTGATGGAATCACTGAGTGCTGGCCCAGGCCAGAGCGTTCACTGCTGCCATCTCCAGTGTTTCAGAAGCAGCAATGTGCCTGTTGCTTTGGTAAAACAACCGAACACACTGAGCGCCCATCCTAGTTCCCAGACGAGGTGGAGCTGCCGTGACGTCACGTGTCTCGTGAGGAAGCAGTGTCCCTGCGTGGGTGGCGCTCTCTGCCGGCCGGTTGCGGTACCGCGCGTGCCTGGACAGTGTCAATCACAGGCTGGCTCCGCCCCTTTCCCCTGGCTCCGCCTCACCGGCTCACGCTGCCCACACCGCGACTGCGCAGGCGCGGGGGATGTGGTTCTGCGATGCTTGACTGGGCGCGCAGAGGGGAGGTGGCTCCTGAGGTAACGCGGGGCGGTGAGGGTGGTGCTTAGGTTCAGCGGCGGCCTCCCCCCACCCCAGGGTGAGGATGGGGGTGCGGGGCTGGTGCAGCGACGGTGGGGCCGAGGGTGGGGCGTGCGAGGCCCGGTGCAATCGTCGGTATCGTGCCGCCGTCTGGCCTTCCCGCTCCCCAACCTACTTCTGCCGCGGCCTTCCCGGTCCTCTTCCCTGGCCGCGGGCCTGGCCCATGGGTCCGGCCGCCTCCCGAAGCTCCCGAGCGGGTGGGGGGGAACGGGAGCTGGGCCTAGCCTTGATGCGTCCGGGTGTCGCGGTTGCCCCGCGGGTGATGGCTTCTTAGTGCTCCTTTTGCCGCGGTCGGCTCCGTCTTGTAGGCGTCAGGGACCTTTGTCTTGCCTGGTGTGGCATAGATGTGTATCTCAGTTGAGGAAAATGTACTAAGTATTCAGCGCTGAATTTTATTCCGGGCGTGAAGAGGGGCTTGTTTACTTAAGAGCTGATAAGCTGTCATGAGTGAGAGTACGTTTGTGCAGGGAAGATTATACAGCCTCAGCAGCATGAACGAATATACTCTCTGGACGTGGAAGATGGTAATGAAAGAAAATAATCCCCATGTACTGGGCACTGGTGAGGCCGCACCTCAAGTCCTGTGTTCAGTTCTGGGCTCCTAACTGTGAGAGAGACATTGAGGTGCTGGAGCACCTCAGAGGGTCCAAAGAATAGCAACAAAGTGGTGAAGGGCCTGGAGCACAAGTCTGATGAGGAACGGCTGAGGGACCTGAGGGGGTTTAGTCTGAAGAAGAGAAGGCTCAGGGGGGACCTTATTGCTCTCTACAACTGCCTGGAAGGGGGATGGAGCCGAGCGGTGGCTGGTCTCCCACGGAACAGGGGATAGGACAAGAGGAAACGACCTCAAGCTGCACCAGCGGATAGGTTTAGGCTGAATATTAGGGACAATTTCTTCCCCAAAAGGGTGGTTAGGCATTGGAACAGGCAGCCCAGGGCAGTAGTGGAATCACCATTCCGGGAAGTGTTAGCAAACTGCGTAGACAAGGCCCTCAGAGACGTGGTTTAGCGATGGCCTTGGCAGTACTGGGGAACAGTTGGACTTTTGATGATCTTGAAGGTCTTTTCCAAACCTGATAGATTCTGTGGTTCCATGAAAAACAAATCCTTGTGGTGTTTTAGGATACAATCTACCACTGGCTGTTCTTACAGCAGTTCTTGTGTATTGCATGTTAGGTTGCTTAGATGATTTGGTTGCTCCTAGAGGGTTACTTACTGGTTTTGCTTATTTCTTGTTCCACTAATTTTGATAGGGGATACAAAGTATAATGTACATGCTTGCACCATACACTTACAGGCATTAAATATTTTAAGATGTGCTTATGGATAAACTATGAAACATTCGCAGTCTTTATGTAAATACAAGCTATAATGGCAGAGAACTGGTTTATTGGTGCATCCTGAAGAAAGAAACAGGGCTCAGAGAAGTTTCCTGCCAGTACTGTGGGCTGTTAGTATCTATTGCTGAGGTTGCCTAATACAAATATCTGGTTATTAGTAATGAAGATCAGAGAAGATGAGAATATTAAGGGAACATTGGTTTCCATTGGGTAGTGATCTTTCAGACCTGGTACAATAATTGTACTATCATTACTAATTTTCTAATACTGGGTAATAAATGCTGATACAACTGATGATGATGGCACTATGGGCAGTCTGAGAGAGATGCATTTGTTTGGCTGAGCAAGTGGATTCTTCAGCTGTGGGCCTGGCTGCTCACGGCGCCACTTATGTGTCAGAGCACTGCTGAACATGTGTAATTGTTAATGGATTTTTGGAGAAATTGTGTTGAATAAACAGAATGTTGCTCTTTTTAAGCAAGGAAATTTAGGTTTTTGCAGTGTGCCATATAAGCTTTTCCTTGTGTGTCTGAAAACTTTTTTCTTCAACCCCTGATTCAGCTGGTAAATTTGCAGTGGCAGCGACTGGTGCAGTTTTGGGGTTGGATGACATGTTATCTTGCTTAGCAGGAATTTGTTTAGTTTTTATTTGACAACATTCAAGTTTTAACAAAGCATTTGCTGAGTTGTAATGAAGTTCCCTGGTAAGTGGATTGCTGATGAGCATCAAGGGCAGTCATTTGTGCCCGTGTTTTGTTCAGTTGGGTTTTTTTTTGTCCGTGGAGCCCTGAATTGGTGTGTGGGTGTATGGTGTAGCTGTATGGGAGGGGAGGAGAGGAAGAGAAAGCTAGTATCTAGATAATTAAGTACCCTTAAGGTGGGAGAAGCGGCATACTGGGTTTGATACAACAGTTCACTTCTACAGCACTGTGAGTTTAGTTCTTAATGGTTGTGTTTCTGTCAGAGGCTTTGTTCTAACTGTGGTAGCTGATGGGTGGTAAACTAGAAAAAAACTACTTAAATCCTGTTGCAAGAATAAAAGCTTCAGTATAGCTTTCCGCACGGGCTAAGTATGATTAAACACAATCATGGAGCTGAAACGATGTAACTTTGCAGTGAACAAAGACTTTCCTGATAATATAAACTTAAGATGGGCTGAAGACCTGTGTGCGTGTGTGATTTTCTTTATCTCTAAACCTGATTATTTTGAGCATGCTAAAACAAGAAACAAAAGGAGGGCTGATTCTGCAGTGAGAATTAGCTCTGACTAGCTGGAGACCTGGTAATGCTGGTAACTTATTAACCTGGTAACTTATTAACCCTATGGAGAGTGTTCTTCAATGATTCTTACACATCAAAAGGCAGCTTGTCATCAGACATTAAACTGGTTAGCTGGTAATAATTAACTTATAATTTTATTTTACCAGTTGCCACCACTGAAAACTACTACCTACCTCCATATAGAGAGACTGTATTTGAAAGTAAGTTGTCAGTCCGTCCAGTAATTTGGCCATTCTCTACCCTGGCAAATACCTGTTATCTCCTTCTTTAAGTGTTGAGGAGTCACTTGTAGAATGTTGGGTTTGAACACTGGAAAATGTGTCTGTTATGTTCTGTCTGGTCCCGAGAGTTAAGCAGAGTGGGGTGTGGGCCTTATCTGGGGTTGGACTACTATTTAGGGTGACCAAGAGATTTTCCCCGAGGCTGGACAGTCATGAGTGGCAGAATGTGTGGGACAGTATGGTCCAGTATGTAGTCCAGTGGGCCCCTCCAGTGCTTTGGAAGCATCAGAGATGGAAGGCAGCTGTATGGAGTCCCCAGTGACAAGCTGCTAATATTGAAGTGGCTCAGATGGACTTAGATTGGCAACATAAGGGTGAATTATTTTGAGCCTGGTGGGCCCATGACACCTTATGCCACCAGGGCAGAGATGCAGCATACAGATGGACTTATGATCGAGGGGTGGACTTAGCAATGGACGCTATTGCCCATGTTATTCATGAGTGTGAACACTGCACACAGTTTCCCCTGCTCTGAAAGACTGTTACAAGAGATGGAGCTTGATATCATGGACTGGATGGACTCAGCAGCTTTCTAGGGACTGGTCCATGCACTGAGGGATGATCTCCCTCCCTCTGTGTGTGTGGATGTATATATATACATGTGATGGTATATTGAAAATGTGGGATCTGAGCTTGATGTGAATGGTATGGAATAAGGGGTGGATTGTCATGGGTTCAGCAGTAGCAGTCATTTTTCTCCTTCTTGGTAGCTGGTGCAGCGCTCTGTTTTTTGATTTTGGGCCTTGGAACTGCGCTGATAACACCAGTATTTTCAGTTACTGCTTGGTAGTTTTTTCTGGCCAAGGACTTTCTGAGTCTCCTGCTGTGCAAGGGAGGAGGGGGAGCCGGGAGGAAGCAGAGACAGGACAGCTGACCCAAACTGACCAAAGAGGTTATTCCATACCACAGCACGTCATGTCCAGGATGTGAAAACGGAGAGCAGAGACCCAGAAAGGTGTGGTGGTGCAGTGGGGGGTTCGCTGCTGGGGGGTGCACTGGCTGGGTCGGGCTTGGTGAGCAGTTGTATTCTCTTTCTTTGTATTTCTCCTGTATTATTGTTGATGGTAGCAGTAGTGATTTGTGTTATACCTTAGTTACTAAACTGTTCTTATCTCAACCTGTGGTAGTTTCATTCTTTTGATTCTCCTCCCCATCCCCCCGGGACTGGGGGAAGAAAGAGGGGCGAGTGAGTGAGTGAGTGAGTGAGAAAACTGGGGGGGGGGGGGGGGGGGAAGTGTTCGTGGCTTAAACCACGACAGATGTCATGTGGGACAGTGTTGAACGCTTTGCACAAGTCCAGGTAGATGACATCAACTGCTCTGCCCCTGTCCATCAGTTCTATAGCCCCATCATAGAAAGCCACCAAATTGGTCAGGCAGGATTTCCCCTTACTGAAGCCATGCTGGCTGTCACCAACCACTTTGTTCTTCATGTGCCTTAGCATGCTTTCCAGGAGAATCTGCTCCAAGATTTTGCCAGACATAGAGGTGGGGCTGACTGGTCTGTAGTTCCCTGGGTCATCCATTTTTCCGTTCTAAAAATGGGGATTATATTACCCTTTTTTTCAGTCGTCAGGAACTTCACCTGACTGCCATGATTTTTCGTATATGATGGACAATGGCTTAGCAACTTTATTCACCAGCTTAATTAAGAAATGTCTGAGATTATGTAGGCATCATTTATTTAAGTGGTTTGCTTGTGCTTCAAGGGTGCTAATTTCCTTTTTCTTCGGTTTTGCATGCTGACTGTGTGGCATAAAACATGGAGAGTCAAACTAGAAAATCCTAGTATCCCTTCTATTGTTGAACTTTCTGACATTGTAATTCCATAGTATGCATTTGGCTGCATTTTGCTTTAATAAAACAGCCTGAGTTTCCTAATTCAGGATGAATTTTTGAGTGTATTGTGCATCAATGTTGTGTAGAATGTATTCAGAGTACGCAGAGGCTGACAGCCTGTAGCCCTGTTTGTACTTGCATTTTATTCACATGGAGCGAGGTGAAAGTGTTCTTAAAAACATTATATATTAAAAAGGGAAAAGAATACTTCATAGAAGTTGTCTTCCAATAATAATACTTTGTAGACCACAACAGTCTCTCTGTTTTTCTTTTTAGGTTTAAGAAGGCTGAAACTTCACTAGAACTGTGTCTAGAATGGACAGTTACTTTAAAGCTGCAGTTTGTGACTTGGACAAACTACTCGATGAATTTGAACAGAATACAGGTTAGTTCCTGCACTGCCATGTTCTCTAATAGAATGATTTGGGTCAGATGACTGTTACCATGGAATCTGAAAGTAGCCTATGCCAAGTAAAAAGTTGTATTCATCACAAGATGGGATTTACAGAGAGTACACTTTGAGAGAGAGGAGGTTTACGAACTTTGTTTTTTTTATTTCTTTTTGCTTGAAACAGATGAATATGACTGCTACAAAACACCCCAAGATCTATATGACTCAAAACACCATTCGCTGTCTTCAGTTCTGGATTGCTTGCAACCTGTATACCCAACACCAGAACTGCAAGGGAATGCTAACAGTTGTACTTCATCAGAAGAGGTCTCTCTAGCTAGCCACCTTGGAGCACGTGGAGTGCTTTCAAGTTACTCACCACAAAACGAGCAACAGAATGTTTCTGCACCTGATCTTTTGTCCACTGTGGACAGCAGTTCCTTAAATGAAATTCAGGCTTCGAACCTGGGAAGTTGCAGTGTACCTGTGTGTGATCTCGTTAATGACACAGGTAACTTCATTCACTCAGTGGCTGCTCAGGAAGATACTCAAAAGTTGCAGCCAGGTGACTTCCAGTACAGTGAAAGCTTGATTGGCTTTGGTGTATCGTGCATACCTGTTCCTACTTGTGTGTCATCAGCTGGTGGCAGCAGTGTTTCAGGTACAGAGCAGTGTCATGGGAGCTCAGCACTACAAGATTCGGGACATCTTAAAACAGAGGAGATTAATCATTTGGCTTTAAAATCAGACAGTTATGCTACAGCAAAAATCACTGTTCCATGTGATGAGCAGCCCAGGACAGAATCTGTAAAGGGCAGTGAAGTATTTGAGCAGCTTGAACAAACTGCTTGCCGTGATACAGCACGTGTAACATTACAGGGTTCAAATGTGTACAGTCCCGAGGGTGAGAAAGCATATGAAAAATTGATTTGTGAACCACAAGATGAAAGTGCAGGTTCTGCATCAAGCAAAGAGATGTATGGAAGAGATGCTACAGAAAAGGTAGACTCAAAAGATGAGACCAGTGTTGAATCCACGCCTTCAGATCTGCTAGGGGGGCCTCAGTGGCACAAAAGCCATGCAGCACTACCTGTAAATGGTGTTTTACCAGGCTCCTCATTTGAAACAGGAGCTAAAGTAGAACTGGAAAAGAAAATCATAGGAGAGAATGTAGGTACTAAAGAACTTAATAGCAATGAAATACTAAACAGTGCTTCAACTCCATGTATTTCAGTTGAGGACATCCAGACCCCGCTGTTGTGTTTTCCACTTCCTGTATCTATATGTGGTTCTTCAGTTGTAACAGATGAAAAGGTTACTCCCTTAGCTCAAAATGTGGCTGAGGTTATTAATGATGCTTTAGCTGTTTATGTTGGAATGTCTAAAACTGATCTCTCTGATAGGAAATCCTGTGAAAACACTGACTTGAGTGAACCAGAAGTATGTGTAGATAAAATCAATGAAAGTATTGTGGAAAGAAGTACAGATGAAGAAAGGTGTAATAATGAAAATGTAATTGATGACAGTGCTTCTCAGCAAATTGAAGCTTTTCCTTCTGCCTTCCTAGGATATGAAGCGGAGCTATATGATGTTGGTATAGACTCTTATTACAGTGAAAATCTGAGCCCAGTTATGTCTGACTTCACTGTGGAGCAGAAAGTTATTAAAAGTGATGCTCTAATAAGCAATGCTGAGCTCAATGATTTCTCGTATGGACAAAGTCTTCAATCCAGTGTTTTGCAGTCTTCAGATGATGATAGTAACTTAATGGAAGCTGATACAGATGGAGGGAATTTCATAAATGTGAACAACGTGGATTTCACAGATCTTACTGAAGAACACAGACAAGCAAAACTGGAAGAGGTAACAAGTATTAGTGATAATCTTGAAATATCTCCTGCTGCCAGTCAGTTGGAATCTGCAGCAGAAGAAAGTATGTCTGATAGTCGGGACATGATTGAAAGCGGTAGTGAAGCACTAGTTCCTAATGTTCGTGCTGAAGGGGCAAGACCAAAGCAGTTGCTTGGCCTTTCCCACAGAGCTGTTGGTCAAATACAACAGAAAAGAACAGAGGTACTTGAGAGGGAGAATCAGGAAGCCAGCTCTGTTATCCCAGAAGCTCCCTTCTCAGGCACCAGCCTGCAAGTTGGTAAAGATCCTTACCCTGAGCACTCTGAGGAAAGCTGCTCTGAAGCTGGAGGAAATCAAACATCTGAAAATGTGAAATCACTTAAAATATCCGCAGTTCTGTCCTGGAAACAACCATTGTGGGTTCCTGATTCAGAGGCACCCAACTGCATGAACTGCCAAGTCAAGTTCACCTTTACAAAAAGACGGCACCACTGTCGCGCATGTGGAAAGGTGAGTAACTGGAGAGGGGCCTGTAATAGTGAAAGCAAATTAATTCTGATTTAGGAATAACCAAAGTACAGCAGGGGAAGAATATTGACAGATCTTTTTCTGGGCTTAAAGTATTTAAAAATAATATATATATATGTATGTATCTGTATATATCTTCACAGAAACTTAAAGACTATTGGAAAAGACTGATAATAAATAAATGCATGACTTTACATAAAAAGTAATTAAAGGGAAGTACAGATAGTGTTCTAATTGTATCTGCCATTCCTGACTGGATTGATATCTTTTGTATAGAATAAGGAAGGTGAGACAGTGGACTGCTTCTTAGTAGTCATTGTGAATTGGCTTTTTACCCAGCTTTTAAGTTGAGCTTAAGTATTTAAGCTTAAAATGAGGTGATGATGATGATTTCAGTTTGGGTAAGTGGTTGTATCAGCTGTAAAACATTGTCCATGGATCTGGAAAGACTGCATTTTTCAGGAGCTGTAACAGCAGTACCAAGGCAAAGGATTTATAGCCTAAGTCTGTCCTCCCATATGTTTAGAAGTGTAATTTTCTAGGGGAGTCATCTCAGGGGAAAGGTGTGCTACTTTGATGGCATGAATGGTACTCACCAACTCAGCAAGTAATCTGTTGAACTTTTTTCAGCCTGTGGTCTTCTGCAATGAGTGGATAACACCAAAGCTTATTCTTAATCCAGAATTCTGTTATGAGCTGCTGTGGTTTATGCTTCTGCTAGTGCATAAATGGAAATACTAAAAATACTAGTGAACTTACTTTTCAGTCGTCCTCTATCCATAAAGTAGGCTTTATGGATAAGGATATAAAGTAGAGACTAATATCAGTACTTATTAGCTTTTTGCATCCCCAGTGTTGAGAGGGTTGGCTGTTTCTTCCCAGTATGCCTCTTCTAGCAGTGTGTATTCAAAGCGTAGTGAACTAAAATGTAGGTCTGAATTTGGGCACTGAGAAAACTGAGAACTTGTCATTGTGACAGCCTAATAGTCGTTGAACTTAATCATTTGGCAGAATATCCTATTGAAGCTTTGTAACAGTTTAAAACACAGTTCTTCAGTGGGTTTAATTTTAGTCATAAGAGTGTCTTGAAGTTCCCTTTTGCATTTGCTATGAAATTCTTGCACCTTGTCTAGAGAAAGGGGTAAAAGCGCCCCATTGCACAGTGCTGTTTACAGCCATCAGCTGTTGGTGGTGTTGATCTTGTGTGTTAACAGAGGGGGTTTTGGCAGAAGAATAGTTTAATTATGGGGAGCATCACCATGTGTGTTCATTGGAAGAATGAGTAAAGCAATATGGGTTATCTGAACTTTACAGATACTGGAGTGATATGCAGTTGTAATTGCCATAGCTTTTCTGAATGTGCAGTAGCTTAACTTTCTGTCTTGTAAGACTCTGTGTCTCTTTAATGGTAGCTTTTTGTCTTAAAAACAAAACAACAAAAAACTGAAACCTTAAAACATTTCCTTTTGGACCTGTTCTGGGCTGTGGTGTTTTCAGCCACTTGGACATAAGGAGAAACAGGTAAGAATTCACTGTCACCCTTTGTGGAATGTTCTGGAAGACAACTCTGTAGTTTTCACATGATCCTGCAGCTTTTTCTGTCGATGAAAATGGCAGTACTTGTGAATTCTGGCTTCTGTGCTGGAGGGAATTGTCAGGTTAGTGGTCTCTGCTTTCTGTCGCATCTGCCGCACTTGTGAGGTGAGACAACTTCACAGTTTCTTTGTTGAGCCATTTATCTCTTGTTGTGGTACCCTTCCTCTTCCTAGCTCAACCAGAATCAATTTCTTTGCTCAGCAGCCTCAACTTCATCTTATTTTCCCCTGTTGCATTACCTGTCCGTTTAGTTTGTCTTCACTTCTTGTTTCCTCTGCATTAGGATTAAGCTGTGGGTTCCAGTGGCACAAAATTTAGAGGATACCTGTTTTGATAACCCGTTTGTTTACGGCTTAGCATTTGAAGCCCTAAAGTGGATTACAACTCCTAAGCAATTAATCTTCTCAAGTTACATTCTTGAGATCTTTACTGAGCATGTGCATTTTCAGTTGGGTAACACTGTAACGCTAATGCAGAAGCAACTGGCATAGTTTCTTGCTTATACTACACTCACCACATACTGCTGTTCCTGAAGTGACTTTCCCTACTTGAAGGAGTTCACTTGTAGTAATTTTATTTCAACTGTCACTACTGTTTGGTTGGTTCTGAGTTGGGGTTTTGGGTTTGGTTTTTTTTTTTGCTTCCCTTAATCCGCTTTGTTCTCCTGAAGATAATTTGGAGTAGCATGAGTCTTGCAAGCGTTCTTTCCATCTGCTTAACTCTGTCAGTCGTAGAAGTCTTCTGTCAGAACAGGGTTTCAGAAGATTCCTTTTGTAAAGGCTAAATCTGACTCTAGAGTCTGCATATAGCTAAAAATGGCAGGACTCTTTAAAAACCTGCAAATCACCCCTGAAAGGACATAAAGGAAAAGTGAGAAAAGCATCAGATATTTATGGGAACTCTTGCAGAAAGCAGTTTTACTAAATTCTGTGAACAGGATTGTGCAGGTGTAGTCCAGGCTAAAGAGATGCATTTTTTTTTCCCCCATTTCTACCTAAAACCAGGATATATATCCTGTTGGTGTAGAAGAACATACTGTTCTTTCCAATCAGTCTTCAACAAGCTTTTAAAATACTTTGAAGGGAGTGAGTAACATGAAGGCAACTATGCCTGTTCTTTCTGACAAAACTGGGGAGCCTACTTAGGCAACATAGTTCCTGAACCAGAGTTAGTAAATAGATTGGGATGCAGTGAGCTCTGGATTAGACAGTTGTCTGTGCCATAGAAGAGTTTCATGGCAAACTGGTAATGCTTGTTACGGAGAGACTGCAAGATCAATGGATGAAGAATGGATCTTTGCTGGTATGAGACTGGATTGTTTTAACCACTATCTGAACCCTAATGAGAGATTTCAACAGCTATCTTCAGAGATAATACTAAAGCAGTAAAACAAATCTGACCCAATTCTGGAGTTCAGTCCCTCTTTCTGGCACTGTTGTTTCATATAAAATAGTTGCAGGATTAACAGAAGTATGAGTGAATTTCAGAATAGGTGGTGCACCCTTGAATCCTTTTCATCATTCTAGATAAGAATATGCATTCAATGTCACTTATGTCATCCGTGTTGCTGCTGTTTGTTTTGTGTGTACTGTGGGGTTTAGTTTAGATTTTTTTTTTTTTAAAGTTTCTGCATGAGAAATTAAGATATAAGCTGCAATATTAGGCTGCGGGGGGTTTAGAATCAAACAAGCATATTCCTTGGAAGTATTCTAATCGCTGTGCAATTGTATACCAGCTGCTTCCAGCTATGATCTTAAAAAAAAAAAAAAAAATCCAGTGTTAGCTATTTTGTGGGCACATGGCCTTATGTGTTTAGATTAACTCACACCAAGAAACTTTAGATTCTGATGCTTTTCACAGCTGAGAGAGTGTTGCCAAGAGCTGGGTGCTTGGCTGTGTAACGTGGGTGTGCTTGGTTTGGAGGAAGGTTGGTTTGTAGGCATCTTAGGATTGCTTTGGTCCAAAAGAATTAACTGGCAAATTTCAGCAGTGATGATATGGATAACTTGTGGTGCAGTTCAGGGAAACGGGACAGGAAGAATCCTTGACAAAAACAGTTAGCAGAATTTGTAGTTTGGCCCAAATTGTGGAGCTTTTGAGATTCTTAATCGGAGAATCACAGACTGGTTTGGGCTGGAAAGGACCTTAAAGCTCATCCAGTTCCAGCCCCCTGCCATGGGTGGGCACACCTTTCACTTGACCCATCCAACCTGGCCTTGAGCAGTGCCAGGGTTGGGGAAGCCACAGCTTCTGTGGGAAACCTGTGCCAGCACCTCACCGTTCTCTGTGAGAACGGGAGGAACTTTTTCCTAAGATCTCATCTCAATTTCCCGTCTGTCTGTTTAAAACCATTCCCCTTGCCCTGTCCCTACAGGCCCTTGTCAAAAGCCCCTCTCCAGCTTTCTTGTAGCCCCTTTAGGCACTGGAAGCTCTAAGGTCTCCTTGGAGCCTTCTCTTTTCCAGGCTGAGCAAGCCCAGCTCTTAGCCTGTCTCCAGAGCAGAGCTGCTCCAGCACTCAGAGCACCTCTGTGGCCTCCTCTGGACACACTTCAACAGCTCCATGTGCCTCGTGTTGGGGGCTCCAGAGCTGAATAATGTGCTGAAAGACTTTTTAGGCTAGTGCTTTCGCTTATCCCCAAACAGAAATGTATTGTAAGATACACATGATAAAGCTCTCTTTATGCTGCCGTACTTCAAAAAATGTGTGTGCATGCTTATATAATGTAGTCCTTTTTAGTAAAAGGAGTAAATAACAACAGGAACTTGATGTAGGAGATACTGTGATTTTTGTCTGTAATATTTAATTCAGTCTTTTTCTGGTTTAGGTTTTTTGTGGTGCCTGTTGCAAACGAAAATGCAAATTACGGTACATGGAGAAGGAAGCAAGAGTGTGTACTGGCTGCTATAATGACATTAATAAAGGTAAAAAGGTTTTCTGAGTAATTGCAGTAATCATTAAAGAAGAGTAGGTACAGCTAGCATCACTTTAACCTTTGTTCTTTTTTAAGAACTTCTATTACTTTAATTGGTGCATGTTTTCCTCTTTCTGAGATGGAGGGAGGAAGAGCATAGTTGTACGTCTTAATTGGATTTCCGTTTTTATGTTAAACTTTGAGTAGCAATCCGGTCATTTTTTATTCAAAAAAAAAAAGAAAAAAGTAGGTTTGAACTCCAAAAGCCTAAACATAATGTCATGCTGTTGAGTCATCTGTGGAAGGAGTTTAGCAAAAAGTGATCTTTCCACCATACTAGCCTTCTGTGTGTTTAAAGGCCATACCCCTGCTTGTTCTCACGTGTCATTTGCCCATTTTAGATAGCTTTCTGTCCTGATATTTTCACAAGTCTTAACAGTATTACAGGAATTGAATTGTAAGATAAGCTCTTCTTAACTGAAAGCTAAGCACGGATGCTTGTAGAAACATGAGGAAAAATTGAGGTCTGGATCATTAATACTTAAATAACAAGTTGAAAGTATACCAGATTTTTAATACGCCACGTGAATAGTTTGACTTGATAAATGTGATATATGTATTTGCACCAAGGTGCAAGGATCGTATGGTTCAATGTGGCCACTGCACCAGTGGCAACATGTACAAGGAAGTCAGTTTGTGTGTTAGAAATTAATTAGGCAAATGTGGAGATAGAAAATCAAGAATTTCCTTCTGTACAATAGCTTGAGTGTTCATTTTCCTTAACTGGCTCTCAAATTGTGCACTGCTTTTGCAAAAAAAAAAAAAAAAACAACCCAAAACCAAACAAAAAAACCCAAACAAAACCCCCAAACACCCATAATACTGCATTGCATACAAAATTGAATTGACTGTGAGATCTTAAAAACTAACCACATTCTTTTAGCACAGGCATTTGAAAGGATGATGAGTCCAACTGGTCCTGGCCCAAATTCCGGTGTTTCTGTTGAGTGTTCTACTGTTCCACCTTTGGAAGTAGCTCAGATACCGGATAGTGCTAGCTCTCCTTCACCTTCTGCATCATTACCTACACCAGTACTTAAACAGCCTGGTATTGAAGGTATGCTAAATATAGTGTAATAGACCTAACACTTTCTGGATCACTTTGGAAAGAGTTGTTTATCACATCATGGATTCATACCTGATATTGTGCTTTTCTGTGGGAGTTGAAGAGTGGGTGAAGGGACTCAGCTGGAACACTGGAAGGTTCTTACATTCCCCAGTTTTGATGCTCTGTATGAGTTTGATCAAGCCTATTTTAAGTCTCCATTCATCTAACATGTATGTTACTTTTTTAATCATTCTCTGTTTATGTTGTAGTATTTTTGTGTGTGTTGATGCTACTTTCATAACTTCTGTATAGCTTGAAAGATCTCTGGCTTGCATTATCTTTCAGTACAAGCAAAAAGTAGCTGCTAAGGGAAAACTTCCTAGGGAGCACTAGGGATTCTTCTTCTGTGTAAATACAAATGATTAATGGCCAAGTAGTGTCTTTGTTCCACTTTTATTAAACATCTGACCTTCAATAAAAATAAATATTTTAAACACAGCGATGAAGTTATTTTTAGACAGCATTTAATGTCTTCGTTGTGATACGCACTTCATTCTCACCTTATTACAAAAGGGAGGTTGAGGAAATTGACTTCCTTATATAGGAATTGGTAGATTTAACTATAGCATGGCAGCTTCCTCTACAAATATGACGAGTTTTTGCATGAGATTTTTTTTTTCCATGACTGAAGCCTGGCTGATGTCAAACTGTCTGCCTGTACTGGTGCCAGTAAACTGATTCTCTGTATATTTGCTTGGAAAAGGGGCTTAATTTTTATCCTTTCAGCTTTCAGAACAGTACAATAATATGAAGCCAGTGTTGTTTTCTCAACCTGTCCTAGGGCTGTGCCCCAAAGAACAGAGGAGAGTTTGGTTTGCAGATGGGATTTTACCAAATGGTGAAGTGGCAGATACAACAAAACTTTCATCTGGAGCAAGGAGATCATCAGAGGACTTAAGTTCAGTGAACCCTGAGTTGCCAGAGGTGCATACGGTATGAATTAAGAAGCATGTGTAGGTGCATGAATAGCCTCTTGAAATAGTTTTGCTTGCTATTGATGGGGTCCCCTACATACCATAATATGACTTTTGTTTTGCAGCTTTTGGAATCTGAGCTAATATTTGATTATTTTTTGGGGGGTGGCTGTGAAGTCCTTGGGCTGAAATCGTCTGTAGACCATACTTAAAGGAGACCATGTTTGGTTTGGAATATATGTGAGCTTTAAAAATGGTATGGCAGACAATTTTCCAAAACAAGTTCGGGTTTTTTTCCTATGCACCCTTGATTAACTACCTCTATGAGGGTAACCTCAGCCATAGTTCTTAAACCTGCCATTAACAAAATGATTATAGTAGAAATTTGTGTGTTATTTTTTAGGGTTTTTTTCAGTGGCTTGCTATAGTTTGCCTGTTGGGTTAGATTAACCAGAAGTTGCTTAATGCCCTGGAGCACTACGCTGTAGGGTGCAGCAAGATCTGTGTATTGCTTCTAATGTTAACTAATGCTGAACTGACAGGGGGATTGACTTTTTTATAGTAGGTCATATTCATGATGTTGAACTAGTTGCACTTGACAAGAAAAGTCCAAAGAAGTACAAGTTTGTTCTGAAAAGATTTGGAGGGATTCCTCAGCTGGAGCCTCATTAAAATAAAGCAACTCTGAAACACTGTCTCAAGCAGTAACATAAATTCTGTGATTCTGACAGCACTGAATAGTTTTTAAAACAAATTAGTAAGGCTATCAACTGGACCTGATCATTACTGTTTGAGGATCTGAGCAGTTTCCACATGTATAGCATGTAAATCAGCCTGATGTCATGAAGAATAGTGAATGTGACTTCATTTGAACAGGGAAGGTCTGCAGTAAATTGCAGTAATCAAAAGGTAAAGCCTGACTTCCATTTTGGGGAAAGAGTAAGACATTTTCTCTTGCAAAAGATGAGCAATGTCTAAAATTAAAAGCAGCATGGACAAAGTGAGTGGGAAACAATTTGTTGATGGTTCTTATATGCAGCCTCAGAAGCTCAAACAAAACCACTGTACTGCAGCTCTAAAGCAAAGGATGTGCTTCACTGGGTAACGCATTATCCTGAACATGCTGGCAGAGGGTGCTATGGGGGTCAAAAGTATAAAGTGATATGAAACACCAGCAAGCAGATTCATGGGGAAGAAGTCTATTAGAGGCCAAGTTACTCATAGTTTTGGGGGGGGAGGTGTTACTTTTGAGGTTGGTGTATTTTTACTTTTTTTTTTAATGGACTTATTTTATTTTTCTGGCACATGTTGATTCGGAGAAAACTCCAGGAACAAACTTGCCAACAAAGTTTTCTAGTTGACAAGCAGGTATTCTTTATTACGGTGCTGGGAGACACGGGGGATAGCTCCTCCTAACATGTGTCCCCGTATTGCTACACAAGCAGTCCTTATATAGCTACGGAGCATACATACATGTTCATGAGGCTACATATGGATTGTATCATTTTCCAGAAAGTTCCCCGCATGCGTACAAAAATGTGGTGGGGGTCTTTGAGGTTGTTTACTTCTTCCAACTATCTTCATGACTGCTGGCAGCCTTTGCAGCACACGCAGTAGACGCTTATACCAACTTAATCGGTTCGTTAACACCAAAGACATAGTAATCATCCCATCCTCCTGCTTATCAGTCAGTTTAACTGCAGCCTATCCTGGGCCCCTGCCTTTCCAGATACTCCCTATCTTTATGTCCTGTTCTTCTAGCCTGTTTTTCTTACACTCATTTTGAACTGAGGTCATAAAGGCCTAAATTACGTCAACTACAGCAGTTTATCTTGTACAAGAATTGTCAGTATGTTCTCTAGCTGTACTGTATATCTTTTTCTGTATATCATGCATCTCAGTAATTTTCTATTACTACTGTTACAAAGCCATCAAACTTAACATTACTTAAAGTTGATTCTAAAGGTTTATATATTTCATTTTGTAATTTTGTACCTCCCCCTTGTCTCAGTGTATCATCTAAACAGAGGATCTGCTGGAAGCTGACAGGGTACCAGGAGAACTATTAGAGGGCAAGCGTAGGGTTGTTAGGGTTTTTTTCTCGTTGCAATGCGAAGTCTTCCCTATTGAGATAGGATGCAGGTCTAACATACGTGAAAGTTGATAGTGCACATCTTGATTGTTTTGTTTGATATCCTAATGTGCCTATGCTCATAGCTTGTTCACTTTCTCACTTTCTTGGGGGAGCACAGTAGTTTAGACTCCAAACTACGAATTACTCAGGCTGTAAAATCCTAGACTCATCTATTAGCACATGGTATAGAAATAGAAATACATTTGCAGTACTGAAATGCTGATCCAAATGCTGACACATTAGTGATGACAGTGTTCAGTAGATGAGTGGAGAAACAGTAATACTAAACAGATTCCTGGAGGGGTACTTGGTTTGCTGTTGTTTGTCTTGCATTTGACTGTTGTATGCAAAAATGACCAGTCAGCAGCATTCCGATAGGAATTTTGTGTTACCAAACAAATACATTAATGATGCATCTTCACCTTAGGTAGCTCCTAAAGATGGGGAAAAAAGAAAAAAGGAAGATCCAAGAGAGATCTGGTGGGTTTTTTATTATTTAGAGGCAGTGCATTCTCAGAATTTGTGATAAATTTAACTCTGTTTTTCCTTCTTAGGATGCTAGTAATGGAAGTTTAGCTTGTTCTGAGACATGAGTCCATATATTTTTATTTACTGATTTATTCTTCATAGGCTGCAAACCCAGAGGAAGATGACATATTACCTGATGTGTATCCAAAACAGAAGGAAGAAAGTGAAGATATTGCAAAAATGGAGGAATTATGTCCTTCTGTTTCTTCAGATGATGCACAGCAGGCTGTTCCAGGCCAGAGTGAGGTGGTACATAATTATCCATCTGTAATTCTAGAAACTGAAGAGTTTTCTCCTGCTGCGGAAACTGAGAAGACTAGTTCCAGTTCAGTTGATCAGACTACTAGTGATGTGCCTGTTAGTCCTTCAAGTTACAGGGCTCTGTGTGGTGTTGAGAACTGTGTTCGCAAAGAGATCAGCCTTGTTCCTGATGGTGATAAACTGCCACCGCTTCTGCTTGCAGTGGGTGAAAAAGGAAAAGGTAAACTTTGAGAAAATTTAGCAGATGTCTAAATACAAATTTGTGTGTCTATCATTTATATTTTAATACAATTCTAGTAATTCATTTATTTGCTGCATGTTGGATTGTTGGATAATTGAACATGCATTATTAACAAGATCAGTGTATAATCAAAAGAATGCTTGATCACTTAAATGCATTATAGAGTGACTGCTCATTGATGGTAACTAACAGTACTGAAGTATGGATAAGGAGACTGCACAATTAACAATAATGCACAATTAGTCAGTAATTGCCAAATGAATGATAGCCCTAGTTTCTACATTTATTAGAAGTTACTGGTTTATTTTTATACATTGCTGGAATCTCAGGCTAAGCTGTTCATCGGTTAATCTGTAGCTATTTTAAGTTCGAGAATGACTACCACCCTCTTAGGAGGGTGGGACAGCCTTTTTCATCTGCTATGATCTGCAGTTCTTTTTTTTTGGGTGGTTGGTTGACATGTTGAACTAAATAGGATATTAACTCATTTAGATCCTCTAGTGGAAGAACATCCATCTCGCCAAAAGATCACCTTGCTTCTTGTGGAAGGAGGTCCTAATCTGTTAACTTTTATCCTAAATGCAAACTTGCTTGTGAATGTCAAGCTAATAACTTGTAAGTAATGCACATTTTCTATTCCATTGAATCCAGATTTCTTTTTCTGACTATGCGGTAGCTTTACTGTGGTACCTATGTTTTTAATTAAAGATTCTTCAGAAAAGTGCTGGTACTTCTCAACAAATGGACTGCATGCTTTGGGTCAGGCAGAAATTGTCATTCTGTTGCAGTGTTTGCCAGATGAAGAGATTTTTCCTTGTGAAATACTCAAATTTTTTGTTGACATCTACAAGGATGCAATGAAAGGTATGTAATTTTAATGCCTATTTTGTGGTATCTTCTTCCTGATCTCTACAGCAGAATATTATCTTTTTCTTGAAGAATTTTAAGTATCTAGTGATTCTGAAAAAACTGATGTTAGCCTTGGGTTCCAAATCAACAACAGGAAGAAAAGAATTTTAAGTTTCTCTGTTTCGTATATTTCTGTAAATATCCTGCTTGTGGAAGGGGTTTTTTGTTATTACTTAGTCATAATTTGTTGGAGATTCTGGTTGAAAGTCCTCAAGTCTATGATTTAGGGTATCTGTCAATTCGTAGAAGTCCCAAACTCTTACGTATGTATTTGAGGTCTGTTAATCAAATTCACACTGGTGTGTGCCAGAACATTGTACGCTTTAGGATTTTTGGTATTTGTTTGGAGCAGCCTAGTTTGATATTCAAGTTTATTTACTTAGCAAACACAGAGCACTCAGTCTGTGGTTTTAGATGTCTGTCAGACTTTCAGGAAAATGGGAGATACACCCTGTAGCTTGCAAGTCTCTGGGAGACCATTGGGTGTCAGAATAGTTTTCTTGACACTAATATATTACTTCATATGTGCAAAAACTCTGTCCCTCTTTCTACAGGAAAGTTAATAAGAAACATGGAAAACATTACTTTTACTGAAAACTTTTTCAGTAACAAAGACCATGGAGGATTCCTGTTTTTTTCGCCAACTTTTCAGAAACTTAATCATCAGATCCTACCAGATCACCCATTTCTTTTTGGTGTTCTCATCCATAAGCTGGAAATACCCTGGGCAAAAGTTTTTCCTATCCGTTTAATGTTGAGACTGGGAGCAGAATACGGGGGTAAGTTTCTTAACACTTTAAAATACCTGTATAAATATAAAATTCCCTTTGGAAAATACACAGTTTTTAGACAAGTAAAATATTTAAAATCTTCTTTGCAGTATTTTATATGACAAGTGTGTAAGACTTATGTTTCATACATGGGAGCCACCTGCTGAGACACTTGAGAATTTACATTGTCCTGCTAGACTTGGTGTCATCTTTTTTCTTCAGCTGATAAGAAAGCTAAAAAAACAAAACTGACATTAGTAAAGTACCAAAATCTGACTTTTGTTGTCATAGGAGAAAGGTTTGAAGGAAAGTTCACAGGCTCAGTTTATGATTCTGGAAAATTGGTTTCTTTGAATTAAATTACTGAAATTGACCATGTTGGCAAACACTACTGCTTCATACAATGAATATGGATGTTCATTACTTAAAAGCTAACTTACTAATTAACACATTTAAAATCTCTAGGCCTGTGAAAATACAGGAGGCATTCTTTCCAAGTGAGGTGGATGGAGAGCGTGTAAATGTGCACCACCATATGTTGTACAGTGACACAGCCTCCACATGGGGATTACTTTCCACACTCTGTTGCAGGCTGATGTGTGCATTTTCTGCTTTTTTGTGAATCAGCAAGATTCACACTGACTCTGCTCCAGGCTTACCAAAGGAAAGTGCTTACATAGTTTCCCATGGCCCTGAAGAACTTATAAAGCTAGCTTGAGCAAGACCTGAAAGGAGATACCATTTTAAATGCCTTCTAAAGTAGCTTGTTTGCCTGCTTGAATAACACAGGCAGATAATTTAGCAATATAAGTGCGGTTTCATTTCCTGTGGCACTTGTGGTGCTTATGATTTAGAGAGCAAGAGTTCAGATAAGGTGCAGTCAGCAGCAGTTGCTTAAGTGCAGTGAATGTCAAAAATGTATCCTATACAACCTTCCTCACCTGAATGCATTTTTGATAAATAAGCTTGCCATTCTAGAAGCTGTGAGTCCATAAATATATATCACTCGCTTATTTATAGATTTCTTGAGTCAGTAGTACATTTCTGCTGGCCTGGTTTCTGTCTCCACATTGGCAAGGGTGGTAGCTTCTCTGTTATTCTTTCCCTTAATGAACTACTTGTCCTTTTTTTTTTTCCTTTTTTTACTAATTCTGCATTGTGATCTCACAATTTTGACGTCGCTGTGCTGCTTGGTTTGGTTTCATACTGTGGTCTGTGATTTTTTGCATTTCAGTGCCTTCCCTAGGTTCCCTCTCCATGTGCTTCACATTGCAGCCATGGGGACATCAAAGCATGTTACTTTGTATGAACATCCTCACTCACTCTATTCTTGATTATCAGTACTAAGTGGTACCTCACTTTGTATTATGACATTAACACAAAAGCAGATGTTAACCTGTATGGTATTCTTATTCAAGCAACTACAAACCCTTTGCAATCTCTCCAGAAGCCGATGACCCAAAGACTGAAGCTGGGATGTTTCCACCCAGATCACCAATTGCAAGAAACATAGCTGACAAAACATATGAAAGCAGCAACAAGTCTCTGCCACAAAATTACTGGCACTAGGAGAGTGATTCCATGCAATGGCACTGCAGGAGGATTTAACCTTGGGTGGGGAACAGTCTGGCTCTGGGTCCTTTGGCTGATCAGGTGCTGAGATTAAGAAACATGGGCTATAGCTGAAAATAAGTACTTGGATTAGCAAATTTTACAGTTGTTGATGAGTAAACATGACCTCTTCTTTTTTTCTGCCCTGACTGTAGCATATCCTACTCCAATAGTAAGTTTCAGGCACCGGAAGCCACTCTTTGGTGAGATTGGACACACAATTATGAATCTGCTTGTTGTGAGTAAATGTTTTATTCTCTTCCATTTGTGTTGTAATTTAGATTATGTAAGTTATTGTCGAAACTCTGTTCTTGAAAGCAGAATTATTTTTGCCAAAGTAAAGGGTTGGTATATTTTTTTTCTCCATACCTGACTTGAAATTTACCAGATTAGGTAAGAAGTGAGTTAGAAAAGCTGCATCTCTCATGTTCTATTGCTGTGTATCACTTCTGGCAGTAAAAATGGTTTTAAATGAATTAGAAAAACGTTGACATTTTCACTGAAGTGTAGTGATTATTGTTCATTTGCATTTTTGTCTTACAAACATTGGTTTGGTGCAGGAAGTCTAGTCTTCTGACATCTTTCTTCACTTTTTAAAAGTATTTGAGAGGTACATGCTGTGGTCTCACTGTAATAGTGATTACTGTCACACAAGCTTAATCTTACCACATTAACCAGAATGACGGTCTTATGCAAAGAAGTTTTGGGAAAATCATCAGACTAAGCCAAGTCTGGAATTTGTGCCATTCCCCGAGGAGGCTTTTCTTCTGTTACTCAAATAATTTGATTTAAACTTTCAGTATGCCTCTACTCCTGACCAGAGACCCTCCTGATACTTACATGAAACTTGTCTTCAATGCTATGATGAAAAATCCTGTAAGGCTATGGGAGGAACTGCATGTATTATTTAGGTGATTACTAAATCCTCTTTTAGGAGCCAGAAGACCATTAGAGCAGAGTCTTCGGTCCCTCTTTCGTATTTGCCACTGTTGTTATATAATTCCATAAGGTATCAGAGGAGTTGCATGATCTGAAAAAGTGAGTTTCAGTGGAGGAATCTTACACTTTCATTCGATGAGCCAGCTCCCTACCTGATTGGTGAAGTGCCAGTACCAGAGTGGCATCTTCAGACTTCAAAGAATCTTAGACTTGTGGAATGGTTTGGGTTGGAAGGGACCTCTGAGATCACCTAGTTGTAGTCCCCCTGACATGGGTAGGGACACCTTCCACTAGACCAGATTGCTTCTGGCAGAGGAAGAAATAAAAATCAGTGCATATTCAACATGTAAATCAATGAATTAGAGTTGTAGAGGACAGGGTGTGGAAAGTAGTCTAGATAGGGGCTTCCACGCTTTGATTTTCTGACAGAGAAGGAGGGTGCTGAGGGTGTTTTCTTACCTAAAACACTCTGAGATCCTAATGTGTATGAAGTAGCTATAGTCTAAATCATAGAATCATAGAACAGTTAGGGTTGGAAAGGGCCTTAAGATCATCTAGTTAAAACCCCCCTGCCATGGGCAGGGACACCTCCCGCTAAACCAAGGCTCTGTCCAATCTGGCCTTGAATACCGCCAGAGATGGAGCATTCTCAACTTCCCTGGGCAATACATTCCAGTGCCTCACCACCCTTACACTAAGGAATTTCTTCCTTATATCCAATCTAAACCTCCCCTGTTTAAGTTTGAACCCATTACGCCTTATCCTCTCACTACAGTCCCTCATGAAGAGTGCCTCCCCAGCATCCCTATCAGATATCCTATCCCCATCCCTTCAGATACTGGAAGGCTGCTAGGAGGTCTCCACACAGCCTTCTCTTCTCCAGGCTGAACAGACCCAACTTTCTCAGCCTAGCTTCATATGGGAGGCGCTCCAGTCCCCTGATCATCCTCGTGGCCCTCGTCTGGACTTGTTCCAACAGTTCCATGTCCTTTTTATGTTGCGGACACCAGAACTGCACACAGTACTCCAAGTGAGGTCTCACAAGAGCACGGTAGAGAGGCAGGATCGCCTCCCTCAACCTGCTGGGCATGCTCCTTTTGATGCAGCCCAGGATAAGGTTGGCTTTCTGGGCTGCAAGAGCACCCTGAAGCTGGCTCGTGTTCATTTTCTCATCAGCCAGCACCCCCAAGTCCTTTTCCACAGGGCTGCTCTCAATCTCTTCTCTACCCAACCTGTAGCTGTGCCTGGGAATGCTCCGACCCAGGTGTAGGACCTTACACTTGGCTTGGTTAAACTTTGTGAGGTTGGCATCAGCCCACCTCACAAGTGTGTCAGGGTCCCTCTGGATGGCATTCCTTCCCTCTGATGTATCAACTGAACCACACAGCTTGGTGTCATCTGCAAACTTGCTGAGGGCGCACTCAATCCCACTGTCCATGTCACTCACAAAGATGTTGAACAAGACACCAGTCCCAACACTGACTCTTGAGGGACACCACTCGTTACTGGTCTCCAGCTGGACATTGAGCCATTGAGCACAACTCTTTGCGTGCGGCCATCCAGCCAGTTCTTTATCCACTGGGTGGTCCACCTATCAAATTGATGTCTCTCCAACTTAGAGACAAGGATGTCATGTGAGACAGTGTCAAACGCTTTGCACAAGTCCAGGTAGATGACATCAACTGCTCTACCCCGTCCATCAGTTCCATAGCCTCATCACAGAAGGCCACCAGATTGGTCTGGCAGGATTTCCTCTTAGTGAAACCATGCTGGCTGTCACCAACCACGTTCTTGTTTTTCATGTGCCTCAGCATGCCTTCCAGGACAATCCGCTCCAGGATTTTGCCAGGCACAGAGGTGAGGCTGACTGGTCTGTAATTCCCCGGCTCATCCATTTTCCCCTTCTGGAAAATGGAGGTTATATTTCCCTTTTTCCAGTCGTCAGGAACTTCACCTGACTGCCATGATTTTTCAGATATGACGGACAGATAGATTTCATCAGGTTCCACGTACTTGTGCACATTCAGGTTCTTAAGATGGTCTCGAACCAGATCCTCCCCCACAGTGGGCCAAAGGTCTTCATTATCACAGTCCCTGCGTCTGCCTTCCAAGGCCTGGGTGGTGTGGTCGGAGCATTTGCCAGTGAAGACTGAGGCAAAGAAGTCATTGAGAACCTCAGCCTTCTCCAAATCCAGGGTAGCCAGTTCTCCTGATAGCTTCTGGAGAGGGCCTACATTGTCCCTAGCCTGTCTTTTATTTGCAGTGTACCTATAGAATCCCTTCCTGTTATCCTTAACATCCCGAGCCAAGTTTAATCCTAAGTGGGCCTTAGCTTTCCTAACCTGGTCCCTAGCTTCCCGGACAACATCCCTGTATTCTTCACTGGCCGCCTGTCCTCGCTTCCACCTTTTATAAGCTTTTTTCTCTCAAAGTTTCCTCAGCAGCTCCTTATCCATCCAAGGAGATCTCCTGGCCCTCCTGCAGCACTTCCTTCTAGTAGGGATGTATCGCTCCTGAGCTTGTAGCAGGTGATCCTTGAATATCAACCAACAATCTTGGGCTCCCCTGCCCTCTAGGGCTATATCCCATGGAACCTTACTAAGCAGGTTCCTGAAGAGGCAAAGTCTGCTGTCTTGAAGTCCAGGGCAGTGAGCTTGCTGCACGCTCTTCTCACTGTCCTGAGGATCTTGAGTTCAACCATCTCTGATCA
The DNA here is from genome assembly GCA_017639245.1 of Myiopsitta monachus. NCBI lineage: Eukaryota > Metazoa > Chordata > Aves > Psittaciformes > Psittacidae > Myiopsitta > Myiopsitta monachus. Next base: position 73,271,464 of record CM029941.1, read on the forward strand.
CTGCAGTCAAGGCTGCCCTGGAGCGTCACATTTCCAACCAGCTCTTCCCTATTGGTGAGGACGAGGTCAAGCATGGCACCTCTCCTTGTCGCCTCCTCTGTTACTTGCAGAAGGAAGTTGTCTTCCACACAATCGAGGAACTTCCTGGATTGCTTGTGCTGGGCTGTACCATCCCTCCAACAGATATCAGGGTGGCTGAAGTCCCCCATAAGAACAAGGGCCTGTGAGCGTGAGGCTGTTCCTGTCTGTAGAGTGCTTCATCCACCGAGTCTTCTTGGTCAGGCGATCTGTAACAGATCCCCACAGTAATGTCTTCCATCGCTGTTCTCCCTTTAACCCTGACCCACAAACTCTCTATTGACTGCTCACCTGTCTCTAGACAGAGTTCCATACTCTCTAGCCTATCCCTAACATAAATAAGAACTCCCCCTTCCCGCCTACTGGGCCTGTCTTTCCTAAAGAGCCTGTAACCTTCCATTCCAACACTCCAGTCATAGGAGCCATCCCACCATGTTTCTGTGATGCCTATGATCTTAAGGTCCTTTCTAACCCTAACTATTCTATGATTCTATGATTATATCATACCCCCATAGATGCGCACGCATCTTTAATTCCTCTTGTTTGTTCCCCATGCTAACGGGCATTTGTGTAGAGGCATCTGAGCTGAGCTCCAATTGAAGCGGCTCATTGGCTGGAGCAGCTGGAATATCTCTACATTGCTCTGAACATTTACTATAGGTGCTGGCAAGTGACTGGGTGTGTTGGGATGGAATGATGCCCCCTCCCCCAACACATCTAGTTTAAAGAATCCTTGACGAATTTGGCAAGCCTCCTACCAAATCCACTCTTCTCTTTCTTTGTCAGACCAGCTCCACCAGCCCCCAGTAGACCTGGCCTACAAAATCGAGTCCCATGTTCTAGATACCCAAACCCCTGGCTATGGCACTGCTGTTCAACCATTTATTAACCTGACCAATCCTCCTAGCCTTTTTAAGTTCCTCCCCTGTATCCTGGAGAATTGACAAAAAGACAATCTGAGCTCCAGATCCCCTAACCACCTCTCCCAGAGCTATGTAGTTCCTCTTTATGTTCTCCGGGCTACTGCTGTCTATATCAGCAGCACCCACATGGATCACTAGAAGCGGGTAATAGTCAGTGGTACCAACTAGAGCAGGCAGCTTCTCTGCAACATCCCTGATCCGAGCCCCTGGTAGGCAGCACACCTCCCTTGAGACTGGGTCAGGCCGACAGATGGGTGCCGCTGTTCCTTTCAGAGTAGAGTCCCCTACTACTACAGCCCACCGCTTTTCCCTGGCAGCACCAGTAGTGATCTTCTTTACCAGTGCATCAGCCGGTTGTTCCTGGTGGGAGTGCGGTTCCTCATCAGCCCCCTGCAGGACAGCACAGCGGTTCTGGGTGGGGACAACAGATTTAGGAGGAGGCCCCTTGCTTTTAATTGTCCTCTTCTTCCATTTTTTGTTGTTTTTTTCTGTTACTGTTTCCCAGCTTCCTGGGTTAGCAGCCTCCTTTCCTGCATGAGTGGCGGTAGGCGCTTGAGGCCCCTGCACAGTCTGGTCCTGGAGCAAGCAGAACTGCTTCCTCTCAGCTACCCTAACACCTTTCAGCCTAGTAACAGTGTCCCGCAGCTCAGACACCTGCTGCAGGATGGCCTCCACCAGGGAGCACAGAGTGCGGCCCTGCCCATTGTGCACCCTCCCCTCAGGAGACCAGTGCAGGCACTCTCTACACCTGGAGTTTTGCACTGCAGCCTCCCTTCTCATCTGCTCTGTCTGAGTGCCTACGCTGGCCACTGCCGAGGCAGCCAGAGCTCCCTGTCCGGGCCCTGGTCATACAGCGAGTGCTCACCATCCTGCTCGCCTGCCCACGCGAACTGCCGGGCAAACTGCCTTGAACCTGCCCTGCTCACCACTCCCTGGGGCAGGTTTTTACCCAGTCAGAGTTGGTGCCGCCCCCTCTGAGTCAGCTGCTCACAGCCACTGAGCTGCTGCCTCCTGGGCAAGCCCTGTCAGGGACTTGAGGCTCCCTCGGTGCCTGTTGCTGTGCCTGTTGCTGCGCCTGTTGCTGCGCCTGTTGCTGCTCCGAGTTGAAGCTCCTGGATGCCGAGCCTACCCCCCCTCCGATCAGGGGCTGCAGGCGTCCCCTCTCGAGAGTTACCTTGTCAGTGCTATTGATTTGTTAATATAGTCACAAAGATACCCTTCTCATACGTTACAGTAGGAAAAAAATGATCATTAAGTCTTCAGTCACCCTCAACATCATTATTCTGTAGAGTCTTAGAGATATATGAAAAGTACTTCTATCAAGGTGGTATTTGTTATAAAAGGTAAGGAAATGATACCTTATTGTCAGCTAACATAAAAACTTTGTCTGTTACAGGACCTTAGAAATTACCAGTATACTCTGCATACCATAGACAACCTGTTTGTTCATGTGGAAATGGGTAGAAGCTGTGTTAAAATACCGCTAAGGAAGTACAATGAGGTGGGTAAAACCATCCTGATTAGCTGTCTAATCCAAACTGCTTTAGTCATTATTTTTTGTATAAAATCTGTCAGATCCTTAACATGAGCTTTATTTTCTTTTAAAAGGGGGGCTGTTCTTAGAGGCTGTAATGTTTGTTTTATTCTGTAATCAGTTTCTAGGCAGTTCTGCAGGTGAATTCTCCATTTGATAGCTGCTTTCTAGATTACTTTGAAGTTCAAAGAGTTTATTGCACAGAAAATAGCAATGAGGTGTAAGCATGTGATGGGGGAGAGAGAGCATGAAATAATGTGAGCATGCATTTCCTCCTTCCTGGATATGTTAAAAAGTGTATGGTGATGAATGAAAAGGTGAGCTTTAGGAGAACTCTTAAATGCTGAAAACTCAACAGTACAAAATCTTTTAGTATGTGTTTTCAAGCATTCTTTCTTACACATTTCCTGATGATGGTGTTTTGCTTAAAACTTAAATAAAATAAAAAAAAATTAAGAAAATAAAACAAAAACCACACAAACCCCATAAATTTTTCTTGCCACTCTACTTTTTTTCAATTTGTTTACTTTTGCTTTAACAAAAAAGCAAACCCTGAACAGTAGACTGCATGAGGCTTAATGCATATTTTAGCCTTGAGGCCAGCAAAATCCCTACAGCTGATACTCTGCCCAGCAGTACTCAAGACTTACTCATCTTTCTCAACTGAAGTGGTATTTTTGATCATGCTTAGTGTTTTTCCAGTTAGTCATGGCAAATTGTGTTGTTCAAATGCTCTAGAATTAACTAAGTGAATAATTCTTCGGATTTGTTTTGAGAGCTGGGGGTTTCTTATGTCTTGTACTTAGATGAGTACTGCAAAGTGAGATTTGTCAGTTTAATGACAGATTTTATATCAACAGGTAATGAAGGTGATACATTCTTCTAATGAACATGTAATTAGTATTGGAGCAAGTTTTAATACTGAAGCAGATTCTCACTTGGTGTGTGTGCAGAATAAGCATGGCCTCTATCACACACAAGCAATCAGTGCTACTGGACATCCCAGGAAAGGTAAGCTGTCTGGTTTGGCTTCTGAAGAAAAATCACATTCCTAAAACAGGAATTGACCAGTAGGGCTATACTTCTACATCTCCAGTGCCAGCAACTTCTGTGCTTCCTTGTAAGTAAGCATAGTTACTTACAGTGTTCTTGTTTAAAGCACACTGTGTAACTAACAAATTTATGCAAAGGTTTGTAGCAGTTTGTATCTTTTCTTTCAGTTGCTTTTGGTACTACTGAAATGATCTAAACTTTAGGGATACCTTCTGTAAATAAATCTAAAAGTTGAATGGCACATCCTTTCTGAAGGACAAAACCCCCTTCCATCCCACTCAAAAAAAAAACTAAAAATAAAAACATCCTACCACTTTCTTCAACCATATATACAGAACTTTAATTCATACAGAACTTTTTTTGGCTTGCCTGTGTTGACTGTATGCACTCACAAAATAAGTTAGGAAAGCTGGTCTTTGTTGCTAAGATCTGATTTGAGAAAATTCTTCTAATAGAGAGTTATATTTCATATCATTCTGTCAGTAAGGGATTTCTATTAACACTGTCAGTATACTAATACCTTTTTCCCCCGCCTTTTTTAAAAAGGAATACAAGTTAAGTGTAAGTGATGACAAACTTGAGTGATACAAAATAGTACTCACTGTGTTCCTACTTTTTCTAGTTACAGGTGCAAGTTTTGTGGTGTTTAATGGAGCCCTAAAAGCATCTTCAGGATTTTTAGCTAAATCCAGTATAGTTGAAGGTAATAATTTTGTTCTGTGTGGTTTCTTCTTAAGAGAACTTGAAAAAAATAAATGCATAAATAAAAAAGAGGCAGCAGTTTTTGCAAGATCTTAAGATCTTTGTTCCTCAATAAGATAAGCTTTTTATTTTCAGGATTTTTGGCTTTGTCGAAAACCTACTGCAAACAAATGCTGTATAAAAAGAATACATGCTAGTTCACTTCTAAAAACATAGAATCACAGACTGGTTTTGGTTGGAAGGAACCATAAAACTCACGCAGTTCCAACCCCCTGCCACAAGCGGGGACACCTTCCAGTTGACCAGGTTGCTCCAAGTCCTGTCCGACCTGGCACTGAGCACTGCCAGGGATGGGTCAGCCACAGCTTTCATTGACATACTGTTGAAATAGACATACTGACACAGAAATGCAAAATCTTTGAAGATTAACCTAATATTGATCTTCTAGCTTTAATTATATTGCCAAGAAAGGTTTTCATTACTTCCTCTTTCACATAATTAGTTCACACCATTTCATTCACACTTTTTAGTGTGGTGGTTGTGGGATGCCATCCATTTGATGTTCATTTGTTAATGAGGAGAGGGTTGGTCCCACTAGAGTTTAAGCTACGATTCTACTAAAAAGCTGTGCTGCTCTTTCTTGTAGATAAGTTGGAATTTTAACTCTTTTTCTAGATGGACTAATGGTACAAATAACGCCAGAAACAATGGAAAGCCTACGTGAGGCGTTAAGAGACAAGAAGGACTTCAAAATAACTTGTGGCAAAACGGATACAGGAGACATGAAAGAATATGTAGATATTTGCTGGGTGGAAAATGAAGAAAAAACAAACAAAGGGTAAATGTATTAAACATCTTAGAGAGTTCTTGTGCGCAGTTTTCAAATACCTGTCTTTAATTTCTTGAAATGATCTAAGGTGTTTTTATTGAGAGAAAGTATTAACACTGAAATGTGAAAGGGGATAGAATGGTGAAGTACCTTCAGTCCTCTAGATGTCATTAACAGAACAATTCTGCTTGTGGTTTAGCAAAATTTATTACTGTTTTCTGTGTTTGGGAAGTCTGTGGGAAAAGTGTATGAGTCGTCAGTTTCCTTTTGTAAGTCCTCTATGAAATCAGTAATCAGTTTGTGTGAGAATGAATTAATCCTTTTTAAACTTCCTTACTGGCGGGAGGTTGGAAGCGCATAGTACTGTCCTTGGCGATTCACTGCTTGGAATGCCAGCATTCAACAAATCAAAATGAGATATAAGGCATCTTTATTGCATGTGATTTGAATGCTTGTACCTTTATGTAGCTTCAAACTTCGGTTATACATCACTAACTCAAAACTTGTCTCAAGTGTTTTTTGAGGCCACAAGCTTGACTTGGCATGCCTTTTTCTGTGGCTTCTCTGACCAATTAGAACAAACAGTGGCTTTATCAAAGATGTTTATAGCTTCTTAAACCTGTAAGATTAGGTTTTTGTTAAGTGTTGCATCCAATTATGATACTTTTTTTTGAGGCATCTGTGTTTTCATAATGCAAGTCCTGTATTACATTTGGTTGTGAAGCCATTTAAGTAGTCTTCAAGGACTATTGCTAATACATGAAATAATAAGCGTTATCTCATACAAGATATTGAATATAAATCATATAATGTTGTTTTAATTACTAACCATGCTGTTATCTTCCATAGAATTTTAAGCCCAGTTGATGGAAAATCAATGGAAGGAACTCAGAGTGAGAAAGTACCACAAGGCAGAGACTTTCAAAGAGAGGGAAAAGTCATGAAGTGTACTGAAGTTAGTAAGCTGTGTTGTTCTTGAGCCTTTTTGCTACTTCTTTGAATAGTTTGAATGGTAAAATGATCACACTAAGTGATACTATAAAGAAACAAACTTATAAGCTGTATAGTCATACTGATAGGCATAATGTTCCCCATAGCTTTTTGATAAGGGCATCAAAAACATCTACCTAATTTTTCTCCTTTGAAAAAGATTAAAAGCATCGATAATGTTATAAATAGATAATCCAGATATTCTGCTGGTCACTCAAGTGTTTTGAGTCAATAGATGGAATACTGGAATATTTTGCCAGGAAACAAGTGTTACAGCTTGCTCTGTTCTGCATTACATGTAAACATAATTATTCTTTTATATTTATATATTTACATATTTTTATGTATATATTTATATTATTTTGTAATATAACAAGGCTGCTGACTGTTCTTTTCCTTTCTGTAATTTCAGGTACACTATTTTCTAAAAAACAGTATCTCCAGTCCTGTTCCTCACCAGTTTACTAAAGAGATCGCTATTGCCTGCAGTACTGCTCTTTGCCCACACCTTAAAACTTTAAAAAACAACGGGATGAGTAAGATAGGCCTAAGAGTTTCTGTTGACTTGGATATGGTAATCTTCCAATTTCTATTGCAGACACTCCATTTCAAATTACGTATCTTTCTTGTAAAGATATTGGGTCTCTGAATGCTTTTAGGTTTTTGCCCTTTCCCAGGACCAGACTGAGGATGAAATTTGATGATGAAATTTCGTGCAGAAGCTGTCTTAATGACTAGGTTTTTTTTTGAAAGGAATAATCCTGTTTCCTTATTCTGCTGAAATTCCCGAATAGCTGCTTGCAGTAAGCTGTCAGTCCTTCCCTAGTTCTAACTCCATCTGGCACTTATCTGTCTCCAAGGTGAGTTTAGGGAATCACAGCTAATTTTCTGATGCTTTCCGTGAAGTATGTAGGATTTTGCTGATTTTACTGCCTAAAATAGTTCAGTAAGGATATTTGCACCAAGATCTATACTGCAGAAAAGGATGGGTCTGCCTGTCTGAAGGTGGCGGAGAGAGCAGGCAAGGCTACACAGTGTAGGATGCCCTTCAGAAGTAGTTCAGATCCTTTTCTTCTCTGTCACACCTCCTTTTTTGAGAGAAGGTGGAAATACAGTCCTGAAAATGTAGTTTTCAGTGGTATATTTTGAAATTAATCTGCTGGTAACTGTGATACTGGGATATAATCAGATTGCTTTTGGACATCAGAATGAAGCAACATGGGACATGCAACATGTATGATCCTGTAGACCCTGGGGAGATCTTGCTCGTCTTTCTCTTCAAGACTTACTGGTTGTGACTGACCTCAAAACCCATTCACCTGCCGGTCTTCAAATGTTATTTTGGCACTTCATGCTAGCCAAAATACTCTTTACCAAGAAACTACAAAACTACACTTTTTGTGTCGGCTTGTTAATACAGAATGTGTTAATATCAACATTAATATGTTTTCCTTATAGGTTGAGTACTTAGCTGGATCCGGAGGTCACCTTCTTCCACAGGAGTATCTGAATGAACTGGACAGTGCTCTGATTCCTGTGATTCACAGTGGAGTGTCAGATCCTACAAGTCTACCATTGAAAATGGAGTTAGTATTTTTCATTACAGAGCATCTGTTTTGATTAGGTTGATTGCAGGCAATACTCTGATTTGCTAGATCTGAACACCAAAGTTACAATGCTACAAACACTAAAAATGTTAAAGTTCTAAACCTGTTATGTCTTAATAGTTTTTCAAACTGTTTTTTAAACCCTCAAATCCTCTCTGGTTACTTTACCACAAAAGATGACTTGTTTGTAATGTTTCCTAAAGATCTGAAAATTTACACTTAATACATGTGCAAAAGAGGGCAGGTTTTATTACCTCTTTACACAGCTGTAGCATTTACTATGTTTAGTGTAACTTTAAGCCATACTATCTTGCCCCTTAAGCTCAGATAAATGCATTACAGAAAATTGCTATGGCTACACCTTATCTCTGCAGCATCTGCTTTTCCATGTGCAAGTGAGCTAAACCACTGAAGTAAAAGCTGGCACAAAACTCCTTTCTTGCTGTTTGAGATTTAAATGTGAGATGTTCTGCAGCTCACTGCAGACTTCGTATGTGGGCGCCTTCTGACAGCGGTTTGTGGCCTGCATGAGGAGGAATTTCACAGGTATGTTTATGAAATCTTCATAGTTGAAGTCCTTCACATCAGGATGTTACGCTGGTGCTTCAGGAACATATGTGCTGAATTAATTTTTTTTTTAATAGATTAACTGATTTCTCTCTTGTGTTTATAAGGATTTGCCTAACTTGAATGGATGCTATTTTTATAAATACTTTTTTTTTTCTTTACTCTGTGTTCAGAACTCCTGATACAATTTGACTATTCAAGGATTACTAAAAAAAAGAGATTACCCTTGAGTAATGTATATGCAGCAATAAATCAGACAAGAATTCTGCAATGTGTTTTCTGCTTGATCTACTGCATTGCCACTTCTTAGTAGCCACCTTTACTTTCAGGGAGAATAGATTTATTAAGTGTGGATTTTCATTAACAGATTGATTTTTTTTTTTTTTTTTAAATTTTATTTTTTTTAGTATACCTGAGGTTCTTGCATAGGATGTATTTTTGATACTGGGTCATTAAGATCTATTTATGTAGTTGTAATACATTTGTAATTTGTACTGAGGTTCAGAGAACCATAGTGGGTTTTGGTAACTGTCACACAACTGTTCATTAACAACAGAACCAAAATTAAATATAAACAAGATCTATATTGTTTTCTGTAAAAATGGTGGCACAGTTTTCTAATGAGGATATTGAAGCTTTGATGCCTTCTTGATGCTAAAAAGGGGATATTTTATGTTTTTGTATCAAAAACAGTTTGTAACTTGACCTAATCTGCTCTGCTGTTACCTGTGCTTTAAAGTACTGGTTTTAGAAAGGTTCAGGCTTCACGATCTTACCCTGGTGGAAGCTGAGGCTGCAGTCAAGCTGATTAATGCAACCTCTGCAGAGAAACTGCAGCTTTGGGGAAGACCTGAAGACCACACCAGGAACAAAACCTGTCCCAGCATGAAAACAAGCAGCATCGAGGCGGTTGAGGCGAGGCTGGGGGGTGGCCAGGCCAGGGGGACTGTGTCCATCCTGAGGGGATACATAAGGCAGCTGCCTCCTGCTGCTCACTCTGTGCTAACTTCTTTCAAGTAGTGATCAATAAAGTTCACTAAAATGCTTGATACCTTGCATGTTAGTTTTGTTGTGCTGGGTTTTTTTTAAATAATAAAGACCACTTTTGGGGGGCACTATCCTGTCTTTGAAAGCCTTTTTCCCCAGAAAGCTACATAGAATCATAGACTGGTTTGGATTGGAAGGGGTATTAAAGCTCATTCACTTCCAGTCCCCTGCAACAGGCAGGGACACCTTCAGTAGTCCAGCTTGTTCCAAGCCCTGTCCAGCCTGGCCCTGACACTGCCAGGGATGGGGCAGCCACAGCTTCTCTGGGCAACCTGTGCCAGGGCCTCACCACCGTAATTCTATTTCTGGGCATTTCGAGGCATCCAGTTTCTAGGAAACACCTGCAGCATGGCCCAGTGGCCTTGCCAAGCCAGCATCACCCTGTTATCAAAGGAGTGACTTATTAACAGGTGGACAGCCTGCCCAGAGCTGGGCACAGACTGTGTCTTTAAAGACACTGGCGCTGAGAATGCAGCTGAAAACACTCCAGGGTCTGTGCCAGCTGCCTCTAGGCCTTGCAAACAAAAATTCTAGAACAATTACAGTCTGTTGTCTTCGGGTGTCCTGGGTTAGTTACCATTGCTGGGCAGGGCAGGGCTGGGCAGGAGCAGATAAAGACAAATTGAATCTGGCCATGGATATCAAAGACTAGAAGAAGGGCCTCTATAGTACATGGGTGACAAAAGGAAGATGGGAAAATGTGGGCCCATTGCTGAGCAAGGCAGGGGACCTGGTTACGCAGGAGATGAAAAAGGCTGAGGTACTGAATATCTTCTGTGGTGGTGAAAATGGATCAGACACTTAGTGTGTGAACAAACTCTCCAAAGCAGAAAACAGCCTGAGGCATTCACAAGATCTCTGTGGTTTTTCCTTTTTTCATTGAGCAGAGGGAGTTCCAAGTTACTCTACAGTTGTAGCAGGTAGGAAATATCTTTGCAGACAATGCTGTGATGTTGTGGAAAGTCCATGTTTCCTAGCTACCAAAGCACCTTGCAAAGATACCTCTAAGTTTCACTTTTTTATTCCTTCTGATTCAAATTTGACATACCCTACTGAAATGGACAGGAATTATCAAAGACAACAAATTAAGAACTATGTACATGGATTCACAAAGAAATGTTGCTCTGTTTCCTTTTTCTTTTCTCTGTTTTCTTCCATCTGTTTATCTGCAACTTCCAAAACTTACTTGGAGGCTTCTTGCCTTGCACAAGAGACCATGAAGCTGCTCACTAACAAATGCTGAGGAATTTTATAACCAACCAAATTTGTATCCAATTCTTCAGAAAAAGTCAGGTCCAAGACTTTTCCAAGGAAATGTAGACACAAATTAATTTGAAGCCAACCCATCTTTCTCTCTGCTTTTGTGACAGCCTGTGTGGGAATTCTACCTGTTCCTGGCTTCAGAACAGTTTGGACAATCACCATGGGATGATTTTTCCATTGCAGTGAGATTTATTTTTTATTACAGGGAAACATTCAAGCTGACTGCAGAAAGCCACATTAAATCCAATGCATATATAGACCTTGCTGCTCAGAGTAACCTCGTGCCCATTCAGAAGGAGGAAACCCAAAGCAGGGTCTTCACCTGACTTTTTTGTCAGTCCTTCATAGTATGGAAGAATTAATTCTACTTACCCAAATGACCGAAAGAGCTTTACACATTTCTAAGATGGGAATGCAAATAGGGACAGTTTGATCCAGCTAGAGTCCAGGCCTCCTGAGTACAAAGCCAACAGCCTTATTAACCAGATTATACTGCTTACTTTGAAGTTGGCAGATAAAAAGTAAACCAAGCCACCCACTCTGGGATCATCCTCAAGTGTCCCTCTGCACTCCAGCTCCAAGCACAACCTGCAGTGCTCCAGACTGCAGCACAAGTCAGTGAATCTACATCCAAGGAAGCTGTCCTGGCACAATGAATGCTACAGTGATAGGCACATTCCCTACAACTGAGCCTTCACCATTTATTCCAGCCTGTAAATGCAATAAAAATGAACATAATCCACAACTCAATTATATCATAAGAAGTAAAATAAAAGTGATTTTAAGTGTAGCTCTCTTACTCAATACAGGGGGCTGTGCTTTCATTCACAAATGTTTCAAACACAAATCATGCAAGTACTCTTCTTCTTCAATAGTTATTTAAGAAACCTAAGCTCCCTTTTTTTGTATCTCTTTTCAAGCCTTAATGGAAAATTCAAGAATGTGCTCTTGAAAGAATCTGTGCTCCTGCTGAGTGTCATGTGCCACAATACATGTTATTGACTATGCTGAGCCACCTTGTGTTACTGACTCATGGCTGAGTCAAGACCTACTGGTCAAACTAAAGGGCAAGAAGGAAATGCACAGGCAGTGGAAGCAGGGACTGGTATATCCTAGGAAGAGTGTAAGGACGCAGCCCAGTTGTGCAGAGATGGGGTCAGGAAGGCCAAGGTGGAGCTGGAGCTGAACTTGAAAAGGGATGCAAAGAATAACTAAAAGGGCTTCTACAGGTATGTCAGGCAGAAAAGGAAGGTCAAAGAAAGTGTGCCCCCATGATGAGCAAGACTGGTAAACTGGTAACGGAGGACAAGAAGAAGGTTGAGATACTCAACAACATTTTTGCCTCAGTCTTCACTGGCAGGCTCTCTTCCCACACCTCTTGAGTGGGTGAACTGCAAGGCAGGAACTGTGGAAGCAAAGTTCCACCCACTGTAAGTGAAGATCAGGTTTGTGACCATTTGAGGAACCTGGACATACACAGATCTATGGGACCTCATGAGATCTTGAGGGAGTTGGCTGACGTAGTTGCCAAACAACTCTCCATGGTACTTCAGAACTCACAGTGGTCAACAAAGGTCCCTGGTGGCTGAAAAAAGGGCAATAGCACACCCGTTTTTAAAAGTTGTAGAAAGAAGGACCCTGGGAGCTACTGACCTGTTAGCTCACCTCTGTACCTGGGAAAATCATGAAACAGATCCTTCTAGGAGCCATGCTAATTCACATAGAGGACAGGGAGGTGACTCAAGACAGCCAGCACAGCTCCAGTGAGGCAAGTCAAGCCTGACTAACCTAGTGGCCTTCTATGATGGAGTTACTACACCAGTGGACAAAAGAACTGCGGATGTCATCTACCTGAACTGGTGTAAAGCCTTGTCAGGATCTGACTGGAGAAAACCCCAGGGCTGGACCCATTTTGTTCATGACCCCAAGAGTGAAATTAAGTATCAAGTGAGGTCAAGTACCGTAATTGATCAGCTGATTTATTACAAAAGACAATTATTATAAAAAAAAATTATAAAAAAGAGATAATGATAGGAGAGATTGAAAAAAAAAAAAAGAAATGAATCAAGCATTTGAGGTGCAGAGAGATAGTCACCCCTGCGGATCCAGCAGTGTCCCAGAGGTCTGTAATCATTGTCCTTGGTGGTGGGAGTCCTCCAGGGTCTGTAGTTGGTATCAGAGCAGAGTGTCCCCAGGATTCCATAGTAGCCATTAAAAATGGGTGTCCCTGTGGAGGGTGTCCTTGTGGAGACGTCCTCCCTGTCAATTACCTTTTCCTCCTATTATGTGTTGGGAGGAGTACCTCTGTTCTTAATGTCACATGAACATACAGGCCATATGAAAGGCCATGTGGAAACATCAGCTCTCCCTTACGAGCAATACAAGCCAACACAGGGCCAAGTGCCCAGTGCACATTCTGGACAGTGCCAATCTGTTCAGTTCCTGTGCTTGCTGCCTGCTACAGACAGCTCACAAAACTACAGCTTTCCCAGTCCATGCATGCCCTAGCCTTCTCCGTGTTTGGAATATCCTGTGTTAGGGACTTCAGCAAATGATCAGAAATAAAAAGATGATGTCTAAAAGGTTTTACTTTTTCCTTCCTTCTTGGACTGCCTTTTGTAATCGCTTCCCTCTCCTCATCAAAAGGATCATCCCCAAAACAGACTGCATGTGTCTGAAAACGCTTTCCAAAAGAACACCACATACATGCTTTTTTTCTGGGATTTGGGGGTGAGTGGTGTCTGAGTGGTTGCTTTTGGTTTGGTTTGTTGATTCTTCATTCATTTTAAACGTCCCTGAAAGATCCATTTTTAGCGTTCGTATCATCAGTTCTACTGGTATTACCTCCTCTTCCTATCCCTGATGTGCTGTACCTTGCCTTTCCTCCTGCCCCCATAGGAACACTCAATTTTACATTAAAACACAGGTCTTTTTTACCCCCCCTACCCTGATGAAATGAACTCTAGTTGTTCTTTGGGTTGTTGGTTTCCTCTGATTCTAGGCCAGCAGCACCCACAGACTCTGTGCCTGTGAAAGAGGAATTTGTTGATCTCCTTCACTCCAGAGCCAATGGAACACTGCTGGTGCTGCCGGCGGGCGGCGTTTTGCAGGGCTGGGAGAGTCCTGGCGGCCGGGGCCTTCTCTTTGGGGTCAGCAGGACCCTGCAGAGGGCAGCTCTTTGGTGGATACTGGCATGTACGTCAGGGAGTCGCCTTCTCCAGTGACAGAAAACGTGACTTTATCACTACAACTTGGGAGCGTTGGTCATAGAATCATAGAATAGTTGGGGTTGGATAGCACCTTAAGATCATCTAGTTCCAACCCCCCTGCCATGGGCAGGGACACCTCACAATAAACTATGCCACCCAAGGCTATGTCCAGCCTGGCCTTGAACACCACCAGGGATGGAGCATTCACAACTTCTCTGGGCAACACAGTCCAGTGCCTCACCACCCTTACAGTAAAGAATTTCTTCCTTATACCCAATCTAAACTTCCCCTGTTGAAGTTTAAACCTGTTACCCCTTGTCCAATCACTACAGTCCCTCATGAAGAGTCCCTCCCAAGCATCCTTATAAGTCCCCTTCAAATACCGGAGGGCTGCTATGGGGTCTCCACGCAGCCTTCTCTTCTCCAGGCTGAACAGCCCCAACTTTCTCAGCCTAGCTTCGTGTGGGAGGTGCTCCAGTCCCCTGATCATTCTCATGGCCCTCCTCTGGACTTGTTCCAACAGTTCCATGTCCTTTTTTTGTTGAGGACACCAGAACTGCACACAATACTCCAAGTGAGGTCTCACAAGAGCAAAGTAGAGAGGCAGGATCACTCCTTCGACCTGCTGGTCATGCTCCTTTTGACTATTTGGTCAATGAGAAATTTAAAATGAGCCGGCGGTGTGCACTTGCAGCCCAGAAAGCCAACCATATCCTGGGCTGCATCAAAGGAAGTGTGACCAGCTGTCATGGGTTCAGCAGCAGCAGTCATTTTTTCTCCTTCTGGGCAGCTGGTGCAGTGCTGCGGTTTTGATTTTGGGCCTGGGAACTGCGCTGATAACAGCAGTGTTTTCAGTTACTGCTTGGTAGTCTTTTGTCTGGCCAAGGACTTTCTGAGTCTCATGCTCTGCCAGGGAGGAGGGGAAGACAGGGGGAAGCAAAGACAGGACACCTGACCCAAACTGACCAAAGCGGTTATTCCATACCATAGCACGTCATGCCCAGGATGTAAAAACGGAGAGCAGAGACCCGGAAGGGTGTGGTGGTGCAATGGGGGGGTTTGCTGCTGGGGGTGCACTGGCTGGGTCGGGCTTGGTGAGCAGTTGTATTCTCTTTCCTTGTATTTCTCTTGTATTATTACTGCTGGTAGCAGTAGTGATTTGTGTTATACCTTAGTTACTAAACTGTTCTTATCTTAGCCTGTGCGAGTTACATTTTTTTTTTTCGATTCTCCTCCCCATTCTCCTGGGACTAGGGGAAGAAAAAGAGGGAAGTGAGTGAGTGAGTAAAACTTCGTGAGTTTTAGACACTTAAATCACAACACCAGTGGGTCGAAGGAGTGATCCTGCCCCTCTACTTGGCTCTTGTGAGACCTCACTTGGAGTATTGTGTGCAGTTCTGGTGTCCTCAACATAAAAAGGACATGGAACTGTTGGAACAAGTCCAGAGGAGGGCCATGAGAATGATCAGGGGACTGGAGCACCTCCCATATGAAGCTAGGCTGAGAAAGTTGGGGCTGTTCAGCCTGGAGAAGAGAAGGCTGCGTGGAGACCTCATAGCAGCCTTCCAGTATCTGAAGGGGGCCTATAGGGATGCTGGGGAGGGACTCTTCACTAGGGACTGTAGTGAGAGGACAAGGGGTTACAAGTTCAAACTTCAACAGGGTAAGTTTAGATTGGATATGAGGAAGAAATTCTTTACTGTGAGGGTGGTGAGGCACTGGACTGGGTTGCCCAGGGAAGTTGTGAATGCTCCATCCCTGGTGGTGTTCAAGGCTGGGTTGGACATAGCCTTGGGTGACATGATTTATTGTGAGGTGTCCCTGCCCATGGCAGGGGGGTTGGAACTAGATGATCTTAAGGTGCTATCCAACCCCAACTATACTATGATTCTATACCAGTATCTGCCAGAAAGCTGCCACATGCCAGCAGCCAGGAAGGAAGAGATCCTGGCCACCAGGCCAAAACCAGCCCCCATTAGCCTCTGGCATCTCTGCTGTCTTTTCTTCAAGGGACTCTGTCCCCAGCTGAGCAGGAGGCTGCAGGGCAACAGGCTGTGGGTGGCCTCCTGCCTGCAGTGTAGGCAGAACTATTCCAAAGAAAGGAACATCTCCTCGATCCTGTGCTGCCTTGGGAGTGCCAGCAGCTCCAGGCAATACATGGGGCACAGTGGTGGAAGATGAAGGCTGCAGAGAGCACCGTCCTGCATGCCGTGAGCATCTGTGGTCCAGCGAGGGAGACTCTTGTGCAGATGCTGCAGCCTGTCCTTGAGGAACACACAGCACTGCTGGTCAATGGTGTCTTCGGAATCATCGAGCGTCGATGCAGTGAGGAGGGCCTGAAGAGTGCCGGAGGCTGCTGGGCTCTAATGCAGTAACACAGACTGATGACAGCTTTGCAGCCAGTTCCAGCTCCAGCAGTGACCCCGGCAACAGTTCTTGCTCCACTAGTTCCAGACTAGTGATTACCTACCCCAATCTGGCCTCCCCAGCAGCCCCGCAGACTCTGACCAGGAGGAGGAACCCTGCATGTCAGAGGCTGCCCTGCACAGAAGTGCTGGCTGCTGCTCCTTTTCCCGTGTCCCTGAAAGGCAGGAGCAGACCCAGGAGGAGCTGGCGAATGCAGCGGCAGCAGGCCAGCACCCACCACCCCTCAGCTCCTGGCCAGCAACCCCAAAAGAGGAGGGCCAGCTACCCACCGGACTCTCCCCCACCCTGCAAGAGGCTGTGCCGTCGGCACCAGTAGCAGGGCTCCAGCATCCCTGGGCTGAAGTAAAAGAGTTCTTTACTTCAACACTTAACACCCTCCGGGAAACGGCGCTCCTCAGGCAGCAGGAGTAGGGCAGGTCTCCTGGCATGGGGACAGGCACAGCAGCAATGCTGTGGCCAATCCAGTTAACTTGTCCATGCCTATGGCAGGAGGTGTGAAAAGTTTTAAAGTCCCTTCCAAGCATGGGGCAGCCACAGCTTCTCTGGGCAACCTGTGCCAGGACCTCACCACCCTCACAGGGAAGAACTTCTGCCTAAGAGCTCATCTCAGTCTCCCCTCTGTCAGGTTAAAGCCATTCCCCTTGTCCTGTCCCTACAGGCCCTTATCCAAAGCCCCTCTCCAGTTTCCTGTAGCCCCTTTAGGCACTGGCAGCTGCTCTAAGGTCTCCCCTTAAGGAGCCTTCTCTTCTCCAGGCTGAACAAGCCCATCTCTCTTAGCCTGTCTCTAGAGCAGAGCTGCTCCAGCCCTCGCAGCGTCTCCTCCCCTTGGACTCGCTCCAGCAGCTACGCGTCCCTCCTGTGCGGTGCCTTCCCCTTTCTCCACCAGACGGCGCTGCCGCGGCAGTGCTCCGGCGCTCTCCTGTTTCCTGCAGAAGCGTTCTCCCGGTTCGCAGCCAGCACCGCCCTCGCCGAATAGAGTGGGCCTGGCGGGGCCATGGTGGACGAGGGGCTGGGTAAGAGCTGCGCTGCTCGGGGTGCCGCAGCGGGTGCTGGGGCCGGGCTGCCCGAATTGCGGTACTGAGGGGCCGGTGTCTTCCTCCCCCGGCGGTGCTGAGGGAATTCCCCGGCCTTCTGGTTGTCGCAGGTGCCTGGAGCGAACAGGCGGTGGATCACTTTCTGAGGTCGCAGCGCATCGAAGCCAGAGATGCTGCCGCCGTCCGATGGTTCCACGCTGCCAACAGCAAGGCACGAGCCAGGGAGGCCGCGAGAAGTAAGCGCAACCGGCTTTCCTGCCCTTCCTCGCCGTGCTCTGCGGTGCCCTGGTAGGCCTAGGCCCATCACAGGGTCGCTGTCTGTCCCTTTGGGCTGCGGACAGGGGTGGGAGGTGGTCCCTCCGTCGGACATACTCCGTTGGTTGTGAAAAGACTAGCGGTTTGCAGTTTCTCTCTCAGGTCTGACCTTCAGCTGAACAAAGCCAGCAGAGCAGACCCATGGCTGCAGAGACTTTGGGTTTCAAGCACTTGAACTAAACTTACTCACGGTGTTCATAGAATCACAGAATGGTTTGGGTTGAAGAGGACCTTAAAGCTCATCCAGTTCCAACCCGTGACACAGGCAGGGACACCTTCCCCTAGACCAGGTTGCTCCAAGCCCCATCCAACCTGGACTTGAACACTACCACAGTGGGCAGCCACAGCTTCTCTGGGCAGCCTGTGCCAGAGCCTCACCACCCTCACAGGGAAGAACTTCTGCCTAAGAGCTCATCTCAGTCTGTCAAGTGTTCAGAGTCTATTTTTGCATAGGGGAATACAAACTCTGCTTCTGCTGGTGGGGCTGGTTTGTGTAGTACTGAGGTTAGACCACAGCACCTCAGCACTGCAGCCTTGGTGGCAGTGGTCGTCATGTCCCTGTTCTTTACAGTTTGATCTCAGTGGTAGGTCACCCTCTCCATTGCAGTGACACTCTGTGGATCTGCTCTGGAAAACAGAAGATGCAAATGAGGGGATTGAAAGTCCACCCATGCTGTTGTCCTAGGTGTGGGCTGATTCACCCAGTGTGCAACAAGCCAATCTCATACACAGGGTCAGGATACTGTTTAATTCATATCTGTGCAGAGCTGAGTGCTCCAAACCAGTCTGTGATTCCCGGGTAGTTTTGACCCTGTATAGATGGATCTTCTTCTAGGGCTTTTTAGGATGGCTTGAAATTGTGTAATGTTGTAATACACTGTTGTTAAAACAGGACACTTTTATTACTGCTCCCACCCCCCATTTTGTTTGCAATTATTATAATGTATTTCAGGTTTCATGTAAGCATTTTAATTGAGTAAATTTTAATTCAGTCTCTGTGAATGTTGGTGAAATATATGTTATTTATGTAATTTCATACATAATTTGCTTTCTGTTGACTGTTTAATTATCTTTTTTATAAT
Source organism: Myiopsitta monachus (assembly GCA_017639245.1). NCBI lineage: Eukaryota > Metazoa > Chordata > Aves > Psittaciformes > Psittacidae > Myiopsitta > Myiopsitta monachus. Next base: position 73,290,124 of record CM029941.1, read on the forward strand.
TATTTCAGTCTAAGTGACTGCATGTATTGAATTCTCTACAAAGCCAGTGGCGCTTCCCAGACTCTCAGAAACTTGTCATTATGTGAAGCCTTTTTCAAGAGCTTGCATTATTCCTAAGATTTCCACTCAATTGTGTTTCAGTTACCATTTTCCTGATAGGTGCTGTTTCCTGGCTGACCCTTTTTAAGACGTTTCGGCTGAGATGGTCTATTTTGAGAATTAAGTGAGGGAAGTGTTAAAAACTTCCTGTCACCTTTTCTCTGGAGCCCTGTTCTAAGAGGAAAAGCTTTGAAATTCAGCAAGAGTGGATTCACAATTTGGATACTCATTTTGGTGTTCCTCTGAGGGGGGGAAAAAGTGATTATTTGGCCAAATGTATCTACAAAAATAACTTTTCATGCACTTCTGGACTTCTGAAGAGTTAAGTGAGTAAAGTACCTAGAAAAATGTCTTTGTAGCTTCACAGACAGCAACTTATACAAGGTGACCTTTGTGGAGTTATGTACACAGCCCAGTGTAGAAAGACTTGCCCTGTAATTAGTTGTTCTTCTGAAGCAGAAGTTGGAATTACTGTTTCTGTCTCTGTTAGGTCATTCATTTTTTATGTCAACAGGTGATGTTCACATGATAGAAGCAGATGTTGTTCTTCGTGATGGCCAGGGAAGAAATGGAGATCCTATCATGGCTCATCCACCTGAAACAGACAGTGACAACACGTTGCAGGAATGGCTGAAAGAGATTGTCAACACGGATAAAGGCATCAAGCTGGATTTTAAGAGGTATCTCAGGAGAAAAAGATTTTATATTGTTTATGTTCTTGCTAATAAAAATTATACAAGCAGAGCTAACTATCTTTTTGGTGATGTTAGACCAAAGTTTTCCTTCGGTGCAATTTAGTGTAATGCATTTTTTTCCTGAACAGAAAATGAGCAGACAGTTGGTATTACTAAATGCATCAGAAAAATAAAAGCTTTAGAAGTGTTTTGAACTATAAATAATGATTTCATATTTGGTGAATTAGTTACTTAGTTGCTAATGAGCAGAGTTTTCCCATCATGGTACCTATCTGGAAAGCTTGTGGAAAGAAATTGGGAAAGACAGCCTTCTGTCCGGGAAGTCCAGCAGCGTCTCCCAGGCTGCAGATGGGGCTGAGATGGCATCTCTGCATGGCAGCACACAAGTCTCTTCTGCTTTCTTGGTGTCATTCTCTGCCATGGGAGGGGAATGAAAGTGTCAAGGTTTTTCAAGGAGCTTCTGAAAAGCGTGCTGAAAAGCCGTATCTCTTCCAGGTGTGCTGAAGTTCATCATAATTTAAAAACGTCATCCCATACTAGCATGAATATCTTTTTTTCCCAGAGCTGCTTATTTTTCCTTCCCCAAAGGAGAGGAATTCTGTTTTCTGATTAACTCCAATACTAATAATTTCAATTCCAGAATTAGGTATGTTCCTTTTAATATCTGATCTTGTAACACATAAAAATATGGTATTAGATTTCTTCAGCATGATTTGTAGTACAGAAAATTGTTCTTGCTTTTTGTGTGGTAGGGTGCATGTATATTGAAGTAAATTCAGTTTCTCTGGCCTAACTTATGAATTAAAATTTTCAGGGGCTCATTTAAAAATTATAACTATTAGCTGTTTCATTGCATGTAACGGAAAATACACATGAAAACCCCATATATTTCCTCGAAAAGCTTGAAATGGGGTTCAGAGTGAGCTGAGATTTTCATACATACACCTCAGAAAGCCCTGACTTTAGCTTTGTCTGAATTTGCATGTACAACATACATTTTTGCAGCAGATGGAGAACCCTCCTCCACATTAAAAAGAGCTTCATCAGTGCCTAAGTATTCTATAGAAATGCAAACCAAATACCAGACAGTTGTAAAATGTGATTTTTACCTGTTGTTCTGTGAAATGCAATCACAGTTTTCACATAAAAGTTCATGAAAATCCAAAAGATGAGGGCAGATTAAATCCTTTTATTGTTACAGAATCTGTAAATGTCTGCTGGGACAGAGAACGGAAAGGACAAGAGAAGCAGGCGTTTGTTTGGGAGTATTTGTTAGGGTTTGATTGGGTTTTGTTGGGGTTTTATTGTTTTGGGGTTTTTTTTTTTCATTTTACTTATTGTTTAAATTGATTTTAAAATTATCTGCTTCTTTTCACAAGGAATTTCCAGCCAAGTGCAGTGATTTTAAAAGAGCTTTTAAAATTATGTTGCATTATAGAAGTCTATTATATAAAAGCATATAAAAAATATAAGTACACACTGCAGTTCTAGCCAAATGAGTGATGTTCTTTTGAATGGTATTTCTTTGAAACTGGGAATATAGGGAAGCAGTTAACCATCATCTATGTTGTCCAAACAGGCATTCTTCACAGTGCCTTCTCATCCCCTTCCTTTTTCTGGTGCTTCTGTGACACGCAGGGGGACCAGTTTAGGATGTGGAACTAACTCTGCAGAGCAACATGAAGAACTTTCTGTTGGCTCAGCTCTCTGTCAGGTCTGCAAGATTTTGAGGAAAAAGCTGGAAGATGGCTCATTCAGAGTTTGCACAGCTCTTGGGAGAAAACACAGGTCCTTGCTGTTAGTAGGGAAATCACAACTCAGGCCATTGTGATTTTGAATTCCTGAATGTTATATAGAGCATTAATTAATTTTCTGTGAGAGAAAAATACATATTTTATTTGCATTCATACCCTTTCTCCATTTTCCCATTTTTCCTTTCCTTCCACAATACTACTGGTTTTGAAAGCTTTGGTAGGATAGAGAAAGGTTATTGTTTGCCTGTAGTTATGCTTTTTCTTTTGATTGAGAGACGAGTGAGAATAGGTGACTTAAGTTACCTTATTAAATGCGTACAAGTGGTGCTGCATTGGTTGCTCAAGTGACTATGTCTCATACTTAATAGCTACCTGTAGGATAAACAGCTAATGGGCAGACTTGTTCATGCTGCAACTGTTTTGCCAGGCTTTTGAGCCGTGGGAACAAGCCCTACCAGGGACAAAATGTTCAGATGGGTGCCCTTTCACTCTGCTAAAGTTATCAGAAAATGTTGAGGTTTTGACTCTATTCTCCTAGTATAGGTGCATCATCTTGTACAGATGTGAAGGTAACTTTCAGTCTGTTGACTGGATTTGAAATAGTGATAAAAGCTTTAACGCTTAAAGTGCTGTTAGGGTTGGGAGTGATCAGTTTTACCCTTTGACCAGCATGTAAACATCATTGATATATATATAATAAACAGAATAAATATTTGTAAATTCATTCATTTCTAATTTTCCAGATTAGAAAGCCACAAATACTAGTTTGTGGTTAAGTTCACGTAATACTATGAATACTGTCTTCAGCCCAGTGGTCTAATCTAAACAAATCCAGTGGCTTCCTGGATTAAGTCCTTTGCAAGCATTCAATATCATCCAAGTCTTAACAAGTTACAAGTTAGAAGAGCCATGAGGTAAAAGTTCATACCAGAAGGCAGGGAGATGAGAAACTTCCAGTACTTTTTACCAGCAGTAATAGTCACCTGATGGCAGAAAGGGTCCTCAGACTGACAGGTACAGCTTCCTTGATATGTCCATCTGGTGTATACACTGTACATTTCCCATCCACAGTCCAAGTGAAGTGTCTTGTCTCACCCGTGTGTTACCGGTACAGCCTAGAAGCCGTACGGCCTTCCTTGGAACTTCTCGAACACGTGAAGCACCACTTGAGGCAACCCATTTGGATCAATGCAGACATCCTACCAGGACCTAGTGGCTGTAGCTCTGTAGTGGATGCGAAAGAGTTCCTTGGCACTGTCACCTCATTTTTCCCAAATGTGACCTTATCACTAGGGTGGACAACTGGCTGGCACCCTGACAAGCACAATAAAGGTAAAGATAGAAAATTTAATGCTGACACTACATAGTCTGTTTTCTCCAAATTAATTTCATAATTGATTCAAAATAAGCTATACGCCATCTTATAAAAGATCCCACATTCTATACATTCTGTATTCTGGAAATTAAGATTTTCAAAATAAGTTTAGTTTTCAACTTCAGTACTGATGTTCTTCACTGAGACAATGACAGTTCTTACTCGTAATCATTGAGCCATTTCATTTTAGAATTACGTGATTTTTCACAAAACTCTTATTTGCTTTTGTCTTCCAACCAAACCATTTTATGTCCTTATTTTGATACAGACTGTATTTGTGAAGAATTCTTTTTAATCAGATGGTGTTTACTGCAGGCTATGACTGGGTGATGGTGAAGGAAATGGCTCAGATATGCAACATGCTTCCCCAGCCTGTAACTTTCCCTGTAAGAGCAGCACTGGTACGACAGTCAGTATCTGAGCTGCGCTGGTTAATCCAGCTGTCAGATAGGTAAGTTTGAGGGCCTTTGTCTTCAGATGTCTCTATTATACAGGCATCGATTTGTTCATATAAATACAGCTCAGTTATGTGTACATACATTGCCCAGAGAAGCTGTGGCTGCCCAGTCCCTCACAATGTTCCGGGCAAGGCTGAACAGCACTTGGAGCTACCTGGTCTGGTGGAAAGTGTTCCTGCCCATAGCAGAGGGTTGGAACTGGATGAGCTTTAAGGTTCCTTCCAACCCAAAGCAGTCTGTGATTCTGTGATACATATCCCAATTACATTGAAAATATTTTTTCTATTTTAGTTTATTTTTCAGTTCTTTAATTCCTTCAGTTCTTAAATTGTTTTGTGCAATGATTCGGACTTACATGCTTTTATATTAATATGTTATTTTTTCTCTTTTTTTCCCTTTGTTTTGTTTTTTTTTTAATATAGGTACAGTCTCACTGTTTGGACAGGAAAGGAAGATGTGTACTCTGTAGAAGATTTGCTTTACATCCGAGAAAACTTTGACAAAAGTAGGGTTTATTACGACATTTTAGAGCCACAAAATTCTGAATTCAGAAAAGCCATAGTAGCATAGTGTAGGGAATAGAGAATATAGGAAGCAGGGAATGAATGACCTTATAATACTTAAGTCTCTTTAAACATGAAGATTTCTTGGTCAAAGAAATGTGTTTTCCTTACTGAAAGAACTGTATAGAACAACTGTGGGTATGGGAGGAGTTTTTGCATAACATGTAACTAAAAGGCTTCTCAAATAGAAATTTTATGCCTTCTTAATAGTTCCTTACTCATCATCTGTGTGTCCCTTCTCATTTATCTAGTGGCATGTAGTAAAGGCTACTCATGCTACCTGAATATTCTAGCACTTCTCTGCAAACATACAAGGGGGAGAATGGCCTCAGCTTGTACTTGTGGACCAAGGTGATTTGCTGCTGACTGCTTTCATCTGAGCCAAAGACTTTGGGACCCTCAGTCTCTACTAAAGCCTGTTTCTGCTTTTTATGGGGGAGGCAAGAATCAGGACTGTGTTAATTACAGAACTATGCTGTTCCCAAAGGGGTTATTTTGTAGCTCATCATGATACACTCCATTTTTAATGCCATTGCAATTTGATAATGTTCTCACTCCTGTGTTTGCAGTGAAGTAGCATGTTAGTACTTTCTTCGAGCTACAATTACTTCTGACGTGTCTGCTGCAAGTTATTGTAATTATTGTATGGTGACCCTCAGGAAATACTCACTCCACACTTCAGTTACTCCAGGTGAGGTGTTGAGGTCTATGTTCCTTACTCAGGAGCAGTAACTCCGGCAAATGAATGCAGGTGGGGGTAATATCTCAGACTGCCACAGCAGGGCTTATTCATTAAAACCCCAAATAAAGCAGCATTATTTTTGATTGTGCTTCCAGTGTAATTCGAAGTATCGTACCCTATCATCTTCTGAATTCTGAATGTCTGAATTTTTGGGGCAGATTTATGTTGTTCTTTATATCCTTATGGCTTGGCTCCCTTGAATTTTTCCTTCTGTCATTATAGCCACTGCTTTCACTAACCAATTTTGATTCTGCTCATTGCTGTAGCAGGAAAAAAAGTACTGTATATGCAAATGTATAGTCTCAGTCAGGATATGTCTAAACAGAATTAAAATGTGTTTTAAAAAGGTGTTCTCATTACTGTTTTTTTAAAGCGTTTGTTGAGGTCAGGTTTGTATTTTAAAATGGGTCAGCTTTTGGAAGAGAAGACTGTAACTCATGCCATCGGGGGCAGCTTATGGAAGTGTTAAAAACCACTGATGCCTTCAGGGAAAACATACAGGAATTAATTAGAGTTCATCAGTGTGTGCCCACATGCAGATTTTGGGAATAAACTGGACTATACGACTAAATCAATATCTTAACTGTTCAATTTAAGATCTGAGCATGGTTTTTGAGTGGCTGAACATAAATTCACTTTTTTTTTTGCTTGGGACACAACCTCTGAACAGGAGGTGCCATCTTTATGCTTAAGTCTAAAATAAGTGGTTTTGACTTCATGTTGGTAACTCTCAGTCCCCTGGTGCTGCCTTAGGGGTTGGACTGTTGATACATTGGTTTCCTGAACCCCAGTTCAGATGAGCAGGGTGGCTGAGATGAGCCGTGCTTTGACCTGGAGGCTGGACAAGACCTCCAGAGGTTATTTTTGTTATGATTTAATGACAAATTTCAGCTCTTACATAGTGCATACTGCCATAGAGGATTCATTCAGACGCAGAAGGAATTTTAAGTAACTTTGTAATTCTGTTTGGTTACTATAAGCTTACTTTCATTTTTGTTGAGCTTTAACAGATGCTTGCAAGGAGTTTAAGTGAAGAATTTGTGTAACATGATGGCTGCTGTCGCCAGGGAGCCTCAGAACCTAATCTAAGTCCCCAGGTTCTTTTGCCTTTTCTGTGCCAGCAAAAAGAAGCTTGTTTTAATTGTGTAAAAATGGCAAAGCCAAGGACATTCCTATGAGGTCTGTGCCGTCTTTCAACACACACTATTGGCCAAAGAGAAGTGACTCAGGTAATAGGTGTCCTTTAGGGAACATATATTTCGCATAAATAGATATATTTTTTTAAATAAGGTTAACTAATGTAAAGGAGTATAGGACCTCTTTTAAAAAGGATTAGTAGCTGCGTGTTTTTATCAGAACAATTAGTCATTAGTATTGGAATTTTATCCCTTTCACTCTGAAAAAAACAAAGCAGAACAGGTTTCTTAAGATTCATCCTTGCCAAACCTGGTCTCCTTGAGGGTATTACAGTGCCAGGTGAAAATGTATGGCTGGGAAATATTTTACAACAGGCATTCCTCCCTCTAATTCTGGATTTCAGTGTTAATTAGAAGAATAATAATAATACAGTGTGAATGTCCTTATTAGGGTAGTTATTTGTGACTAATGTTGGCCTTTCTGTAGCGATCCATGCTCTTGTGACATGAACCAAGTATCAAGCCAGTGGAATAATGGTTTACTAATGTAAGAATCCAATTATGTATAAACACCTACTTTTAGTTGAAAAACTAAATAGTTGTACTGCATAACAGATGCAGAAAGATGAAGGTCTTAATAAGGATTCATGATGGAGAAAAAAAGAGGGATTTAATGACTTGTTTGTTTACTATTCTTCTTATGTAGCTGCATCAAAATATGGCAGTATTCTTGTGGAAGCACTGCATAATTGTCAAAGACAAAAATCAAAACAGGGCAATTCCAAATGCCTTCCTCCTTAAAGTAAAAAAAGGACAAAAAGTGCAGTGAGGGCTTGACTGAAACTTAATTTAAACCCTGAAAACTGCTTTTTTACAGCATTCTTATGTAGTGACTTGCTGTCTTTACAGTTCTTGAACCAAAATATGAAAGTTTTCTAGATGATCATTGCCTTTTGTGAGGGCACCACTTCTTGTGTAGCAATTACTTTCATTGTGTGGTTTCACATGGCATGTTGTAGAGAAAATTAAAACCAAAAGTAAAAAAAAAATCCTAATGTTTTTCACCTTTTTAAACTTTGATTCTAAATCAATCATCTCATCAGCGGTGTGTTTTACTGAAAGCTGTAACCTGGTTTGGCAGGAGTGCTTGTGCACAGACATGTCACTACTGTTTTATATAATTCTTAAGTGTTTAAGGATGTCATGGGTTCAGCAGCAGCAGTCATTTTTCTTCTCCTTGGTAGCTGGTGCAGCACTGTGTTTTTGACTTTTGGCCTGGGAGCAGCACTGGTAACACTGATGTTTTCAGTTACTGCTTGGTAATGTTTTGGTCTGACCAAGGACTTTCTGAGTCTCATGCTCTGCTGAGGAGAAGGGGAAGCCGGGAGGAAGCAGAGACAGGACAGCTGACCCAAAAAACCAAAGAGGTTATTCCATGGCACAGCATGTCATGCCCAGGATGTAAAAACTGGGGGCAGGAACCCGGAAGGGCTCTCTCAGCTCGATTGTCAGGTAGTGAGCAGTTGTATCTTCTTCCCTTGTATTTCCCTGGTCATTATTATTATTGGTGGTAGCAGCAGTGGTTTGTGTTGTACCTTAGTTACTGGACTGTTCTTATCTCAACCTGTGGGAGTTACATTCTTTCAATTCTTCTCCCCATTCCCCCCACCCCTGCCTCGGAGTGGGGGGGAAGAAAGAGGGAGGAGTGAGCGAACAGGCTGCGTGATTTACAGCTTAAACCACGACAAAGGGCTTTATGGCATTACTCTTCCCATGAGATAGAGTAGATGACTAACACTAATTTTTCACTGTAAGGTGTGAGAACTAGCCCAGGCTCTTAAGAGCACCTCTCAAGAGAAAAGGTTTCAGCTTGTGACTTTTGTTACTAAGATGCATAAGGAGCACCTGGTTTTGTTTGTCAACTGGAAAGTTTCAGGGAGGTATTTAACATTAGAAATTAAGGTCTTATTTCCCACTAGAGCACAGCTCTCATGAGGAGCAGCTGAGGGAACTGGGGTGTTTAGTCTGGAGAAGAGAAGGCTCACATTGGACCTTACTGCTCTCTACAACTACCTGAAAGGAAGATGGAGCCAGGAGATGGCTGGTCTCTTCTCCCAAGGAACAAATGACAGCACAAGAGGAAATGGCCTCAAGCTGCACCAGGGGAGGTTTAGGCTGGATATTAGGAACACTTTCTTCCCTGAAAGGCTGGTCAGACATTGGAACAGGCTGCCCAGGGCAGTGGTGAAATCACCATCCCCAGAAGTGTTCACAAACTCTGTAAACAAGGCCCTCAGTGACATGGTTCACTGGTGGCCTTGGCAATGCTATGGAATGGTTAGACTTGATCTTAAAGGTCTTTTCCAACATAGTTGATTCTGTGATTCTTTGTTCAGACAACTGGAAAATGACAAGGATTACAAATTCAAACATGACGGGTGTATTTTCACTGAAGTGGAGGCACAGTCAGCCTCTAAGAGAGGGGAAGAGCCTCTTTCACACAATACTTTGTACAAATTTAGCCATGTTGGAAAAAATCTTATCAGCTGTTTCAATTTTTCTATATAGGGACAACCTGAGAAACACTCAGGAGCAAGTGTCTTTGGTAGTGACTCAGCATCTCCTAAGTGGTGTATAAGCGGATGTATCTATTTGCATGCCCCCCAAATGGGGAAAAAACTTTTATTTATGCATCGTAACGACATCAAGAGAGCAAAACTGAAATGTTTTTCCTTTGAAGGAAATGCAGCAATAAACAGCATTAAAGTTTCACATTATTTCTGCATCAAAATGAAGCATAAAATATTGGCAACACCACAGAAGAGCTTCACTTCTTCAAGACATTTGCATTTTCCTCCATTTTCTGAGCATTTTGTAAGAAAAATGCTCTTTCAGTTGAGGGAGCAGATCCTATGTAATAATACAGCAGATATTTGGCACATTTGATCTGTGAGATTATTTTTTTTTCTAAAAAAATTTTTGTTAAGCTACGTCTTTAACTTCAAGTATTTAATTTCATTATGAGATGAACAGATGACAAATTTCTCTTTCCTTTTATAGTATCATAAAAGCATTTGAAAAGTCTGTTGTGCCTGTACATGGTGTTTACAGGGACCAGTTTATACCCAATTAATATAATAATACATATGCTCTTCCACATAATTTCTCTGCCATAAAAAGATTTCTATGTAGTCCTTGTTTCTGCCTGGTATATGCATATGGTGGTCCAGCAATATCTCCTGAAGAGGCAGAACCTGAGTGGAACCAAACGCTCCATCACCTTCACCATATTCCCACCAGCTCTGAACAGCTCTTAAAATGTACATTTTGAGCACTTGAGTTTTCTTAAGATGTATCCTGATCTCCTCAAAAGCCTTGGAGTGCCAGTAATTTTTGAAGGTGAAAATGTGTGGCTAGGAAATATTCTTAAATAAAGTATTTTAAAATGTATTTTGAAATACCTTAAAGTGTGCATTTTAAGACTTCTTTTTTTTTTTTTTTGGATCTTCAGTATGCAAACGCAGCAGTTTGTTTTTTAAACATAGTGAACACACTTGATACACAACTCTGTTGTGTAAAGATGTAAATCGTACTTTACATTCCAGATGTCAAATGTTCCCTTCTTCAAAATACACATATTATGAACTTTTGGACTTTTTTACATAAAAAGTGGTTTTATAGAGACAGTTTATCATCCACTTGAAATTGTCTTACACTAAGGCAAAGTCAAATAACATTACAGTTAGTTGTTAGGCAGTGCCAGACTGGGTGAATTTTGACTGAAGCTGCAAGAAGGCAGATGGCACCCAGTGTGTGTTTTCAGAAAAAAAAAGTATTCCAGTATACAAAAATTCACATTAGACAGACACAATTTCAATAGTTATTGTCTGTGAACTATGACACAACAGAACACATTCAATATTTCTCAAGTCTTTAGAAGATGGGTTTAAAAATGCTAAATGCAATACCAGAATTCAAATGTCCATTGAATATGCACAAAGACAGGGTGTGGTACATGCACAGAGATGTTTGAAATCACAGAACAGTACGTGGGGAGGAAAACCACATTTTTCTGTGTTTAGGCAGACAACATATATGCAACAGTTTTGAAGCAAAGTAGTGTTTAAGAAACTCATCTCTCTGCTTCTAATTAGGCAAAATAAGGACTTCTATCTCCCAGGTGGTGGATTTTTCTTTTGGCTCTGTCTCAGCAGGAGGACAGAGCTCTTCCTCACTCCCAGGTGTGTGTGAAGTGTCCTTGCTGACCAAGATATCTGGATATGCCCAACTACTTGTATTCTCTCTTGGAAAGAAAGCCATGCCTCTGACTGGGTAAAATATAGAGACTGTAGTGATAGGACAAGGGGTAATGGGTTAAAACTTAAACAGCAGAACTTTAGATTGGATATGAGGAAGAAATTCTTTACTGTAAGGGTGGTGAGGCACTGGAATGGGTTGCCCAAGGAAGCTGTGAGTGCTCCATCCCTGCCAGTGCTCAAGTCCATGTTGGACAGAGCCTTGGTGACATGGTTTGGTTTGAGGTGTCCCCACCTGTGGTAGGGAGGTTGGAACTAGATGATCTTAAGGTCCTTTCCAACCCTAACTATTCTATGATTCTATGAAAAAGAGTTCCCGCGTGATGTGGAGATCTCTTTTTTTTGGAGAGAATCTGGAACTACAGAGAATGGTGAACTCTTGTTTAGGTACAGCGTCTGCCTTCCTCAGCCTTCCTCTTTTTAGGTGAGCAGATCATAGAACTCCCAACAGCTTAAGAAGCCCAAGCTGATTTGCATGGCTGATTAACAGTGCAGGCAGGGTTTGGTTATTTCACACCCCATGATGATTCAGGATTTGTGGCTCACTGTACTGGGTTCTTGACTTGGCTCCCAGGCATTGTGTGCTGAACTGAGCTGTAGCTGGAATTCCTAGAGCACAGCTCTACATGCAACTCAGCTCTGCAACATGTATTTCATTGACAAGTGAAATTGACACTTTTAGTGTCAAATTGCATTGACATCTGTTGATGTGCATTAAAACCACTGAACACAGAAGATGCTGCCTATGTCTGCCGGCAGCTGCCTCCCTTGGTGCACACTGGTTGTGCCTGGGATTTCTGGATATTGGACAGCATCAGTCTGATGTCCAGCATCACAGTTCAGTGTTTCAGGTTCCCAAACCTCACATATTCCACCTTTCTTGGTGGAGAAAGAGTATGAATTTGGGGAACAGGGGAGAGAGTACTTCCAATCTAAAATGAGAATGGCAGTGCCTACTACAACCCATAGCAGGTTCAGCCTGTCACGGGTAAGATTTCAGTGCTGAAGTTGAAAACATTATTAAAACAGTGTAATAGATATTCCTCAGTTTGCAGAGAGCAGTATGATCAGTTAAGTGTATTTTTTCATGTAGTCTCTGAGCTATTTAACGCACTCCAAGGCAGAAAGCTTTACATCATAAACGTACTTTCTGTGATGTGTACCATTACAATCAGGTAGTGCAGTGACTACATATCATAAAGAATTTTTAACCCATTAATCCCCCTGTTATTAATTCTCTAATTGCTTGATCTGCTCAGTCTGTAGTGACTGCCTCCTTAGGAGTGTTTTCATGTTCTTTGTCTTCCTAGGAAAAGCAGGTGCTGCTGGAACTAAATGCTTTTGTCCACAAGAAATAATCCCAGAAACCCTGTTTATCAAAGTAATATCTGGAACTGGGGGATGAAGACTCATATTCAGTGGGGGAAGAAAACCTGGCCTTGTCTGAGCAATGTGATCCAACAGTAAGTCTCCTGATTCCTGCCATTCTAGAGAAGCTTGGTTTTCCCTGGTCAGAGTAACAGGATGCATGTCCTGCAGTACTTCTCTAGGATTTTGTAATGAAGAGTGAGAGGGAGAAAGGATCTTTTTCTTTCCTATCACTGACTTACTGTCTTCTGCAGCAGAAGGCCTCATACTAGGAGTTAACTGAGAATCAGAGCTGTAGTGATTTGCTCCCAAGTTTCTTTTCTGGATAACACTGTTACAGGTTGAAGTAAAATTGATTTGTCCCAAACTGGCATCCTTACCCACAGGAATCCCACTGGGGTTATGTTTCTCTTCCGCACAAGGAATCTGGGAGTTTATCTGGTCATACAATAATTTCCTTGATCCACTTTGTTCAAAGGTTTTCAGTAAATGAGAAGTGTCTTTTATGTCAATACTTTGGTGCCTGGTGATGAATCTGTTTGATGGGGCAAGGCCAGTGGTTCTAGAAGAGAGCTCTTCTTGTGGAGTAATATCCTGAAGTCCTTTGTGTAAAGAGGTGATTTTATTCTGGTGGAACAGTGAGGGAGAGCTCTTTATCCAAGGCTAAGACTGCAGCTGTTGCATTTGTGAGAGCTGGGACCTGGCTTTTGTCAAGCTAGATTTTCTCATCAGTGAAACTATCTGAGATGAGTTATCCATGCTTTGTGGATGATCCAGCTCTTTAAAGCTGAAGAATGCCTTTTCAGTTTTACCTGAACTTGAAAGTGAGGATGGGAATGTTTTCAGTTCTATTTCTGATGGGGAAATGCAGGCAGTTGGGGAATGGTATTCCTCAAGGTGTGCAGGAGGCATGTTTAGGTACTGCTTTGTTTTCTGCCTTCCCGATGCAGGCTTGTCCATTGCGATGATGATGACTTCTTTTCCTTGCGCCCTGCAGGCATTAAGAAGAACTTTCAGGGTCCCTTTGTCTTCAGAGTTTATTGCATACACAAGCGCAGAGCAGTTGGAGTGATCTTGCAGGCTGGGGTCAGCCCCACTTTTCAGTAGCAGAGACACCACTTTAGGGCCTGCTCTTTCCAAACAAGCGTGCATCAAGGCTGTCTTCCCAGACTTATCCTGTATGTTTGGATCAGCCTTGTTTTCCAGCAGGTATTTAACTATCCTTGCCTTGGTGACACTCTGGCTGTCCACATGTTTTGTCCTACAAGCAATCATGAGCGGGGTTTCTCCTCTGTTGTTGCTCTCATTGATGGAGGCACCACCCTCTAATAGCAGCCTGGTGAGGCAGAGGCGCCTTTGGTAGACAGCTCTTATCAGGGAGTTCCCCTCCGCTGGCAAGTCCACCAGTTCTGTCATGGCACTTGTCTCACTCACAACCTTCCTAAGGCCTGGAAAGAGCACTGGGAAAGCAGAAAGCCCCCCAGAGAAAAAGAGGCAAAGAGGAAAAAAAGACATAAAGAGGAAAAAGGAGAGAGAAAAAAGAGGGAAAAGAGAACGGGGAGGGCAAAGAGGGAGGAAAAGAGAGAGGAAAAAGAAGAATAAAAAAGTGAAAACATTAAAACGGGAAAAAAGATAGAAAAAAAAAGAGAAAGCAGAAAACAAAGGGAAAAGTGGGAAATGAGAAAAGAGGAAAAGAAAGGTAAAAAATGAAGGAAAAAAGACAAGAAAAGAAAAAAGGAATTAACTGTCCAAATTGCACTGTAAACACACCTGTGCTTTGTGAAAAGATATGAAGAAAACAAAAAATGTATTCCCACCTTGTGGACTTCAATAAGTGCTTTAAAAACTTAAATTTAAATAGAATTTGGATATAATTGTAACATTTATAGATGCTTTTTTTTTTTTTGCTATTGTGCTCCTTTTTGTCACACTCTGCCGAATTAGCTGCGAAAAAAGTTAAATTCTCCACACTCCAATGACTTTATACTGAGCACACCCAAGCGGCTGTGTTACAGCTATACCACTGCTGATCCTTAACCAGTGCAAGATGCAAGAACTGAGTTCATCCTGCAGCATTTTTCATTGATGTGTCACATTCACTTATTCTTTCTCATAAAATGGCAATGCTAAACATTGAGAAATGATTGAGAAAAATAAGGTTCATGGGTCCCAATAAACAGGAAAAGCAAGCATAATAAAATACTGTTTATCGAAGAAGAAACTGTTAGAAGGCTGGAAAATAAATACTGATGTATTTTATAAAAGTGCTTTTTTACCCACGTGTAGGGAAAATCTTAGGTAAAAAAAAAAAAATAACGTTTAGCAGTTGGCAGAGAGAGAATTCCAAGACAAGATTAGACATGAATATGAAAATGACATTTGTTTATTTACAGTACACTCCTAGAGAAATAAAAATGTTTAATTAGCTTACTGCAAAGGAAATTAACAGAAGTTCATTTTTATTTACCATTGAAAGCACTAGTAATGTTCTGGTGAGTAACAGAAGTGCAGTAATTAAGTTCTGATTTTCTTTGATACTGTGGTTTTACTCTGAATTCCAGAATCAAAGGATGGCATCAATGTAGTCTGTTCCAGAAGTCCAGCAAACAAAGTCAGCTAAAACACACATGACATTTTTGATATAGGTTTCCTCCCACCATTTCACTCCATAGAATCGTGCTCTGCAGCTAGAGGTGCTTTTGCTAAACGGAAGTGTTTGCTGGTTTATGGGACATGAGAAAGCTGGGGGGACTTTGTACTTGGACTGTGTTAATTAAATTATAGAATCATAGAATCACATCCTGGTTTGGGTTGGAAGGGACCTTAAAGCTCATCCAGTTCCATCCCCCTGCTACGGGCAGGTTAGTGCAAGCCCCATCCAACCTGGCCTTGAACACTGCCATGGATGGGGCAGCCACAGCTTCTCTGGGCTACCTGTGCCAGCACCTCATCACCCTCACAAGGAAGAACTTCTTAATGTCTAAGTTAATTCAACATAGTCTTTGTTCTGTGTAATAATTGTCACAATTTGCATGTGTTTGAGTAAGGTGCCTAACAATATTTGGTATGCCAGGATCAAAACCAACCAACCAAACAAAAAAAAACAAACAAACAACTAAGAGACAAACTCATGAGATGAACCAGTTCCACTTTGGTAACATTTATGTCTCTGCTTATGGCCCTCAGATACTGTTTATTGTGTACAAGTGACCGCAGTCCTGTTCTGAGCAATGAAGAATGGTGGAAGAACCTCTGCCCATCCTCATGCCAGTTAACATCCCACCACCGATTACTGCTGAGAAGAGGGGCACCACTGTGGTACTATCATCTTCTTCTGACCCGTTGTTGGCTTTTTATCCACTTTGTCTTGATAAAATGTTTTTGAAAAGTAATAGCGTTGAAGTTACTTGAATAATTAATTCCATTATACTCAAAGTACATGATTCAGTGGTGTCTATCTCAGTTTTCATTGATGTGCAAATCACATGCATATTTTGGAGAAGGAATGCATTCAAGATTGTTATCAACTCTCATAAAGTGATTTTACACTTCTTTCATGTTTTTATCTGAAGCTTTTCTGATGTTTAACTGCTTGCTTTACTTAAATGATGACAGGTAGCGCTTCTGACACAGGTCTTTTCATCTGTAGAAATACCTTTGGTAGCCAAAAGAATATTAAATAGGAACAGAAAGAGAATAATACTACTTGAAGTCATGCAGCAGGTCAATGCTAAAAATAAGATATTTTCTGACATCCAATCTAATGCCTCAGAATTGGCTAACTTCACCATCTATGTAGACTTTACCAGGACTGTTAATGTGAATGAGGGTGGAGGAAGGCAAGCCTAAGCCAGTAGTTAAAAGATTGGAGTAGGCTGTTACCAGGATGTTCTGTCAACCTGGCCTGCAGAAAGCCCAAGATCTTTTTGTCTAGGCAGGTCAGCAGTTCCAGTGTGCCTCAGATCTGACAGGGGCTTCTTGGTACTAATAAATTGCATTTCATAATCCCAACTAATCATTATACACACAGGCTGGGACTGTCAGGTCTGCAGACTTGCTCATCCCTGAAAGAAGCACAGGCACCCATGCTGCAAAGGTCCAGCCACATTATTTATAGATTGATCTACACTGGGTACTGCAAAGGAAAGTGGAGCAAGAAACACAGAATAAAGAATAAAATCCCGCAAATATTTCATAATCAGATACTGCACAATTTTAAAAGGAAGTGTTACTGATTTGCAACTGTAAAATACAATGCAGAATAGATTGCTGAATAGTAAATGAAGACAACCATGATTTCATGAGGTTGTCATTGGCCCAGCTTTCAAGCATGTCAAGGTCCCTCTGGAGGGAAAGGATGCCATCCAGAGGGACTCTGACACGTTTGACAGGTGGGCCAATGCCAACTTCATGAAGAGGTGCAAGGCCAAGTGCAAGGTTGTGGAATAATTAGGAAATGTGGGATAATTAGGAATTAAATTTATATTTGAAATGCAGCACTGTCCACACATAAGAGAAAAACGGACTTCCAGGGTCTCTCTGGGCGAGATGCAGCCACACCTGGTACGCCAGGAATGCACACTTCCCAGTGGTTCCCATAACACAGATGGAGGGTAGAGCAAGGTGGAGATCTCGCAGTTACGCTTTGTCCTAACTTCAGCCAAAAGATGGGAACTAGGTGGTGCAAGAAACTAATAAGCTGCATACTTGCTACCCTGAGCCAGCAGCCTGTCATCTTTTGGCAGAATGCTGTCCTCAGTGTGAACTTTGCTTCATTATAATGTCATTATAATGCATTTACATGCTAAAACACACTCCCATCTCCAATGCGGCCCCCCTCCAAAATGAGACCACCCCTCTCTGAGCATGCGCTCTGAATTTTTGGTGTCATATACCTTTAAAGTGAAGCGGGAGAGATTTACACCAATAGTAACACAGGTATGTATGACTAGAGTCATTCAAGCTCCACCTTGAAGGTGAAAATAGTATAAAATGACCCAAGAGAGAGGGGGATATTGGGGAAGATGCCATCGCGGACGAGTCAAGGAAGATAACACCAACAGTCTCCTGGGACCGGTCGACGGGCTGGACCTCTCTTCCCCCCCATAGGGACGCCTGTGGGCAAGACTTGCACTGTATCCAGTGCTTCCCCAGGAAAACTTGGAATCCCTATAGAGTCACTTTTACTGTTACCTGTATATTTTAGAGACAGGCTGTGTTAACTTTATCAAGCGCTTGTATTCATGTAACTTATTATTTGCACGTGCTGTTGCAGACAGTATTTATCACCGGCAATCCTTATCACCTGTAACCAAACATAATTTTCTCACTGAACTCTACCCCATCTCTCAGTGTGGCTGTGAGAGTTCATGAGCACGATTCGACCGGCAGTGTGGTGCACTATCAGTGAATCCGGATCAGTGAAGTTCAAAATAGCGAACATGGTTGGACTGATAGCTGCCGCTACTTGTTTTGGGCAGTGTGGTGCACTATCAGTGAATCTGGATCAGTAGTGAACGCGGCTGGACTGGTAGTTGCATATTGGAGCCGTTCCCAGCCCCTCTAATAAAGCAAGGGGTTTATTTTTCCTCCTTTGATGTAACAAAGGTCCCACACCTGGGTTAGGGCAATCCCAGGCACAGCTACAGGTTGGGCAGAGAAGAGATTCAGAGAAGCCCTGAGGAGAAGGACTTGGGGGTGTCAATAGATGGGAAACTGAACATGAGCCAGCTTCAGTGTGTGCACCTGCAGCCCAGAAAGCCAACCGTATCCTGGGCTGCATTAAAACGAGCGTGACCAGTAGGTCGAAGAAGGTGATCCACCCTCTGCTCTCACGAGACCCTGCTTGCAGTACTGTGTACAGTTCTGGTGTCCTCAACATAAGGACAAAGCGCTGTTGGAGCAAGTCCAGAGGAGGGCCACAAGGATGATCAGGGGCTGGAGCACCTGCCATGTGAAGACAGGCTGAGAAAGTTGGGGCTGTTCAGCCTGGAGAAGATGTATGGAGACCTCATAGCAGCTTTCCAGTATTTGAAGGGGGCCTACAAGGATGCTGGGGAGGAACTCTTCATTAGGTACTGTAGTGATAAGATAAGGGGTGATGGGTTAAACCTGGGTTTAAACAGGGAAAGTTCACGTTAGATATAAGGAAGAAGTTCTTTACTGTGAGGGTGGTGAGGCACTGGAACAGGTTGCCAGAGGAAGCTGTGAATGCCTCATCCCTAGCTGTGTTCAGGGCCAGGTTGGTTGGAGTCTTGGGTGACATGGTTTAGCGTGAGGTGTCCCTGTCCATGGCAGGGTGGTTGGAACTTGATAATTTTCAGGTCCTTTCCAACTCTAACTATTCTATGATTCTTTGATTTCATCTGGAGAATCTGTTAATGACAGCACTTAGGGCTGCCTCATCTAAAACTGCCATGGTGAAAACAAAGCAGCTGGGATTTAGTAAGACCCATACCAACCCTGGCTCAGGTAGGACACACATGCCACTCCCGGACTGGGTAGAATCTGCACCTAAAAACCATACAACTAGCTATTTTGAAGTGAAAGACCATAGTTTGGGCAGATTTCCTACAAGAGTAATTTACTTGCTAATCCACAGACTGGGATTATCAAACATTCCTGAATCTTATTAACTGACATGTCAAGAGCACTGCAAGTGTTAGTGAGATGTCAGGACTGACTTTTCAGGTGCAGAGGTGAACTCATTCAAAAAGTGTGAGGAGGAGCTGTGCAACCTAGCTGAACAGTGAAATGGTCTTTCAGATCAGCCACAAATTTCTGGTGCAAGTAATATTTCTGGAATGCTGTGTCTAGGAACAGCTTCATTTTATTTTCAAATGCAATATTGCTCTGGAGAGTGCTCTGAGATTAAGTAGCACAACCTACCTCATAGTATGAAAAAAAAATTCTGAAGCCAACAATGATTTGTTTCCAAGCAGCAGACCACAGCTGTTGTTGTTGGTTTATGCTGGGTCCTGTCCTATCCTGGGTTCTAAAGTCAGGTGGCAAATGCAGGAGTGGTAACACAGATTGTGATACAGGTCCTGCTGCCACCATAGTGAGACAGTCACTAAAACTTAAAAAGTTTAAGCGCTTCTTCCTTTAACCCTTGCTTCCTATTTTGTAAATTCCATTTAATTCCTGGGAAGAAGTCTCAGTGTTTTGTTACATCTAATGGCATAAATAATCACAACGATAGGTGAAAAAGTTCATCAATGTTTTAATGTATAAACAAACATAAACACAACATTTTCACTAAGTAAAGGAGTGCTATGAATAACTGGGTTTGCAAAGTAATCCCTGCTTTTCCAATGTGAAAAATTTTCTGCCCTCTGTGCCTCAGCACTCTTGGAGTTACATAAGAAAGCTTTCATAGCAGTGTTTAGAATCAGTCCAGTAAAATTAACTCACTGATTCTCATCCCTAAAAAAAAAGACATGCTTATACACTTAAAGAGAATCAGCTTTTAAATATTTTTGTGATTCTTTATATCCATGTTAAGCCTGTAAATTCTCTCGGTACAAGAAGAACTCTGATTTCCTACGCTGTCATAAACACTGAAATTTACCATGCAAGAGTAACTTTTGGTTAAAAACCCCCATCATTTTCACACAGCCAGAACTCCCCCTCTTGCTGAAGCTGCTAGAATTAAGTCCAGTTTTGGAAACCTTGCCTGTAAAGCACAACTTGCCATAGTGAAGCATTTGTCTCTTCAGCCTCACTGTTTTACAAGGTGGATGGTCAGGATTTGCACCACCTTGTCACTTAGGATCTCGTTTTGTACTTCTGAACAAAGCCTGGAGAGGTCCAGCCAGCTCCTTAACTACTTTTTCCCCTATCACAGCATTTATCCTCTTTCTGAGTACTCTTTCTCCTTTGGAGGTGTTTCTTTCGGTAGTAATTACTGCCAGAAAGAGTCTGGAGCATGGTGGAGAGCACTGGGAGAGCAAAGTTTTCTCTGAGGCTCTACTTTTGGGTTAGTGTTCCCCCTCACTCCTGTTTCACAGCATCCTGACTTGCAACGTGAGGGTGGGAGATCTGTCGGAGATCTGGAAAAAGAACAGGGACAGGCAACTTCTCTACAGAGGAAACACATGAAAAACGTAAAACTCAGGCTAGAAGAGTCAGCATGTTAAAGGTTTTCCCCTTTAAAATCCACGGGATGGAGGACAGCGGTGTCTGACCTGAGACAACCGACAAGAAAGACACCCCACGTACAGAGAGACCTCCAGTAACCGATGTGAACCCTTCTTCAGCACTCTGGCCACCCAAACGTGCTACACAACCTCACAGAGACCCGCGGGGTCCCGCCTCCGAGGTGCCGGGGGACGGCGAGGCAGCGGTTTTACCTGAAGTTCCCAGCAGCGCTGTCTCCCGCCGCGGTCTCAGCTGCCGGGCGGGAAGAGGGTGCTGTGGCTGCTTCCGCAGCCCGCACGGCGCTTCAGGACAGCTAGCACTGCGCTGCCCTGTACAGCGCAGCGGAGCGGAGCCCGGCAGATCCTCCTCGGCTGCTCCGGCCCGCCCCAAGCGGCGCTGTAAAATGATGAGTAGCTGCCGCCGCACGGAGCTTTCCTGAGGCTGAGCGGAGGCGGGGCGTTCCCGCTGTCGGGTCCGGGCGGGAGCCACCACAGCCGCTCCCCCATCACCAACAGCCAGATCCCCTCACAACCACTCCATACCCCTCACACCTCCCCTCACATCTAGACCCCCTCACACGCCTTATTTCCACACTCACCCCCCCTCAGCCTCTCTAAATCCACACCAACAGACATCCCACACTAACCCTTACATCCATGGACTACCTCAGCCTCTCCTACACCCTCACACCATTCTCACCCCTCATATTCTGCCACAGATTCATACATACCTCCCAACACCCCCACCCCCCCTCGACCTCCCACCCCTACACCTTTACAGGGAGAGTCACAGAATCACAGATTGGTTTAGATTGGAAGGGATCTTAAAGCTCATCCAGTTCCAACCCCCTGCCATGGGCAGGGACACCTTCAACTAGACCACATTGCTCCAAGCCCCGTACAACGTGGCCTTGAGCACTTGCAGGGACAGGGCAGCCACAGCTTCTCTGGGCAACCTGTGCCAGGGCCTCACCACCCTCACAGGGAAGAACTTCTGCCTAAGATCTCTTCTCAATCTCCCCTCTGTCAGGTTAAAGCCATTCCCCCTTGTCAAGAGCCCCTTTCCAGGTTTTCTGTTGGTCCCTTTAGGTACTGGAAGACTGTTACAAGGTCTCTCCTGAGAGACAAAGATATTAAATGAAGATCTTAATGAAGATGTTAAACAGGACTGGACCCTGTATTGGCCCCTGGGGTATACCACTCGTTGCTGACCACTAGCTAGGCTGTGTGCCACTGATCACTAGCCAGTGATCACTAGCCAGTGATCAGTGATTGTAAACAGCTAGTGACTGAAAACAGCCAGTTTTCAATCCATTATCTAGCCCATATGTCAACAGCTTCTCTATGAGGATCTGGGAGACAGCGTCAGAGGTTCTGCTGAAGTCCAGGCAGATGATACCCACAGCGCTCCACTCATCTCAGAGGCCTGTCATCTCATTGTAAATGGTCAGGCTGCTCAAGCATCACCTTCCCTTGGTGAGGCCAAGATGACCTTTCTGTGCTGTAGTCTTGTTTAGCTGCTTGGTACCTCTGACGATGCTTATGGAACACCCTTAAACACAGCTGTGGCTGACAGCACTTCCTGCTGACATTCCCAGTACTTCAAAGATATCTTTTTGGAGTGCTGATTCTCACAAAAGCACCTGTGACAGTTCTACAAAATATTTTACATAAGTTTTGACTGCCTTTGTCATGCTCACTTGTGGTGGTGAGGGTGCTCAAACAATACAGTAGAGAAAAGTGGGACCTGCAGCAACTCTCTCCTCTTCCTCACAAACACTAATTGAGGGGCTGTAGGGCTGCTATGTGCAAACTCCCATACTCATCTATTTAAAAAGGCATCTCCTGCCATAAAGAAATTGTTGTTTCAGAATGTAATAAAAGACAACAAGGTGAATGAAGCAAACAAATAGGGGAGGTAAGGGCAAAGTAGCAACCAGCCAATCCACCATGCTTGATATAACTGTCAATCACAGGGCACCAGCATCCCTGATGATGTGAAGGGCTTTTTTAGGTGTTGTAGGAGACAAGTTTCCAGGAGGAATGTGAAGGAGACTTGTGCCATTCTACGTTTAAAAAGTACGTAACAGGATCGTTTAGATACTGGCATGACTTACAGTCAAATAAATTGTGTGAATAAGCCTCTAAGACGAACAACATCCAAAGGGCAGGTTCTTCAGTTACTGTTTAACCTCGTTAGGAGAATGTATGCAGACTTCTTTGTTTTGGTTGATTGGTTGGTTGTTTTTTTTTTTTTTTTTTTCCCTGAGGCATGATTCTAATTATTTCTGTTTGCTTTTACTCTGTGCACCTCACCCACAGTGTTAATACTTGGTCTTCGCGAACATCCTCAGAAAGGCATGTATATTGAACACCCTCTCTTCAGGAAGGTTACTTCTCTTCTGAGACCTGTTCTTGTGTGAATTAAAAAAGACATGGAGGCATTATACACTTGTATATGGTTCATCAATTCTGTTACTTCTGCAGTTTCTGCAGCTGTCATGTATGCTTTCTTATTCTGCCTTCCGTCCTTGCCTGCATCATGCTCTTGTGTTTATGATTGCCAAAATAAATCTTTTTGTGTATTGCACCGGTTTTTAGAAGAGGACTTCTATGAAGACAATTAGCTCTTTTTATATCTATATAGATGTCATAATATCCTCCCTTTTGGCTGCTTTTGATATCAAAACAACTGTTGGTATCAAGAAGTTGATGCTGAGAGTGAAGCAGGATGGAAAACTACAGGTAATGTATCAATGCAGTGCAAAATTTATTCTGAAACACTGAAGATGTCTGCACATGTACACATTGGTTCATCATATTTCCTGGTATCCCTCTTAGGACCTCGGTCAACATGGTCCTCTCTATGTTTTCCTGGCAGTTGGCCCAGGTAGATACCTACAAGGGGAAAGTTCTATATTCACAGAACACTAACATTCATTTTAATTGACTAAAATGTTCCTTGCACTGATTCTTGATAAACTTTTGTACAAATATAGGCAGGCAGACAGTGAAATTAAAGGAAGCATAAGGAGTTGCTGGAAGCCCAGAGCTGGACTGCAGAACCCAATCCTAGGAGCCTTGTTTTGGGAAGGTGGTTTCAGAGCTTAAACTCCAGGCTTGGCACCTGGGAGTCGGGGTATACCTGAAAACCCTGCCTGTCCTGGTGCTGCTGGCTTTTCCAAGCACTATCATAGAATCAACTAGGTTGGAAAAGACCATGAATATCATCAAGTCCAACCATTAATCAACCAAGTCCATGAAGTCCAACTGTTACTGACCATATGTCATGGTTTTAGCCCCTCAAAAACTCATGCAGTCGCTCTCTCACTCACTCTCCCCTCTTTCTTTCCGCAGTCCCAGGGGTATGGGGAGGAGAATCAAAAGAATGCAACTTCCACAGGCCAAGATAAGAACAGTTTAGTAACTAAGGTATAACACAAATCACTACTGCTACTACCAGTAATAATACAGGAGAAATACAAAGAAAGAGAATACAACTGCTCACCACCCACCCCGACCAAGCAGTGCACCCCCACAGTGCACCCCCACACCCTTCCGGGTCTCTGCTCTCTGTTTTTACATCCTGGGCACGACGTGCTGTGGTATGGAATAACCTCTTTGGTCAGTTTGGGTCAGCTGTCCTGTCTCTGCTTCCTCCTGGCTTCCTCTCCTCCCTGGCAGAGCATGAGGCTCAGAAAGTCCTTGGTCAGACCAAAACATTACCAAGCAGTAACTGAAAACACTGCTGTTATCAGCACTGCTCCCAGGCCCAAAATCAGAAACACAGCACTGCACCAGCTACCAAGAAGGAGAAAAATGACTGCTACTGCTGAACCCAGGACACCATAGCTGATAGTGCTTGGAAAACAGGGAGCTTTCCTGAGCCCCTCGGGATCTTGGGAATCCACCAAGTTATAGCTGCTCTGTTTTTTTTAGGGTGGGGGGGAAGGGTGAGCCATGACTGCTTAATGTGTATGATTATTTGTATGTTACTGCATTAGTGTGTAAATTGTTGAACATGCCATAATATTATTTAAGTTGTTCTAGACATTCTATTACTTTACAAATGTATTGATGCACAGAATTTTTTTCAAAACTGAATAAATGTAAAATTGCAAAGGCGTAGTTAATGTGGTTTAGTTGTTGAGACTGAGAAAACCCAGTAGCCCTGAAATTAGTATTATTATATATTAAATTGGTACCTTAAAAATAAATTTAAAAATATTATGTACAGAGGTAGGTGTTTACTGTGCTAGAGCCATTTGTTGGGAGGAATGCAATAACACATGGCAAACAACAGTGTTTCTGAAAAGAATTTTTATGAAATGTAACAGGTACAGCTGCTTGCTGCATTGTTTAAGACAATGACGTGAGATTATGCCAATGATCTAGAGACATCACCAGAGAGGTCTAAGAGAGAGGAGACATAGGCAGAGTACAGAGAAGCACTATGTTTTGTTTAAAAAGTTATAAGCAAAACTAAATAGAAGAAATTAGGACTTCATTAAGAGTGACAGCTTTGCATGCAGTACAGAATCTAGAAAAACACTTTATTACTTTATTGGTTTGTTTACTTAGATAATATTTATGTTGAGGTATACCTGATAACTGTACTGATAAATGTGTCAATCACATCAGGTGAGAACCCTGAGACTGGTCCATTTGACATTCTGTTTGGCTTCAGCCGGGTAATGGCAGAGCCAAGTTTTCTCCTGCTTTCTGTCAAGCATGTTTTAATTAACTAGTTATAACATGGAGTCTTCTTTCTGGAACAGCATGCTCTCTGAAGTGTTTGGTGTATTTTTGCGAATTACTTCAATTAAACAGTTGACACTGCATAGGAACTGTTCTTGTGATACTTGCAGTAACAGTCATGATTGGTGAAGAAACAGGAGTTTTTCAAACAATTTTAGAAAATATATTGTCCTGATATGTCTCGTTCCAAGGACACAATCTTTTGCAGTGCTGCAAAACATCAGTGCTAGCTTCTTAAGTGGTGTAAATCAGCAGGCTCATGGGATAACTCTGTTGCTAGAATTCTTATTCTCTTGTGTAAATCAGGTATTTCTAACACAGAATGTGAACACCCATAGAGTCAACTCTTCCTTATAAATGTGTTCAGAAAAATTGAAAGTTGATTGTGAAATGAGTTATTTTAAAATTATTTTAATTAATAATTACTAATATTAACGTTACTATGATAGTCACATTAGTATATGACAATAGACAATACAGGCTTATTGATAAAGTAAGAGGGTAGCAAAACATGCTCCCTGCCATACAACAAGGACTTATGTCAATACAGTGATTCCTGATCACAGCACTTGTTCTCTAATTAGGATGAAAAATCACGTAAGAGTTCAAGACATCAACTGCTATGTTCTCTGCTTGTTTGAAATTCATATATTAGTGATTGTCAATACCAGATGAATCTGTCTTGCTTCTTAGAAGAATATCACAGAGTTTTGTTACAAAGCTCTGTTCTCCCCCTCTGACAGGTATTTTTATTTATTGAGCAGACCAAGCTTTTAATCTGCTGTAATTTAAAGGATATGTATTTCCTTCTTATGAGGATAAGTGGTACACTGAATGAAAGCAGAGTACAGCAGAAAGTTGCCTGCATCCTTTTTGTACTGTAGTGATTTCTAAAGGAATCTGAATTACAGGCTAGAAAAAAAAAATATATATAATGAACTGCGCAGTAAGCAATGGTGTTAACGGCTGTGTGACAAAAGGAAGAGAATCTGTATGATTCCCTCTGAAAAATAACCATAATGTGGTGGACACCAAACCTCAATACTCTGAAGAAATAAATTCTGACTGACTGAATTAGCAGTATGTGCAGAAGTACTTAGTGAGTAAAGAAGAATGGATTGTCTTGGTATGTGACTAACAACTGAACAAACATGAGGAAATTATGGTTTAAAATTAATTAAGAAAATTAAGTCTTTCTAAACATGGGTATGTTAAATGGTTAAGGTTTTCCAAATGGGATTCTTGATGGGAACAGATCTCAGTTAACCTCTCTGAACAACACCTAACAAGATGAGCTGTATCGATTAAAACCCCATTGAGCATTGTGCAGACAAAGCTCTCTTTCAAGATGATTGCATAAGGGATAGTTTTCAGGAACTTTTTAGAGTGTTTAATAACGTACTGATACAGCACTGAAAAGGCCAAAAGCTTCTGAAGCACTCCTTAGCACAAATGCACAGGCTTCAGTGGAATTCAGTGGCCTAATCTATTTTATTTACTCTTACCATAAGAAGTGTATTCAAGCTACAGGTTGGTGGAGAAGTGATTCAGGGAAGCCCTGTGGAGGAGGTGGGGGTTTTGACAGATGAGAAACTGAACATGAGCCAGCTTCAGTGTGCACTTGCAGCCCAGAAACCAACAGTATCCTGGTCTGTATCAAAAGGAGTGTGACCAGCGGACTGAAAGATGTTCCTGCCCTCTTCTTTGCTCTCACGAGACCTCTCTTGAAGTACTGTGTACAGTTCTGGTGTTCTCAACATAAGAAGGGCAAGGAGCTGTTGAATCAAGTCCAGAGGAGGACCACGAGGATGATCAGGGGACTGAAGCACCTGCCATGTGAAGACAGGCTGAGAAGGTTTGGGCTTTTCAGCCTGGAGAAGAGAAGGCTGCGTGGAGACCTCATAGCAGCCTTCCAGTATCTGAAGGGGGCCTATAGGGATATTGGGGAGGGACTCTTCATTAGGTACTGTAGTGATAGGACAAGGGGTGATGGGTTTAAACTTACACAGGGGAAGTTCAGGTTAGATATAAGGAAGAAATTCCTTAGTGGTGAGGCACTGGAATAGATTGCCCAAGGAAGTTGTGAATGCTTCATCCCTGGCAGTGTTCAAGGCCAGGCTGGATGGAGTCCTGGGTGACATGGTTTAGTGTGGGGTCTTCCTGCCCATGGCCGGGGGGCTGGAACTAAATGATCCTTTCCAACCCTAACCATTCTATGATTCTATGATTCACTATTTTCCTTTTTTTCTGTTTATAATTACTGCAAGAATGGGAATGGGACGTAGTAACACAGTGAGAAGTTCCGCTCATGATTTCAAATGAACATCCTCCAAGCACGTATTCCAGGCCTGCTCCTCCATGGAGTATATCCATAGACAGCTCATGTCAAATTATTACGGGTTTTAAACCAGCTCACCTAGATCTATCTGAAGAGAGTGATGTTACTTCCGCTGCTTGCTCATCACTGTCCATCACTAGGAGTTACTAGCCCCACTGCTGTATCAGAGGGAAGGATCACCTGAGTTTCTTCTTTTCAAGCAAATCCACTTTGCTCAGCTGAAATAACATTTCACTGTATATTTAAAACAACCCATCTGGCTCTGCTGGAAGTGCATTAGGCATAATCCATCCAGCCAGTTGAGAGATGGAGTCAGGATCTCCATCCAGCAAATGACTCGTAATTCATTAACTGGTACAGGTGTCTGAAACCAGCTTGAGTGTTCCCAGCAGCAGTTTGTGTGGAAAACTGTGAGTTCGTTGGAAGGGTACACATTAAAAGCATATTACTTCTAAGAAGCAAACTTGTGCAAGTGTCCTTCTCAATTAAATCGATGACACAATTTATAGCCAAAGTGACTTCTATATAATGGCTTGTTTATTGAAAATGACACTGTTTTGTATTAAAGGCTCATTAAACTGAGCTGCTAAAGGAAGAGACATTGATTTAAGCTTTCATGAGTAATGCTGCACCATCCGTTTCTTCTTAAGTTCTGTATATACTTTTTTTTCTCTTTTTTTTCTTTGTTTGTTTCATAGCAGGCATTTAGCAAAATATTTATGCTTATACCTACAGCTTTCCTAAATCAGTCAAATATATGGCCCAGTTTCAGAAAAAATACTTACTATGACTTAATCAGACATGAGCACATACTGAAGAGCTCTCTATTTAAAATACCTGCTTTTCTTGATCAGAACAGTTTTCTGAATTTCTGTACATTTTCAATCCAGCAGGACAGCTAAAAAGACAAGGGACACAACTGAGAGCACTACAGCTTGAGGACTTTAAGGTGATATGCAAATGCTGTAACCCCAGTCCAGGGGCAGGACCTTTTACTAGGCCTTGTTGAACTCCATGAGGTTCACACAGTTCCACCTCTCAAGTGTGTCAAGGTCCCTTTGAATGGCATCCCTTCCCTCGAGGCCATCAACCGAACGAGACAGCTTAATGTTGTTGGCAAATTTGCTGAGAGCACATCAATCCTATTGTCCATGTCACTGACAAAGATGTTGAACAGAATCGGTCCTAACACCGACCTCTGAGGGACACCATGTGTTACCCATCTCCAATTGGACATTGAGCCACAACTCTCTAAGTGCAACCATCCAGCCAGTTCCTTATCCACCACGTGGTCCATCTGTCAAATCATCCATGCCTCTCCAATTTAGAGACAAGAATGTTAGGTGAGACAATGCCAAACGACTTGCACAATTCCAGGCAGATGATGTCAGTTGCCCTTCCCTTATCCGTCAATGCTGTGGCCTCATCGTAGAAGGCTACCAAATCTGTCAGGCACGATTTGCCCTAAGTGAAGCTGTGTTGGCTGTGACAAATCACCCCCTTATTGTCCATGTGCCTTAGCGTAGTTTCCAGGAGGATCTGCTCCATGATCTCGCTGGGTGCAGAGGTGAAGCTGGCTGGCCTGTAGCTCACTGGATCTTCCTTGCTTCCATTTTAAAAAATGGAGGTGACATTTTCTCTTTTCCATGTTTCCATGTTTCCCATATGCAGTCCCAGAAGCATATGCTGTCCACCACGGGAAGCGGCAGGTCATCAGCCCAGGCACAATGCTAACCTTTGGACTACTGGATCCTCTGGGATGGGACCCTTGCTTTCAGATGTAATGTGGGTACTTCAGGATAGCAAGTGTAGCTGAAGATTTCCTGTAGCTGATAAAGGCAGACAGACAGACACCCAAATCCTGAAAATCTTTCACTTTTTTCACAGTTATCAAAACTTCTTTACCATGGCATCCTACAAGTGCTACACCCTGCAGCAGTTTGAAAGTGCTTCCTTAATTATAGTTACAGGGCAGTAAGTGTTAGTTACACAGAAAACTGCGTGATCCTTTTAGGAAACATCAGTTTCCTCTTCTCAACTCTCTTTCCCCATTTTCAGTCTTCTGTTCCAAGAGCTAGCTTTTCAAAAGATATTTGTGATCTTTTGGTCAGCCTGCCCTGACTTGGTAGGCATTATTCCTACAGCCCTCCTGGGCAAGCAGGGACACTTGAAGCACAACTCAATAATGAGGGGAGTTACCGCCTAGTTTCATACTTAACTGAGCTTTGTCAGCTCATTTGTCACCTCTAGTCACCTCATTTTCTGAACTGACTGACTGTCCTGGTTTAAGCCCCTCATGTAGTTGCTTCTCTCACTCCCCCCTCTTTCTTTCCCCCAGGTCCTGAGGGGATGGGGAGGAGAATCAAAAAATGCAACTTCCACAGGTCAAGATAAGAACAGTTTAGTAACTAAGGTATAACACAAATCACCACTGCTACCACCAGTAATAATAATGACAAGGCAAATACAAGGAAAGAGAATACAACTGCTCACCACGTATACCCAGCCTGACCAATCAGTGCACCCCCACCCTTCTGGGTCTCTGCCCTCCATTTTTACATCCTGGGCATGATGTGCTGTGTTATCGAATAACCTCTTTGGTCAGTTTGGGTCAGCTGTCCTGTCTCTGCTTCCTCCCGGATCCCCTCCTCCCTGGCAGAACATGAGGCTCAGAAAGTCCATGGTCAGATCAAAACATTACCAAGCAGTAACTGAAAACACTGCTGTTATCAGCGCAGTTCCTTGGCCGAAAGTCGAAAACACAGCACTGCACCAGCTACTACAAAGGAGAAAAATGACTGCTACTGCAGAACCCATGACACTGACAAATAACTGTTCCCACAGCTTCTTTCCTCTCTGAACCAGCTGCTGCCTGCTCATGTCTTCCTCTTCTGTTAGTGTGGCATTTGAATTACTCAGAATTATTTTGGGCTTAAAGCCACCAGAAAGGCTTAAGGGTTTAAGCCTTTGGCAACAAGCTGTGGTCTGATGAAGACAACATGGTTGTCTGGTCCCAGTGAAGATGTCAGGTCAAGTAGTCCTGATGCTCTCCTCAGATAACATGCATTAAGTTAATCACTGTCATTTTCCCCTTCCTGTTTTTCCCCTGGTGTTCTGTATCTGTACTAATAATACTATTTGCTAAATTGGGAAACTGGTACTATTTAGTGTACCTTTCTTTTCTATGGATTGCTGTCCATGACAGAAATTTGTTGTTGGAATATTCACAATTCTGTACCTGAATACACTGTGCCCGTAATGCTTCTGGTGAGCTACTGAAAACATCAGCTTTCTATGGTCAATGGAAATTGCCATCCACTGGCAGATGAGAGAGATAATGAGCAATAGACAAGCAACAGAAACATTAGCAGTTTGTTTTTCACTTCTTATGCAGACTCTCTGGTTTTAGCTATCTTGTTGAACTCACTATTACCCTTAAAAATTAATTTTTTTATCTGTGTAAAACACCTTGTTCCTGGACAGCATGAATGAGAGCGATTAAATTATAGCTGTACTATACTTTTCTTAGTGATTGGTAACTATATTGTCACTCATGATGCTGTTCAGTGTACTTAGCTGAATGGAACTGGGGAAAAACATGACATTTCCCCT
The DNA here is from genome assembly GCA_017639245.1 of Myiopsitta monachus. Classification (NCBI taxonomy): domain Eukaryota; kingdom Metazoa; phylum Chordata; class Aves; order Psittaciformes; family Psittacidae; genus Myiopsitta; species Myiopsitta monachus. The sequence goes on from CM029941.1 coordinate 73,321,476, forward strand.
GTACTAGACACAATGAGAACCTATGGCTTTTCACAGAATCGTACAGCAGCGAAGTATGTGAGTAAACAAAACTTGGGGGAGATGTTTTTGGAACAAAGGACTTTTTTCCTCAAGACATACTACAGAATATCTACATTTCCCATTGGAAATATAAGTAGGGAGCTAACAAGTGCAATGCCCACTTCACAGGGAAGAGCAAATACTAATTTTTTATCATAGAAGCATAGAATGATAGAATCACAGACTGTTTTGGGTTGGAAGGGACCTTAAAGCTCATTCAGTTCCAACCCCCTGCCATGGGCAGGGACACCTTCCACTACACCAGGTTGCTCCAAGCCCCGTCCAGACTGGCCTTGAACATTGCCAGGTATAGGGCAGCCACAGCTTCTCTGGGCAACCTGTGCCAGGGCCTCACCATCCTCACAGGGAAGAACTTCTTCCTAAGATCTCTTCTCAATCTCTACTCTGTCAGGTTAAAGCCATTACCACACTTCTTTTGTATCCAGCTCCAGAGCAATCAAATATGCTTTCCTAATTCTTGATTGGAATCTGTACGGCATACTGACAAGCCCTTATGTGAAAGGTGCCATCAAAATGTTTCCATTAAAACAAAAAAATCCCCAAACACAAAACTACACCTTTTTGGCAGAGTGGCTAAATGAAGAAACTGTGTCATTAATATGTTCTGTAAAGTTTTAAGAAGGAAATTGCTGTTACTCCGGAAGTTCCCCTTTCCATGAATCATAAATTGACTTAATTTGTGGTAGAATTTGACATAGCTAAATCTGTAAAGATCTAAGTCAGTTCACAAAGAGCCAGAAGAACTATTCATGTTCCTAGTATGCTTCTGTCATCCAAGTTAAATTTCTTTGTGACCCAAGTGTTTCTAACAAAACACTTAGGCAGCAGTGAACTGCATCTCCTGCAATAAATGCTTAGCAGAATTTTCCTAACTTGTGATCTCATCAGTACCAGCAATGCCCATGAAGCCTTTGCTTCCACTTCTCATAAATGCCAGCCCCCATAAACACAGCACTCTGCAGACTCGCTGTGCAGAGCTTTCTGTGGTGACCTCTTTTTTGGTACTAACTGGTACCCATTAAATGCTTTGGGAAATTATTTTCTCTTGTCACAATCACAGTAACTTCTATTTTCTTTTAAAAATAGCAGCCACTGGTAAGTCTTTATCCTTCTTTGTAATAGTATGTTGGCAAATTAAAACTCGTAAGACTTCTTGCTGTATTACAGAAGCCTGTAATGCTGTTGTTTTCATCTACTGATGGTAATGTCAGCACACATGGAGCAAGATCAGGAAAGCACTTAACATTTTTCAGAACGCAAAAGAAACACAAAAATCTGAAAAAGCCCAGGACAGGAACTGAAAAAAATTTTCATCATTTTCTCATCTTTTTTCATCAATTAAATGTTTTAAATGGCCACAGAGATTTTCAGAGGTGCTCGCAGCTGGTGTTCTAAGTGTTTTTCTCTCATCAAAGAGGTTTGGTTTTTCAAAGGCAAGCAACATGAAGGTTTAATATTCTTAGAAAACCAGGTGCTCTTATGCTCCTCTGTACGGTTATAACATGCTTTTAAACTGCTTTGGGGAAGGAGTCGGCAGAGTTTTGGAGGTTAATTTCCTCCTCCCTACCCCCCTTTTTTTTTTTTCACAGCTCTTCTCAGACTGATCTGCAGCACAGGGAAGCATGATGGGCATTGTGTGTTCCAGCTCCTCTCTGTGGCACTTCACGCGCGGAGTCCTCTGCTGCCTGGCAAACTCCCCATGGTTGGAGCACAGCAACAGGCCAATATAACTGATCATGTTGTCGTAATATTGGCAACAACAATCTTTGGTTGGCATTTGGTACTGTGTGCCACCAGAATCAGTGTAACTACAGTTCCAGTATATTGCTCACTGGTTTTGGGGAATAGTAATGCAAACCATTACTACACTAGCTATATTTCATGACAGAGGAAACAGGACTTTACTATCTGTTTATAATGTGCATTTGCATGCCACACTGAGTATTCAAAATCATGCTGACAAGGAGTGATGTTGAACCCGGGAAGAAGGGACAGGTGGGGGGAAGGTGTGTTGGATTTTGGTCTTATTTCTCACTACTCACTCTGATTTGTTTGGTAATAAGTTAAACGGATTTCCCTGAGTGGAGTCTGTTTTGCCAATGACAGTAATTGATGAGTGATCTCTCCCTGTTCTTGATCCTCAAACCGCTTGTGGTATTTTCAGCTGAAGGGGGAGTGATGGAATAGCTTTGGTGGGCACCTGACCTCCAGCCAGTGTTAATCGATCACACAGATTAATTTGTAATTCAGTGTTTTCAGCCAAAGGCTGTGTACCCAGGATGGTAAAAATGACTGGAAAGGTTTTCTATGAAGGATTGATGTATCCCTCAACTGCTGAGACTTCCACACTCCCATTTCTTCTTACAATTGCTTACTTTTCCCTCTACACCACCATGTTTTAAATATTGTAAGTGTACATACCACCCCAGTCAAACTCAGGAGTTATAACACTTCTGCAGTAACAGATGCTTTGAATCAAGAGGTACTCAAAACCTTTGTTTAGGCAGAGACATTCTGATGCAGCCTAGCGCCTTCACTACTCATGGAATTGTTAGGAATTGTTTATGGATTGTAAAGACGAATGCAATGTCTCAGGCAGCCTTAGCTGTGGTGCTCCTTAGTGCTCCCTCTTTCACACAACTTACCACCCTCATAACTGCAGAGATATGAATTAATGGGTGGACTGTTTGATGGATGAGGAATTGGATGAATGGTCTCATCCAGAGGGTAGTGGTCAATGGCTCAGTGTCTGGATGGACACCAGTGACAGGTGGCATCCCTCAGGTGTTGGTACTGGGACTAATACCTTCATCAACAACACAGACAGTGGCATTGAGTATGTCATCAGCACGTGTGCAGACTACACAAAGCTGAATGGCACAGTTGACATGCCCAAGGGATGGAATGGGATCCACAGGGACATGCACATGCTGGAGAGGTGGGGACATGTAAACGTGCTGATGTTCAACGGGGCCAAGTGCAGAGTCCTGCACCCTGGTTGTGGCAACCCCCTGTTATCAATATAGGCTGGGGACAGAGGAATTGCGAGTACCCCTGAGGAGAACTTGGGGGTACTGGTGGATGAGAGATTGGATATAACCCAGCAGTGTGCGCTTGCAGCCCAGGCCAGTTACATCTTGGGCTGTATCCAAAGCAGTGTGACCAGCAGGTCAAAGGAGGTGATTCTGCCCCTCTGCCCTGCTCTGGTGAGTCTCCCGCCGGTAGTCCTGCATCCAGCTCTGGAGTCCTGAGCACAGTAAACACATGGACCTGTTGGAACGGGCCTAGAGAAGGCCCACAAAAACGATCAGAGGGATGGAGGACCTCTGCTACGAGGAAAGCTTGAGAGAGTTGAGGTTGTTCAGCCCGGAGAAGAGAAGACTCCCGGGAGACCTTTCAGTTCCTTACTGAGGAACTTTTCAGTTCTTAAAAGGGGCCTGTATGAAAGATGGGGAGAGATTTTTTAGCAGGGCCTGTTGTGACAGGATGAGGGGTGATGGTTTTAAACTAAAAGAGGGGAAAGTCAGTCTGAATCTGAGGGAGAAACATACTCAAGACATTCAAGGCCAGTCTGGACGTACTTCTGGGCAACGTGATCAAGATTAAGATGTTCCTGCTCATTGCAGGGGAGTTGGACTTAGATGACCATTGAAGGTCACTTCCTACTCAAACTATTCTATGATTCTACGATTCTGTATTTCTACTGCAGAGTATATATTCAGAGTTGGGGTAAGCTAATTGGAATCATTCACTACTGAGGTATTGTACTATCAAGTAGGATTTTCTTTCAATGATGTACTACATATCTGCACTCATTAAGACATCATAATTTAAAATGCCTGCCCTTACGCAGCAGTACAGGAAGCCTCATTTATTGTGCCAAGACAGCTTTTTCATACACTTCAAATTTGTACTGAATGCCATTCTCTTCTTGGATATCAGCAGGGACACCTGGGTACCTGGAGAGAGGGGGAGAAGAGAAAGCAAAAGCCAACAAGTAGATAAAAATATCAACATGAGCCACCTGTAGTTTATTCAATCAATTAGAAAAGAGAGTTGTTTGAAAAAGGAGATGAAAATAACATCTTTACATCAGGTATACTAAGCACAAACTACTTTTAAGAATCATGCTGATTCTTACTTGTACACGTGTACACATATCTTTATAAATCAAGACTTGTACACACATCTTTTTAAACCAAAAAACATACTCTGAAACAAAACCCCACCTTTATGGCTTAATCAAAAAACCCAGTATTTTTATTAAACCCTTATTATTTAAAAATATTACACATTTGTATATTAAAAATATACACATTATTTAAGAAGTCTGGTTCTTGAGGCAGACGTTTTCATTTCTGCCACCAACTGCCTGTTGGATGCAATCTCATTGGAGAGGACATAACAGTATGACTGGAATACAACAACACAAGAAACACCAAAGCAAATGGCAAAAACTTAGAGTTCAATTCTTGCTCCTGCTAAGTTTGTTAGGAAGAAATAAATTTGTCAAGAGAAAGGAGTAACTTCTGAAATTCGATGGAAGTCTTACATCTGAATACAAGCCTCGAATGCACCCTGGTACTTACTCTGTGAGAAGTTTGTAGTCTTTGTAGTTGATTTCTGGAAAAAATGTGTCACTTTCAAATTCCTGCAAAATTCTTGTCACAAACAATCGGTGATTAATTGGCTTCTCCATTGCTGCCTTTAAAAACAACAGAAACAATTAAAATTGAGTTGTTCCCTGTAAAACAGTTCAACCATGCATGAAGTAGTGGGCTTTTTCAGGAAGTTTTAGTATCCTTGTTTTATAATGCTATTTGAAGTCTGTAAGATAATATCAAGTGTAACTTCTTACTTGGAACACTAGCCTTCTTTACCAACTTTCCAAATTCTTGTTCTGTCTGCCCCAACTGCCACCATGACAGCTTTCAAAAAAACTAAGAGGTAAGAGTCTCAGCATACACCAAATATGTTATCTAAACCTAAAACTCAGTTACTATTTTAAGTATTTCAGGATTTAAGCAAAGCAGTGAAAACTGAACCATAAATTCTTTTGGACTTTGCCCAAGAGCACTTTCAAAGGGATAATTTCACCTTGTGGCAGTTCCACGTGGTGACAGTAATACCTGTTCTTAGAGCTTAGGCATCTGACAGAAATTAAGAGAAGAACATGGGTAGTCCTGTGTAAAGAAAGCAGCAGTATGGCCTAGTCTCAATGAGAAATCTGAAACAAAGTTTAGGACAAAAATGAAGTCAGGCTGAGAGAATGGGGCTTGTTCAGCCTGGAGAAGAGAACCTCAGAGCAGCTGCCAGTTCCTAAAGGGACCAACAAGAAAGATGGAGAGGGCTTTTGACAAGGGTCTGTAAGGACAGGACAAGGGGGAATGGCTTTAAACTGACAGAGAGGAGATTGAGATGAGATTTCAGGAAGAATTTCTTCCCTGTGAAGGTGGTGAGGCCCTGGCACAGGGTGCTCAGAGAAGCTGTGGCTGCCCCATCCCTGGCAGTGTTCGAGGCCAGGTTGGATGGGGTTTGGAACAACGTGGTTTAGTAGAAAGTGCCCCCACCCATGACATGGTGTTGGACTGGATGAGCTTTAAGGTCCCTTTCAACCCAAGCATTCTAGGATTCTATGATATGATTTATATTCGGTTGCTCTACTCTGCTAAGTGTAATTTTCACTTGTGTTGGGTTTTAAGTACATAGTTGAATCACATCGTGGGCTGATATGCCAGCCTGGGTCTGTCTGTTCCCATGGTCCTATCTGGTCATCCCAGGGCTACGTCTGACTCTGGTATCCCTCGTGGGGCCTGCTCCCACTCTGTGGACCTGCCTCATTACCATAAGCCCTGGCTGGTGAGGTCCCATCATGCCACTCAGATTATTCTGCCCATAGGTTCCATCTCCTGTCCCTTTGGAAGCACCCATTCCTCTATGTTCCCTGACAATAACTTCAGAAAAGAAAATTTTATACCAAACACGAAACCGTTCATGTGTGGAGTCTCTAAAGGAACCTGTTCAGAGAGCAGTGGACTCTGACATGGTCTCTGCAAACTCCTGCTCTGGATCTGGCAATACAGTGAAGGAACTTAATCACAACTTTGGCACTTTCATGAAGATTAAAGTAGTTCCTCACTAATGTTCAATTCACTCTTGCCCTTTTCAGCCCCCTCTATCAGTTTCACCACTTCTCTGGTACAGAAAACAAGTTAGAGGATGCACGGCGCTGATTCGATAGAACACTGACATACCTATTCTGAATTTAAACAAGGAAATAGACATCATGCATAGTTACTCTAATGAACAGAATAGGGTGAATGACTTTGTTTTAATGTAACATATACATAATATGAAGGTATAGATGTACATAATCTTGAATATTTAAACAGAAAGTGAAGTAACTAGATAAATTTACGGTGGTCAGGCAACACTGTGGGAAGTTAGCACAATATTCAATAGACAATCCGCTTCCAATAAGTAGGAGACCAGTATACTTTTTGGCTTTGTGTATTTGCAAATGTGAGGATAATTTATGCGATGGAAAAGACATATAGTAATAAAGAATTTGTTGGAAATAATGGTACTAAGGCAAGAGGAGGAGATATTTAGAAGAAAATGAAGATGTCTCTGAGCCCATGCTTCTGTACACTGGAAAAATCTGCATCCTTACTCCATGGTCATTACGTTACACTCACTCCACTGCCATGCTGAGTCTCAAAGTTACTCTTGGCATGATTTTAATTTATTGTGTTTTGCTGCAGTTATCCTTGGACTGTATTTGTACCTGCAGTGGTTTCCCTTGGGAGTTGTGTATGGTTTTGCTCTGCATATATGCTCGATTCCTTGTGTAGCAGCCGCTGAACCTTTAAAAATATTGCAGCCTTATGCAAGAGGGAAAAGCAATGCTGATTTAATTTTTTTCGCTTTGTCACTAAAGCACAGCCTGTTAACATCGTGTCCGGTGTCTCAGATCAGAGATAACTTTCCACAAGAGAGAGAGTCTCTCCTGTTGTGTCAGGTACATCAACCCTGTATATGAGCCAGTGTCCTTTATCACTCAGAAGTCCTTGTCAGGCCTATCTCTGAAGCATAAAGATGACCTAAGGATTACCTTCTGCATAATTTCTATCTGCGTTGCACTGATAGCTATACAAGGTTAATTATGTTTGCATGTGCAAGACTACCGCCTTGAATCAGTTTCTATTTGTGGGTTAAACCAGCCCTGAAGCTCCGCAAGAAAGAATAGCCATGTATTACAAGTAGTTCTGGCATTATTATATGAAATATTAATCTTTTATAGACATAGAATCACCAAACAGCTGTAAACTAGTGGGCATAGCAACCAGTTGATGTCAAAGGGACATATTATTTCTAGTCATTTAAAGATTTGCAGGTTTTTAGGACATATACACTCCACTTCTGCTTTCTCATCTTCTACTGGTTACACAGAATACGTGAAAGAGCCAAAGTAACTGCGTGAGGCACTTCTTTTTCAAGTGTCTTTCTAGACAACAACATTCCAATCCAAACAAAACATAAAAAAATACTATAAAGGAGAAAATTTCAAAATAAATTATCTGTTGATTTGCATTGTTTTTCAGCCTTTATAATGGATTGAATAATACAGGCAAGCTCCATTTTGAAGACACAAGAGTATAAAAGGAAAATACTTTATACATTAAAGAAAAATCTCACAGCTGAAGATCTCACAAATTCTACATCTTGCCTAGGTAAAAGGACTTGCTAAGTTAAACTTGGGCTATTGGCAGAGTTGTGTTGATCACCAGGAGGAGAATCACCACCTTCAAAAATCCCTCCCTCCCACACTAGTAGGGCTCAGCTTAATGAGGTGGGGAGCAGCCCATCTTTCCCAATCCATGAAGACTGAGCCTACTGAGGGAGGAGACACTGTGGTAGCTTCCACCACTAGCTCTCTGCCAGGTATAAGGGCAACAAAATGATTCTATGCCTGTTATTGAAAAGCCTCATCATTTTGTCCTTACAGAAACAGATACAGTTTAGACAACAGGCTTTTCCATGAGCAAGTCCTAAAGGAGGGCCTTTTAAATATTTTCCTTTATGATCTCTGCAAGCGACTTTGATAAAGAAATTAATAAAACCACCTTTCATAGCTGGTCATGCTCATTTTGATTTGTGTCCGCAAGTGACTTACATATTAACCTTTTTTAGTCATTATTTTTTCCCAGAGGGACATAAAATTAATACATTTTTTCACAAGAATGAACATGAAAGTGGTATTACACCTTTCTTTCTACATTAAAAGTCCTCTGATTTTATTTTGAAGATTCTACCAGAAAGGCTGGATATGTCCCTCTCAAGCCTATGAAAGTATAAAGATGCTAAATTAAATAAGATTCTTAAACTTTAAAAAGAAATTCTTAATTAATCCACCAGTCCATCATAGTTCTGTTTCCTCAGATTTATTTACAACTATGTAAGAATGAGATGTAATGGACACTGAAGGCATAACTAGAATAGTCACAGATGTATTTTTACAAAACATAAATCTCTGTGGGAAAACAAAGCTGTCACACTGCTGTGACCCTGACACTTCTTTTCTGTGAAAGAGATATTAGGGGACTGCACTTGCAGAATGCTCAAAGAAGTGTTGCCATAGGACGTCATCGAAGTACAGGAAAACAGGAGAATGTGTTCCTATTCCTGTGTTTCTGATCAGACAACTACCCAAGGCTACACAACTACATGTGAGAAAATAGAGAATGGCTGCTTTGAGCAACCTGGTCTAGTGGAAGCACTGCTGCCCGTGGCAGGGGGGGTAGAACTGGATGAGCTTTAAGGTCCCTTCTAACCCAAACCAGTCTGTGATTCTATGATTCTATGAAAATTCTGTGGCATTACAGTAATGAAGTAAGAGCTACATTTGCACATACAACATGAATGTTCCTTGGAAACAACTGCTCAGGACCATAAATGTGCATAATCAAATAACATTATCATGAGCTTGGTTAGACAGGGAAAGAATTTCAGGTCAATGCAACCATGACAACCTTCAATCTCCACTTTACACAAGGTAATGTTACCAAGCTTTCAAAAAATGCTAATAGGATTAAGTCACGCTAATTAGTTCACCTAAAACAGAACCAGTGGAGAAGATACTGCAGTGTTCAGCTTTCTGCACTGGTTGCTCCTAGAGCAGAATACTGCTTTAAACCGACAGAGGAGACTGAGATAAGATCTCAGGAAGAAGTTCTTCCCTGTGAGGGCGGTGAGGCCCTGGCACAGGTTGCCCACAGAAGCTGTGGCTGCCCCATTCCTGGCAGTGTTTGAGGCCAGGTTGAATGGGGTTCGGAGCAGCCTGTTTTAGTGGAAGGTGTTCCTGCCAACGGCAGGGGGATGGAACTGGATGAGCTTTAAGGTACCTTCCAGCCCAAACCATTCTGTCATTCTATGAAAGGCATCATGTGTTCAATCAACACAGCTCTAAGGAGCCTGATCTTTGCAGCACTTTCTTTGAGAACTCTGTTTCACAGGGAGCAACAGCACTGTCACATACAGGAGTGGAGCACATCAGCATGGAAAAATGAGTTGTCTGCAGTGGATCTCAGCCCTCAGCCCTCAGTTACATCTCAGACTGAATGCAACACTTAAAAAAACATGGCGCCATATGCATTAGTCTCTATGCCTGTAGGTACACAGCTCAAATCCACCCTGCCTTACATGTAAGGAAGGTAGAAAAATTACTGTTATGTTTAATAGTTTACAAGAAAATCAGACTTACTAACACCTGATCTTTAAAATGTGTATTTTAGTGTATTAGCTAGTGAATTTTTGGCAAGCTTGTTAATGCTTCTTTTAAAGAAGTGATCCTCATGGTACAGTGAAGACTTGAAGCTTAGTAAATTCAAAACCCATTCAGGTCATTCACAACTCTGTGAAGCCTATATGCTTAGTCAAGAAATTCTTTTTAAGAGGGTAATGAATTATCTGCAAGAAACTTGCTGCACTAAATATGAATAGCAACTTTGCAATTAACATTTCTGGAGAATGAAAGGGCTCGATTACCAAACACAGTATGCCAAATACTAGTACATAGGAAGAGACCTGAGCACAAACATTAGATAAAATTTTCCCTTGGAGACTACTAGAAATTCAATTTTCCAGCTCAAGCCTCTTTGTTGACGAATTTCCCCAAATGCTTTTTATGACCAGTATCTCTATTCTGTTATGGCCAGCTGGGAGATTAACTAAACAGCAAAACCAACAAAACTTCTCATGGAAAAACTTTTTGCTCTGTTATGAAATGGCAAGTTTCTTCTCCAAATTCAATCGTCACAGAACCATGGAATGGTCTGGGTTGGAAAGGACCTTAAGATCCTCTAGTTACAAACCCTGTCATGGGCAGGGACTCCTCTCCCTAGACCATGTTGCCCAAGGCTTTGTGCAACCCGGTCTTGAACACTGCCAGGGACGGAGCATTTACCACTTTTTTGGACAACTTGTTCCAGTGTCTCAACACCCTCAATCTCGCTGTCCATGACACCAAAAAAGATGTTGAACAGGATCAGTCCCAACACCAACCCCTGAGGGACACCACTCGTTACCCGTCTCCAGTTAGACATTGAGCCGTTGACCACAACTGTTTGCATGCGGCCATTCAGCCAATTCTTTATCCACTGGGTGGCTCGTCCATCAAATTCCTGTCTCTCCAGTTTAGAGAAAAGGATATTGTGTGGGACAGTGTCAAATGCTTTGCACAAGTCCAGGTAGATGATGTCAACTCCTTTGCCCCATCCATCAGTTCTGTAGCCCCAACATAGGAGGCCACCAAACAGGTCAGGCATGATCTCCCCTTAGCAAAACCATGTTGGCTTTTACCAACCACCTCCTTCAGGACCCGCTGATGGATTTCATCAGGTCCCAAGGACTTTTGCACATTCCAGCTCCTAAGATGATTTTGAACCTGATCCTCTCCTACAGTGGGCCTAAGGTCTTCATTCTTACAGTCTCTGCATCTGATTTCCAAGACTTGAGCAGCGTGGTCAGAGCACTTGCCATCAAAGACTGAGGCAAAACCATTGAGAACCTCAGCCTTCTCTAAATCCAGGGTCACCAGTTCTTCTGTTTCCTGCCAGAGATGGCTCAGATTATCTCTAGGCTTCCTTTTGGTGGCCACAGCCCTTCCTGTTACCCTTGACATCCCTGGCCAGATTCAATTTTGTCTGGGCCTTAGCTTTCCTGACCTCATCCCTAGCTTCCTGGACAATGTCCATGCATTAATCCCAGGTTGTCTGTCCTCGCTTCTGCTTTCTATAAGCTTCTTTTTTCCTTACGACTTTTCTCTGCAGCTCCTTATGAATCCATGGAGGTCTCCTGGCCTTTTCGCCCCATTTCCTTCTTAGAATCATAGAATAGTTAGGGTTGGAAAGGACCTTAAGATCATCTAGTTCCAATCACCAAGCTGGTCTTGAACAGCGCCAGCGATGGAGAATTCACAACTTCCCTGGGCAACCCAGTCCAGTGCCTCACCACCCTCACAGTAAAGAACTTCCTTATATCTAACCTAAATTTCCCCTGTTCAAGTTTTAACCCATTACCCCTTGTCCTCTCACTACAGTCCCTAGTGAAGAGTCCCTCCCCAGCATCCCTATAGGCCCCCTTCAGATACTGGAAGGCTGCTAGGAGGTCTCCACGCAGCCTTCTCTTCTCCAGGCTGAACAGACCCAACTTTCTCAGCCTAGCTTCATATGAGAGGTGCTCCAGTCCCCTGATCATCCTCAAGGCCCTCCTCTGGACTTGTTCCAACAGTTCCATGTCCTTTATATGTTGAGGACACCAGAACTGCACACAATACTCCAAGTGAGGTCTCACAAGAGCAGAGTAGAGGGGCAGGATCACCTCCCTCGACCTGTTGGTCACGCTCCTTTTGATGCGTCCCAGGTTGCTGTGCTGGCTCCCTGGGTTGCAAGAGCACCCTGAAGCCAGCTCATGTTCATTTTCTCATCAACAAACACCCCCAAGTCCTTCTCCACAGGGCAGCTCTGAATCTCTTCTCTACCCAACCTGTAGCTGTGCCTGGGATTGCTCCCACCCAGGTGTAGAACCTTACACTTGGCTTGGCTGAACTTCGTGAGGTTGGCATCAGCCCACCTCACAAGCATGTCAAGGTCCCTCTGGATGGCATTCCTTCCCTCCAACATATCAACCAAACCACACAGCTTGGTGTCATTGGCAAACTTCCTGAAGGTGCACTCAATCCCACTGTCCATGTCACCAACAAAGATGTTGAACAAGACCGGTCCCAACACCAACCCCTGAGGGACACTACCCATTACTGGTCTTCAGTTGGACATTGAGCCACTGAGCACAACTCTTTGTGTTCGGCCATCCAGCCAGTTCTTTATCCACCGAGTGGTCCACCTATCAAATTGATGTCTCTCCGATTTAGTGACAAGGATGTTGTGTGGGACAGTGTCGAATACTTTGCACAAGTCCAGGTATCAACTGCTCTACCCCTGTCCATCAGTTCCGTAGCTCCATCATAGAAGGCCAGCAAATTGGTCAGGCATGATTTCCCCTTAGTGAAGCCATGCTGGCTGTCACCAACCGCGTCGTTGTTTTTAATGTACCTTAGCATGCCTTCCAGGAGAACCTGCTTCAAGATTTTGCCAGGTACAGAGGTGAGGCTGACTGGTCTGTAGTTCCCTGGCTCATCCATTTTCCCCTTCTGGAAAATGGAGGTTACATTACCCTTTTTCTAGTCATCGGGAACTTCACCTGACTGCCATGATTTTTCCACAAAAGTAAATCTACACTTTTTTTTTTTTCTCTCTGTTCAATATTTGAGGATGTGCTGAACAGTTCCTATTCTTAGTAAAATATGAATGTTGTTTTTAATCAGTTCAAAAGACAGTTTAAGACAGCTTAAATCCAGTTAAAATAAACCAATAATTTACACTGAGCAGACTCCCTCAGGATCTCCAGTAAGAGCACTGTTTCTCAGAGTCAAAGCCAAGTCCTGAATATCTCAATTAAGAGACAATACATCCACACAGAGTGCATCTCCATGAGTGTCTTAACTTGAGATAGAAATATGGTTTTCAATTTCATCTTCCAATTGTCCGCACTCACTGTGCTTCTGTTTTTCTGGGAGCAACCCTGTTGTGCATGAGCTACATTGCCTGGAAATTAAGTCAAACCAGAAATCTGCTCCAGGAACATGCCTGATAAGCTCAAACACCTGATGGGAACTCACGGGCCAGAACCAATGAGTGAGCCACCACCACGAGTTTTCCACCACACAATGAGCACTCATGAGCCAGCAGATGATTCGCAAAGTGTCAAGTGCTCATGCAAAATCATGGAGTGCCTCTCATGGTGCATAACAGCTTTATTATTGCTGTGACCTACTGGTCCTGGCCATTGCTGGGCTGCTTCACTTCTCCTTCCTCCTCCACACAATCAATAGCAACTCAGAAAATCCAGAATGCTGCAGAAAATTCAGTACCAGGGTCACGCTGAGATCCAAGGAAATAAAACCGGCAAACCTGCCCTAGGAGAAGTCCAAATGTTTCCCTGGAGGCAACAGTGTAACTTTCTGGGTATGTCAGGAGATTATAAACCTGATCAGGTCAAGTCAAATTTAAGAAGATGAGGCTTTTGAATGGTCAAGGGACTGCAGCAGCTGTTTTCAATTTTTTCAGCTCTCACTTCCTAATACTGTCACTCTACTTACCCCTCCACGTACCCACCAAAATGTCTACTATGCCTACCTGTTCTGCCGTTTCCTGTTGCATAGGTCAAGGACTGGAAGAGTCTCCCAGAGTGTGCTGCTGAACACAGGATGAACATGACAGACACAGGCACTTGGATGGCCACCCTGTTCAGAGTTCACTTTTCTCTGTTCTTCACAGTACTTGAGACAGCTTATGTCAGTACTCCCACCACCCTGGAGAGCACTGTCCTTCATAACCTAGGCGCAGTGGGCAAAGATGGCCATAAGCAATGAACAGCTGCAGTGTGTTCTTTTTTTAAATGCTGACAGTCCATCAAGGCTTGCTCCCTTCTCCTTTGCAGTCCTACGTTGCCTCCACCACATTCCTTGACCCTGCTGCTGTGGACAGCATCCTGCCTTGAAATGCCATCCTGCAACCCATGCTTTAGCATCTTTACTTGCCTCAGTTCTTAGAGGCTTCTGCACTTGGGCAGCTGGGTAGATGCTCTAACTTGGCACAACTCTCTGGATGAGGAGAAACCAGGCCTGTGTTCCAGCATGGTATCTGGGCGGAACAGCATAAGGCCCAGAAGAGATGCAGAATTTCAGGTAAGGCAGATGTTCAAACATCTCCAATGACCCTGGGCAGACAAAAGAAGGTGACAGCATCCCTCTTTCATCTGAGGTTCTTTGGAAACCTCCTGAAACGCGTGAATCAGCCTCAGCTCATGGACCACCCCTGGTAATGTTTCTGGGTTGCTACCCTGGGCCCAGAACCCAGCTGGGATTTGGGCGCTGCCCAGAGCACCCAAAAAGGATGTAGAAAACCCAAGAGAGCAGAGGCCTGGAAGACTGCATGTTTCCTCCTCATACTATCTACAGAAATATGGCTTGGAGGTTTGCTTCAGGTTGCTCCGTGGCAACCCTGATCATGATTAACTGGTCAGAAATTTCTAAGTTTAGGAGCTGTGTTTAAAGGCTTCACAGGACAACAGGCTACCCTCTTGAATAATGTTGTGGACTCTGGAAGTGTCTGGCAGTGGCAAAACTATTGTAGTAGCTTTTGACAGACAGCCTCAGTTGTGCACCCTTACATTCAATACATTCTACATCTACTTTTTATTTTCCAGGATCCCCATACCAATGGGATGCCACCAGCCTGAGCTCAATCCCTGTGCTGAGGGCAGCAGATCAACCAGGGCAGAGCTGCTACAGTGAAGACTCCAAGAATGCCATTATCATTCATCTTCCTACTCATCCTTCAAGACACCCACGACAGCCTGTGACAGGCTGTAAAAGCAGCCCACCCAAACTAAGTTCAATGAGTGCATGGCATGAGCTTGCTGTTCCCTTTTGGAGTGACCCTGACTGAAAGATGACAGTACATTAAAGAAATAGTAATCCACAGAACAATTAACCTGAACAGACCCAGGCCTGTACTGTGCCGTACATATTCTTTGGCCACAGGATAAGCTCAGCCAGAGAACTAGAACAGAAGAGCCTGCAGGCAGCTCCCACTTGGTGTCAACAACTGTACCACCTGCGTGTCCTTGCCTTTATCTAAAAGAGCAGCAAGTCCTCATGTGAATATGCCTTCTGTGGGGTAGCCCTTTCTACTGACAGGGCCTGTGCAGCACACTTGGAAGCTTGTTCAATGCCACAAAACTGTGGCAACATACACAGGGAAGTAAAATTACTTATACTATTTTGTCATTTAAAGCAATTGCTCTAGTAAGTAGCAGTTAAAATGATATTTTTTATAGCCTGGGTGCTCTTCTTTCCGGAATCGAAATGGAGTAGCTCCTCCGAGTGCAAACAGCTCTCTACTCCTCTGTTGTGTGGCTATGCTCAGATGCAGAAGAATTTATTCAGCAGGCACAGTACTGTTACTTGTAAATAAGTAGGAAGAGCCAAGTACAAGGTCAGGATAAAAAAGCGTTGATGGTGGTGCGTACCATCGTCTGCAGGAGGCAGATGACAAGTGCAGTATTTTCCAGAATAGCCTGCTCTCCTCATCAAGGTCTGTCCTCAGAAAGCTCTACCTCACTTGAAACATCTGAACTTCAGGTTAAACTCCCCAAAGTGCTAAAGTGGAAATGGCTTGTCCTCAGCACTACCTGTTTCAAACTACTCCTGTTGCACTTACTTGCTGAAGTATTTAGACACTTTCTCCATCACAGGTTTGTACTAATAGACACAATCAGTTCTAAACCTTTGAGCAATATAAAGTAGCAAGATAAAAAAAATGCTTTAGAAGCAAATAACTAAAACTACTGAGTAATCTGTTTCATTTCAATTGCTAATTGCCATTTTACTTCCCACATGTTTCTATGTGGTACAATGGAAATATTCCTGTAATCCTTTGTGCATTTTCAGTACAGGCACTAAAAATATTACCTGAAGTTTTGACAAAGGTGCATGGTTTCCACCAAACCCTTTTAACTAATTGTCCTGGGTTCAGCAGCAGCAGCCATTTTTCTCCTTCTTGGTAGCTGGTGCAGTGCTGTGATTTTGATTTTGGGCCTGGGAACTGCGCTGATAACAGCAGTGTTTTCAGTTACTGCTTGGTAATGTTTTGGTCTGACCAAGGACTTTCTGAGTCTCACGCTCTGCCAGGGAGGAAGGGAAGCTGGGAGGAAGCAGAAACAGGACACCTGACCCAAACGGACCAAAGAGGTTATTCCATACCACAGCACGTCACGCCCAGGATGTAAAAATGGAGGGCAGAGACCCGGCAGGGGGGGTTCGCTGCTGGGTCGGGCTTGGTATCAGGTGGTGAGCAGTTGTATTCTCTTTCCTTGTATTTGCCTTGTCATTATTATTACTGGTGGTAGCAGTAGTGATTTGTGTTATACCTTAGTTACTAAACTGTTCTTATCTCAACCCCTCAGAGTTGCATTCTTTCGATTTTGCCCATTTCGGATTTGCCCATCCCTCCGGGAGCGGGGGGAAGAAAGAGGGGCAAGTGACTGAGTGAACTGCCTAAGAAGCTTAAGCCATGACACTAATGAATTAAAAATTCATTTGAAACATCCCACGTAGGTGCTCAAAAGGGGGAAAACAGTTGAAATTTTAAGTCATATCCCTGGGGATCAGCACAAGAAATGTGTTGTAAAAGCACTGTTGATCAAAACTACCTATTTATAGTGTAAGTATTGGTGATTAATAATACAATAAAATGGCATTTTTTCCTACCAAGCATCAGCCAGACACTGGAAAAATAGTTAAATTAGAAGTCTACAACACAGATGCTTCTGGAAGAAATAAGCAGTCTTTGCAGCACTAGATGAGTATGTAGCCATTGCATGGAAGAGGTAAATGCTTCTCCTCACACATTGCATTCTGCAGAATAACAGGCAGAAGCCAAATCCGGTCTCTTGCTCATGTTGGACAGTTATGCCCAATCTGAAGAGAATCTGCCTCCAGAAATAAACTTGCTATGTACTGGCTGGAAGCAGGCCTTATAACGGCTGAGGGTGAAGGGCAAGTTACTTTTATGTGGTAATAATTATGGACTGAACGCATTTGGACATAAAGTAAGACGCAGCACATGCAAAAGTGATCACAAAACATAAGTTAAAAAAAGATCAACAACATTGTTCTACAGGCTATTTGCATATGCATCTTATTTTCCTTACAACCTTAGCAATACGTAACTACTTTGCTTTTTTTCTTTTTTTTAATTGTAAAACACACATTCCCTAAGACAGAGAAGTTCATGAAAGGCACAAGCCACAAAGGCAACTATCAGAAAACGTGTTTTCCTGCAGTGTATTCAAAGCATATTATCAACCCTAATAGGCTACCAGGAGCACGATGGCATTCTCATCAAACACCTAAAGTACAAGGGCCAAACAAGAAGTTTTACAAACAAGTATTTCCCAGCATATTTGTAATGACTAAAGGACAGCAAAACTGTTTGCTTCTCTTAATTAAGAGTTGCATTCATCATAAGAAAGAATGCTCATTGCTTATTCTGAATTCTTCATTTAAAAGGAACTAGGGTTGATGGCCATAATCTTTTGTGTGGTCATCTCTGACAATAAATGTAAATTATATGAGAGCTTAATAAAAGGACAACCTCAACTGGGATTTAAAGGGCAGAACCCTGACTGTACAGGGACTGAAAGGATGACTCCAGGGCTGTGGGTGGAGGCACGGAGACTTGACTAAAATTTACATGTGCATAAATGGAAAATGAGAGTAAGGGCTTGAAGCAAGGGACTGCTCTAACTAAAAATGCTGGATCATTTCCCCTTTTTTTTCCACATTGTCTGCAGTGTCAATCTACTAACTCAGTAAAATAAAAGTACCAATATGGGGTTTGGTTGAAAAAATTAGCAATTTAGATATTTAAGAAAAGCTCTCAAAAGCACCGTGTGACCCTGGACTTGAACAGGTTACTTGAACAGGTATTTTAAACTTGCCAGTTGAAATCTTACTCTCTAAGACTTGTTCTGTTGGAATCACTGGAGTTTGCTGGGTTGAGAGAAGGAAAAGAACTTCCTAAAGCAGAAGTAACAGGAGCTTGAGCCATCTTCGTCCCATCATACAAAATGAGTTATTTAGGAGTACTCCAAACATACCTTGTAAACTGAAGTGCCTCCAACAATCCAGACCATGTCTACTTTACTTTTTAACTCTGGTGAATCCAAAAGAAGTAAGGCATCATCCAGACTTTTGGAAAGATAATGTGCTCCTTTTGGGGTTTCCCTAGAAAAAGCAAAATAATTTAATTCATTGCGATAATCCACACGCACAACGTGGTTTGATGAATTCCCAAATAACTAAATGTTTCACATGTGCTAATTGTTTTGAAACGCCTAATTTTGCTAACCTATATTAGAAAACTCACGCAAATGCAGGATTGCTTAATAAATCACAATCTAATAATAACTGTGACTTTAAAGGCATTATAAAGAACAGATCTGAAATTTTATATCATGTTTTTAAAAAAGTGTAATTGGGACATTTAGTTATCTATAAAATTAGGTTTTTACTTGAGTTTTAGAATATTAATACTTCATTCATAAAAAGTAGTCAAAAAGCCTCTATTCCCCTCCCCTATTCACCCCAAAATCCACCAATATCCTCCAAAGCATAAACTAATGTAAGTGAACATTGATGTTTAAGAACATCTGGATGAATGTAGGTGATGTATTCAAGGAGAGAGCTCTGAAAAAGGACAACTCTTTTTCCTTGAATGCAAACAAAAATAAACTTTGAAAAAGGGATTAAGAGCCACTAATTTAACCAGGCTCTAGAGAAACAGTTAAATACATGGTCACACAGACTACTGATATAGTCAGAGGGTTTGTTTGTAGAGCTAGTATTTGTATTTTTTTAAAAGCAATGACAGTTATCTTGCGAAATAATAAAAAAAAAAAGTAGTGATATCAACCAGTAACAGAGATGCTTCCTAAGCAAATATCAAAAATGTTACATTTAGAGTTGTATTATGATGCATTGCTACACATATTTGTAAGCACAGACTTTTTATTTGTTTTACAGGCCTGTCATTCGTCATACGTACTTGAGCTCCTTGCTGAGCACTATATTAATTCTGTTTTTTAGAGGACGATTCTTCTCAGGAATGGAGAACCAGGTTTTTTTACCCATTATCAAGGCATTCTGTTTACCTGAATAGAGAGAAAACACTTACTTAATGGGTATTTATGATTTGTCCCAGATTTCTTTTGGTTATTTAGTGACACAGCGGGACCTTCTCTCCCCTTCCCAAACTCCATTTCAGCAGTCAACGAAAGCATCAGCTGAGACCCCGATTCTCATATTAGGCATATGAACAAAAGGACGTTTGCATCCTCAAAGCCTTGTCAGGCAGTTGACACCTGTCAACTGTCAAAGCAGTCTGTGCACACCTATGTTGTGTTAAAGGGGGAAAAATCAGCAGCAGCTATCAGTCCGGCCATGTTCGCTATTTCGAACCTCACTGCACCGGAGTCACTGACAGTGCATCACACTGCCGGTCGAGTCGTGCTCATGAACTCCCACAGCCACACCGACAGGTGGGGTCGCGTTCAGTGAGAAA
Organism: Myiopsitta monachus; assembly: GCA_017639245.1. NCBI lineage: Eukaryota > Metazoa > Chordata > Aves > Psittaciformes > Psittacidae > Myiopsitta > Myiopsitta monachus. Next base: position 73,341,302 of record CM029941.1, read on the forward strand.
ATTACACTCGGTTGCCGAAAACAGTGCAGTTTCTTGCGATTTCTGACCGATTATTGATGCAACAGGTACAGGTTCTTTATGGATTGCCGGTGATAAATACTGTCTGCAACAGCATGTGCGAATAATAAGTTACATGAATACAAGCGCTTGATAAAGTTAACACAGCCTGTCTCTAAAATATACAGGTAACAGTAAAAGTGACTCTATAGGGATTCCAAGTTTTCCTGGGGAAGCACTGGATACAGTGCAAGTCTTGCCCACAGGCGTCCCTATGGGGGGGAAGAGAGGTCCAGCCCGTCGACCGGTCTCAGGAGACTGTTGGTGTTATCTTCCTTGACTCGTCCGCGATGGTATCTTCCCCAATATCCCCCTCTCTCTTGGGTCATTTTATACTATTTTCACCTTCAAGGTGGAGCTTGAGTGACTCTAGTCATACATACCTGTGTTACTATTGGTGTAAAACTCTCCCGCTTCACTTTAAAGGTATATGACACCAAAAATTCAGAGCGCATGCTCAGAGAGGGGTGGTCTCATTTTGGAGGGGGGCCGCATTGGAGATGGGAGTGTGTTTTAGCATGTAAATGCATTATAATGACATTATAATGAAGCAAAGTTCACACTGAGGACAGCATTCTGCCAAAAGATGACAGGCTGCTGGCTCAGGGTAGCAAGTATGCAGCTTATTAGTTTCTTGCACCACCTAGTTCCCATCTTTTGGCTGAAGTTAGGACAAAGCGTAACTGCGAGATCTCCACCTTGCTCTACCCTCCATCTGTGTTATGGGAACCACTGGGAAGTGCGCATTCCTGGCATGCCAGCTGTGGCTGCATCTCGCCCAGAGAGACCCTGGAAGTCCGTTTTTCTTTTATGTGTGGACAATGCTGCATTTCAAATATAAGTTTAATTCCACATTTCCTAATTATTCCACACACCTATAAACTTGTAATTAAAAGAAAATGAAAAAAAGGCATGTCACCGTCCATCACATGCATTATTCGGACATAGCCTCTGCTATAGGCACAGGGATAAATTAGTCTTTGTATGCAAGGCCAACTCACAACCTCAAGAGTTCTCTTGGTGTTAAAAAACATCATTGTTCTCTTTATAAATCCAGGGAGCACACAATAATCAACTCTGTGTTTGCACGTTCCATCGTTCCAGTTACACAATAAGGAATAATTGCCAGCTTTGGGTTTTATTTAAGTGAGGGAAAAAATAACCAAACAACAAAACACCAACTTTAAGGGTAACTTTCAGGAGAACCAGTTAAATTAGATGCAAAGCAGAAGTGCAGTAGATGTTCTATCATATTCTAGTATTCACCGGTAAGCATAATTTCTGATCAAATCCAAACATTCATTACTTGATTCTCTCTTATGTATACCTTGCTAAAAAGAGGGTTTCTCTTTATAAGCAAATGCAGTTGTCAGACAAATAAGTACACAAAAGGTAACAGAAAATTTTTTTACAGTGTTACATAGCAGGAGAGATTTTAGAGAAAAGACAACAGTACTTGTTCACAGCTATCCTCCCTGCTTCTTGATGAAAGAGTGGCTGAATCTTCTAGATCACACCACAGAACCAACCTTCCAGTTGTTCTTGAGCAGTGTCTGAAGACCCTTCTCCTGCACATAAGATTCATGAGCAAGTTTCCAAGAGCTATACTGCGGTGTCAGTTGAGATATGTTAGCACAGACCACTGGCACTACTGCTGAAGGAAATGCACAAGTTCTGAACAATGTATGTATTTCCTTACTAAAGATTCACTCGGATGCTTACGGGCTCAGAACAAAGATCTGTCTAGACCAACAGCTAATTCACAGCAGTGGCCAGTGCATGTATGCACACAGACTAAAAGCAAGATCATGTGATGCTTCTGCACTGTGTTCTTCCCACTTACAAAAAAACTCTCTTTCTTGAGCCAATAGTGACATCCCTGTTGTGAAGATTTATGGCAGCAAAACCCATTAAGAGGTTATGAACCAACTTGATTGCCTAGATCTTAGGTCATAGCTTATTAAAAGATGTGCAGGCAGGATGGAATACATTTTTTTCTTTCTAATTGCATGTGAAAAATCTAATTTTTTTTTTTTTATGATGGGTTACTTGCACCAGTGCAGACATATAAAAAGACTTACAATTGTGTTCTGTCTTTTTGTATATAAGATTAAAATGGGCTTAATCAAGTCTCCAAACTGTAAGTAAAATATTTCACTTAAGGCTGTTGCAAAATGAAGTTAGATATTCAGTGTGGAATATGGAACAGACCTTCAAATCAGAATATGGAACAGGTCACTTAATCAGAAGAAGAGTACATGCTAGAGAATTTTTAGAAACAAGTTTTGCCAGGCAGTGGTTTTAACAGGAACATGAAAAAAAGCACCACAGGAAAGAGAGTGACCACGTTGTCAAATAAAGCCATAGCATTTGAGGATAAGCTTGATGTCTCTCATGACCCTGATTGCACCAGAGGGAGTGAGCCTGCCACATGGCTCAGGGAGGTCCTATTCCTCCTCTCCCAATGCCTCTTTCCCTATTCTACCACACACCTGGTACTCGCAGTCCCCACTGACACACAGCACCCTAGTCTACCACGTTAGAGAATTAAAGCACCTTAAGAAAATGTCAAACCAGCACCAAAGTCAGTGTGAAAAGAGGAGTGGAGGCAATGCTACAAGACTTGTCTCTTCTGGGTGCAGTCAGTACCCAAATCAGAACAAATCAGTTTTTTTAATCTCTTGCATTCTTACCCCATTTGTGCTTTCACTTTTTTTTTCACAATAACTGGCTTTATCTCACCAAATTAATAGTCTAAAATATTACTACAATGCAAAGGTTCAGGTCTGCTGGACCTGAACATTATTGCTGCATATTACCTGTACGGTTGTTTACTGCTGTGTGCAGATGACTGCATAGGTCTGCAGTGCTGCTGCTGTATGTACCAGTATAGTTAGGATTTTCTGGCTGTTGGATGGCTCAGCACTCAGAGAATCAAACTAAATTACTGTCAAAGGATCAGAGGGGTGGAACAAATAGCCATGGCTGAGCTACAGCAAACAAGTTAGATTACCTAATGCCGCATGAAAAAACAACCAGCCCTCTGCTGATTAATCGGCAGATAAAAACCTTTTCTTTTTTAACATGTTAGAGTTGTTGTTAAAGACAGGCAGCTGAAGTTTCCTACCCTGTTAGGAAAACACAACTTTGAAGTTCTCTTTATTTACACATCACCTGAAGCATCGAAACATCAGGTTCATCTCCATTTTCTTCACCTAACCCAAAGTACCTATAGATGACACATTTACAAGGGGTAAACTACTTGTGAGGGTTGGGAAGGCAGGCTGTTTGCAGACGCAGGACCTTTTTAAGTCAGGGAAAAATCAAATTACCAGTCCTTTCTGTGACTGACACCACAGAAAATAATTGTAATAGACAGAGGCAAAACTCAGGAAAAAGAAACACATTACCTTCCACTTGGGATGTGCTAGTCATTCTCTGGAAGTACTTGTACTCATTCCTGGCAGGAAAACAAAACCAGCATTACAATATTGCTTAGAAATAAGATGTGTTTCTCTATTTGGCAAAAAACACAAACCAAATGAAACAACAAAAATATAACACAAATGCCGCTGGTGCCCGGGGAGGGAAGGCTGGACAGGGCATGCCCAAAGAGAGACCTTTGGTCCCAGCTCTGCTTGCATAGAATGCAACTAGGTTGGAAAAGACCCTTCAAATCATCAAGTCAAAATGTTCCCCAAACTGCCAAGGCTGCCACTAAACTATGTCATCTACACAGTCTGTGAACACTTCCAGGAATGGTGATTCCACCACTGCCCTGGGCAGCCTGTTCCAATGCCTGTTTACTCTTCTGGGGAAGAAATTGTCCCTAATATCCAGTATAAACCTCCCCTGGCACACTTTGAGGCCGCTTCATCTTGTCCTATTGTTTGTTCCTTGGCAGAAGAGACCAGCCACCACGTGGCTCCATCCTCCTTCCAGGTAGCTGTAGAGAGCGATAAGATTCCCCCTGAGCCTTCTCTTCTCCAGACCAAACACGCCAGCTCCCTCAGCCGTTCCCCAGCACACTTGTGCTCCAGGTCCTTCACCACCTCTGTTGCCCTTCTCCGGATCTGCTCCAGCACCTCAATCTCTCTCTTGTAGTGACGGACCCAGAACACAGGATTCGTGGTGCAGCCTCACCAGTGGCCAGGACAGGGGAATGATTACTGCCCTGGTCCTGCTGGCCACACTACTGTTGATACAAGGCCATGATGCATGACAAGTAACCCACGGCCGGCAGCCTGCCGACGCGCCTCCTTGAACCCCTCGGGCATACCCGCCAAGGCAGCGGGTCACGGCAGACATAGCCCCGGCCGGAGACTCCGCCAACAGGCACCGCGAACACTTTCCCGCCCGGCTGAGTATCACCCCAATCAAGCCTACAACTCCTATGGCGCAATGCGCGGCTTCACGGTCGCTCGCCAGCAGGGAGCGCGCCGCGGTGCAAGCTGGGAGTTGTAGTCCGCCCGCGCGTCCACCGCCCTTGGCGGGCAGACCCCCGCCATGCCCGCGGTACCTCAGTGGCGGCCAGGGCAGGCTGCCGTCCTTCCCGATGCCCATGTTCTGGCACACGGCCACGATGGAGTTCAACGAGCGCACCATGATTCCCACTAGTCGCCTCCCTCCTTACTGGACTTTGCAGCGAGCGAAAGAGCCCACAGCAGCGGGGCGGGAAGGCGCGAGAGGTGGCGACGCGCCCCGCTGAGGTAGGAGGTTGAGTGCGGGCCTCAGCGCACTGCGAGCAGAGCTCTTCCCTCGCCGTCCCGCCCCGCCCCGCGTGTGCTGTCGCAATCGGCAGGGAAGGTGGTGCTGGTACACTCGGCCCGGCGTCTGCCATCGGCATGCCGCGGGGGATGCAGCGACGGCGGGAACGCGGCGGCGGAGAGCAGCTGGTGCTGAGCAAGTTCTTCGGAGCCGCGGGGAGCGGCGGAGAGCAGAGTGCCCCCCTGCAGACGGTGCGCCCTGGGCGGCGGTTGGGGCTGAGGGCGCCTGTAGGGCACGGGCCGGGCTGCTAATGCCAGTGCGGGATTCCTCTCCGTGGTGGTGGAGGTCCCTCGGGCCTGTCTGGGTACCTCGTGTCAGCAAGACGGGTCAGGAAGGACGGAAGGGTGCACTGCGGCCCCTCCATCAGGCAGGGTCTCTAGCTTAACCACTGTTTGCTGTAGTATCCTTGCCTTGTGTAAAATGGTAGCCATACCTAGTCTTTCAGGAAACTGCCGTCATATGCCCGTTTTGTTGGACCTCAGGCTTGACATGAGTACGGTGAGCTTGACAAAGCCAGTGCTTTGATAATGCTGCAGCAGTGTTGGACCCCGTGGCACAGGTTCTGCCCCTGTGCTCTTGCTCCCGTCATGGAGCTTAATCTCCCTGTTTTATGCAAGGCCAAGAGAGCTGCAGTGATCTAGCAGCCTCTCCATGTTGCTGCTGGGAAAAAAATGCTTTCTCTCAGCAGCCGGGTTTCATCGTAAGTTTATATTTTCCAGTCTCCCTGTAGATAATGTCTATATTCCCTTCTGGCCCCTGAAAGGTGTCTGCTTTTTTCACCTGTGTCTCAAGTCAACCGTTTTTGTTATATTGGGCCTAATATTTTGAAAGGTGTGATTACTTCTTTTTGTCCATGCAGAAAAATTGCTTTCTAATTAGTATTAATCTGGTGGTATGTAATAGTGGACTTGGAAGGAGAACGCTCTTCCAGTCATGTGGATTGTGCGTGTGGATATGTTATGTAGAGGTTATGGGCTTAATTGCTGAGCGTGGAGTTCCAGTGTAGTTACAAGGACATAGAATTTCCCACTAATATACTCAAAACCGTCTGAGATTACTCTATGAAACCTGAATGCTAGCTGCTAAAAGTACCTGTTTTGTGTTTATGTTTGCAGTTGCAAGTTACTTCTTTAGTCATACTGCATTCTGTTGGTAAGTATAACTAAAGAAGTCATCAGTGATGAAACAAAATAAATTATGAACGATGAATCAGAGATGAAACAAAATATATTTTTACATTTCCTGTTTGTGAAGTGTTAAAAGTGCATGTGTCAAAAACCTTCTAAAGGAGCAGTGGTTGAAAGTACTGTGTTCTATACATGGGGGATGATATTAGATAGGTGTTTACAGATAGTTTAGGTAAATCTTTTAAGCGTGGGTTAACATTTATAGGATGGTGTGGGGGAGATACTCTTCCATCATCGGGATGTAGGCTGTAGGAAGTTGTAAGTGCCTCTTAGAGGCCAGTATCGACAAGAAGAGGACTCTGAACTGAGGGTATGAGGATCTGCAGAAGAGATCTGATTCAGACACAGATGTTCAGTGTGTGGTATGGTTGGAATGTCTGTTAAGTGCTGGTTCAGTTTTTTGCCACAGAGGTAGTTCTAAGATGCCTTTTGAAGCTATAGAAACTAGAAGCGTTTCTTCCTGGCACAACAGCCAACTGGTTCACAGAATGCACTATTTAGCTTCCTCTGGTGGCCTTGAATGTTAGAAGAATTATTTTATAAACAAAAAAGTGGATAGGTAAAAATAAGGATTTCATGTATTGTAAATTCATTTCATACTATCTCTTTATGAAATTATTGAGTGCATTATTGTTTTTCATGGAAGATGGCAAAGGGAAAAAGTAACTGAATTTCTTCATATGATTTATGTTTCAGGCTTCTGATTTTGGCACAAGGAGAACATCAAATGAAAGCAATGAGCTCTGTGAAAAGAAGACCAAGTTACAACAAATTACTCTAGAAGACGTCTGTAATCCACTGAAGACTCAGGATAAAAGTGAGTTTGCTGTAGACAAACCTTCAAGCATTTATATCCAATAAATGCTCTTTCATTGTCAAATGTGCTAGTAGAAAGCCAGAAAAACAAATCAATGAACATAAAGTTCATTACACTTACACTTCACTGAAAAGCATTAACCTCACTGTTCTTTTTAAAGACGTAATTATATTCAGTTTTGTGGGTGTGATGATGATTTGAAGTGTCATTAAGACACCATCAAATAGCAATATGGTCTGCTTAAAAACTGTAATGAAAAAATGCCACTAGAGTTTCTGATATTCTTGGCTAATTTTGTGGCTTTGCAGTTATCAGTACAGAAATAATCCATACAGAAAATAATTTTACTTCTTTTCCCATGTATGAAGGAGAATACAGGTGAGGATTATTGATTTTCTAGGGAAGTTAATCAAGATGGTTACGTGCATGATTCTGTGGGGCTGGCAGAAATACTGCATTGAGGGAGGGGACGGATTGTAGAGAAGTGAGTGATAGAGCAAGATGATAGCTTTTTTCTGCTTACTGATGTCATTCTAATAGATGCTCTGTTTTAGAAAATAAGTTGCTAATATGTTTTTGTTCCTTTTTTTTTTTTCTCTGAAAAAGAACCTCAGAAATGTGAAAAGCCCCGTATATGTTTGCAAACTCTAGGCAAACTGAGAGAATTCTGCAGTGATTCAGACCAGCAAATTAACAGATTCCAGGAGGATAGTTTTCAGAAGAAAGAATCTCTGAGTTTGAAAAAATGTCCCAGTATTATTGAAAAAAGTTCAGAACTGAAAAACCCTCTTCAGTCGTGGGACAGTAGCCCAAAGGTTGCTCCGAAGGTATGTAGAACTCTGGTCCAGTGCTGTGCAGATTACTTTTTATGGTTTAAAAAGGCAAGCTTTGACAGAAGATTCCCTTTGCATTTTGGTGTTCTGTCATGAAATAGTGCAGCAGTGCCTAATAGGCCAGTGTTTCTGTATGGGTATTTTCCTGGAACTTCTAGCATAGTGAGCTGGATGCCTCTTACAGCTCTTCAATGATGCTGCTGAAAAAAACAGCAAGGAGAGAGCAGAACCACTGGCAGTGTATCTTACAAGTGTAAGTGAACCCGTAATATTGTAATAACAAATGTTCAGTGTGCCCTTTACCTCAGCTTTCTTTCAGCTCTGTCAGTTTTGTAAATTCCAAGAAGGCTTTCTTTGCAAAAGTACAGTGTAGAACTACTACTGAGATGTAGCTTGACAGAGTTGCTGATAAATCTAACTACTAAAGATATCACTGTTTTTTTTCATCTGCAGAAAATATGGGTGGCTCCCATGAAAAATTATCATGTTAGAAGTCAATAAGAGTATAATAGTACTTGCTTCTCCTAATTATGGGTCTAATATAATTAATTGGTTGGTTTTGGAGTCAGCTTGATAAGTTTGAAGTACTGAAGTACTTCACTTTGAAGTACCTGAAGGTCCTGAAAGGCATCTCATAGCTGTCTGGTGGTGTTGCCTTGTGACTCAGCTGCTCTTTAACAAAGCTTTGTATTGGTTTTTGGAGGAAGGCAGTAGCATGAAAGGTGGTATAATTGATTTGACGTTCCCTGTCTGAAGGTCATGACCTTAAGCTGAGTGTCTGGGTTGTGTGAATGTAAGATCAAAACGTAAATCTCTTTCTTGTGGCGAGATTTCTGATGTGATGAGGAATTGAGATTGTAGGTATGATCACTTGGAGAACACAGGAAACCAGCCCCTTCTGTGTACCTCTTCTTAAAGCCCTGACTGTCTGGAACTTCCTAATTTCTGACCCTTTGTCCATGCAGTTACACCAGATGCTGCCCCTGCTAGTTTAATCTATAAATCATACTTTAGCATGCCTCGCATATGTTTGAGAAACAGTTCTAGATGCTGAAACTATAAAATCTATGTGTTTTATATGTGCATGTTTGTGAAACATGCATGGGGGAGTATTTAGTGACTTTCTGCTGTAAGCTGGAGACAGCACATGCCTGGCATAAGTTGTTAGCTAAAAATGTATGTGTTACGGTAACCACAGTGAAAGTGCATGTTTGGTGAGCAAAGGCATGATCAGCATTCCTTCCACCGACCTGTGGGCCTAGTATTGTTGCTTCTCCAGGTTTCTCTTTATTTTTGAACAGGTATGATTGTTAATCTGTGTATCAGCTGTGAAGTGTTTCTGCCTTCCTATTACAAAGTTGGTTTCCAGTGCACTGGTGCTGTTGTGCTTTTTATAGCAGTAGTGCCACTGTGTATTTGTGTGCTTGGATGGTTGTGGCCAAATAGCATTTGAATCCAGTCAATCACAGGTTGTCTGTGGGATTAGCAGCTGTTAACTCACTTCCTAGAGCACAAGGAAGGTGAGCTTTAACCATGTGCAGAGAGACTCTGCAAGCAAGATGTATGTGAAATAAAAGTAGAGAGCAGTTATTTCTTAGTATACTCAGTAGATAGTGAGGACTCATGACTTACTTGGCAAAGTATTACTATCATCTTTCTCTGTTGTGTTAAAGGGGGGAAAAATCAGCGGCAGCTATCAATCCGGCCATGTTTGCTATTTCGAACCTCACTGCACCGGAATCACTGATAGTGCACCCCCCCATCTAATACAGTCAAAGGCAACTATCAATCTGGCCGTGTTCGCTATTTCGAACCTCACTGCGCTGGTGTCACTGATAGTGCACCACACTGCCGGTCGAGTCGTGCTCATGAACTCCCACAGCCACACCGACAGGTGGGGTCGCGTTCAGTGAGAAAATTACACTCGGTTGCCGAAAACAGTGCAGTTTCTTGCGATTTCTGACCGATTATTGATGCAACAGGTACAGGTTCTTTATGGACTGCCGGTGATAAATACTGTCTGCAACAGCATGTGCGAATAATAGTTACATGGATACAAGCGCTTGATAAAGTTAACACAGCCTGTCTCTAAAATATACAGGTAACAGTAAAAGTGACTCTATAGGGATTCCAAGTTTTCCTGGGGAAGCACTGGATACAGTGCAAGTCTTGCCCACAGGCGTCCCTATGGGGGGGAAGAGAGGTCCAGCCCGTCGACCGGTCTCAGGAGACTGTTGGTGTTATCTTCCTTGACTCGTCCGCGATGGTATCTTCCCCAATATCTCCCTCTCTCCTGGGTCATCTTATACTATTTTCACCTTCAAGGTGGAGCTTGAGTGACTCTAGTCATACATACCTGTGTTACTATTGGTGTAAATCTCTCCCGCTTCGCTTTAAAGGTATATGACACCAAAAATTCAGAGCGCATGCTCAGAGAGGGGTGGTCTCATTTTGGAGGGGGGCCGCATTGGAGATGGGAGTGTATTTATGCATTATAATGACATTATAATGAAGCAAAGTTCACACTGAGGACAGCATTCTGCCAAAAGATGACAGGCTGCTGGCTCAGGGTAGCAAGTATGCAGCTTATTAGTTTCTTGCACCACCTAGTTCCCATCTTTTGGCTGAAGTTAGGACAAAGCGTAACTGCGAGATCTCCACCTTGCTCTACCCTCCATCTGTGTTATGGGAACCACTGGGAAGTGCGCATTCCTGGCATGCCAGCTGTGGCTGCATCTCGCCCAGAGAGACCCTGGAAGTCCGTTTTTCTCTTATGTGTGGACAATGCTGCATTTCAAATATAAGTTTAATTCCACATTTCCTAATTATTCCACATTCTCTAAAGGATGCCTGCTGAGTCTGTGCTGCCCAGGCAGTCAGGTGGGGAGGGGCTGGCCTGCCTTTCTTGGAGCTGCTTATCTTAGTGCTTGTGTCTTGCTTTTTTCTTAAGAGTTAGAACTTTTTTTATGTTGGTAATTTTCTTCAAAATCCCTTGAGCTACTAACTTACTACCATCTCAACAATTCAACTTTCATGTGTGTTTTTACTTCTTTTACTTTCTTTCATGACCTTATTTCACATGCTTTGCTACAGTAATTTTCTCTGTAGAAAGAGACAAGGTCATCCTAAACTTGTGGAGGGTGTTGTCTTTGTCTCTTACTTTATTTTTAACCAATTTTATCAGTACTTGATAGTGTGATAAATGTGAGGAGGAACTTTGCTGTAAGTGGAGAGCAGCTTATCAGTGTTATTCCAAAAGACTGAATTCAACCCCCTGCTTACTGTACAGAACAGAAGAAAGTTGTAAAGCTGAAGTTGCTTGTCTACCATAGGCTACATAATGTCGTTCTAAATAGTAAACCACAGAGGCAGGGGTCTCAAAGCCTTAACTCTTAAGAGTTTTAGAAAGTAATATAGATTTTCTGTGTTTCAGAATAAATTCTTTTGGGAGGTCTGCAGAGCTTATATAGAAAGGGCAGACTGGAGAAGAAATGCAGCTTTGGAGCTTGAGAGTGAACTGAGACTTGTTTTGAAATTGGTTTATTTCTTGATTTACCATGGATTTTTGGAATGTTGTTAATTTCTCTGCGCTGCAGTGTCTCATCTGTAAATTGGAGTGGTAATTTATCTTTATTTTTATATCTGGCCAGTTTTGACTGCCCAGTCTTTGCAGCCTGCATGTCTCTTGATCTGAGTTTTGAGAGCTTATGATACAGTAGAGATTTCAGCTGACATGTGTGAGGAGAGCTGTGAAGCAAAATCTTCTACTTTCATGACTTTTTAATTCCTTTTAAATCCAGATAAACTGTATTCTGTATATCCTACTTTTGCTGAAGTTCTTGGGGCTGTTTAATGCAAGAACAATCTTTAGCTCTATGGTCAATATCAGCCAAGGTCTGCAGGGGCAATTGATTTATTTAATAATTCCTAACTCTATTTTTCCATCTACAGGAGGAGTTACGCTGTGACCTTAGTCAGTTCTCTGCATCTTTTAAGTCTTACGAAAATACTCAGAATACTTCAGATACAAATCTTAATAAGAGAACCAAAAGCATTTACACTCCACTAGAACTTCAGTTCCTAGAAATGAAGAAACAGAATAAAGATGCTGTTTTGTGCGTGGAGTGTGGATACAAATACCGCTTCTTCGGAGAAGATGCAGAGGTAATTTTTTTTGTTTTGTCAGGATTATGGAAAGGTACTTGCATTGTGTTAGTGTTGTACTAGATCTGTGGCCACCTCAAGAAGGAATGTTTTTTAGAGGCATAAATTTTGTGAGTTTTTTTTAGTACTTGAAATCAAGATGAAAAATCTCTGTGTACTTAAATTGAAGGCTATCCATTCTGCATACACTTTTTACTAAAATAGCATTTGTTATTTTGTAATCTTATGCTTGCTATCCTGCATATTGAGAACTTAAGATGAGGTCCTAGAATGTTCAGATGCATGTTCAGATGTGGCACCTACACATGCCTGATCTGTAGAACTGGCGGGTACTTTGCATCAAACTTAATTTTAAAATGACAGTTCATAAATGGTTTGTAATGAGGTTTTTTTTGTGTGTGATCTGTCCCAAAATCATTGCTACCAACCTTTGATCTGTGCTTATTTCCATACCTGAGACCAGGGAGAAACTTTGCTTAGTTTCTGGGAATTAATTTTCCTGATCAGGTTTGTACTGTATAGTTTTTCTGCCTGTTTGCTGGTGCAGTCACAGTCCAGAAACAGAAATATACTATCCAGGTACACAGTTAAGTGTTTGGCTGCAGTTCCTGCTTAAGAACACTTTCCTAATCAGTGTACAGCTACCTTTTGCTGAGGGGCAAAAAAGCAAATAGAAATCATACATTATTATGTTGTTATTTTTCTTCTGTGGAGTATTTAGCTTCCACTGCTGATGGATAAAGCTTTTTCAGTATTATAATTGATTATCTAGCTTAATACCATCTTTATAACCGCAGTTAAAATAACTCCTTTCTGCATACTTAGCATTATGGAAATTCTTTGACCTGTTGTTGAGCTGTATTGCAGAGTCTGTGTGTATGTGGTATAGGTGGTTTACCTTATGGTGGTAAAGGTCAGGTGAAGCATAATAGTCTGACTTGTAGTCTGTGATACTGAAGCCTGTGTTAGTGACAACATGCTGGGACAGGAAGGTGGAGGAGCTCAGCTCTCTGTTATTTTTTTTTTTCCTGTAATGTTTTCCTTTTGCATTTGACTCCTAATTGTAGCTGTGCATCAGTGTTGTCATAGAGATGAGCTCAAGTATTGCCTTTTGAATTATTGTGTGTGTCTTCTTTCTGTACTTTGCAGATAGCTGCTAAAGAACTAAACATATATTGTCATCAGCATCATAACTTTATGACAGCCAGTATACCAAGTCATAGGCTGTTTGTCCACGTGCGGCGACTTGTTGCAAAAGGATATAAGGTTATTCCTGGCTTTTATTAAATGATGTTAAGTAAGAATTACACTGAAATAACTTGCACTTATTCTACCAGAGTCTTGTTTCAACTTCCAAGTGGGAAACTCATTATAATCCGTTTTTGCAATTAAAATGGCTAACTCTCCTTTGTTTCAATATCCGTATTCTGTGGGGCGTCATGGAATTTAAATAGATTGAAGGTTCCTCCCTTTTACAGTAAAGTATCTTTATATTTTCTAGAACAATTCTTTCTCTCATTTTTTTTCATCAGGCCTTTGAGCTTAATAAAGATTATATGTTACGTTTTACCATGTTAGATTATAGCTTACCATGCTTTCTTGTATTTTATATTACATTTTATTAACATTTACATATATAATGTCTTACCGTATTATAGTATGTTATATAGTCTATTATATATTACATTGCATTACTTATACATTGTATTATATTGTATTGTATAACCTCTCTCCTATTATTCCTCACATCCCTGTTTTTCTTCTCTCAAACAATACTTTTTCTCTTTTCCTTCCTGTTGTTGATCCCTGTAATTCTGTTGCTTTCTGCTGATGCCTTTGGTTTTTTTTTTTCTCATTATGAGAAAAGAACTGTTGAATCTGAGTTGATTGCAGCAATCATTCTCTGGCAATTGGTGAACTCTAGCTAAATTGTTTCAAAGCGGGACAAGAAGCCACAGGGTCAGAAGTTGAGAGGGTAGTTGGAAGTGAAAAGAGCGTAAGGAAAAGCAGTGCCTTACAGCCTCATTAGGTGGATTGATAGTAGCTTCTGCCATTCCTGCTCAGCTTTAATGATTCACCTGCTGTTTGCGCTCCTTAAAAGATCACTAAATTTCTATAATAATAAAAAAGTCATTTATTATCGAAGAGCTAACTTTGTTTCTTCTTTGTGTGGCTGTAGGTTGGAGTAATAAAACAAACGGAAACTGCAGCACTGAAGGCTGCTGGAGAAAATAAAAGCTCTCTCTTCAGCCGGAAACTGACTGCTCTCTACACGAAGTCTACGCTTATTGGAGAAGATATCCTTTTTCAAATAAATTTGGTTTCAGACTCTAGTCTTTGTCAGCTAGTGGCTGACATAAAGAGTGGCAGCAGAAAATGCTCTTCCTTTAATTTTATGTTACGGTAAACAGTATGTTAGCTTTATAAAGAATTTAATCTCTTCAGGGCTTTAGGTTTCTTATGAAACAACAGAGCTTGTGTTAACTGTAGTTCCTTTCTGAAGTCAGAGCATGGACTTCCCAAGTGTATAGTGCCTTGTAGGTCTTGTCTTCTAGTTTCACTAGATTGAGAATGCATGGCATTAGTGATTCAGGAGGGTGTGAAGGAAGAAGAATTTGCTATCTGGTGTCAAAAATTTGCTTTAAAGTGAAAAGAAGGTGATGCAATCGATGGACTGTTAAAAATCTACCTAGGTAATTAGTTCTTGACTGTTATGTGAAAGAGAAAACGACATGAAATAGCTTTTAACAAGTGAAGTTGTTTTCTTTATTTCTTTCCTTCCAGTCTTAGTTTTAATAATTGCTGCCTTACGTAGCTAATGTTTTGGGTTTTTTTAAATTCTCTAACTAGTTCTTACTAGATATGAGGAGCTAAAAAGATTGTTAGATTAAAGAGATTGTTAGATTAATACCTGTGACGTTGCACTTTAGTAGATCCACAGAGATGCTGTGAAGGCTGGAGCACCTCTGCTCTGGAGACAGGTTGAGAGAGCTGGGCTTGTTCAGCCTGGAGAAGAGAAGGCCCTGGGAGGCCTTAGGGCAGCTTCTAGTGCCTAAAAGGGGCTAACAAGAAATCTGGAGAGAGGCTTTTGACAAGGGCCTGTAGGGACAGGACAAGGGGAATGTCTTTAAACTGACAGTGGGGAGATTGACATGTGATCTTGGGAAGAAATCCTTCCCTGTAAGGGTGGTGAGGCCCTGGCACAGGTTACCCAGAGAAGCCGTGGCTGCCCCGTCACTGGCAGTGTTCAAAGGCAGTCTGGACGGGGCTTGGAGCAACCTGGTTTAGTGGAAGGTGTCCCTGCCTGTGACAGGGGCTTGGAACCGGATGAGCCTTAAGGTCCCTTCCAGTGCAAACCAGTCTGGGATTCTAGGATGATTCTGTTGGAAAACTGCTAGTGTACTTACAGACCTTCTTGTAATGGTTGGCAAACTGGATGAAAGCAGGCTCAGCTGTATGACCCAACCTGGTGGATAGATACGCAGCAAGTTTTCAATACAGCTAACACTTCTGCTAAGATCTAGACTTTTGCTTAACTCAGGGAATTGCCTGCTTTTTAGTTGCTGCACAACTGATGCAGTTATTTTTTGTTGTTGTGTGCAAATGGTTTGTGGATATAAAATCAAAGTGTCAAGGTGAAGCAGCCTGTGTGCAGAGTGAGCTGCTGGTTTAACTTTTGGCATAGCAGCGAAATCACAGCAGGAGTCACAAAAGGTATTTGAGAAGGACTTAAATCTAGGACTTTGTGTATAATCACCAAGGTCTGTGTACTATTTTTTTTAACACTTATTATATGTGAACCCTTTGCTGAAGCTAGATGATTCTCTAGATGTTGAGGATGTAACAACAGATGTCCCTGATAACTATCTGCTCTGTATCTGTGAAAATGGAGAAAACTTAAAAGACAGAAAGAAAGGTGACATTGTTATAGGCATCATGGTAAGTCAGTTTCTCAGGGGAATCAGTATTTTAGGGTTCGTATGGGTTTTTTTGGGGAGTTGTTTTCTTGGTGTTTTTGAGAGGTGGGTGGTTATCTTCTTAAATTCATAATTGTTCTGTCTTTTAGATTCCTTGGGAGTTTTGTTTGTTGTTTTTTGAACTTTTTATTTTTTAACAAAGTGCAATTAGGTAAGATATCATCTCTGTGTTAATTGCGGTGTCTTTATATTTGAAAACTACAGAAGAGGTCTGGAGCTGATAGTTTAATATTCCTAATATTGTTTTTGCTGCTGGGTCACTTGAAAACATATCTGTATTTGAATCAAATAAAGAGGAATTACTAGCGTGGATGCTTTGCTATAAATGTTTCTAGAGTCAAATGTTTCGAAGCTTGTGAGCACTTCTTTTGTCTATGAAATACTGTTCTTTAGAGGAAGAGATGTGCTTTTTTACTGTTTACACTTAAAAATTGTCTGGTGAAGGTTAAAGCGAGGATTATTCAAGTGGCAAAACACAGCGATAACTGAAACCCAGCCTGCTTGTAATTCATTATTTTAAAGGCATCTTGATTTTGCTTATGTTTGACTGTCACACTGTAGCTGGGAGTGCTAGGATGAGTTTCTTTCCACTGTAGCAGGTGCTAAGATGAGTTTCCAGGCTGAATGCATGCATCTTCCATAGACTTCCAATGATATGTGTTTGCCTAGTAATAAAAGTTGAACAGTGATGGTCTGATGATAGGAAGTGCAAATTTACATTCCTGTGATATTCTTATCATTTACTAAGACACAATTGTGGTATTCTTTTGAAATTATTACTGTATCACAGATTTGTGAAGCACAATTGTATCTTTTGATCTGCCACTTTCAGATGGCGCTTTCAGATTTAAGCATGTGGGTGCTGTATAATTTTGTGCTATACACCATAATCTTTGCGCTTAACAGTGTGAGTCACTGAAATACTCTCAAATTTTTATTTTTATTTTTTCAATTTGACAGGCAATACAACCAACTACTGGAGAAGTGATCTTTGACAGTTTTCGGGACTGTGCATCTCGCTCAGAATTAGAGGGTCGGGTTTTGCGCCTGCAGCCAGTTGAAATGATACGTCCATCTAGCTTGTCAGATCAATCTGAAAAGCTCATCAACAGTATAACCTCCATGAGGTATATTGTATGGAAATTCTATTGTTTGGGGGTTTTTGCCTTTATTTTTAATTACAGTGTCGCTATTGATGGAATTTAGATCCAGAAAAAAGTATGGATGTGTAGTTCTGTAATGGCCCATTCAGAATTACTGCAGTTTGCTGCTGGGCTAAAAACTCCCCACATCCCACTGAATTCTGGGCACTCATTCTGAAATTGTATTTAGACTGAAATTCATGACTTCTGTCTGTGAAAGATTTGTGCACCTGTGTATTCGTGTGTTCATTTAGAGAGACTTGCTCGCATACTCCCAGTGATGTGACCTGTTGGATTTCTTTCAGAGCTCATGCATTTATCTTTGGATCAGAAAGTGGTTTTATGTGGCTGTTTTCCTTGTTAGTCATAGTCTGAAGATCTCTAAAAGGCATGGAACTGTGTGTTAATGTCGATAGGCGTACAAAACTTTCGCAAGTGGTATTTATCATAGAATCATAGAATAGTAAGGGTTGGAAAGGACCTTAAGATCATCTAATTCCAACACCCCTGCCATGGGCAGGGACATCTCACGCTAAACCACGTCACCCAAGACGCCGTCCAACCTGGCCTTGAACACGCCAAGGATGGAGCATTCACAGCTTCCTTGGGCAACCCATTCCAGTGCCTCACCACCCTCACAGTAAAGAACTTCCTTATATCTGACCTGAACCTATTTAATCTGTTTAAGTTTGAACTGGTTACCCTTTGTCCTCTCACTACAGTCCCTAATGAAGAGTCCCTCCCCAGCATCCTTGTAGGCCCCCTTCAGATACTGGAAGGCTGCTAGGAGGTCTCCATGCAGCCTTCTCTTCTCCAGGCTGAACAGCCCCAACTTTCTCAGCCTGTCTTCATACGGGAGGTGCTCCAGTCCCCTGATCATCCTCGTGGCCCTCGTCTGGACTTGTTCCAACAGTTCCATGTCCTTTTTATGTTGAGGACGCCGGAACTGCACACAATACTCCAAGTGAGGTCTCACAAGAGCAGAGTAGAGGGGCAGGATCACCTCCCTCGACCTGTTGGTCACGCTCCTTTTGATGCGTCCCAGGTTGCTGTGTTGGCTTTCTGGGCTGTGAGCACACACTGAAGCTGGCTCATGTTCATTTTCTCATCAACCAATACCCCTATGTCCTTCTCTGCAGGGCTGCTCTGAATCTCATCTCCACCCAACCTGTAGCTGCACCTGGGATTTCCCCAACCCAGGTCTGGGACCTTGTGCTTGGCTTGTTTGAACTTCATGAGGTTGGCATTAGCCCACCTCACAAGCATGTCAACGTCCCTCTGGATGGCATTCCTATATTTCATTGTGTTTGTCCCATTACACTGTCTTGAACTTGGATGCAAGCTTGTGTATTGTCTTGTGAAGTAATGTGATAATCTGTTTATATTTTTTATACTTGCGTATTTCAAGAGCAAATTTGTTGTTTTCTGTAGCAGTTTCACAGTGGAAGTAGGAGTAGTGTGTAATTTGAAGAATAAAAACATAAAGCAATCCTCTGAACATATGTGATGAACTTGCAAAATCTTGCACATGGAATTCTTGTGAGAAAATTCTAGTTTTTAACTTTTTTTTTTTTCTTTTTTTTACCCATGCAGCTCTGGGCAGTAGGGAGCTAGCTTAGAGCTCGGCATTTCCATTTTGAATGAACTAGTCAGCATAATATTATCTTACATGTTAACAACACTGGGGCTAAAGAAAGCTAAATAAAAGTGAATGTACCACATAGGCAAAGTGTTGTACTAGGGGGGAAGATACAAATATTGTCACCCTTCTATATTTTAAAGAAAGACAGATGCATCACAGTCACGTGGATGGTAACCACCTGACAAATAGTCAACTCTGTACATTTCCTATCTCACTTAAACTCTGCCCAAATCATCATTTTGTAGCTTGCTTTCATACTCTGGATCGCTGAATTGCTTTATCAGTCTGTTCCACAGGCATTATTTTCCCCACCTGGCAGTTTAATCCTTCTTCATCCCTTTTTACTAAAAAGAAAATAAAGTTGACCAGAAATGGTGGGTAGGCAAGTCATCAAGAAATGATGTTTCCCTCTCTACTCCACTCTGGCGAGAGTTCCCCCCTGCAGTCCTGTGCCCAGCTCTGGGGCAACAGCACAAGAGGGACATGGAGCTGTTGGAGAAAGTCCAGAGGAGGCTGTGGAGATGCTGTCAGGGCTGGAGCAGCTCTGCTCTGGAAACAGACTGAGAGAGCTGGGCTGGTTCAGCCTGGAGAAGAGAAGGCTCCTTAACGGGAGACCTCAGAGCAGCTTCCAGTGCCTAAAGGGGCTACAAGAAATCTGGAGAGGGGCTTTTTATAGGGGCATGTAGGGACAGGACAAGGGCGAGCAGCCTTAAACTGATGTTGGGGAGATTGAGATGAAACCTTATGCAGTTCTTCACTGTGAGGGTGATGAGGCCCTGGCTCAGATTGCCCAGAGAAGCTGTGGCTGCCCCATCCCCTTGAATGTGTCATTTAAGGCCAGGGTTGGAGCAACCTGGTCTAGTGGAAGGTGTTCCTGCCTGTGGCAGTGGGTTGGAACTGCATGAACTTTAAGGCCCTCTTCAACCTAAAAACCATTCTGGGGTTCTGTGATTTGTGGGACACTATAGGAACTTACAGACATGTTGCTGTACTCAGCTATGAAGCTTTCAGGGGCACGTGTATGTGAGAGGCAGGACTGAGAGGAGGGACTGAAAACATCTGATTTGGTCTTGGGCGTCTTAGGAAAATGTGCCTTGTGAAAGTGGTGTATCACCCTTCAGGGGTGTTGTGGCACTTCCACTTGTAGTGAAGTGTGCTCTTGACGTACTAGGCTTTTTTGTTCTCTCAGCTCATGTATGGACTGCAAAGACATAGGAGTTGAAAAGGTCAGCTCTAATTAGATGTACTGAGCAAGCAATATCAATGTATTTCCTAGCAGTAAAATGGCTTGTTAAGACTTCGTCAAATAAAATACCAGATTAGGAGTAACTGACCTTTTCCAGTTGCCAACAGTTGGATGTTTTTGCCTTGCTAATCCTTTTACTTTGATAACTTTCTCTTTAGCAAATAAATTCTATAGGTTTATGCACAAAGTGTTTCTAGATATACCCCGATGAAGATCAACAATTCTTAGGTTTTTTTTGCTTTGTTGTTTTGTTGGTTTTTTCTTTGTTGTTGTGTTGTCCACTGTCAATTTTGTGGAAATCAGAGGAACATAGAATGATGTAATAAGCCAACATAGCAAATGCATTTTTCAAAAAGGAGTGTTATAGTTCCAGGTTAAGATAATTCAATGCAGGTTTAAGAGAGTGATAGTATTTTTTTTTTTTTTTTTTGGTTGTTCTCAGGGAAGAATGTAGTAACTAACTTCTGACATCAAAAAAATACCACCCATTAGCTGATTTTGTGAACAGGTATTAGTTTGTATATTTTTGCTCTTTCTGCTAATTACTTGCTGGTAAATAAGCTTGCCAGCCTAAATGTCCTTAATTACATGGGAGTGGTAAAAATAAAGCATATTAGTACACTTCAGCAGACCTGTTTCAAAACCAGTTCTTCAGGGATTTTCTCATATGGAGGATTAAACCACAAGAGGGCCCTGAAGTATTTAATATTAAAGTGGTTCCAATATCCTGCTTTCTTGTGCTTTTAACTAGGCTTCAGTTTTTATTGAATTGCTTTTCTGCAGGCATTAATCTTATTCTAGTGCATATTGGGTGATCTAGATTAATTCATTTTGGTTGTTGTTCATTAGCTGGTAATTTCATTCTTAGTTTGCTCTTTTCTAATAACTCCTGATGATGAGAATTGTCTGTTAGCTGTGAAAGTTTTAATTTCAAGAACTTTTTGGAAGATCTTTCTTACTAAACCCATATGAACTAGATCTTGTGTTTCAGGAATGCTCTTCATGAAGTGGAAAACCACTGAATTTGTAAAACCGGGGTACAGATGGGGAAGAAAAGTAGTCTCAGGAGGTGTACAGCCTGGAATGGTTAAGAGAAGGGTCTTTTTGCTTGCTGCATGTACGTGCCATGTAAGAACTGCTCTAAGGGTTATCTGAGTTACACAGGAGATGATTTGGTTTCAGATGTTGTATATTAGAACTTTGTCGTGAGTGGCTCTTCAACAGAGTGTGTTGATGATTCTTAAAAAAAAAAGAAAATGTTTAGTCCAGATAAACCACTGCAGCTTTATGAGAGCAGTCATGCCTGGTTATATTGACAGAGTGGAGGGTATCTGTGTGCTTTCCTTCCATTCCTACCTTTTTTCTACAGACCAAATATGAATGTTATATTCAGGTGTACGTGTCTCTCTACCTTTCTTCTAAAAAGAGAAAACATACATAATGTACCTATTCCTCCTTATGGAATGCTGTGATTCCTTCTTCCTGTTCTCTCCCCATTACCACTACAGCTATGTCCAGGTTCAGCTGCGCCATTCACATTATTTACTAGTACTTCTATTTTGATATTATGTACATTTTTGCATAAAAGTTAATAGGTATTATTATATTATATATATAGGTATTATTATATATATTATATTATTATATATTATTATATTATTATAATATATTATATTATTATTATATTATTATATTATATAATATAAATACTATCATATAATTATATTATTACATTATTATATTAGAATAATTATTATAATTATTATATTATATTATTATATATTATATTTTATTATATATTATATATTAAAATATATTATAATATATATATTATAGGTATTATTATATTATATATATATCTATATATATATAGATACTATTCCAGGACAGATTTAATGACTAAGAAGTACTATTTGAGGACACTGAACTGGAGGTCAGTTTTGGTGGAGGGTCTGCCTTCAAAATGAAAGCGTATGTTAGAAGTCTGTTACAGAAACTGGTTCAGGACAAGCTCTTCTGGTGGTTACTGGGCTGTTCCTGACCAGTTAGTAACATCTGTTCACAACTGCTGGCCTGGGTGGAGGAAAATCTTTAACACTTTTAGTTTCCTTCCTTCTAGAAAACGAAGAAAACATTCCTGCCTTGAAAAAAATACATATTTTTTTCAGGGAAACATTGTGTTTTGTACTCTAAGCTCTTCTAGTCAAGGGTCAGTGCCCATCTTCCTTAACATACTGGCTGCTTTGAAAGATGGCATGTACTGGTCTTCCTGAAATAATTTCTGAAGCTCGTTTCCCTTTTGGTTGCTCTTCTCACATACCCCTTTTGTGTTTATTTGAAAAATCCAGCACATCTTAAGGATGCCCCAGTATTCCGCTTTGTATTTTTTCCACTTCCCCTTTTTTATGTAATATTTTATTCTGTAGCATCCTTTTGCACGTTGTAAAAACACATTGATCACAAGTACTTCACTTTCAGTACAAAGCATCATTTCACCCAAGTCTGCAATTTTTTGGGATTCATTTTTACACCTCTTGTTTGATGTCTGGCCAGCAGTCTGGAATCAATAACTAGCCACTTGTCTGTGCCCACTGATCTTTCCCTTCATTCTGTTTGCAGAGCATAATGTCCTCCTTCTTTTAGTTTGTGCCTGTAATCTGGGAGGCAGTTTTAACACAACATCCATCATGCACTGCTTTATTTAGGCTGCAGGTAGGTCTGCTATTGTTCTCCTTAATATGTCTTAAGATTTTATTCCTTCTGATCATGGCATTCTGGTTTCTGTTTTTTGCTTCAGTAGTGCAATGTTGTCTTTGCCTTGGGGTTTGCTCCCTGGAATTCCTTTCTCTTTGAAATCCATTGAGAACTGAAATCATCCTCCCTCCTCACCAGTGTGATCGAATCTCTCAAGCAGCTGACCCTCTATCATCACATGCAGCCCAGTCCTTTCTCTTTGTGTTTAAGGACCTTTAGAGGTAACATTTCAAGCTCTTTCTGCTTACATAAAGTCAGTGCAGTGCTGGTACCTGCACTAGTAGTGCAGGTACTTTTAGCAGTGACTTCTGCCTTTAACTTCTTATCAGTTGTGGTCTCTCAGGTAGCTGCATTGCTCCACAGGTGTGTTGCTTTCTAGTTTCATCCCTGACGTGATCTCTCACCAGCCCAAAGCATTAGCTGTGGCATAGCTGGTGGTGATATTTGATTGCTGATCGGTTGTTTCTTGTTGTTCTGCTCCCCTGAACTGTAGTTCATAGAAATCAAGAATAAGAGATGTCTATTGGCTTTTTTGTTTTAGTATGTGTGGTACTGCAGTGCTGTGGGTTCTTTGGGAAGTACAGCTGTATTAGTTAACTTGTAAAAAAGGTGTAGGAGTGAGATATTACATGCCTTGGTCAATAGCGCTGTTCATTGCTAATTGCTCTCATGGATATAGTTATGGATTTATGTCATCAATCAAGAAGTGGAAACTCAGCCAGAATGAACTCAGGGAAGTCTTGTTAATGAATATAAAATACTTTTAATTTTGTGGATCTTTATATGTGGCTAGTGGTTGCTCACATCAGAGGATGCTTTCATGTAGTTAATGTTGCGGGGTTTGTTTTTTTGTTTTTTTTTTTTATGTAGGGAGAGACTGTATGCATGTATTTACGTAGCTCAGCTCATAAGGTTTGTAGGTAAGCAAAGACAGAAACACTTGTAGTGGCAGAAACTAGACACCAAATGGTTACAGTGAGAGTAAACAGTACGGCAGTTGAAATTGCTTAGGAGTGAAAGGTATCTAAAGGGTTAGTAATCATAAAAATTAGTGATTTCATGGTTTGTATATCTTGTGATATTCCCATGGATTTTTAAGTGAAAAACAAGTTGTGACAAACATCTTGAGAATGTTCTGTATAAATGGAAGCTACAAACAGATTTGCAGCAGGAAAAAAAGCAAGTAAAGTACAAAAACGGCATGTGAGCTATTTTCTGTAAATACAAAACACAAATGCATCACTGAACAGATGTTCACTGGCTAAAGAGGCTTTTTGCACTGCTAATAATCCAATACATGGCCTGGGCAACTGAGTATGGAGACTTGATGAAGGATATCGGTCATACTGTAGCTCAGTTGTTTTGCATAGATGGGGGGAAAAACTCCTCAACATATAGTAGTGTTATCATGTAATGACCCGAAAGAATTGCTGGACAGGTTGTTTTTGTGATTTAATCTTGTTGCAGTCAAGAAACATGCTGTTCTCAATATTGTAGTTCATTATTGTCTTTTATTGTATTGCAGGTAAGGGAACCATGGTTTTAAATGCCTTTTGACAGACTGCTTATGTGTAAAGTCTGCTTCTTTACCAGTGCCTATCTTGCTTCCCTTCACAGCTGGGGACACAGCAGAGGCATAGGGCATCCTTTAGACGAAACTATTTTTCCACTAAATGTGCAGTCATCACTAGAAAAACTTGGGAAGGCAGAGTTGCAAAGCACTGTGTCTGAGTGCAGTGCACAGCACTTTTCTTAACTTGGACTAGATGTTGGATACAGTATATTAACGTTGCTTGTTTTAGTAACAGCTGGCCTCTTCAGGCCTTACCCAGCCTTTGTGTTTTTGTAAATCCCTCCATGCAAAAGCAAAAATGTGAGCCCTGATAAGCTTCCTCAGCAGTTTGTGCCTGGTTCAAGGATATGTTGTTTCTAATGTGATCATAAGCAGCATGGAAAACATGTTGTGTGCAGGAGCTGTATCTGTGGCATTTTTGCACTGATAAGTGGTGATATTCATGACTTTGGCTTCCCCTCTCCCTCTCCCCCGTATTTAAATTGAAAAATTGTTAAATTTATCTCAATGTTTGTGCAGTTTCTTGCTGTCAAGAAATTAACTTTATAGTTAGAAAAATCCACCTTATTGAAAAAAGCAGGAAAACTAAAACATTAAAACAATTTTTTTCCATGTTTTGGCACCTATTTGATTATTGCAGATCAGTAATTATAGATCAGAAACTGCAGGACATGACATGTAAGCAATTGAACTGTTTGTTGTTCTCTCTGATTGTTATATTACTTGCTTATTTCACTCAGTATATATTTATATACAGTTGACTTTTCACAGCAGCCACCGAAGTTTCTCAGCCAGGGAAAGGTGCTGAAACTCACAATTACAAACCCAGGTGGGAGTCTGGACCTCCACATCTCTGTCATCCAGGAGGTGGGACCACCCTGCTGGAGCTGCTCCTTCAGGTTCTGGGGAGGGAGCAGTAACTGATTTTCCCTTGGTATATGTGAGGAAAATAATTGTGGTGCATTAGGAGTCTTGCTTGACATAAAATCATGGAACAGTTTGGGTTGGAACTGACCTTCAAAGGTCATGTAGTCCAGCCTCTCTGGAGTGAGCAGGGATGTCTTCCACTAGAACAGCTAATGACATGCTAATCAATTGCAAAGTTAATAATCCTAATTCAAAGTAACAGTTCATATTTACATTTTAAATATTTATTTGAGATAGAGGTCATTGCTCTGATAAAAAAATTCAAACACTCCAACGTTGTTAAATGTATTAGTGATGTGATATGTGATTCATGTTAGTAGTTTTCCGATTTTGAGATAATGCAATTATAATTCAAAAAAAGAGAACATTTGCTAATGGAGGTTTGCTTTGGTGATAAGCTAGTGTAGATGTTATATATATTGGAGATTTTCATAGAATCATAGAATCACAGGCTGGTTTGGGTTGGAAGGGACATTAAGGCTCATCCAGTTCTAACTCCCTGCTACAGGCAGGGATGCCTTCCACTAGACGAAGTTGCTCCAAGCCCCATTCAGCCTGCCCTTGAGCACTGCCAGTGATGGGGCAGCCATAGCTTCTCTGGGCTATCTCTGCCTCATCATGCTCATGGGGAAGAACTTCTTCCTAAGATCTCATCTCAGTCTCCCCTCTGTCGGGTTAAAGCCATTCCCTTTCATCCTGTCCCTGCAGGCCCTTGTCAAAAGCCCCTCTCCAGATTTCTTGTAGCCCCTTTAGGCACTGGAAGCTGCTCTGAGGTCTCCTGAAGCCTTCTCTTCTCTAGGCTGAACAAGCCCAGCTCTCTCAGCCTGTCTCCAGAGCAGAGCTGCTCCAGCCCTCACAGCATCTCTGTGGCCTCCTCTGGACTTTCTCCACCAGCTCCATGTGCCTTTTATGTTGGTGGCCCCAGAGCCACATGATAGAGCAGGTGATCATATCTGATAGGCTTGTATAATTGGAGGGTTGTACAGTTGTCTGTATAGCAACTGTATGAAGGTGGGAGGAGGGAAGGCGCACACACATGCACATGCTTAAAACTGAAGCTGACTCAGATGTATTCAAATACAGATATGAGTTGCAAAAGTGTCGAATGTCCCAGTAACTAACTGTACAGATGCTAGTGAGTTCGTAGGCATTTATGGTAAGCTGGCCACTTGTTTACGTGCTTTGAGGTGATCAGAACAAAGGGTAAGCAGCTTTTCTTAAGAATACCCAAACCCCAAACATAACTGGCAACTCTGTTTGGAGTGAAAGTTAGTTTTAAATCAAGGTAAAATCCTTTTTGAGAGTTCCAGTTACATCTAGAGCTACATCCAGTTATATCATCACTTTGCTGTTATTAACTCCATACTTTAGGCTCCCCTGCACGTTGTCCATGCTAACAGTGTGCATATTCTTGTGTTTTAAATGTGAAGGTATTTGTCTATTTTCATCAAGAGGTAATGTAAGTGTATCTTTGTAAGGGTAAATGCATCTGTAGGTTTGGCCATCTGTGGAAGAAGTAACACATGAAGCAGAATATGTATGTCTGATGCCAACTTGCTCTTACAACCAGAACATTAGCTGCATCTTTTCGCACATTTCCTGCCCTCATTGTTCGTGCTAGGAGTTAGAAATACACCAATTTTAATCAAAGCAGTGTAGTGATGTGAAACAAGTATGTTTGACATGCAGATAGCAATGGTACTGGAGTACCATTGTAATAGTGGTTCCCAACCCCTCCTGAGTCAGGGAAGAGAAAAAGGCCATGAATGTATTTATTTTTCATAAAATAAGAATGTATTAATTTTCTTAGTTTTGAAGAAAATGAACTGAAATGGGTTGTTATGTGCCATCAATCTACTGAACTGCAAAAGGGAGCAAGCTTTATCTTCCAGGCTGTCTTTTAACAGTTTAATTTTGTGCTTGACTGGCTCACAACATTTTTCTCTTTTAACAGACATTTTTTTTGATGTGTGGTGTAGGTAAGAAGCTTTCAGTAAATTAGTTGTGAAGAGTGTACTTCAAGCATAGATTCTTCCTCTGAGAATTTGGAATAGTAAAAATGATTATTAGAAATTCATACTTAAGTTTGCTTCTAAATTTACGTAGATACTTTCTCAGTACTAAATAAAGAATTTGAAATCATTGCTATAGTAATTAACTCTTCTAGTACAAAGCTTAGTAATACAGTATTTTTTCACATAAAAAGGTTTCAGGTATGTATATTTGCTTTTCATTTACGTGAAAGAATCATTCTGCAGGGGCACACAGATGTACTTAAAACAATTTCTAGCAAATATACTTGAATCTGTTCCTCTTTATGTTTCATGTTGTACCTGTCTTGTTTCTTCTCGTATAGAAGATTACTATCTGCCTTTCCATCCCTTCTGCCTGTTCACTTGCAACTGTTTTACCTGCTTTCTTGAATTTTTTGCCACCTCTTCTGGTTTCTGCCATTTGTTTCCTGTATCTAGGGTGCTCTTGTCCCAATCTGTAGCAAGATTTCAGGAACTGCTTGCCACAGACAGCTTGGTGCTGTCCTTTTCCTTTACATATACCTATGTGAAGTCATGGCTGACAGGGGCCTTAAGATGGAGAGAGAAGTAGTAGCTCTTTAGATAGCATCCCAGGGTGGATATAAGTCAGACTCTTCTACTTTTCGTCATCTTTCACATAAGCTGGTTAAGTGCAGGGTTCTGAGAAGGAAGGATAAACTTCCTGGACAGCTTCGCTGGGTTTTCTGTACTTCACATCATCTCACTGTATGTCTTATACCTCTTTTGGGATATGCATTTCCCTTTCTTCTAAACACCTCTTTTTAGGACCTGAGAAAGAGCCAGGAAAACAGTGTGAAGAGCAAGGTGGTATTCACGGAGTCATAGAATAGTTTGGGTTGGAAGGGACCTATAAAGGTCATCTAGTCTAACGTTTCTGCAGTAAGCTGGGACATCTTCAACGAGATCAGGTTGGTCAGACTCCATCCAGCCTGGCCTTGAATGTTTCCAGGGATGAGGTATCTACCACCTCTCTGGGTAACCTGTGCCAGTGTTTCACCACCCTCATAATAAAGAAATTCTTCCTTATATCTAGTCTGAATCTTCCCTTTTAGTTTAAAACCATTACCCTTGTCCTATTGAAGTAGGCTCTACTAGTCTGTTCTCATCTTTCTGGTCAGCTGTTTTACGCACAGGAGGCGGCTCTAAGGTCTCCACTTAAGGAGCCTTCTCTTCTCCAGGCTGAACAAGCCCAGCTCTCTCAGCCTGTCTCCAGAGCAGAGCTACTTCAGCCCTCGCAGCATCTCTGAGGCCTCATCTGGTCTTGCTCCAATAGCTCCAAGTCCCTCTTGTGTTTTTGCCTCAGAAATGGACACAGGACTGCAGGGGGGTAGTCTCCCCACAGAGTGCAGTAGAGGGGTATTGAAAATTATATTTTGGGCTGAACAATTGCCAGAGATAGCATTCACTCAAATCACAGCCTCCAAAGTGTAAATATGAGATAAATTCAGTTTTGAATCTTGATCTGCTTTTTCCTTTTTTTTTTTTTCTTAAAAAGGATACCATTAAGCCTGCACTGCCTTCACTGTCTCTTTCAAATATATGTTCCATTTGAAAAATAATCTAGTTTTTTGCCGTTGGATCATTGATCATAAATCCTAGCAAAGCAATAGTATGAAAAATAATATGTTTAATACATGCATCCATATGTTAAATACTAAGTTAAAAATAGGGAAATACTGAATTAAAAATGGGAGAAAAATGACTTCCCTGCTTTTTCACTTGTATGAACTCTCATAGAATGTGAAATCAAGGTAAGTAGCCATTTGTGGTTAAAATATGCAGCTTTTATTTACAGGAATTTGGCAATGAAAGAATAATTTATGTATAGAAGACATAATTATTAACACTTTTTGTATTTATTATGCTAGAATTGTCAGTGTTTAAGCATCCCTGTACATCTCACAGGAAAGCCTGAAATGGTTTGTTGAAAAATTAAGAAGTTTATTTCATCATTTTTAATGGATTCTTAAGTCTGTATCAGCTTATCGAAGGAAACATTAATTAAAAGTGTAATTGACCAGCCAGCTGTTTCCTGTTTTCCATCCAGCAGCCTCTTATTAAAAACATTACAAAACATTTAAAGCTCTTTATCTGAGGGAGATGAGAAGTTCGCTGTGCCAAATTCTGCTCAAGCAGTGAGATTTAAATAATAGTTTCTTAGTTCAAAGCATATTGGGTGACAAGTATCTGTAGGCATGTACTACTCTGTGGGGAGCCTGGCTGTGTTACCAACTGGTAGGGAAATCCCTTTTAAAACATGACAGACGGTTAGAACACCGGAATGCTTTGTTCCTGGAGGGGAGCACTGCATGACTGAAGCTGAACATGTGGTTGAATTTTCCTCACTGCACACAAGACATCCTCTAATACCAGTGCAGTTCTTAGGCTAGGCTTATGTATTGAGACCAGTAAGCAGGCACATACTGAAGATGATCTCTACCTTGCTGCATTGGCATACTTAAACAAGGTAAAATATACATGTCTCTTTTGCATGGGTAGGATATGTTTTGCCCATCAGGTTTACAGTGTTCAGTCTCAAGCTTGGAAATTATTCTCCTCAGGTACAAGAAGGGCCTTATGGAACCATTCCGTATTTCAGTTTTCCTTTTTTGAGATGGTTGGGAACTGCAAAGGTCCCCTTAATCGTGAAGAATGTTGCTCTTTCGAACATGCCCACTTAACAGTGAGGATATAACTGGCCTTTTGTGTTGATACTGCTCTTCCCCTTGGACCAAAACAAGACAAATCATGACCAAACTCAGCAGCTGTCTTTCCAGAAACCTGAGTTTGGCCTTTCTGGGGTTTAACACAGAACTCTCAAGATCTGAAGACATCTTTGAATGTTTGTCTACCATTTGCAGGGTTTTTTTTTTTAATGTATGAGAGCCCAATTTCTGCTTGAGTTAGAATTATTAAAAATAAAAATCCTATTTGCAATTAGTGCACGTAACCAAAACCCTGAAGACTGTTGTTTTTGGTCTGGAGAATGAATGTGATATTCATTCTCAGATTAAGATCTGTAACAGTGAAGGTTCTTGCTGCTTTTTTTGCTTTCATTCAGTTTACTTTCTTGGGGACTTACTGCTCGTTCCGTACTTGGATTTGTTGTTACAGTCAACTCTTTCCCCACTCACCCCGCCCATCTTAAATGTCATCCTGTTTTCCCTGGTGACTAAAGATCAGTTTGGTTCTGGAGTGCAGGATAAGTGTCAGTCACACTGGGGAAGGCGAGAATGCAGCAGAAACCAGGGTAGTCTCATGGCTTGACAGCAACGAAGGAAAAGAACTTTAGTAACAGCAAAGGAAAAAAGTATGGGGATAGAGCAGAACTTTGCCTGTTGTGTTTACATTTGAAGATAGTGTCTCACTAAATATCTTTGTGAATTGGAGTCTCTTTATTTTAGTCATAGCTGGAGGGCTCAGATGGAGTTATATTTGGAAGAAAATCGGGGGTAATACAGTTTTCCAGCCATGCTAGGTTGTAGGATCATTACAAAAAATGCACTGTAGTAGCACACAGATGGATCTTCCCTGAAAAAGGATGAAAAGGCTTGCAAGGTATAGGCCATGTGCAAAGGTAAACTCTGAAGCTTCCTCAAAACAGAGCTGGTTTGATTTTTGGGATGGACATGCTTAGTAGGGCTTTTTTTTTTATGGCCTCTAGTTGCACCTGTGGTTCCAAATGCTGACAGCTGCAAGGCTGTGTTGTGGCTTACAGTTTTATTTCTTTAGTGTAGGGGAGACTTGAACGTGCTAGGCGTCCCAAACGTTGGTCCTCCAAACAGAGGGAAGAAGGAGAAAAACCTAGTAATAGGCTGAGTAGTTATAGTGTCTACCATATCCTTTTGTTTGGAGTCAGTTCAAGTGATGCTGTCAGTAGCATGAGAGGAGAATGAAATGTGAATGGCAAGTTATGCATGCCAGAAATCAAGAAATAAGGTAAGAGACTTTGTGCCACAGTCTCAGCTGAAAAACATGGGTAGGTAATCAGCTTAAATAGTATGTTCTGTCCTTCCTGTTGCACATGAAGTTTGGCCATAGAAAAGCAAAGAGCATGACTTTTCATCTAGCTACTGGATGATGGAAGCTCTTTACCTGGAGAGAATTCCTGGATGAAAAATTCCTTAGTTTTTCAAAGA
Organism: Myiopsitta monachus; assembly: GCA_017639245.1. NCBI lineage: Eukaryota > Metazoa > Chordata > Aves > Psittaciformes > Psittacidae > Myiopsitta > Myiopsitta monachus. The sequence goes on from CM029941.1 coordinate 73,372,581, forward strand.
GCATCCACAGCTCAGAGCACAGATTTGAGTTTCTGAGACATGTGAGACTGCGGAAGCAGATCATCTAGACCACAATGTGGTCACAAAGGAACTATGGAACTATAAGTATTCCAGTATTTGCTCCATTTCTGATCTCGTTAGTAGTAGATAGTTGTAAATAGTAATTAAATGCTATATGCTCATCTCTTTTCTGTATCACAGAAGGAACTGCCTGGTAAAACTGTTGTTAAGACAATGGCTATACAGCCAGTGTATATGTTCTTATTGGTGTTATAAAACTGTAGCTGGTTTATATTATATTTAATAACTCACAGTTTCTTAGAATCATTTGTTTCTCAGAATCTTGGAAAAATTTGGCTTTGATGGTATTTCTGGAGTTCATTTTGTTTAACCTCTTGCTCAAAGCAGGGGTCTGTCTTCAGTGTTAGGTTTCATGGAGTTTTGCCCAGTTTGGAAAATCCTCAAGGAAGGAAGCCCACAGCTTCTCTGTACCACCTGCTTGTGTGCTTCATGGGTCTTGTAGGGAAGACGGTTTGGTTTGGGCTTTTTTTCCCTAAAGTCTCAGCAAAATTTTCAACAAGTTGCAACTTCCAGCTGCTTGGCTTTGTTCTTTCTTTGTGCACCTCTGACAACAGTCTGTTCCAGGATTTAGACAGTAGAATCACTGAATCAACCAGGTTGGAAAAGACCTTCAAGATAGTCAAGTCAGTCCATTACCCCAGCACTGCCAAGGCCACCATTAAACCATGTCAGTAAGGGCCTCATCTACATGGTCTACACTTCCACTTTCTACTCATCTACACTTCCAGGGACAATGATTCCACCACTGCCCTGGGCAGTCTGTTCCAGTGCCTGACTACCGTTTCAGGGAAGAAATTGTTCCTAATACGCAGTCTAAACTTCCCATGGTGCAGGTTGAGGCCACTTCCTCTTATCCTGTCCCTTGTTCCTTGGCAGAAGAGACCAGCCACCTCATGGCTCCATCCTCCTTTCAGGTAGTTGTAGAGAGCGATAATGTTCCCCCAAGCCTTCTCTTCTCCAGACTAAACCCTCTCAGGTCCCTCAGCTGCTCCTCATCAGGCTTGTGCTCCAGGCCCTTCACCAGCTCCACTGCCCTTCTTTGGATTCCCTCTAGTTTGTTGGTAGGTGTCTTGCTCTGGAGGCCCAAACTGAACTCAGTACTCCAGATAAGGTCTTCCAAATACCAAGTAAAGTGGTATAATCACTTCTCTTGAACTTCCCATCCTTGTGCTGCTGCAGCCCAGTATGGGTTAGGTGCCATGAGAACTGTTTGCCTGCATGGTACTCAAATTACTTTATGCTGGTATTTTTCCCTTCTTTTTCTTTGCACAAAATGCACACCAATATCCTTTAGTGTCTTGCCTTAATGGAGAAATACAGATGGAGAAGTATAATGTAGCCTAGACGTATTGTTCCTCAAGATGGGTCATGTAGACCTATTTAATGTCATTCCGAGTATGAAGCCTTGTGTGGTATATAAACACCATGCTGTGGCTTTTCTTTGAAGCTTAGGTGAATGTATTTCCCACCTTATCTTTAATGATGGGTAATAGTTGGAAGAATGGCTACCCGAAAATTTCAGGTCTGGGTATAGATCAGGTACTTTTTTTTTTTTTTTTTTGCATATCAAAAAAGTATGAAAGTTACATGTTATGGGCTAAATGTTTACTTTCATTTTTCCCCTGCTGAATTTTTTTTTTTAAGTTTGTAATCCTACAGAGTCATACAAAGTGTTTGTGAGGATTTGGTTTTTCTGTGGGTTTTTTCATGGGAGATTTTTTTCAGACGTGTTGCTATCTGACATCTGCCACTTTGAGAGACAAGTTTCTTCTGACAGGATTTGGCTGAGGAATTCATAGCAGAAATGTTAGGCTGTTGTTTCTGCTCTGAATGGTGATCTGCACTCCTAGTAAGCTGAGAGGAGAAAATTTCCAGTTTCAACTAGTTTATTTGGAGTATCAAGGGTTCTCCAGCTGTGAACACAAATCTGTGGATCAGAGGGCAGAATATGTAGCTAATTTTGACTGCTGATGAGTTTCCAGAGGTGGGTCAGAATATTACTTTCTGTAATGCAGACAGGGCACGGATAGATTTCTTCCTGGAGGCCTTTCAGCTCTTCCATTCCCACAATACATCTGTGTGGAAAGTATAACCATCTGCTCCCTGGCCTCCTCCTTCTTTCAGGCTGTCCCTAGGGGACATCCACGTTTTCTCTCTTCCTCTAGTACAGCAGTACAGCCTAACAAAACAGTTGGACTGTCTTCTCATATGGGTTCCCTCTTGCTCTGTTGTTACTGTGTATGTATATAATAATAATTTTATTATAAATACAGAGTGGACAAGCAACAGGCGTGCTGTGACTTTACAGTGCACAAGAAGGTGTGTAAGAGCCTGAAAAGGATCTAGATCCCCTCTTCAGAGCCTTTAACTTAAGTGGTTTCAGTCCAGTGATTTGTGGAAAATCCGGCTATGGCCTTCCTGCTTGCAGAAACAATATACTTTCTTAGTGTGGTCTGTATGGGATGTTAAGCTCTTTTAGTAAATTTCCACAGCAATTCTCACGCTTGTTAAAGAACAGAATTTATGGTTTTGACAGTTCTTGGCAGGTAGAGCTGTGGTAGTAGTGTGGGAGGATAGTTCAGATTGATTTATAACAGGTACATGGATGGACTCTGCTACTGTCTCCATTATTTCTTATGTAATCATGATGTTTCATAAGCTGACAATGACTTCTATTCAACTTCCTATTTATGCTGTCTGCCTGTACTAGTAGAATATCATTTTATCTATCACCTTGGCAAATGCACCACTCATGCTTCAGCAGCACTCCTGAAAACCACTGTGAATTTTCTATGATACATTCAGGTTTGGTTTGGGGGTCTCTTTAATCCTGTGAAGAAGTCACTAACTTTAATTCAAGATTCTTTCTAGGAGTATATTGTAGCTGTCTGCTTATAGTTTTAATTAATCTTAACAGCTTCACCTAGGAAACACTTTGCTGTCCTGGACAAAGCATGAGGTGTTCTGCGTATGTATGTGTAGAACCCAGATAACTTTGAATGTTTTGGGGGCCAGTGGTATTTCAAATACATTAAAATAAAAATGCCTAACAGATTTTTGCTCAGGCACAACGTAAGGGGAAGGAGAATAACATTGCTAGGCATTGAACTTGACTTGATTCAGACTGAATTTGGGCAATTACTTCTGCTTCTAGGGCAGATGTGTCTTTGAATAAGATGTACTCTACTTGATTTTTCTTTCATCAACTTTATCCTAGAATGTATTTGTAATGGTGAGTTTCAATGACAGTAGGCATTGATTTGACAGAAGCACAATGGTTATGACTTAACTGCAAGATCTGGTAGGTGGAAAGCCTTTCCAAAAAGATTAGAAGAGAGACAAAGAAAAGTGCTTTGTGCTCAGAAGTTTTTGCTGTTCAAAATGGGAAAGTTTCTTGTTCCTGTCAATCAACAGACAACACGTGACCTTGTGAAACAAAGTATGTTCACTTCTGAAAGATGTATAATACAGTGAAGGATGTGTGGGTTTGAGAGTGAGGTATTAGGAAAAAAACCCTGCTATTCAGAGCAAGGAAACAGTCCAAAATTCAACGTACACATTTCTGTTAGTGTTTTGAAACTAGTTTTATTTATTTATCATCTTTTTGTTCACTCTGCCTGTTCAGAATTTTTTACGTATAGTCACTCTCTTATTATTATTAAATTTATTTCTAATATTTATGAAGAATTTGAAGGGATTTTTAATGATGCAAGGTCAGGTTGTAATATTTCTAGTGATATGATATGTAATGCAAAGCTCAGTTTTCCTGCCTGCCACCCTATTGTCTGGTGGCATAAATATTGTTTTACACATCCCTTTTGGTAAAAAGTGTGGTAATTTAGAGGGAGTTTTGAGAGTTGGTTATCACTATGTTAGAGGATGGTTTAAAATAGTGTTAATTTAGATATGAAGTTATGTAAAGTATTTCTTCATATGAGCAGAGTCAACAGTGTTTTGCAGTAGGGCATCATCTTTGTGAAAAATAAATATTGCAGGATAGCTGGCTTCTGGGGAAATACATCAAAAGTAGACTAAAATGATGGTATAATTCCTGAGTTGCATTTCTGCTTTCTTTTCTAGACAGTTGTATAGATGGGACTCTCATTTTGACCCTGACATTGCTTCTCTAAGTGCAATCTCTTTTTCCCTAAGTGTGAGTTTTGTTGTGCTTCCCAGAGATCAGCAGTTTGTAGTGCATGCCACGTACTGGAAAATTTTGGCACTCAGCTCCTCATCATGGTTTGAGTAAGGAGCAGTTGCAATTGTTCTGCTTTTTATACTGCAGTATTTCCTTTTAACATGTGGCTGTATTAGCAAATAGATGTATTGCTGTCCTGTGATGTTCTTGTGTGGGAGTTAAGGGTGTAGCTCCTGCAGCTGTGGCTGCTCCATCTCTCAGTCTTCACTTTGGTCTGACCTTGACTTGCTCTTAAAACCCCTTTCTCACTTCTGTCAGCTCCTTTATTGTACCAGTGACAGATACTTATACAGTTTGGTCAAGTGATCTATCTGATGTTGGTGATGGTCTTGCTTCAAGAGGAAGGTTGAACAATGTGATTCCAGAGGTCCCTCAGTGATTTCTGCAGTTTCAGAGGTGGGATATGTGCTTCCACTCTGCTCGCTGTGATCATTGCTGGCATTCCAACTCAAGTTGTTAAACAATGAAAATAGGAAAACTTGGAGGTGGGGGGGGGGGCAGAGTAGTCTTCTTTCTGACCAACTGCAAATACTGAAATAAAGTTTCTGGCCCTAGGGACAGTGGGAAGAGGGCTGTGGTACATACCTGAGACAATAGCAAGTGCTTTTAAAGCTTTCTGGTGGCAAGCTTTTGCCACCATTTGAACTACATTATCTTTAAGGTCCTTTCCAACCCTAACTACTCTATGAATGATTCTTTGCATTTCCATTAGAAATAGTGATCAAAGCTGTCTGCTCTGGTCCTGTCATCATCACCATCTTTTCACTTCATTGTTGTTGAGCCAATCATGCTAAGCCAGCAAAACCCCCTTTTTTTTTTCTTAACCCTCCTCCTCTGACTTTTTTCTGTCATGGCATGCTCGAAATGCTTGTCACAAGGTCAGAAAAGCTCTACTTCCATTGCAGGGGAAGCAGTGGGAATAAGCAGCCACAAATGGGTAGGCAAAGATTGGTACTATGACAGGCAGTAGCTGCACTGGTGTAGACCAAGCATGGAACTGTTGCTGCAGAGTAGTTGAGACCAGCCTTGGTGACAAGAGCTAATGCTGAAGTCAGTGAGTATTTATGCTCTTTGTATAAAGTATGCATTGTTTGAAGCTTATGACCCCATGTGTAAAGAAAATAGAGAAAATTTATTTTGTCTGATGGGAAAGAACACAGATAATTAACGTTTTATGTAGTACTCAGCAAAAGCTTCTGTATAATAAGAAAAAGATGTGAAAAACTCCATGGGTTGTGATAGGATCACATTTGTGGTGTCCTGGAGAAACTTCTGTTGGCTGGTAAACTTCTTGACGTACTGCTGTGTGCTTAAGCCCTGAGTGTTTTCAGGAATGCACAATAGCGTGCATCTGGAATTTTTTTAACTGTTCTCTGACAGAAAGGCACTGCAGTGAAATCTTGTGAAAAATTTGCAGTTAAAAAAAATAAATGAAAGTGTGTGTTAATTCTGCTGGAAATTTCCAACATTATATAACTGACGTCAGAAAACTCAGGGCAGAAATAGCCACAGAACAGTTAATAAGGCCCCAAAATACGGCCTGCTGTGGGGACTTGATGTTGTGCAGAAAAGAGAAAAAAGCCATGGGGGTGATCCCAAGCTATCATGAGAAATGGTTGGATCTATGTCTCACTCACACTTGCATTCAGAAAGAGGTGTTTTTCACGGTGGAGTTTAACTGGGGAGCATTATTGTGTTGATATTCATGTAGTATGGCAGGTAATAGGTGGAGTGTTCCTATATCTTGTTTTGTGGTGGTGGTGTTGCTTTGTGTTGGGTTTTTTGTTTTGCTGCTTATTTTGTTTGAAACCCTGCAACAGAGAGGTTTTTGTTGTTTGGCATAATCCTGAATGGAGGGATTGTGTTGCCAGTGGTGTGTTAGTCTCCTCATGATACCAAATCAGAGTTAGTTGAGTCCTCCCAGTGTCATGTTCTATATAGCACTTGCAAAACACAGAGAGAAATATGGCTGGAAGTGTGGAGGGAGAAGATAACTGTGCTGATTTCTGAAGAGCAGTTGTATGAGCTGATACAACTTCATGAGGCACTGAAGATCAGTTCAGATAGTGTTGTTTATTAGATATAAACAGCTCTGTGTGGTCATTTCACAAGTAAACTGTATGTGCCCTAGATGCTTAATGGAAAGAGCCACTATGTTGGAAGTGAAGAGCTTCTACTCATTTATCCCCCATTCTGTTTGCACGTGTTGTTTATTCATAGCCATACGTGATGGAGAAACTTGGATGTTTTTAGGTAATTTCTCTGTTGTGTTTTGAGTTCAACTTTGTTTTTCCAGCATTCTTTGCAGTCACTTCAACTTCATATCCTTTTCAAATTGACAGGAGTTGCCCTGTTTCACTGTCCTAAGTATTGAACCGCCACCAGAGGCAGTGTTGAGTTTATGGAGCATTGCAGAGCGCACTCATTTTGACAATTAACCCCTTGATCCCATTCTGTGTGGTGTTCTCCACCCAGCTTTACACCTATTCTGTAATAAGTACTTTCATGTAGATCGTGCTTATGTAGCTCAGTTATGAGAATGTATGAAATGATATAAAATAAACTCACTGAAATCATGTAGGAAATCATCTGCTGCTTCTCTGTCCACATAATCTGTTCTACCACTGAAGGATACTAAAATGATGTGATGGGATTTGCTTTTCTTTATAAATCTGTGCTGGCTGCTACTCATGTTGATTTCTTGTAGGTGCTTAGAAATAGTTTCCGAGCAGCAATTCATCTTTTCTACTAGCTTTCCATGAAATGAGTGTAGTGTGGCGCATCCCTTTCTTCAAACAGGCAGACAGAAGGAGACTGAAAAAGACTGTGTCTATTTGTGAGTGCAGTAACTGCTGGAGTGCAGCTGTGCTTGTGTTGTCCTGTAGTACCTACTTCTGTTCTAATATACAGTGCCTACATAACCCTCTGTGCTTTGCTTTGCTAATAGCCTCTTTGCTCTCTGTCCTAGATAGCTCTTGTCTCTGAGTCCCTAAAGCTAAAAGAATGTATTCTTCAAACTTTTTGGAACCAGACTCTTGGTTTGGAGATATGGTTGGAGTTCTTTTCAGCTGTAGTTCTGCTAAGGTGGCTAGATAGAAATCAGGATCCAGATGTTAAGAAATGTTGATACTTTGGATAGTAAAAGACAAGCAAGGAGTTTTTCCCAGTTTTTTCTGTAGCGTGTGTGTGTATGTGTATATATATATATATATGTTAAATATACATATGTGTATATATATCTATTGAAGCGTGTCAGTTGCTTCTAGGCTGTTCAGCAGCTTCTAGCATAAATGAGGGGTTTCGGATGGGGCATTTGGAAGGCTGGAGGTCTTGTGGGGTAATGTGTTGTATGTAGTACATTGTTAGCATACAAGTGGCCCTGCCTTGGTGGGGGCATTGGAGATCATCTAATCTCCAGAGGCCCCTTTCAACCCTAACAACTCTGTGATTTTGTGAATCACAAAAATTTTTTTTGTTCAGTTATTACTGGCAGCAGTGATTTGTATCATTCTGAGAGTGGCAGATGCCTAGAGAAGGTGACTGTGCTGCCATTTTCCTTGCGACAGCATTGTCTCTATCATTGTACCTGAATGTTGTTTGCTATGTGGGAAAGTATTTGACTGGCAGGAGAAAAATAACTGCTTATAAAAGTGTATGCAGTTAGTGCCAAAACAACAGCTAATTGGAAATGTAATTGTGGCTTTGCCAGAGAAGCTACCAGAGCTCCATGCCAAGTTTTACCGAAAAGGAAGGATGATCTCCAGTTCAAACCTAGAGTCCCATAGGTAGAAGCAATTGCATAACAACGGTAACACAGTGATGACAAAGAAAGGAAATGCAGTTTCTGCTGAGCTTGTTCATAAGGGAAGACGGCATGATATATGTGCATTTCTGAATGATTAGTACGTTCAGCTTGTGTTGCTCTGCTGCATAGGGTAGGCATTTTATCCTTACAGGGACAAACTAGCTATCCTGCTGGAGTGCAGGTGAAACAGCAGTTTGAATAGTATTAAGAAAAGATTTGATAACAGGTATTTGTGCTTTATAAATCTGTGCTTAGCATCAGAAGTAAAAACTTCATAATAAATTTTAGGTGCAGAGATCTCCCAAAATTCTGTATCATTTATGAACTTGTGTTGTGATAAGTGGATGTACAGTATTGATGCCTGATCGCCTGCATGTGAATAGTCCTAAAGCAGAATGGACAGGGCAGGATAGTGGTTGGAAGGTAAAATTCTGGAGTTATTTGCTTTCCATAGGAAGTCTTCCTGAGCTTTAAGAAAACTTAGTTTGGACATGTTAATTTTTTCAGGGAGTCTTTATGCACTTCATGCCTGTTTGAATTGTAGAGCCCTAGTGAAGTGACTCCTGTTTTAATCAGCACACAGCACGGAGCTCTTGTGCTTATATGTAAGCTCATTCTTTCAAGAAAGGATTTTGTTATTTTTTGAAATATTTTGAATCAGTTTATGTAAATTTGTTTTATATTGTTTTACATTATTCTAGTTTTAAGTTTTTGTTGTTTTTTTTTTGGTCTTAAGAGATATTTTCCCTCCCAAACTTAGTGATCTCTTTTAAATATTTTTCCTGCATCATTTGGTAAGCAGTGAATCTTTAAGAGAATGCACTGAATTGCCAGATGAATAGAGGGATAAACCCCAGTGATGTTGACGCTATTTAATTTTCCCATTTGGGTGACAGATAAATGTGTCCCTGTAGTAACAGAATCATAGAACAGTATAGGTTGGGACTTACATATTTTGTTATAAATATGAAAGTGCGTTTGTCTGCGTAATTGTGTTTTAAAATCCTATCCTTTATGCATCTATTTATGGACACATAGATTTCATATTCTTAACTGTGGCTGATGGTAATCTCTTCAAGCAACTCCCATAACTCATGTTGTGATGGCAGACAGTTCTGCATCAAATCCCAGTGCATTTAGAGAGCAAGAAATTTTAATAAGGGCTCTATAGGTTTATCTGTACCATCAGCTGACAGTTCCAAACCCTGAAGTATCTCCGCCCAATATCCAGTTAAGGGTGGTAGTGGGGGTATTTGTGCAAGGAAAGTAAAAGATCTTTGTGAAGTTGATTTTCGTAATTAACTAGCCCTATCAATGTCAGGGGTCCATGAGGTTGCTTGTTTTCAGAAGTCCTGGAAGGAATATCAGTAAAATACTGGATGAGTTGCACAGCAGTTCATTGTAGATGTTCTGACAAGAATGATGTTTACAAAAGTTGATGACGAATTGACTTCTGATTTAAACAGGCATTGGTAGCTGGAGAGATAAAGCATCAGCATAAGCATCCACACACATACTGGCCATAATCAGAAAAATGGCCTATGGGTGAGCATCTGGCTAAACAAAGGACAGACACAAAAACCTCTGCATCGAATTTTGTTTTCATACATTGTGATAAAAATTCAGATATTTTTTCCATCCGTTAAAGAGATACCTAAACTTTCCAGGTTTTTTTTTGTTTTACCTAGAAATCAGATGCATACTTTGATAAAGTGTCAGATAATTGTTTGATGATGCTATATCTAGAATATAAATATTGAAATATATGAAGATCCTCACAAATAATCAAGTTGTCTAGTTCTAATTTCTAGTAACCATTTCCTATTAATATAGTTGGTGAACAAAAGTACTTCTATAAGAAGTCACTCAAATTATATTGATTGTAACTGTTGCTTGCTAAAGTTTATGCTAAGGTGTCGAATAAATTTGGTTGTGAAGAATGAAGTGAAAAATGAGAGAAAAATCAAAATGCATTAAATGAAATTACAACAATTTTTTCACCATTACTTTAAAAACAAGCAGGTATAGCATGAATCATTCAATGAATTACCCCCAAAAGCCTCCAGTTTTGACTTTGGCTTTAAAAACCAGCTCTGCAGACCTTGCTAAGACTCGCTTTTCTGAAGAAGTAGAAATGAGAAATCAAGTCCCATTTTAAAAAGATTTCTGTAAGTCCCTACTCACACATGGTCAACAGAAAAGCCCTGCAGTCTTGCAGGACTTACTTGAAGGCTTGTACTCTCCTAACCTCTGAGTAGCATGTGATAGTGCTGAAGGGTATTCTTGCAAAAGGCTGTACTGAGTATACATGCTAATTTAGCCAAATGGATGGATATGTTAGAGCAGATTATTAGTGAAGCTTGGAGCAAGTGAAAAATGCAAGGAAGAAGATAGCTGGTTGCTGTCAGAGGCTGAGGAAGACAGACTAATTGTCGTTTACAGGAATCTATTCGCTTTAAAAATGTTTGCTCATTCTGAATAGGGTTGGGGCAGAGGAGAATCCCAGAGGATGTGGAGAATGAAAACTTAATTGGATCAGTCAGTGAAAACTAAGGCACTTGAAGTAAGCAAGGAATCATCTAGGATGTGCTGAGAAAAGTCATACCTCCAAGACTCAGTTAATTTGATACGTATTATAGGAAAATAACTCTCATTTTTAAGAGCTGATCCTCAGAGATGTATTGATCCTTTCAGATGGGAATATGTACAGTGTAATGCAGAAAACCTGTGTGTTTTTTTCTCCTGTGAATTAAAAAAAGCCCTGCAGAAAGGGTATTGATTATTTTTCTTCTTGTAACACCTGCACAATCCCTCTCATTTGCATAATTCTATTGTGCTGGAAGTACTTAATCCATTAATTCAAATTAATTAAATTAAATTTATTAAATTAATTTGGATTAATTCATTAGTTCGTGTCCCATGGTAGTATGAGATCAGATACTCTGGGGCCATGTAGTTTTAATATATGTCATTTACTGATAGCTTTCTACTAGCTGGTTATTCTGTGCTCATTCTGTAGCTGTGTAATTATGCTCAAAAGATTTGGGGGGAGTGTGTGTGAATTTTGGTTTTTGTTTTTTTGGTTTTTTTTTATTTGGTTTGATTTTGTTTTGATGGGTTTTTTGTTTGTTTGTTTATTTATTTTTTTGTTTCTGTTGTTTGTTGTTTGAACCAGTACATCTCTTTAATGCTATATTAGCACCTGTAGAAATTGAATTGATAATGCAGGAGGGGATCACAGGAAACTAGCTAGATTAATTTCTGATGGGTTGCAAAACTGGGTGAAATCTTGTACTGCTGTAATTCTCAATTACTTACTGACAATAGGGAAGGATTCGTGGAAGATATCTCATTTGGCTTAATGGTGGAACAGAGTAAGTTTGCTACCTTTGCTGGTATGGTTAAAATGGGAGGAACTGCTGGCACGTTGGGAGTACTGACAATATCCTTGATGTCCTGGACTGCAAAAAGACTAAAAGAATCAAGTTCTTTAGCACAAGGAAGACAAAAATCTTCAGATAGTTAGAAAATAAAAGGGATAGGAATACTTTATTTCAGCTGCATATCAGAAATGATGCAATGGGTTCATGTTGCAACAAGTTGTACAGTATAGAAAAAAGTCTTCAAAGATAAAGGATAATTAAATATGGTAATAGGAAGCATGGGGCAATTACTTCATTTTTTAATCATCATAAATCTTTAAGAACAGGTAAGCCAAATACTTAACAATTGATAAAAAAATATTTACATTTATGTTGCAGTAATATATAGGGTTGCAGGTATACTAGGCAACCTCTGTAAGTCTCCTTTGGGCTTCCTGTTTGGGCTTTACTTGTTTGCAGTTTTACAATGCAAAGAAGAAACATTTAAAAAAACTGACCACAGGTGAGAAATATTTTGAGCCCACCCAAATAGGTCATCTCTTCATTCTTTGCGCGTTCAATTCTTAGCAAATAAAAGGTGAAAGAAGGTACACCTTCATAACCTACTTCAGTGTTTTTCACAAAGGGAGCATAAATATTGAAAGTCAGTTGTGGTCCCTTTGCAGGTTACGGGATGACAGAATTAGGATAGAAAGGATGGAAAACCTCCATTTTGAATACAGACGTGCTTTCCAGCTGATCACTGATTTTTACACTAAAGAAGTCCCTGGTGCTACAGGTATGTTGTTCAGAATGTCTTTGAAGCTGTGTTAGCTTTTGCATAAAAAAAGAAATACATACGGATGCATCCCATCAGGTATTAATGGACTTGTCTATGTCCAATTTGTTTAAGTATTCCCTGACTTGATCCTCCTCTGTTAAGGAGGTATCTTCATTGCTCCAGAATTTCCCACTGACCTGAGAGGCCTTGGATTCCTCAAGGCACATCTTGCCAGTAAAAATCAAGAAGGCATAGAGTTCCTCAGCCTCTTCCATGTCTTTGTCACCAGATCTGCCCCACTCAGCAGTTTGTCCATATTATCTCTTGTCTTACTTTTGCTGCTAATGTACTTGTAGAAGCTCTTGTTGCCCTTCATATACTTTGCCAGTCTCAACTCCAGGTGGGCTTTGGTTTTCCTTAACCCCATCCTGCAAGCTTGAACAATGCCTCTATATTCTTTCTGGGTCACCTGTCCCTGCTTCCGTCTTATACTCTTTTTTAGCATTTGAATTGATCAGGAGCATCTTCTTCGTCGATACAGGCCTTCTGTCACCTTTACTTAATTTTCTGCACATTGGGATCTTTTCTGAGCTTGGAGGAAGTGAACCTTGAAAGTGAACATTGTTTAAATAGAGATATGTATAGCATCCTTTCTTTTTCATAGTTTGAAGATGTTTAGGCAGATTTAAATTCACGTATACATAGTAGCAGCTGCGGGAAATTATTCAGCATAAAATGTTTCCTCAAGTTCTTGTGTGTGTTAACATTCTAAGAACAGAAGAATACCTTTAAAAAACATCTGTGAAAAAACTTAACTGAATAGGGTTCTAAAAAATACCAGTTTCTGTTGAGATATCATGGAGTGAATTTTCCTGTTGTTGCAGCTGATCCAGGGAGTGTAATAGAGCGCTGTTTAGAAACACTATCAAATACAAAAGTTGTCTCACAAAGATGGAACCATGTTCTGCAGACTGGCCAAGGCAGATAGATCATAGAATCATAGAATAGTTAGGGTTGGAAAGGACCTTAAGATCATCTAGTTCCAACCCCCCTGCCATGGGCAGGGACACTTCACACTAAACCATGTCTCCCAAGGCTCTGTCCAGCCTGGCCTTGAACACCGCCAGCAATGGAGCATTCACAACTTCCCTGGGCAGCCCATTCAGTGGGATTCCCATTTCCCAATTCCCATTCCAGTGCCTCACCACCCTTACAGTAAAGAATTTCTTCCTCATATCCAATCTAAACTTCCCCTGTTGAAGTTTGAACCCATTACCCCTTATCCTCTCACTACAGTCCCTCATGAAGAGTCCCTCCCCAGCCCCTTTCAGATACTGGAAGGCTGCTATGAGGTCTCCATGCAGCCTTCTCTTCTCCAGGCTGAACAGCCCCAACTTTCTCATCCTATCTTCATACGGGAGGCACTTCAGTCCCCTGATCATCCTCATGGCCCTCCTCTGCACTTGTTCCAACAGTTCCATGTCCTTTTTAATGTTGAGGACACCAGAACTGCACACAATACTCCAAGTGAGGTCTCACAAGAGCAGAGTAGAGGGGCAGGATCTCCTCCCTCGACCTGTTGGTCACGCTCCTTTTGATGCAGCCCAGGATAAGGTTGGCTTTCTGGGCTGCAAAAGCACACTGCTGGCTCATGTTCATTTTCTCATCGACCAGCACCCCCAAGTCCTTTTCCACAGGGCTGCTCTGAATCTCTTCTCTGCCCAACCTGTAGCTGTGCCTGGGATTGCTCCAACCCAGGTGAAAGACCTTGCATTTGTCATGGTTAAACTTCATCAGGTTGGCATCAGCCCACCTCACAAGCATGTCAAGGTCCCTCTGGGATGGCATTCCTTCCCTCCAGTGTATCAACTGAACCACACAGCTTAGTGTCATTGGCAAACTTGCTGAGGGTGCACCCAATCCCACTGTCCGTGTCACCGACAAAGATGTTATACCAGGGCCTGTTCATGCCTTTTAACTTGCATGGATGTTGCCAGCAGTAGTGGAAATATCAGAATTCAGATCTTAGTTTATGTATTTAAAAATCTTTTATGCCAACAGTTACTCATTTTTTATGAAGAAAAACCTGTGGAGTTAAGTGATTCATGGTGTTCTTACATTCATGTGATGTTCTGTATTCTTTGGAACCGTGTTTTTTTGGAACCTGACTTTATGTTGATTTATAAATATTGTAATACACTGAACATATATTACAGATTTATATCTGATTAAATTAAAAAATAATTATGATTTTTCTAAAATACGTAACTATGAAACAATTAACAAGAAAATAACTTTTTTCCATAGGTCCTCAAAAACTATCTGTAATACTAAGCCTGGATAAGCCTGTTATTTGCTCTCTGGCAGCAGTAATTACATACCTCAAAGAATTTAATTTGGAAAGGATGCTTTACAATCCAAGGTAAGTTGCCTTACGTAACTTTCAGTTCAAAGCACCAATACGTGTACTGGTGTTATCGTCTAACTTTTAGCAGACAGCTTCTCTGATTGTAATGAACATACTTGCTAAGAGTTATAAACATATTCCTTGTAAAAATTGTACCACATGTTTCAGCTCCTGATCAGAACTGAAGTAATCAAGTGATTTTATCAAGTGATGTTTCATGAAAATCTTAACTATAGAATCAAAGGCTGGTTTGGGTTGGAAAGACCTTAAAGCTCATCTAGTTCCTATACCCTGTCGCAGGCAGGGACACCTTCAACTAGGCCAGGTTGCTCCAAGCTCCATCCAACCTGGCCTTGAGCACTGCTAGGGATGGGGAGCCACAGCTTCTCTGGGCAGCCTGTATCAGCACCTCACCATCCCCACAGGGAAGAACTTCTGCCTAAGACCTCATCTCAGTCTCCCTTCTGGTTAAAGGCATGTCCCTACAGGCCCTTGTCAAAAGGCCCTCTCCAGGTTTCTAGTAGCCCCTTTAGGCACTGACAGCTGCTCTAAGGTCTCCCCTTAAGGGGCCTTCTCTTCTCCAGGCTGAACATGTCCATCTCCCTCAGCTTGTCTCCAGAGCAGAGGTGTTCCAGCCCTCAAAGCAGTTCTGTGGCCTCCTTGTCTTGACATTACTATCAGTAATGTAAGTGAACATGTACTGCTGCCAAGTATAACTGAAAGCAAAATTTGGTAGATACCAGGGGGGAAATTTTAAAGGTTAAGATTTTAAATGTTGTCAGTCAGTATCAGCCATCGCATCTCAACCTCAGTTTTATTTTGGAAACAAAATTTGGGGCTTTTTTGAAAGCTTGAACAAGAAAATTAATGCTGTAATTTAGCTTTGCAGATGTTTCATTATGACAGAGGTTTGTAAATTATATTTTCTTTGTAGAGTTGTGGAAGCAGGTATAAATGCTAATGTGTTGTAATGTTTAGGCAGTATTTGGCAGGTCTGTTTGAGTTGGTGAATCTTGTTATCAATTATAAAGGAAACAGATGTTCAACATATCCTGGCTTTCTGAAAAATCCCTTGTGTCTGCTCAGTGGTACCTAGGAGTGGGAAAACAATCATGCAAGAAGTTGTCGACACGCTGTCAGTATTTCCGCAAAGTTAGCATAAGACCATACAGACATGGAAATAGTCATGGTTTTCCCTGTGTAGTCCCAGCGCTTAGGTTTATGAGATAGGCTCCAAATCTGTAACAGGATTATACAAGTGGGGTGAAATGAAAACAGAAAGATACTGCCACTAAAGCATAGAATTATCATAGAATCATAGAATAGTTAGGGTTGGAAAGGACCTTAAGATCATCTAGTTCCAACCCCCCTGCCATGGGCAGGGACACCTCACACTAAACCATGCCACCCAAGGCTCTCTCCAACCTGGCCTTGAACACCGCCAGCGATGGAGCATTCACAACTTCCCTGGGCAACCCATTCCAGTGCCTCACCACCCTTGCAGTAAAGAATTTCTTCCTCATATCCAATCTAAACTTCCCCTGTTGAAGTTCAAACCCATTACCCCTTGTCCTCTCACTCCAGTCCCTCATGAAGAGTCCTTCCCCAGCATCGCTATAGGACCCCTTCAGATACTGGAAGGCTGCTATGAGGTCTCCACACAGCCTTCTCTTTTTATCTTGTCTTGGAGAAGTATAATAAAGTGCTATCCTACGTGTCATGTTTGAAATTATCATTGAGGCTTATTAAATGCTTTATTAAGCCGGCTTTAGCTGTCATGGTTCCTGTGCAAAGTATTATTCTGGTTGTCTCACTATTCTTCTGTTCTGTAACTAGGTAGGATTTAACAATGTAAGTTTGGCTGCAAACTAAAAACTTTGAAATATATCATGTCAGTTGTAGATAATTCACATTTTATAGGAGATTCTTCAAGTTTCTAGCTTTGATTTTAAAGGGGTCCCTATGTTACCAGCTTTTTTAAATGCAGCTGCTTTTAAAAATTGAATGCAGGTGTCAGCTTTTAAAGTTTTCCAGGTATCTATTAAAATATTTGGAAATACACCTGGGTTTTCTGGATTGTAGAATGGATTTTCATCTGAAAGTTGCCCTTCTTCACTCCAAGTACTATTAAAATGCTGGGCTTATAGGCCAAATTAGGAAAGAATACCTGTCCATTTTCTAAGCTGTCCCCCTGCCTGCTCCATCAAGGGGCACTCTGATCTGTGGTGTATTAGCACTGTGATGTCCCCTCTTATCCTCTTTGGATGGCTTTATGGTTGTTTCTTTTTGAAAATGCTTGGATCGATGGAGAAATCTTTGTGGGAGTTTCTGAAGGAGAAAGTGAACTCCAAGGAAATGCCATTCCATGATCACACTTGTAGATCACTATTGTCACAGTGCCTTATGTGTCATCAAGTAATTGGGTGAGTGTTCTTTCAGATGAGGGAAATAAAAAAATTTATCTTTTGTTTAGAAGTAATTCAGTAGCAGTGGAGAAGCATCTTGTTTAGTGAAGGCTTATCTATTGACAGTCAGTCACATCTGTAATAGCCACATCTTAAAATCAAGTATAATTACAGATTGGGAAGGAAAAACGTTAAATCTTAGAGTTGACATTTGCCTGCTGAAGGTAGCTCTAATGGACTTTATGTGAAAGTATGAGCATCTGAGTGGAAAGGCAATGAACTATTTGATATCTTGGTGATGAGCTATGAAGAGATAAAATACATTATTTGAGATAACTTTGTTCCTGTGCTCAGGAGCTTGGATTCTACTGTACTTATTTCTAAAGCCTTTACTCCTTTAACTACCCCATACTTAATTCTGCTTGCTGTTTTTAGTGTGTCACATACATGGAAATAGTGAACCAAATACTGAGGCTAACTCAACCTCAGTATTTTTCCCAATGCCAGGGAAATATCTAAACACTGAAAAAGGAAAGCTGAAAGCCTTTGAAACAGAGGGTGTCAGTCTCATGTATATTCTGTGTTTCTGGAGGAAATAAAGGAGAAATACTTCCATTGCATTCTCAAGCAACTTAAAATTCTTGGGAGAATCCAGACCAGTGGGCATATACTGATGAATCAGTGAGCATGGAGTCAGAGTTGTAAGATAGTTTTCAGTTTATTAACATAAGTGACACAGATCTGGATGATAAGGATATATTTGATGAAAGAATGGCAGAAAAATTCCTTACACTTCTATACCTTCTTTGGATAAACACTTTCAGCTGAAATTTAAAAGCAAGAATCATGAAACATCATATAAGTGATGAGGTATCATCAAGGGGAAAAGAAGATTTGTTTTGATATTTAGATCAAGATTTTAAATCCACTTTTAAGATCCTAAATAAAGCAAAATATTAAAAAGAAATAAAAAAGTTATCTGCCCCACCAAGACCCTGGGATGTGACTAGATTGCATTAAAGCTCTAGTAGCAAGTAAAAATAAATGTAATGATGAATGATAAAAGGTGTTTTCTTTGAATCACAGTGTTCTAATACCTTTACATACTGAGAGACCTTTATTGGCTTTTGACAAGAAGTTGATACACATTTGTAAGAGGTTTTCAAATTCAGTTGAGTACACAGTTTTGCTTGAAAAATCCCCATTTGCATAGCAGTTGCTGAGGAAATGTGTCTCGGTGTGTTTGAGTTTTACTGACATGTTTTACAGCATATTTGAGACACAAGAGAGAGACTGTAGTTTTTAGATTTTGAACACTGATAGATGAACTCCAAAAAATGCAGGGAATGAAAGAGAGAGGTATCTTTCTGAATGAGGGGAGTAGCTTTAGGATTGGAGAGCTACCAGCAGCGAAGATAGAAGAGAGAGGCCAAAGTGAAAAATAAAATAATAGACAGGTTTGGGTTAGAAGGGACCTTAAAGCTCCTCCAGTTCCAACTCCCCGTCACAGGCAGGAACACCTTCAACTAGGCCAGGCTGCTCCAAGCTCTGTCCAGCCTGGCCTTGAACGCTGCCAGGGATGGGACAGCCACAGCTTCTCTGGGCAACCTGTGCCAGGGCCTCAGCACCCTCACAGGGAAGAACTTCTGCCTAAGAGCTCACCTCAATCTCCCCTCTGTCTGGTTAAAGCCATTCCCCTTGTCCTGTCTCTACAGGCCCTTATCAAAAGCCCCTCTGCATGTTTCTTGTAGCCCCTTTAGGCACTGGCAGCTGCTCTAAGGTCTCCCCTTAAGGAGCCTTCTCTTCTCCAGGCTGAACAAGCCCATCTCTCTCAGCCTGTCTCCAGAGCAGAGGTGCTCCAGCCCTTGCCACAACTCCATGGCTTTCTCTGGACTCTTTCCAACAGCTCCACGCCCCTCTTGTGTTCTTGCCTCAGAAATGAACACAGGACTGTAGGGGTGTTCTCCTCAGAGCACAGCAGAGGGGGAGAATCCCCTCCTTTGACTTGCTGCTCATGCTCCAGGGATGCAGCCCAGCACATGGGGGCGGGGGGGTTCTGGGCTGCAAACACATGCTACTGGGTCATGTTGAAAGAGGAGAGGGGAGGGTTAAAATGGCTTTGAGGGAGGAAAGGAATAAGAGAAATAATTAAGAGAAGTGTTTGTACCCTTGTCGTGGTTTATGCCACTATAACTCACCCAGTTCGCTTACTCACTCCCCGCTCTTTCTTCCCCCTGCTCCTGGGGGGATGGGAAGGAGAATCGAAAGAATGCAACTCCCACAGGTTGAGATAAGAGCAGTTTAGTAACTAAGGTATAACACAAATCACTACTGCTACCACCAGTAATAATGATAACCAGGGAAATACAAGAAAAGAGAATACTGCTCACCACCCGATACCAAGCCTGACCCAGCAGCAAACCCTCACCTTCCGGGTCCCTGCCCTCCGTTTTTACATCCTGGGCATGACATGCTGTGGTATGGAATATCTCTTTGGTCAGTTAGGGTCAGGTGTCCTGTCTCTGCTTCCTCCCAGCTTCCCCTCCTCCCTGGCAGAGCATGAGGCTCAGAAAGTCCTTGGTCAGACCAAGACGTTCTAAGCAGTAACTGAAAACACTGGTGTTATCAGTGCTGTTCCCAGGCCGAAAGTCAAAAACACAGTGCTACACCAGCTACCAAGAAGGAGAAAAATGACTGCTACTGCTGAACCCAGGACAACCCTATAGTAGTGGTGGAAGGGAGTTGTCAAGATGAAATTATGAAAGAAGTCGAAATATAAGTTCTTCAGTTTAAAATGATGGACATCCTTGAATTCTCAGGGGAAATGTAGAAATTGAGGGAATGGTGTTCATATTGGGCTTTCATATCTCTTGGATGTTAATGATGTCAGAAACGTAATGTACACAAAACAATGCATGGATTTATTTATCAGCTTTCACTATGAGAAAGGAAGTACTGAAATTATTTTGGGAGGCTTTAAAGTCAGCTCAGGAGTATGAGGGACTGAATAAGGCAAGGCATGGTTTTCAGATGCTAAGAAGTAACGAGCAAGGGATTTGCCATCTCTTTTGTGGTCGCAGAAGGACCTCTTGCTCTCTGGACATTTGGAGCTTGCAGAAGTGCTGAGTCTGCACGCAGGGAAAGCATGCTGAGAGTACACAGACATCTGGGTAGAACAAGGTTGCAGGCATTCTTTTGGGGGTGAGTTCAGTGGATAAAAAGACGACTTGGTTCAGGATAAAGTTGATGAAGATTAATTTTATTTCTCTTCAGTCTTCCCAGGTCCTTTCATTTCTGTTCTGTTCTTTGTTTTGTATTTCTCAGTTTTGTTTTGTGTGTATTTTATTTTGTCACTGGTTTAGCCAGAAGTTTCTGGATTCCTGTCACATCAGGGATACAGATCAGAAGTTCTACAGCCCTGTGGCTGTATCCGCTAATTTAAAGCTGCTTAATTAAATACAAAGCATAGTCTGAGCTTGCTGTCCTTCACTATGTAAACTGTGGTGTCTTTCTTATCTAAAGAAAGCTGATGCTTCTGAGAGACTTGTTTTTACCTCTTAAGGCTGAGTAGGGATTCCTGCAATTCTTGTCTGAATATATAGGTTTGTTGTGTGGTTTATTCACCCTTAGAAATCTCAAAGACATGGACTTTAGGGGTCTGTAAAAGATAATTGAGCAGAGAAGGTCTGCTGCTTAGTAGGCTTTCCACACAGGGCCTTGCAGCTTCGCTCAAAGCTTTACAGATTTGCAAAATTAAAGTAGTTGAAAACTACTGATCTGAATAACATGCATTTGCTTAGACTGGGTTACTGAGTAAGAAATTATATGTAGAATCTTGTGTGGAGAGAATAATGAATAAAGCATGAAAAGTGCCCTTCACTGCAAGTTCCTCAGGAGCAGAATGACCAAGAAGATCCAGTGCCAGAGGTTACACAAAGTGATTGAAGCCTGAGGATGTAGTTCAGTGTCCTAAAGCAATCACAGTAGCCCATTAATACTCATCAGGTGTGGTAAAAAGTAATTTTATGGGTAGAAACCTCTTACTCATGAGTATTCCCCCAAAGCTTCCTAAATCTTACTAGAAGCTTGTGTTTCTTCCTCTTCCCTCCCCCCGCTTTCATTTTTCTCAGCCCAGGCTGCATAATCCTACCTTGCCTTGCTCAGTAGTGGACTTGCCAGCTGTTTCCATCACCTTGTTATGACACAGTTGCAAGCCTGTTTTTTGAAACTTGGGTCACACTGTCACCTGCAGAAGGAATTATGGGATTGTGATCCAGTTGAAGTGACTTTGTAGGGTCATTTTTACTGGTGCAGAAGATAGCTGATAGCAGCACATCGGAATTTCTCACAAGCGATGTTTTGACACCCTTGCTGCAAAACTGGCCCTGACTTAGTATTTGTTTACAATCTTCTTACGCCATTTGGTCCTTACATTTCCTACATATACTCTTGTCTTTTTTCTCTTTTTTACCAAATTATCATCCCAAGCTGAAGGAAGATGAGGGGGTGGAGGCAAAACATTTTCTGTGCTGTGACATCTGGAATTGTTGATTGGGCATATCCTGCAGTTGATCTTGGCTATTATTCATATATTCTAAGCACTCAATTACCGGGGTTAATAGCAGGGTGGAATAACTCAGATAAAGCAAACGCCTGGATAATATAAAACATGTAATTTATGCTGTAAGAACAACTTCAGCATATCTGATTCTGAAAGAATAGTAAATACACTCCACACTTGCAATGGATCAGTCAGTTGTTTATAAATACTACTGGAGAGCAGGGTTACTGTGAACAGAATATGCTCTGTGTTAATTGCTCTGAAGTCATCTGAAGGGGGGGAAACATTAGACATAATAAATCCACTACCTTGAAGCTCAAATATGGGTGATTAAGGGTTGATTGAAACAGCCAAAACCATCTTTTTTGCTGTCGGGAAGAGATGGAAAGGCATGGCTCCTACCCAGCTGGGTTTAAGAGATCGTAGGCTGTAGTAGTGGCAAACCGAAACGCAGCAGCAAATGGGGAAACTGCAGTTTAGGTAGGTTCTAGATGCAGAAGATGTGCTTTTTGGAAGAGTGGGTAGGGTTGCATGGTTGATCATAGGGATTGGGAGCCAAGCAGAAATCATTCCTGCTTAATTTTTACCAGTATCAGCAGTTGTGATTGAGGATAATAAAAGGAATTATTGTGTTGCTCATAAAATACTGTGTACTTTGGAAAGTGCTGCTGGTTTTGCCTCCCAAGGTTTTATTTTGCTGGTCAAATTTGGTTGCACACTAGAGCAGAATAATTATGACTGTGGGTACAGTTCTGAGTCAGATGTACTTCCAAACTCATTGAACTTCTTGAGGGCATTCAGTTGAATCAGACTTTATAAATATCTTCTTCATATATATATCGATATAGATACCAATATAGATATTGATACAGGTAAATATATCCTGTGGAAAATACTCCTAATTTGACCCATTACATAGGAATGAGTTTGCTAGCAGGCCCAAACACCTGCATACAAAATAAATATATAACATTAGTCTCTGAATATTTCATGTTTCTGAAAGTTTTAGTGCCGGATATTTTTTTAATGCAGCAATAATGCTGCTGTGCGTGCCTAACAGAAAAGTTTGAGCATTTGGGTGCTCTTCCAGAGAGTTTGAAATTGAATGCACTGAAACAAATTTTATGAAAAGTCGATAAAGCAGTTTTAAATCCTACCCAGCAAATCTTTCTGTTTAGTCTAAGACAATAGAGAGTGCCCTAGATTTGTGCAAAGGGCAGTCAGCAGTATGATTAACCTAGACAATCATGACTTGATTTGTCAGAAGCATTTAGTGAGGATCTTGCACTTCACATCATGGTCCTGACTACCACATGTGTATATCTGAGGTTGAAATAATTTTCAGGCGTTTTGTGAAGGTCTGAGATCCATAGTTTACTGAGGAATCTAATACGACTATTAATGTTGATTCTAAACTAATGTAACTTTTGGGTTGGTTTCATCCAGTTCTGTTGAGGAGTGTCAAAAAGTCAAGTAATTATAGTCATGATTATTTCATATTAGAATTAAAATCACATAGTTTGGATATACTCATATTTTAATTTTCCTAAACAGCCTGTTTAAATTTGTAACACTGGTGGAAAATAATAATGTATATTTTGATGTGCTGCTTTGATGATTAGTTGTGTTAAAAATCTGTTCCACTCCTAGAGCAGTAATTTTTAGTCCCATCCCTGCCGCATATCCTACAGTGGTCATAAGCGAACACTAACAACCATACTTATTCAATTTCATCAGAAACTGAAGAAGCGGTACTTCCTTAACCACTTAGTGAATCAGATAAAATAACAGGAGAGCTGGATTTTATTCTGAGCTTTGTCACAGTCATTGTAGGAAGCTGGGAAGTGAGTCATAAATCTTGTTTTCCCAAGCAGTAAATTAAAAAGAGTCATCAGTGTTGTGTTCTTTTATTTATTTGAATACATTTGAATTTCTCACTTGATTTTTTTATTTTACGTAACTACTGAGTTCTCTAATGTGAGACTGTTAGGTCTGTGCCTGGATTTAAAGTATAACATTTGAAATTCCTCCCCCCAGCAATTTCAAACAGTTGTCAAGTGAAACTGAATACATGACAATTAATGGGACAACAATGAAAAATCTTGAAATTATACAGAATCAGGTAAGAACAATGTAGTATTATGTTTAAAAAATGCTGAGATTTTCACGGCTGTTTGACGTACTGTTCCCAAGGATGTTTGTTAAGTTAGTTTGCAAATCTCACTGAGAAGGTTTAAATTATTTTAAATGGGATCAAACTGAAGGAGGATTACATTTTCAGAAGCATAAATGAAAGTTAATGTGTGCTGGCTTTTAGTATGAATTAGGAGCCGTATTGCACTTTGACTAGCAAAGAGCTTTCCTAAAGTTTGAGTTCTTGAGTCAGCTGCAGTCAAGAGATATGACTGCAGTAGGGTTTGTTTTTCCTTTTGTGTTACTGTGCAGACCTTTATGCTCAGACATAATTTAACTTATTCCAGTCATCTTCTGGAAGGACTTTCTGGCTAAAGGAAAGACATGTTTGAGTGTCTTATGCTACATATCTACTTTATGTAGAGCATTATCAGTGAACAAATTTGGTAAACAAATGTGCATTTGCTTTATCTTAAGTCTAAGCAGAATGTTTAAGTAGTGGGGTGAATTTCTATGATGTCTTTCACCAGAATCCTAGAATCATAGACTGGTTTGAACAAGTGCTCAAAGCCAGGTTGGTCAGGCCTTGGAGCAACCTGGTCTAGAGGAAGATGTCCCTGCCCATGGCAGGGATTTGGAACTTGGTGAGCTTCAAGGTCTCTTCCAGTCTGAACTAGTTGGTGATTCTACATCATTGATTTTTCAGTTAAAACTAATAATGCCATTTTTTTATTTTTAGACTGATATGAAAACAAAAGGAAGCCTACTCTGGGTCTTGGATCATACTAAAACTGCCTTTGGGCGTCGAAGATTGAAGAAGTGGGTAACCCAGCCCCTCATAAAATGCAGGTGAGCTAGTTCTTTATCTTGGCCTTAGTCTGTATTTTATAGTTATGATGCTGAGTATGACCAATGTATATATTTTTCTTGCAGGCCTTAGATTGATAGTTTACTCAGGAAATAATAGAAGATGTGGACATTTTAATATATAGGCTAGAAAGAATTAAACATCTCTGTTTGGGCACAGAACATCTAAGTAGCTCAGAGTAGTATATTTGGAGCAAGACAGAAATTTCTATGCAGAAATCACGTAAGATACAAATTCTAATTCAGTATTATTTTTAAGACAGTGGGTGAGTATTACCTTCTGTTGGAGGATGTCTTATTGCTGAACTTGCCAGTTAATGTTTGATGTCTTTCTTGCATCATAAGCATTTACATCCTTAATATATTTAACTTATTCTAAAGTAATGATGGATATAGTGTATACACTATACAGTATATTGTATATACACTGTATACAGTGTACTGTATATGAAAGTATTTCTTTTCATTAGTTCTGAAATGTGATGGTGGGTTGGTCACTTTCATATTTTGAGCTATGCTTTATTTATTAGTGCTTTATTTTGCAATACAGTGTGCTTTTTTTACTAGTCAGTCTTGAAACGGACTCCATCTTCCCCGATTTCTCTTTGCAGGTTTTATTGAAGTGTTGTGCTTGAATATGTAATAAATAACAGTATTGAGTCCATGGACTGTTTGTTGCCTGCATTTTAAGATTTCGAATCTGTTTCTTTGTGCATTTCTTCAACATTGTCAGTGTGGAATCTATTCAGTTGTCACTTCATTCACTTCAGTTATGGCATACAGAAAATTCCTCTTTTTTGGTTACCTTAAATAGTTTTTCCCTCTGATTTACTTTTGTAAATGTCTTAAACAGTTTTACATTTTTATTAATTTGTAACAGCTTTAAATAGTGAGATATACCAATATTTTAGCTGTTAGTAATTTACAAATGTTTCTAGAGAAGCATTTTTATTTTCCTTGACCAGATATAATATGATTTATGTTAAAGCACTATACTTCTGAAGAATTGTTGCTTAATTTTCTTATTAGCCTTTTTGTAAGGATCTTTTCCCAGTAGTGTTAGAAAAGCATGTAACTATTTTTTCCCTTCCTATTTTGTTAATTTAGAATATTAGAGACCTTTTTTGTTTGCAGGAGCCTACTGGTTAGACTGTTTAATGTTGCGGTTTCTGACAGGGATTTAAAAAATCTATTTCAGTATGCCTTTTTTAAAAAGAAAAAATTCTGATAATAGCTTTTATATATCTTACCCACTTCAAAAAGGCTTTTGATGTAACCATCCTAAATAGTATTAGACTTTATGGAAGTTAATTATGTGCCTGGTGTTCACCTTAAAAGCATATATATAGATTTTCTGGGCCACTTTGCAGGAATAAATTGAAATAAATCGGTTTATTTCTTTTCCTGCCCTTGAGGGCACCTTGTGGTCTTTGGGGAATTGTTTGTGAAGTTATCAGCAGAGGGAGCCAGAGCGCAGGCTCTGGTCTTTGATGGTGGCGGCACTGAAGAGGGGGACGTGAAAGGGTGTGCTCCGTTTTGCTCCCAGATGATCACATATCTGATGTAACAGCTGAAATACCATTCAACAGTCAAATGACAAACTTCCTATCTAGGCACAGAGGATAGAAAATTGCTTGCATGGAGACTTCAGCCCTTCCTTCTTAACCAGTAAATTTAGTTTAAATTCTCCCTTGCCTCTGGCTTTACAAGTTTGCAGGTTTGGTTTCTTGTCTTTCTCCTCTACTCTTTGCTACTTCTAGAGACTGATAAATGTTCCCTTTTTCAGCCTTCTTAGTATGAAAGAAAGTTTGATGGTTGGAGATGATAGGAGTCCTCAGCTAAACCTACAATGCTGTTTTGTTTCTGTGTATTTCTCTGTTTCTGATTCCTGATCTGTAATTTCACGTACTTAGTGCATCAGACATTCATCAGTATTGTTCCAATAATGCACACAAGTGCACTTAGAGAACATTCTGTAATTGTAATTCACCCGTGCCTCCTGGAGTGACATTTTTAGAGGAAGTAAGATTTCTGTACTGCATCTTTTGCAGTCAGTGGGTAGGTGCAGTTTTCTTGCTGTATCAGAAATGAAAGGGTGTGATTATTGCTTTGTGCCTGATAGTTGAAAAGCGCTTGGGGTGATAAGTGAATTTCCAGTGGAGAAACCGTACAGTAGGTTGAATAAAGGTAGAATGTGTACACGGAGCTCATTTGGACAAACTTGGAGATAACTATTAGCTCATCAGTGATGTAATGCATCAGAGGACTACAGTAAAAGGTTTTAAGCATTAGGCATTTGCAATTTTGAGGTAAAAAAAAGGCTTAACCAAGAAAGGTGCAGTGTCCTTGCTTATTCAATACAATGATGATGAGATAAAAATGTATGAGTCATCCACGACTTTGCATTTTAGGGGGAATCGGGAAATTTATTGTTTTTTGTAGGAGTTAGTATCGTCATGTATCACAGAAGTGTTATCTTGCCTTGCCTATCTGCCTTTGAAATGTAAGTTCCATTCAGTGCCTTTCTTGCCTAACTTCCATGAGGGGAGCAGAAAAAAAAAGGAAATAGAAAGCTGAGTTGGTTGGAATATATTTGATTGAATGAGATTTGCTGTATCCCAGTGAATTTCAGCAGGAGAAGGAGTAAAGCTGTGTATTATCATACTCAACAGGAAAAGGGCTAAGGACTGGTATCATGATACAGTGTTTTAACACAAAGTGATCTTTGTGTGTTTGCATGTGTGCAACATCTAAAAATAATTTCTTTCCTAATGCGAAATTAATCTCAGATTATGTGAAACAGCCATTGCTTTTTCTGTAGCTACAGGAAGAGGGAAAAGATAAGCTTTTTGTAGGCCTCGTTAAGCATACCTGGATCTGGTTGCATCTTGTTGTATGGTGGTTGTATATTATGCATGTGTTGTCTTATGGTGTTGGTATGAAAGAAAGTGCAAGGAAGATGTTGCCCTGCACATGGACAGTCTTAAACCTCATGTCTGCAGAGTGTGTCTTTCCTTGTCTCTCTGTTATCTCCATGGTTAATCCCTCCCACCCTCATTTTACACCTCCCTTTCCTGTTCCCTGAGCTATAGCTATACTGCTTGCCCAGTCTGGAGCCTGAACAGAATAGGAAGCTCTAGAACGAATATTGCATGCATTTCCTCGTTCAATGTTAGTGCCTGTGCCTTGCTCAGCTGTTGATTCTTGCGCAATTTTGCAAGAAAATTGTTTTTCTAATACCAAACACCTTTCTCTACCTTGTCAAGGTGTCTAAATTAAACAAAATGGTCAGAACTGGAAAAAAGAGACAAATAGCACAATTATTATTTGGCAGATGAAGTTGCAAAGCTACTGCCCATCATATTTGGAAAGTCATGACAGTCAAGTGAAGATCCCAACAACAGGAAAAAGGGAAATGCAACTTGCAGTTTTCAAGAAGGGGAAAGACGAACACCTGGGAAACTACAGACTGGTCAGTCTCACCTCTGTGCCTGGCAGGATCTTGGATCAGATTCTCCTGGAAACCATGCTAAGGCACATGAATAACAATGAGGTCGTTGGTGACAGCCAGCATGGCTTCACTAAGGGCAAATCATGCCTGACCAATTTGGTCGCCTTCTATGATAGGGCCACCATAGAACTGATGGACAGGGGCAGAGCAGATGACATTGTCTACCTAGGCATGTGCAAAGCTTTTGACACTGTTCTGTACAATGTCCTTGTCTCTAAACTGAAGAGACATGCATTTGATGGATGGACCACGTGGTTGATAAAGAGCTGGCTGGATGTCCACACGCAAAGAGTTGTGGTCAGGGGCTCAATGTCTAACTGGAAACAGGTAATGAGTGGTGTCCCTCAGAGTTCGGTGGTGGGGCTGATCCTGTTCAACATCTTTGTCAGTGACATGGACAGTGGTATTGATGCACTCTCAGCAAGTTTGCCGATGACACCAGTCTCTGTGGTCCAGTTGACATGCTGGAGGGAAGGGATGGAATCCAAAGGGCCCTTGACACACTTGTGAGGTGGCCACTGCCAACCTAATGGAGTTGAAAAAAGCAAGTGCAGGGTCCTGCACCTGGGTCGGGACAATCACAGGCACAGCTACAGGCTGGGCAGAGAAGAGATTCAGAGCAGCCCTGTGGAGAAGGACTTGGGGGTGCTGGTCAATGAGAAAATGAACATGAGCCAGCAGTGTGCGTTTGCAGCCCAGAAAGCCAACCTTATAATGGGCTGCATCAAAAGGAGTGTGATCAGCAGGTTGAGGGGGGTGATCCTGGCCCTCTACTGTGCTCTTGTGAGACCTCACTTGGAGTATTGTGTACAGTTCTGGTGTCCTAAGCGTAAGAAGGACATGGAGCTGTTGGAGCAAATCCAGAGGAGGCCATGAAGATGATCAGGGGATTGGAGCGCCTCCCATATGAAGATAAGCTGAGAAAGTTCAGTCTGTTCAGCCTGGAGAAGAGAAGCTGCGTGGAGACTTCATAGCAGCCTTTCAGTGCCTGAAGGATATCTACAAGGATGCTGGAAAGGGAGCCTTCATCAGGGACTGTAGTGGTAGGACTAGGGGTTTAAACTTAAAGAGAAGTTCGGACTAGATATAAGGAAGAAATTCTTTAGTGTAAGGGTGGTGAGGCACTGGATCAGGTTGCCCAAAGAAGTGGTAAATGTTCCATCCCTGGCAGTGTTCAAGGCCAGGCAGGACCGGGCTTGTAGCAACCTGGCCTAGCTGAAGGTGTCCCTGTCCGTGCAGGGGTTGGAACTACTAGATCTAAGGTATTTTCTAACCCAAACCATTCTATGATTCTGTAATTATGTGGAGGTTTATCACTTCCATATTAGATCATGCTGTAAAGCTAGTAAAGCAGTCTCTATGTACTTAAAAGTATGACTTGTGTTAATTAATGATGTATGTATCATACTGAGCAATTTATAGCCACTGTAGGGGAATATGTGTAGAATTTCATTCCAGTGAAGAGAACTCTCTGGCCTGTAAGTATAGAAAGCCCTGCAGAAGGGATTATTCCCCCCAACCCCCATCTATTTCTGGAGAGGTAGAATATCTTTTAAATGCCAGTGGGTGGACGTCATGAAGTGTCATTTATAGTACTGTAGCCAGGGAGAAGGTAGAGACTTTGTTGTCTAAGGGGAAGATAATCTGGAAAATGCTAATGCTTGCCGTTGTTGCAGAGGTGCTTAGTTTATGAGTTAGAAGAGTATCTAGTGCAAAATCTTAAAAGCTTGGGGGTGGGGGAGTAGAATGTGGCTCCAGGGAGAACAGTCTTCAGTACCTAAAGGAGGGCTACAAGAAATCTGGAGAGGGGCTTTTGACAAGGGCCTGTAGAGACAGGACAAGGGGGAATGGTTTTAACCTGGCAGAGAGGAGATTGAGATGAGATCTCAGGAAGACGTTCTTCCCTGTGAGGGTGGTGGGGCCCTGGCGCAGGTTGTCCAGGGAAGCTGTGGCTGCCCCATCCCTGTCAGTGTTCAAGGCCAAGTTGGACAGGGCTTGAACCAACCTGGTCTAGTGGAAGGTGTCCCTGCCTATGGCAGAGGACTGGAACTGAATGATCTTTAAGTTCCTTCCAAAGCAAACCCCTCTGTAATTATGTGAGTTTATGGTTCTATGATGTTGTTCATGCTCGTTTCCAAGCCTTGCTGTTTGCCACAAATGACTTCAGTTGTTGGAACTCTAGTTTCTTGCCTCCATTCATTTGTAGTCATTTTGTACTGATTTGATCTTTTTCTAGTTAATGTTCAAATCTCAGTGAAGGAGAAAAATTGTATGTATTGGGAGAGCTGACAGAAACTACTTTAACCTTTGCTTTGCAGGCTAGAAAAACTGAATTTTTAATTATTCCTCAAAAATAGGATTTCTGGTTTTTCCCCTGTGATTCTAGTAGTCTTTTTGCCCCATTTCTTCCAGTTCTGGGTGAGATGGTGCTTTTATTAAGGCTGAATTAATGCTTTGTAGGATAGTATTAATAGTTACTATTAGTCTGAATATGCTTTTCCTGGCAAGAGCATAGAATGACCATAGCTTTAGTTTTAGCAAACTCAAAACTGCCCAATCCAGAACTGCAGACAGTTCCTTATTTACCACTAAAGAAGAGAAAGAGTATAAATTGGTACTACTAATGCAGCATTACTTTCATTTGGAGGATATATACTGTAGAACTAAGAGGAAGGGCCCTTTATAGTGATGATGGCAAACACGTGTGTTTCCTAATATAAAAATAACTTGTTCCAAATCATCTCACTTTTAATGTATTAAGTGCCCTTTCATTTATACATGTATACACACACTACAGTCCTAAAGGAAAGTATTTTAAGTTTGACTTTGTTCTTGTTCCCATAATCAAGATATCTGGGCAGTAAAACCAACTATCTAGAGGTCTTTTGAGAAACCCATCTGAAGTCACACTTGATACCATCAGCATGCAGAGCAGTTATCTTCTATTGCAGCAGTGATTTAGGAATAAAATCCATCCATTCCTACATCAGAATTCCATGGGCTAATTTTCCTCCTAAGAATAAAGATTTTATAGCATCAGTGCCAATATAAAATGCACAAATGCAGGTTACAGCATAAGCCTGAGATCTCAGAATTGTTGTAGTAAAGAAAAAGATTGCAGCATCATCACATGTATTCATTCATTGTTCTTGGGTGTGTGTTGGTACCACTGAATGCTGTCTCTTAACTCTTTATAAATGTAGTAATCAAGCATTCATTCATGTCGGCTAAAGTAGCTAACAGCTCCTTTTTTTTCGCACAAATAGCCGAAATATATTGTGTGTGAGTGTAAACAAAAGTGATTGATTACCATTTGCATATTTTATACAGTCATATAACAGATGTGAAGACAAAGTTTATAGTATTTTTATATCGCGGTGAAGTATTTGAGATCCATTCAGGAATATTTCCTTCCTGTGGCTGCATGTTTATTTAGGGGACTGTCGGGTCTCTTTGGAGGGATATGAAACATGAGTTCTGACAGTAAATTATTCTGTTTCTCCTGCATATAAAAAACAGTGAAACAGATCTGAAAGGATGTTTATTTAATTTTTTAGGTTTCACTTAAATTGCACTGTAGTAATTATGTTGTAATTACCCTTGCTTGTACTTTTTTATTGTTGCTTATGCATTGAATTACAGCAGTCACAGCACAATTTAACAATTCTGGATTTATCCCGTAAAGTTAGCCAGTCTAACTTGGCCACGTAAGTAAAAAAAAAAGAGATAGACTGGGTATTTTTGTTTGCTTGCTCTTTAAAAAGACATATATGATTTACTGATTACATGGTGTTAATTCTACCATGGCTTTGGGTTTTGATGGCATTACTTGTTATGAAAGAGTCGTCTAAAGCAGGACTCACTGTACTATTTAGCACGGTCTTTAACTTAATTATCTCACTTAATGCCTTCATTTGTAAACTGCATTCCGAAGGAAAGTCAAGAAAAAAGCAAAATATAAGTGGACAAAAAAAATTAAAGCAGCAGAAATCAGAATAACCTTCACTTTGTCTTGTGTTTGAAACTGGACAGTTACCAGAGGCGAGCATGAGAACAAGGTGGCTGGGTAATGTTACCTCCCTAGAGCTTTCTCCCAGCTTCCAACAATTTCCAGTTTAGGGACTTCGTGAGTCACAATTAATAACCATATGTATCTTGCATCTTCCAAATGTTTCTTTAAAATGGTAGGTAGGCAAGAGGCTGCTAGGCTTTGAGCTATTTGCTATTGTTCAAGGAAAGCAACCTTTGTTATTTTGTACCCTTCAGTGTATTTTTTCAGGTGTTGAATTCTTGTGACTGGTAACTTTACATACTTCTCTGGTATTAGATTAAGTGACTGCCGATAAATTCATATTTACTCACCTTGTATAAAAATTGAACCTTATTTTACTGAAAATTTTATGTGTTTTTTTTGCAGCAGTTTACATTTAACGATTTCAGTCTGCTTTAGATTGTATGATATGTTGCCACATCTAAAATAACATTTTTAGGTTTGCTTCCCTGTATGAGGAATCAGCAGATCTGATAGCACGCTAGCAACCAGCAGTCCTGTTTAGATTGCTAAGATGTTCAGATGTTAATTCGGTTACAGTGGAGCCCTCTGCTTTGTCAAAATATTTTTTAGTTCAGGATTTAAATATTTCCCTGTTTGCTAGTTTTCTGTATTGTTACAAATTGGCAGCAGAATAATACAGGGGAAGGGAATATCTCATGATTTAATTTCAAGTAGTTCTTTTACATGACTAGAATAAAAAAAAAATCTGCAGTTAGAATTTGTTATGTTTAAATGCATTGCAAAATGATTTTAGTATTGTATTAATGATGCTATTCTTGGATAGAGAGTATGGCAGAAATAAGCATGTTGCTTTTATTTAACTGCCTTACGTTTCATTATTTCACAGAAGATTGTTTGGAAAATTGAATAAAGCTCAGATTGCTGACATGGTTTATACACATGGGAAAGAATAGGCTAATACTGTGCCTAAATAGAATATGAAGGAGTAGCCAGTTTATAAAATGTGAGACAGTTTCTTAGCGTAAGCTGTCAAGTTTTTTTATTTAATACTGGTTTCAAATTTTTTAGTGATGGAATTTTTTTCGAGATCACGCAGAGATTAGAAACCCCAGACTATACATCAAATCTGCTGGATAGCTGTACAGTGCAGAACAAATTTCTTTTGAGGTGGTTTGAAAGTGATCTGGGTAATATATTGATGCTTACAAAGTTTTTATTAGCTTACATATAAATATTTAAAGTTTAAATAGCATATTCTCAAATTAATCAACTGGCTGTTTTTATAATGTCCCTGTCCTTCCCTCCTCATGCAGATAGGATTTTGCATAATTCTTCGCTGTAATTTTTGGCTTTTTGAAATAGGAATCCCTTTATGTTTTGTTTACAGGTGGAAAAAAAATAGGTCATTTGATGCTGGATGCTGTTTTCCTGACTTTCTTATTTGTAGGATTAAAGAAGAAAAACTGTATAGATGCTTAGTTTTAGATTACTGGAACTACAGTAACATAGCCATATGTGAGGATGATTGAAGTGCAGATTAAGCTTTGAAGGGGGGAGAATTTTTAATATCTGCATCTATTTTACATATTATTGTCTCTTTTCAATTGGCCACATAGTTGCAATCATCCTTTTTAAATTAAGCGGCAGTGTTCTGGAGTAGAATTCTGCTGCTTACACGTGTTTTTTTTCTAATAAAAATACAGATTATTTTCTTCTTTGAGGTACATGCGTTCATAATGTAGCAGTTCAGTACTCCTTCACGCAGAGGAGCGTTCCAGGGTCTTAAGTACAGTGAATTTTAATAATCCTCCATGAAAATATAATTGTGGGTGATGATACTGACCTTTTAGAATTTCAGTGTATCTGGCTTATTTCAAAGCTACGTACTTGGATTATTTTATTACTTTGCCACTGGTATTAACGCCTCTCAGCTTCCATTATCCAGCTGTAGTGCACAGTGCCTTTCTGACTGATGTACAATGCTTAAACCTCTGTTGTCTTGAATATACTGTGTGGATGCCAACAGCTTGGTCTTCAGTTGTGTGGTTGCAGAACTTCTCATAACCCTGCCAGTCTACACCAGTGTCATGGGTTCAGCAGTAGCAGTGGTTTTTATTCCTTCTTGGTAGCTGGTGCAGCGCTGTGTTTTTGATTTTGGGCCTTGGAACAGCGCTGATAACACCAGTGTTTTCAGTTACTGCTTGGTAATGTTTTGGTCTGGCCAAGGACTTTCTGAGTCTCATGCTATGCCAGGGAGGAGGGGGAGCTGGGAGGAAGCAGAGACAGGACACCTGACCGAAACTGACCAAGGAGGTTGTTCCATACCACAGCACGTCATGTCCAGGATGGGAAGACGGAGAGCAGCGACCCGGAAGGGTGTGGTGGTGGACTGGGGGTGCACGGCATGGTCAGGTTTTTGGTAGGGGGGGGTTCGCTGCTGGGGGGTGCACTGGCTGGGTCTGGCTTGGTGAGCAGTTGTATTCTTTTTCCTTGTATCTCTCTTGTATTATTATTGGTGGTAGCAGTAGTGATTTGTGTTATACCTTAGTTACTAAACTGTTCTTATCTCAACCTGTGCGAGTTGCATTTTTTTTTTTTCGTTTCTCCTCCCCATCCCCCTGGGACTGGGGGAAGAAAGAGGGGAGTGAGTGAGTGAGTAAAACTTCGTGAGTTTTAGAGGCTTAAATCACGACAACCAGATATGTGATTGTGGCTCTTAAGGATCAGATTTAAAGTGTGGATGTGTTCCGTGCTGAAAACAGGAACCGCTCTGTAGGTCTGAGTAGTTGCACTGGCGATAGATGCTGGTCTGCTGCTGTTGCTTGCAGGTTGCCTGGCTGCGCAGAACAGGATCAATGTTTAATTCGGTGCTTTTGGTGTTGCTGGAGGAGGGGAACAGTGGTAAGGAAGAAGAAAGTATGTTTGTGACCTGCAGCAGGGCTGTGAAGCAGAGCCTGCAAAGTCTGACATTTCTGTTTTCCTCAGGGCTGGGAAAAAAGCAGGCTTTTAGGATAATGGAATATTTTGGGTGCTGTGCTGTGATCATAGAGAATGCTGTCAAGTTCAAAGATAACAGAGTAAATTCCCAAGCTGCCTGGGGTCAAGACAGCAGAATTTGTTACCAGTTTGGATGGCTGTGGAGGAATGCATCTACCTGTGCTTCAGGTAGATGGTGGCAGATGGGGCACTTGAAATCCTGTCGTTGTTCAGCAGGAAATGAGTATGTGTCATTTGTGGCGGATGAGGGGATGGTTTTACTGTTTTAGTAGAAGGCAGTATGTCAATGAACAAAATCCTGGCACTTAAATGACATTAGATTTATGTGTATCTGGGCTTACATTCAGTCATGGTGTTCTCCTTTTCACATGCTGCATAATAAAATTTCATGGACTCTTAGATTTAGCTGTTTTCAGGGCCAGAGGCCTCTGTCTGCCAGTCTGTTGTAGTGTCTGCAACCTGTGGAGCGGCCTAATTTCATGGATTTCCTCATGGATAGCATTTTTAGCAGCTACAGTGGCAAGTGGCAGTGCAGTTTGGCAATAAAAGCCATGGGCAAGACAGGCAGTCTTCCCTGAAATCTTACATTTTGATTGCATCCTTACTTTATATCCCTCTGTGCTGGCTGAGCTCTAAGCATCTCACTGGTCTGGGAGAGCAGACGTGGGCAGGGCTGTATTTGTCTTGCAAGTACTCAGCTGGTATATGAAGTGTTGGTATTGAAAGACTGCTGTCTTCTTGACCTGCAAGGGTGGACAGACTCACACATAGCAGTGTGGGGGTTTTTGAACTTTCTTGTCTCAGGAGGAGAATGTTATGGTAAGCCTTAGTTGTCATTCTGGGAGAAAATACAAGGATTTAAATAAGCACTGGGATGTCTTGGGGATTTGTGAGACTATATACTACATCTTGCATCAAAGAACCTTTACCTGTATCAGTCAGTTATATCTCATTGTATTACACATGATGACATGTTCAAAGTTAAATGAAACTTGCCCATAGCAGTTCAGGGTCATCTGCCTATAAAGTTGGATGATCATAGAATCATAGAATAGTTGTTTTGTGTTCAGAATGTCCTCAGAGCATATGGTATAAACAAAAACTACACTGAAAGGAGACCAAAAACATGCACTATCCCTGTCAGTGTTCAAGGCCAGGTTGGATGGGGCTTGGAGAAACCTTATCTAGTGGAAGGTGTCCCTGCCTGTGATAGAGGGTTGGAACTGGATGAGCTTTATGGTCCCTTCCAACCCAAACCAGTCTTTGATTCTGTTTCAGATTCAGCCTTACTTGCCAGAAGCTTTCTGGATGACGTCTAAAGCCTTCCAGTGCAGTGGTGCTCACAGAGTGTACCCAGCAGCACATTGGTGGTGGGACTCTGGGGTAACACATAATCTGGAACAGATACTTTTTTGCTGTGAAACCTGAGCAAATCTTAGCACAGCTTTCATTCAGTTGATTCTATTTTGTAGTGCATAGTTACCTCAGAGGTAAAGCCTGAATGTAGAGAAGCTGCGTTCAGAGGAATCATGCTGCTTAGCTTTGACACGTCTTTCACTGCTGTCTTAGGGTGAGCTAGAAGGAATGGGCACTGTTTCCTTTGTGTTGCATGCACTGAGTTTTGGTTCACTAACTTCCAATGATAAATTCCCAACTTTTATATTTTGGTTACAGCCATGTACCCCTAATCTCAGTGTTCTACTAGAAAGCAGTATTGAGATAGTTTGGTTGCACAAAAAGTAAAACTGGAGTTTCCCTTAGCTCTGCTTTCTACAGTCCATGAGTGTATTGGAAGCCGTAGCTGTGGCATTAGCAGCAATGTAGATTGAGGTGAACCTCGGCAGTATGTTGTTCATTTTAAAGTTATTTTCTGACAGTGGCTGTAAGAATATAATTGTAAGGAAGGAGCAAATAGCTGTAGAATTGTTTCTTCATGTAAAAAATATTACCTTATTGATTGACTTCAGTCCTGAAATATGGAGGTTAATGTTACAGGGAAAGGAACACAACATTCAATCTAATTCATGTAATTACAAATTGCTGGTCTGGATCAAAAATAGAGAGGCAAAATGGTAACCAGTATCTGTACGCTGTTGGAATAGATTATGCTATGTGGAGTTCAAATGTAAATTCCTCTAGGTACTTGTCTGCAGGTTTAGGATTGACTGTTCAGGATTCAGTGTTTCTCGTATAATATACCACTGGAAGAACATGTAGATGTGTATTTGGCTGGTTTGAATGTAATGAGGAGATAATGAGTTTATATCCAGCTTTTTCCTTGCATCTCCAGTGAAAGCCCAAGATTGTTTGCATCTCTCAATTCTTTTAAATTCTTCTACTTAATTATTCATGAGAATGTGGCCTTAGTCAAAGTTAAAAAAAAAAACCAAAACCAAGAAACCCAAACAAAGAGGAAAAAAGCCCCCCCCCCCAAAAACAACAAAAGCAAACTAGTCAAAGGAAAAAGTTCATGAGGTATATGTGTTTCCCTCAGAAAAATACAAGTTTTATTTATTGATCTTACAATTGTTCTTTTACAGTGAAATCAGTGCCCGGCTTGATGCTGTGTCTGAAATTCTGCTGTCAGAATCCAGTGTGTTTGGTCAGATTCGAAATCTTCTTTGTAAGCTGCCAGATATAGAAAGAGGTCTCTGCAGTGTATTTCACAAAAAGGTATATCCATAATTACCCTAATATATTATTTTCCAAATGGCGTTATTCTTTCTTAATGTATTATAGTTTTTGCATGTTTGTTTAAACATATTTTTGTCTTACCAAGACTGAGGCTGACTTAATAAAAGGATGCAAGTTCATAAAAATGACTTTTGCCATATGGTAGAGCCTTATTTTATTTGTTAAACAATGATATGCTGATGGAAGAAATGCCTGAGTAGGGTTCAGGAATTCATGAACTGTATTGCTAATGCTAAGAGGAAAAACATCTTGGTAT
The DNA here is from genome assembly GCA_017639245.1 of Myiopsitta monachus. Lineage (NCBI taxonomy): Eukaryota > Metazoa > Chordata > Aves > Psittaciformes > Psittacidae > Myiopsitta > Myiopsitta monachus. The sequence goes on from CM029941.1 coordinate 73,410,654, forward strand.
TTATAAGTTAGTGGCTGGGTTCAGTGAGATGGGATGATGCAATACATCCTTGTGCCATAATTTATTTCCCTTTAAAACAAACCACTGCATTCTGTATGCTTATCTAAAATCACACTTGAAAGTGAAACCACTTAGCTGTAGTTAGCTGTTTTCAAATTAATGTTAATTTGCTTATAAATCCTGTAATTTGTATCTCACTTGCACATTTTAATAATTACGTGTAATGAGACCCTGAGTTCTTACTTGAAGCAGATTAATCTGCTAATAGCATTTATGCAGTACTTCATGTTCTTTTATTTCACTGATATATTTAGAGTTTGACAGTTTGTTTTAGGTAAGGGAATAGGTGGGCAGAAGGAGAGCAAAGTTGTCATTTTCTTTTGATGGCACAGCACAAAGTTTTCGTCTCTCTGAAAATCTAAAACTCAGTTCTTGTGTAACTTTTAAAGCCTTAATGTGTTGTGGTGCTAGGCACATGGAAGGAATTCATGTGTCAATGAACAGTTACAGCCATAATGGAGTTTATGGAAAGAGGGAGTGTGCACCAACTTCCCCATCCTCTAAAATGTACCCTATCACAGAATCATAGAATGGTTTAGGTTGTAAAGGACCTTAAGATCATCTAGTGCCAACCCCCTTGTCATGGGCAGGGAAACCTCACACTAGACCATGTCATCCAAAGCTCTGTCCAGCCTGCCCTTGAACACTGCCAGAGATGGAGCGTTTACCCCTTCTTTGGGCAGCCTGTTCTAGTGCCTCAGCACCCTCCCAGTAAGGAACTTTTTGTAAAGAAATATTTGTAGGGATACGTCTGTATTCCACAGCAACAACCTGGCAATCCTGTCCTGAGCTTCCTTTTTTTTTTTTCTAAATTTATTTTCTTTTTTTATGGTAGTCAGTATGTGTTTCTCCAGGTGTCCCTTCTGTTGTAGAACTTCTTACCCTTCTCAGCTCTAAAGCTGCCATTTAGGTGGAAACATTTATTGATCCTCAATTTTCATGTGATCTTTGGAATGAGGTGATAATGTAGTTTGTGTTAACAATATCCACTGTAGCATGAAGATATGTGTAGTGAATCAGATGTTGGAAAGAAGTTGCAGGAGAGGAGAGTGCTCCCAGAGAATCTTCAAGAAGAGTAAACAAGGGGAAAAAGGTCCAAGCATCACTTTTCCTTTCATGAATTAGCTCCCCTTGGTAAAAATCTAGTTGGTCATCCATTGCAGAACACTGTGATGAGTCACTGAAGCACTGAGTACTCCCTGAAGATCTTCTGGACTTCAAGGAGATGACAGCGTCCCTCTTTTGAATAAAGAATCAAAAGCAGACTCAGGGTAACAGATTTTCAGTCTAGACAGACAGTGAATATGGAATCAGAAGAAAGGTTCCTGCAAATCAGATACGTAGAATCATAGAATCATAGAACAGTTAGGTTTGGAAAGGACCTTAAGATCATCTAGTTCCAACCCCCCTGCCATGGGCAGGGACACCTCCCACTAAGCTATGTCACCCAAGGCTATGTCCAACCTGGCCTTGAACACCACCAGAGATGGAGCATTCACAGCTTCCTGGGCAACCAATTCCAGTGCCTCAGCACCCTTACAGTAAAGAACTTCCTCCTTATATCCAATCTAAACTTCCCCCGTTTAAGTTTTAACCCATTACCCCTTGTCCTCTCACTACAGTCCCTCATGAAGAGTCCCTCCCCAGCATCGCTATAGGACCCCTTCAGATACTGGAAGGCTGCTATGAGGTCTCCACGCAGCCTTCTCTTCTCCAGGCTGAACAGCCCCAACTTTCTCAGCCTATCTTCATCCGGGAGGTGCTTCAGTCCCCTGATCATCCTCGTGATCATCCTCTGGACTTGTTCCAACAGCTCCATGTCCTTTTTATGTTGCAGACACCAGAACTGCACACAATACTCCAAGTGAGGTCTCACGAGAGCAGAGTAGTGGGGCAGGATCACCTCCCTCGACCTGCTGGTCGTGCTTCTTTTGATGCAGCCCAGGATAAGGTTGGCTTTCTGGGCTGCAAAAGCACACTGCCTGCTCATGTTCATTTTCTTATCGACCAACACCCCCAAGTCCTTCTCCACAGGGCTGCTCTCAATCTCTTCTCTGCCCAACCTGTAGCTATGCCTGGGATTGCTCCCACCCAGGTGTAGAACCTTGCACTTGTCATGGTTAAACTTCATCAGTTTGGCATCAGCCCACCTCACAAGCGTGTCAAGGTCCCTCTGGATGGCATTCCTTCCCTCCAGTGTATCAACTGAACCACACAGCTTAGTGTCATCAGCAAACCTGCTGAGGGCGCACTCAATCCCACTTTCCTTGTCACCAACAAAGATGTTCAACAAGACCGGTCCCAACACCGATCCCTGAGGGACACCACTCGTTACTGGTCTCCAGCTGGTCATTGAGCCGTTGAGCACAACTCTTTGCATGCGGCCATCCAGCCAGTTCTATATCCACTGGGTGGTCCACCTATCAAATTGATGTCTTTCCAGCTTAGAGACAAGAATGTCGTGTGAGACAGTGTCAAACACTTTGCACACGTACGGGTAGATGACATCAACTGCTCTACCCCTGTCCATCAGTTCCGTAGCCCCATCATAGAAGGCCATCAAGTTGGTCAGGCATGATTTCCCCTTAGTGAAGCCATGCTGGCTGTCACCAACCACCTTGTTGTTTTTCATGTGCCTTAGCATGGCTTCCAGGAGAATCTAATCCAAGATCTTGCCAGGTACAAAGGTGAGACTGACTGGTCTGTAATTCCCCGGGTCATCCATTTTCCCCTTCTTGAAAATGGAGGTTATATTTCCCTTTTTCCAGTCTTTGGGAACTTCACCTGACTGCCATGATTTTTCAAATACGATGGACAGTGGTTTATCAACTTCATTTGCCAGCTCCTTCTGGACCCATGGATGGATTTCATCAGGTTCCACGTACTTGTGCACATTCAGGTTCTTAAGATGATCTCGAACCAGATCCTCCCCCACAGTGGGTCAAAGGTCTTCATTCTCACAGTCCCTGCGTCTGCCTTCCAAGGCCTGGGTGGTGTGGTCAGAGCATTTGCCAGTGACGACTGAGGCAAAGAAGTCATTAAGAACCTCAGCCTTCTCCAAATCCAGGGTAGCCAGTTCTTCCGATAATTTTTGGAGTGGGCCCACATTGTCCTGAGCCTGTCTTTTATTTGCAATGTACCTATAGGATCCCTTCCCATTATCTTTCACATCCCTAGCCAAGTTTAATCCTAAGTGGGCCTTAGGCTTTCCTAACCTGGTCCCTAGCTTCCCGGACAACATCCCTGTATTCTTCACTGGCCGCCTGTCCTTGCTTCCACCTTTTATAAGACTCTTTTTTCCTTTGAAGTTTCCTCAGCAGCTCTTTATCCATCCAAGGAGATCTCCTGGCCCTCCTGCAGCACTTCCTTCTAGTAGGGATGTATCGCTCCTGAGCTTGTAGCAGGTGATCCTTGAATGTCAGCCAACAGCCTTGGGCCCCCCCACCCTCTCAGGCTATTCCCATGGAATCATACTGAGCAGGTTCCTGAAGAGGCTAAAGTCTGCTGTCTTGAAGTCCAGGGCAGTGAGCTTGCTGCACGCTCTTCTCACTGTCCTGAGGATCTTGAGTTCAACCATCTCATGATCGCTGCAATCAAGGCTGCCCTGGAGCGTCACATTTCCAACCAGCCTTTCCCTATTGGTGAGGATGAGGTCAAGCATGGCGCGTCTTCTTTTCGTCTCCTCTGTCACTTGCAGAAGGAATTTGTCTTCCACACAATCAAGGAACCTCCTGGATTGCTCGTGCCGATCTGTACCGTCCCTCCAACAGATATCAGGATGGTTGAAGTCCCTCATGACAACAAGAGCCTGCAAGCGTGAGGCTGTTCCTATCTGTCTATAGAGTGCTTCATCCACCGAATCCTCTTGATCAGGTGGTCTGTAAGAGATCCTCACAGTAGTGTCTCCTGACGCTGTTCTCCCTTTAACCCTAACCCACAAACTCTCTATTGACTGCTCACCTGTCCCCAGTCAGAGTTCCATACTCTCCAGCCTATCACTGATGTAAAATAGCAAATCCCCCTCCCCATCTGCCAGGCCTGTCTTTTTGAAAGAGCCTGTAACCTGCCATTCCAACACTCCAGTCATAGGAGCCATCCCACCATGTTTCTGTGATACCTATGATATCATACGCCCATAGACGTGCACACATCTCTAATTCCTCTTGTTTGTTCCCCGTGCTACAGGCGTTTGTATAGAGGCATCTGAACCGAGCTCCAAATGAAGCCGGCTCATTGGCTGGAGGAGCTGGAATATCTCTACATTGCTCTGAGCATTGGTGCTGGCAACTGACTTGGAGTGTTGGGATGGAATGATGCCCCTCTCCCCCAACACATCTAGTTTAGAGCATCCTTGACCAGTCTGGCAAGCCTCCTACCAAAACTGTGCTTCCCCTTTGTTGTCAGACCAGCTCCACCAGCCTCCAGTTGACGTGGCCTACGAAATTGGGTCCCATGTTCAAGGTACCCAAACCCCTGACTATGGCACCAACCTTCTAACCATTTATTAACCTGGCTAATCCTCCTCGCCTTTTTAAGGTCCTCCCGTTTATCCTGGAGAATTGGTGAAAAAAACATCTGAGCTCCAGAGCCCCTAACCAGCTCTCCCAGAGCTATGTAGTCCCTCTTTTTGTTCTCCTGGCTACTGCTATCTATAGCAGTAGCACCCACATGGATCACTAGAAGTGGGTAATAGTCAGTGGGACTAGGGCAGGCAGACTCTCTGCAACATTCCTGATCCATGCCCCCGGTAGGCAGCACACCTTCCTTGAGACTGGGTCAGGCCAACAGATGGGAGCCTCTGTTCCTTTCAAAGCAGAGTCCCCTACTACTACAACCTGATGCTTTTTCCTGGCAGTACTAGTAGTGATCTTCTTTGCCAGTGCATCAGCCCAAATGTACAAGAACATATTCAAGAACATGAAATAACTAGTTTTCATGATATTTTGATGTTTTGTTTGGTTTGGTTGGTTGTTTTTTTCTCCCCTCCCCCAGAATATCTTGTGAATTATTTTATTTCAGTTCCTGCTATAGAAACCTTTACAGTTCTGTTAATTCTAGATATCAATCTATCACATGCTCAAAATGAGGTTCACTGTAATTTCATTCCGTTAAGTGATCCAGAACTTCAAGTGCAATGCACTGATGGGTTAACTAAAGGAATGTGCATGTTAGTTCAGTGTCAGCTGCAGGAAAAATAGGTGAATGTGTGTTGTGGTTTAAGCCTAGCCATGTATCTGCCATTATGTCATTAGCTCACCCCTCCCCTTCCTCCCTCCATTCCTGAAGGGATGGGGAGGAGAATCGAAAGAATGTAACTCCCACGGGTTGAGATAAGAACAGTCCATTAACTGAGGTATAACACAAATCACTACTGCTACCATAGTAATGATAATGGAAGTAACAAGGGAAGAGAATACAACCGTTCACCACCCTACAACCGATACCCAGTCTGACCCAGCAGTGATCTAACCATTCTGGTTGACTGCCCCCAGTTTATGTAGTGGGCATGACATGCTGTGGTATGGAATACCTCTTTGGTCAGTTTTGGTCTGGTGTCCTGTCTCTGCTTCCTCCCAGCTTCCCCTCCCCCCTGGCAGAGCATGAGGCTCAGAAAGTCCTTGGTAAGACTAAGAATTGTAAGCATTAGCTAAAAGCATGGGTGTTATCCGCGCTGTTCCCAGGCTGAAAGTCAAAAACAGAGCTCTGCACCAGCTACTAAGAAATAGAAAAATGACTGCTACTGCTGAACCCAGGACAATGTGACAACTATTTCATCCTTCAGGCCATTTAGACTCCAGTGAGTTAAGTAGATGGGAAGTATGTTTCATGAAGGGGGAACTCTGAAGTGAACAGAGATAGCTGCATTGTCTTAGTCATTGCAAACGTCTTTCATTCAGATCAGCCACTGCAGAACTTTTTATTGTGGAATGCACTTAGCACCAGTAACCTGTAGAGGAGGCAGAAAAAAATGGAGTCAAAACAGTGCTCTGCTTTGGAACTGACTTATGAGAACTGTTCTGATAAATAACATCATTGTGTATTTTCCTGGTCTGACTTTTTGGGGTTTCTTTTGGTTTTAGTCTGCTAATGATTCTTGTTTGGTAACATCATTCACATTGGCAATTGTTAAATCTGATCCCCCACACGTTCCCATTGCCCCAAAACGCAAACCACCAAACAGCATAGCTGATCTACCCCCAGGTATGAGTAATGTGGAATTAGAACAGCATTCCTGTAGTGTCTATTAGATATTTCTTGCTCCAAGTTTGTCCCAGCTTGAAAAAGGACTATGGGAATGAATAAGGAGACAGGAGCAAAGTTACTGTGCTATGGAGAGTGGAATTAATACAAGGACTGGTTGTTCTTAGTTTTTACAGCTCTAGCCAGGCAGAAACTCTGTCAATAGCAGAATGGTCTCACTCTCCTCAATGGCAAGAGAAGGGTGGCTGGAGATCAACTATTTGAAGACTTCTTGGTAACATTCAGAAGTTGACTACAAGAGGAAACAGAGAATTGCCAAGAGCTTTGTCTAGATAGGGCCTGAAGCAGATGCAAAACTAGATCTTCCTGGAAGGACACATTGGTTCAGTGTTTTCCATAACCAGTTCTGTTGTGCCCTCTAGGTCCTGGAGAGAGCCACCAAATAATAGAATAAAATGTAGTCCACGTGCATTTTCCTTTTGTGATCTGCGTCTCAGGACAGTGGGAAATACGAATAGCAGGACCCTATTTTTGTGTCTCAGAGTGATGTCTGCTTAGTCTTGTCTCAGAGTGCACAGAAGGGCAATAGAGCAGTTGGAAACCTATGACTGAATAGGTCTAAAACCCAGTACAGAGTAAACATGTCATCAGTACTTTTAGTCATGTGTCCTACAGATCCATCCTGATGTTGATTGCTGTTTTCATACCTGGCTTCATGCAGTGTGTTTCAGAAGATAAATACTTATACAGCCTAGATCCCTAAATGTTTATCTTGCTTGTACCTTTTGCTCAATAATTTTTTATTTTTTTTTTTACTAAAGCTCAGTCAACCAAAGTGAACAGGAATCACCATAACAAAGTAACTGAATTTTATAAGAGGTTAAAGTGAAGCTGTTTCACTGAACTCCTCTACAGGGTGTGAGGTCAATAATCAAACCTTTCCTGGGTGCGTAGGAAAGTGTAATTTCAGTTTGTTCTGCTTCTTACCTCCGCCATAGGTTCTCCCTTGTTTGCAGTTCCTCAGAATTTCTTGCAGTTGAAAAAGCCTGTTCAGTTTTAAATCACTCTCTAAAACTTTGTTGCCTACTTAATTAGGGCTGCTCACCTGTGCAAAATAAAGCAGGCGGGCAGTTGCTTATAAAGGAGAGGGTATTTGCTGCTTGGATGCCTCCAGGGATTTACCCTTGGTTTTCCAGTGAATACTTCACTGTTATGTTCAGACTGTTTGGTGGAGAAGGGTGCTGCCTAGATGACTGCTGAGTGTTTAAAATCTTTCCGATAAGCTTGTCATCTAGAATGATGCTGAAAATGTGCCCTTCTCTGGAAGGTATGTTTAATGCTTCATTGAAGATTGTGTTATTTAGAGTAGATTCATATAAAACTGTTATATTTCAAATTATTATTTTTTTTCTCATACTAAATCAATTAAATCAATAGCTGCTATATATGCCCAGGAAATCAGTTACTGTTTGAATAGAACATTTAAAATAAATTCTCCCCATAGCATGTTGTTGACTTCAGATAACACGTACCTTTTGTATTTTAATTTTTTTCTTCTATGTCAGTGCATCTTGCATACGCTATTCTTTTAATCTTTCAAATAATTTGCACCACAGATATCCTTAGACTTGCTGATTTGAGCAAATTGTCCCCTGATAATCTGAATTAATAGAAGGAGTGTCATAACAAGGGGACAGAGTAATCTTAAAATAAAATTCCTCATTTTTCCTAAACCGAACCCACTATGCTCACTATATTAAAACAGAAAGGTAGATACTACATTTTGAAAGGAGTGACATTAATGTATGCTGCATTTCAACTCACTTTTATTTTAATTTAAAATGCTTTTAATTTGAAGTGGTCGATGGCTGTCAGCTGTGTGTCTCTGTGGCTCCTTTCTAGATATGTAGGAGACAATTCCACTAATGCAAACAAGGCTAAATTGCTTTCAGCGTTGTTGAAAGTGTGTTAGAGCTGGCATACTGACTGCTGTGATCTTTCATACATTGTTTTTGATGGCAGTTTTACCGTATTCCGGAGTTAGATAAATTGCTGTTTGAAACTATTGTTTGGCATTGCTGTCAACTCTGAGGTTATTCTCCGTGTGCCAAAGAAACTGTAATAGCTACTATTGATGGTATTTCAAAGTTAGACTTCAAAACTTTCATTGAATAAGCTTGCGAGAATCTTCTGTGAATGCAAGAATATTAATCCCACTTTTTGCAAACCATTTTTACTTCATTTTAAAGCTTCTAATTTATAATAGTGTTACATGTCTTTTGTAAGGTTACTTAGGATTTGAGTGAAATCAGTCTCACTTTTATGGACCCCAGCTTTTCAGAATTATTTTAATGCATCTGTTCCAAGTTACATGTTTGCTTAGTAAATCATTTCTACAGGGGAGCCATTAAATTTTAGATGCAAAGTCCTGCGGTGTTACTAAAATCAAGCCAAGGGAAACAGTAACACTCTGAATAAGCACAAAAAGGGTATGTTCACCCTATTTCTTGGGAATGCTGTGTTTAACAATATTGTTTGCAGTAAAGCATACTGGATTTCCTGTTACCTTAAGGTACTGTAGATCTTAGCTCACAGTAAAATCAGATAGGTTTTAACTCATTATATGTCTGTTATGGTGTGTAAGCTGTCTGAGTTGCCATGAGAAGCTTCAGCATGTTCATTAGACATCTTTTGAGAAATCTCATAACTTTCAGGGTTGTTTATGTCTTTGTACATGACCAAGGTTGTTTGTTCCCCCCTCTTCAATTTTTTTATAGATGACACTTGCTTGAAATCTAGTTTCTTACCCCTACCAAAGCCTCACCCTCACAACCCTCACCACCCTTAATGGAGAACGTCTTAGAGAAGTTTTTATATATTCTTAGAACTTTTTCCTTTTTCCACGCTCATGTAGGTAGTGTACTTATTAAATCCCTTTTTCATTCCTTTTTTTAAAGAACAATTAAAACAACGACTAGCAGCAGGTCAGCTGATGTATGTCTTACTGTCTGCATTTGCTCGTTCTTTTCTGGATATTGCTATGAAACAGCTAATGCTGTTTTTCAAGGACCAACATTGCAGTTTCATGTGGCATGGCTTCAGCCTTTGTCTCCTTGAGTTCATTTGGTAGTCAAGGAAAGTCTTGCAGAATTCTGTCCTTTTATCTGCATCAGTGTTGACTATGATGATGATGTACTCGGTCATACTGTATTTTACTTTACCAGTCCAAGCCTGGATTTATCATTTATTTAGTCTTTCAGACCTTTCCTTTGTGATTTGACTTCAAATGCCATTGACAAATTCACTGCTTTATTATTTGTTTTATGTTCTTGTCAGAGCTTTTGCAAGATAGAATAAGTAAATTCAAGATTATCAGAAAGATACTGATAAATTGAAGCAAGTGTGGGGGAGAACCAAAGTTTTCATGAGGCTGAAAAATGGATAGTTTACAAAGAAAGATTAAAAGACTGTAGTTTGGTTAAATTGATGATTTGGTTAAATTGAGGAGAACTAAGGTTTGGAGATGCTTATTAACACCCTGTTAACAGCCGAAAAGCAGATGAGGTAGTGTAATACAAAAGAGTAAGTCTAGAGATGCTGGGATTAATTTGATGGAAAGGAAATTTAGGCTCCCTGATAAAACTTTTTCATGATGATACATATTGCTTTATGGATTCATTTCTGAAAGGAAGTGGTAAGCACACAGTTTCTAAGAATATTAGGGCCCAAGAGAAGACAAAAAGAAAACTCAATGCAGAAAAATTCAGCAGTTGCAGGGAAACCACCCAGTGGGTCTCTTATATCCTTAATTTACATGGGTCTGAAACAAAGATGAACTTAGGTTTTCCAGAAACATTCAGAATGAAATCTCTTTGGCCTTCCAAACTGTCATGAAATACCATGGTTAAATTACACAGTCCTTTGGTATCTTTTGAAGATACTTTGGCTTCAGAAACTTTGATGATACTTTGGCTACAGAAACTGGCTTTATGGTAACTTCAGTAACATTTAATTACTCCTATGATTGAATACATTTTAAATGACCAGGAATGATTTTTTTTCTAATTTTTTTTTTATTTTTGTTTAATACGACCTTTATGATACAGCAAATCAGTGAACACATCAATTAAATTTAAAACTTATCTTCTTCCTAGCCTTATTGTTGTCAGTCACTCGCAATTTCCAGTAGTGTTCTACTAATTCTATAGTAGATTGCCAAGGTTGAAGGTATAGATGTATCTTTGTTCTGCATTTATACAGCATGGAGGACGCTCTTCCATTGCTGGTCACAGCAGTGACATGTATTTAATGAGAAGAGGGCCAAGGCTGTAACTGGAGTGTACATTAATTTTTTATTTATGGTTTTCAGAAGATTGCATTTATATGGTGGTCGTGTTGTGAAGGCATTACAGAACAAACTTATTTTAGGGTTACATATGTGGGGAAGGAGACAAAGTGTTCCTTTAGAGCCCAGCATTTTCATTCATACTTGCTTCTGGGTACATAAGATATTTGGAAGAAATAACTACAGTGTAATAGATCAGAGAATTGTTTTAGTTCTTGCATGTGACTGGGGGAAGGAAAGGGAATGAAAATTTACCTCTGGGGAGAGATTTTGAAAGAGAAGGGATGGCAAAATAAAAATGTAGGAGTGTTTTATGAATAGTGATTCATGGAAGCCTACATGTTCTGCAGTTAATGTTGTACTGATTACCAGAAAACACTGACCAGAAATTGAATACTAGCCTGTTTGTTGCCTAGGTAGGAGAGAAAACATGATGTAGGAAGAGAAGGATGTAGCATACAAAGAATTTCATAGTAGAAGCATTCAGTATGTCCTACTCCCTTCCTTGCATTCTCAGGTGAGGAAAATAAACTGTTTTTTTCTGTATTGTCAGTGCATTGAAGAGGGAATATATGATGTACGGATCAGTAAAATATGTTTTCTATGTCTCTATCCAGGAACAGGAGTAACAGAGATCAGCTCCCTACTGGTTCCTAACAACAGTGGTTGAAATATTAGTATGCTTTATTAACCTTGTGAATGTACTAATATTATATAGCTGTGTTAGAAACAGTCCATACATTTTTGTTGTATTCTGTATAATTTTCAAAAAAGCATAAAAGCTTGTAGGATTTAATGAAAATATAATGCACCATAATGATTTAGACATTGCTTCCCTTTTCAGTGCTCAACCCAAGAGTTCTTCTTGATAGTCAGCACCCTGTCTCGTCTGGACTTAGAGATTCAAGCTCTTGTTCCAGTCATACATTCTTATGTGAAAACTCCTCTATTACACAATGCACTGTTGGAAATCCCAGAACTTCTCTCCCCAGTAAAACATTATTTAAAGATCCTTAATGAAGAAGCAGCCAAGTAAGTAGAGAAAATGCATGAATCTTCAGTGCTTCATAGACTTTCTGAGTAAATGTATTCAGTTATGAGGGTTACACATCTGGTTTTAATATAGTGCAGTTTTATATTTTTTGTTTTACGTACAGGTTTATTAGTTAAAGCAGAGGTTGTTTTCTACAGCTTGTGTTCTTTTTTTAAAGTTAAACTATGAGAGAAAGTAGTTTGTTTAGTGGGTGTTTGCCTCAGGCTGCATAATTTTTTGAAAGTTTTTCAGCTTTTTGGGGGAATGAATTTAGAGCAAAATATGTTTTGCTCATGTTAATTTGTTTAACAACTTTTAAATTTTATTTTATTTCTTTAATAGAGAAGCTATTCCTTTTGAGGAGAGACGTGATCTTTAGCAGAGTAGCTGCTCTGCTGTCACAAATAAGCCTTTGATTTTTTTTTGTGAAAGTTCATCAAAGCTTTGAGTGCCCTCCATCCATTTCTAAAAATCTCTTTGCATGGTCAATAATGACAGAGAAAATAAGCTTAATAGTTTTATAGACAGATCATCCTTAACTTCCCTGCTGTAAGCAAGTTTCACTTAACTTTTAACATGATGATATAAGACTAATTAGATATTAATGAGGTTAATTATTAATGAGATATAATTGACCATGATATAGGTGAAGGTTCTTTGATGAAAGATGTGGTCTATAGTTTAATATGTTGTTGTATTGGGGCAGTATAATCTTGGATTTTTTATTTTCGAAACAGAATAAAAATAAACATGCATTCTATTTATAAAATCTTTTTTTCGCTTTCTCCAACTGAGATTTAAAATTAAGAAATTTAAGAACTTAAGAGTGCCTAGAGCTTGCTTTATTTGCCTCAGAATTAGAGATAGATGCAAGATGTGTAAATTTAGAAGTGAAGAAGGCTAGAAGTATTTGCTACACCTGTTAGACAGGTGGGACAATGAAATTTCTTCTGATGAATGTGATCCAATTATAGTTGTGGCAGGTTATGATAAAACAAAGTGTATCTTAATTATACCAGAATTACTGTAGATAGGTGTAAAACATGCTTCCTTTTTTTTTCTGTTACTGTATTGATAATGGCTTGAACAGTATACAAAAATAATAGTATTAGTAGGTGTCATCACAGATCTGCAGAAGTCGTATGTTTTATTTGCATTTATTCAAAATGACTAAAAATCCCTACCTTTTGGCCTTTGTACATTTAAAACTTGTGTGGCAGTATTATTTGGACTCAAACCCCTTTCTTTCATTGGAATCATGGTGACTACTTATACATATATGCACACCTATGTATACTGCATCATGTGTTAATTTTATTGTGTTGTATGGGTAAAATACTGTAGTGGCTTTCAAAAGCATCCTTGTGATCCAGGGTATTTTTAGGAGGTGTTTGAGATTTTGAGGTTTGTGGGTTTGTTTTGGTTTTTTTTATTTTAAACTGTCAACTTTTATATTTTTGGTAGGCATCACACAGCAGTGACAGTCTTCACAATCAGCTGCTGGCTACTACCAGTCTTTTTTTTTTTTTTTACTGCGTTCCCATGGAAACAGGTCTAATTAGCACAAAATTGTTTCTAAAAATTAATCTTGTATTTTAAAATTACATTTCTACTGTCATTTTATGCAATAACTACATCCATGTAATGCAAAAATCAAAGCACAGCTTAGTGTTACCTGTCTGGTCATTGGTCTGTGACCAGCTGTAGTTTCATTCTCAGGCAAAGGGGTATTGGAGCGGGTAGACTATTAGACTTTTTATTACTTCCATGTTTTATTACTTTCAGTTTGCTAATTACTTGCTCTCCAAATATTAAATTTCAGGGTAATTATGCAATTAATTGTACAGTTTTGTATTTGCTTTCAAATACAAATGTGTTTCCAGTTAACTTCAGGCTGATTTCGCTACTTTGCTTGCCTGCCCCTTATTAAGATAAGTTAAATTTTTGTTATTTTTGATGACAACTGTATTTTTAATTGTTTTTTTAGCTTCCCAGTTTTAAACATTTGAATGGCATTATGTGTTTCGGGTTCCAATCCTGAGCTGAGATAGTGCAGCCAAAACAATTCTGTCATTTTCTGACACTGCGACTAGAAAAAGGGCCTTTGTTTTGCGTGTATTAAAAATGCTCTAGTTAATCTTTCCTTGAGAAAAAAAGGAAGCTGCTCTGAGGAACTTCTGATGACATTCTGCTTTGATGAAGGCCTAGTGGATTTCTCAATCCACGTGAAAGTCTGTCAATTTAGCTGAATACATTTCAAATCTGTGCTCAGAAATTATCTAAATCTTCCCATTTAATCATGGTAAAGATGTTGTCAGCACTTGGAGTGCACCAGGTTGATATAGCAATTCCATTCCAGAATTAGGATTGAGGCAGAAAGAAATGGTCCTTCTTGCGATTCCTTTTCTTACTCCGCTCAACTGAGGGAGAGCAAACAGAAATCTGCAGAATGCACATCCACAAATGGCAAGAAACCTGAGTCAGCAATACAAGAATGAGCATGAAGTGATACAGTAGAAAGAAACAGGAACAGATTGGGTTTGAACCATTTGGGGGGTTATCTTGGTACAGCTTCTTAGAGTTCATTTACAAAGTTCCTTTCTATTTATGTAGTGTGTATGGCAGCTTTGGGTAAATGTGCTGTATCATGACCCAGTAGTAGAAAAGCTATATTATAGAATCATAGAATAGTTAGGGTTGGAAAGGACCTTAAGATCATCTCGTTCCAACCCCCCTTCCATGGGCAGGGACACCTCCCACTAAACCATGTCACCCAAGGCTCTGTCCAGCCCGGCCTTGAACACCGCCAGTGATGGAGCATTCACAACTTCCCTGGGCAACCCTTTCCAGTGCCTCACCACCCTTACAGTTAAGAATTTCCTCCTTATATCTAATCTAGACTTCTCCTATTTAAGTTTTAACCCGTTACCCCTTGTCCTATCACTACAGTCCCTATATTTAGAGAGGAATAAAGCTAGTGTTAAAACAAGTGAAAATTAACAAATAAAAGTATGGAGACAGCCCATAGAATTAGAAAACTTATCTTTGGTTTTACCATTATTTTATCCTATGCTTCTCGTGGATAGGACTGGAGATAAAACCCAGTTGTTCAAGGACCTTACAGACTTCCCTGTCATCAGAAAGAAAAAAGAGGAGATTCTGGGTGTGCTTTCTAAAATCCAACTGCATCTGCTGGACATCCGTAAACAGATCAAGAACCCTTCTGCAGAATACGTTACAGTTTCTGGTCAAGAGGTAATATGGTATCTGTTATGTATGACAGTACCCTTGCTTGTCTGAAAAACAGCTTAGAAGTTAGACTTAACTAGAGCTCTTCATTTAATATGGTAATGAGGTCATATACTTCAAGAGACATAATTTTTTGTACAACTTCTAAGTACAGTTTTTTGACACTATCACTATTTTAAGTGAATTACTTTAGTGATTCAAGTAATAAAACCAGATTATTTCAGTTGAATTTAGTTCAGTAATGCTTTCCTTTTCCATATATGTAGAAATGCTTACTTCCAGGGTTATTTATGTGGCTATTAAGTGCCAAAATATTCTCAGAGAACCAAAAGCACAGCATTAGGTTAATTTGAAGAATGGTAAAATTATTTGTAATTACTGATTAAGGCTGTAATTTGAAAGATGGGGAAGAAGAGAACAGTATTAAAGAATGATACTTTTTTTTT
Source organism: Myiopsitta monachus (assembly GCA_017639245.1). NCBI lineage: Eukaryota > Metazoa > Chordata > Aves > Psittaciformes > Psittacidae > Myiopsitta > Myiopsitta monachus. Next base: position 73,425,988 of record CM029941.1, read on the forward strand.
TTTACTTTTAGTTCTTAGAAATGGTAGCTGCGGAACAGAGCTTTTGTTTGCTAGATGCTGTGTAAGTATGGACAGGCCATGCTCCAGCAAGCTGAGAAGTTCAGTGCAAAAAAATGAAGAGAGGTGACAGGCCATGTCAGATTGGTAGGGGAGCTGGAAGGAGCCGTGAGGTAGCACTGTTCAGTTTTGGCCTTTGGCAGCTCAGAGTAGGAAGACTGGGGAAAATGCCACAGGAAATTGAGAAAAGAAAGGAGTTAGGAACCTAGGAGTTAGGAGCAAGAGCTGGGAATAAAACAGTAATTGGTAAAGATAAGGAGGGAAGAAGCTGGAAACAGCCCGTTGTCACATTGGGGGCCTAGGAAGGTGGGAAAGACCCAAGAGACACATCATGGTGCTGACAGGCAATGCTGAAGGTGAGAGAGTCAGAAGGAATGGATTAAAGACAGCAGCATTTGATAAACACCTTAGGTGGGTATTTTTGAGGGTGAAACTGGGAAGAGGAAACATAGGTAAAGCTTTGGGTAGGCTATTAGCATAGATGCTGAAGTCCAAAAGCAGAAAGATGGAAGAGTGAGTTTGAGTATTGTGTGAGGAAGGGAAGGGCCAGGATTTGAGAGGTTTGTCTCAGAGAGGCTGCATTAAGAAGTAGGTGATGACATGTGTGTGAAGAAAGAAGAAGAGAATAATTGATCAAAGAGAGAAGAGTATCTGATGAAGTAGACAGATACAAACTGACCAGGAGGGTTTGAGAAACCACCAGGCAATATGCACATGTTCATGAGAGGAGAGCTTTGTAACAGGATGGCTCAGAAACCATTGCAGACAGGGAGGTATGTCGTCGGTGTATTCATGAAAGGAGCTGCAGAGCTTAGGGATAGTTGTTATTTACTTACATCTGGTATGAGTGTTCCAGAGACATCAAATAAAGCAGTAGAGGAAGATGGTTGTGAGGAAAGGAAGGATACTAAAGGAATGGAAGTAGTGCAAAGGGAATTGTATGGGAGTTGCAGAGCAGTCTCCTTGAGTTACGTTGTTCTTCAGTTCTCTATGGTATATTCTCATGTTCTTGTAGCAGTCTGATGGATGTAGTATGCAAACACCTCCCCACATCAGACTTGGGCAGAAGGCAGGTTTATGATTTGCTAGTTCTGGAAGCTAGGGAAGCTGCCAGGAATCTGTTTTACACATCTCCCAACTCTGAAGTGCTGTTCAGGGTGCAGGCCTTCTTGGAGAAAAAAAATAATTGAACTATTTTCTCCTTAATATGCGCCCCCAAAACTATGATTGTGAACAAATGATTAGATTTTCAGAGTCAACCCGGTTTGTTAACTTACATTTGTTAAGTTCCTGTTGGAGTTCTGATGAAGATCTAGCTGGTGCATACCTTAAAATATGAGGTACACCCCTATCTATCTTATCTTTTGTTTCCAGCCTGTAATGTAATTCATAGCGTACTCTGAATAGGACAGAAAGTGGTCTGGATAGCGATAGCATTGCTATTCATTTCAGGCAGGATTTGGAGACAAATTGCTGTATTTGGCAAATACTGGTTTCTGTATTGCATAAGCAGTGCTTTGGTCCCAGTTTATTTATTACTGCAGTTATTTATCTAATAGGGCTAAGAATGAAAGCAAATGCTTTTGTTGTTTTGAAGAAGATTGCAAACTCTCTGCTTGTTTCTCACTAGCCACACAAACAGGCCAAGCGACTGAACTGGCTGTGTTAATACAGACTGTTTTTAGGCATCCATCACAGATGTAATTGTCACACTATTTTGTGTCTTCCTTTCGTAAACACTGGATATTTATTTGAGATGAACTTCAGAAAAAACTGTAATACCAGCACATCAGCAACACCACTAGTGGTGGCAGCAGTTGTCTCATGTTCAGATCTTTGCAGATCTCTGCTTTTGCCCATTTTCAGTCTTTTTATCTCATGTGTATTATGCAATTTCAGGGTTTCTACATTAACAAATAGTTAAAAGTGTCTTATATGAATTAAAAACTAGTGCACTGTGTCCTTGCTGGAGTTTTGTGCTCACACTAGCATTATCCTTCTTGTTTGTACTTGAGAGTGATTGCTGGCTGTTCTGGTGAGGTGTGGAAGTTTTTATCTAAAACATACTAACTGTAATGGAAAAGCTTTGTCAGCTTTTCTGTGAAGGTGGTCAGATTCTGAGTTGATCTAATCTCTGGTAGAAGCGTGTTTCCAGTTGAAATTTTTCATTTGAGAATGCCTCAATTCTTTGACGTCCAGGACCTCAGGCTAGTGTTATAAAGGTAACAGGCATGAATCATATAAAATACTGCAATAAACACATCATATAAATTACACTGCACTGAGCCTCTTGCTACTACTGCTAGTTTTCCTTATTCCTTCCCTTTCTGACGCCAAGTTGATACAAACGTGATGGAAGGTACTATTGATACAGTGCTAGCATTTGAGATTTTGAGCTTCTGTCTGTGAAATGTTGTAGGTGGCTGTGGCTCAGCAGCATCACTGATCCCGAGGCAGGAGGACACATCTCTGATAAGGAGTAGCTTTATCAGGTGATCTGTAGCATAGAGTCAGTGTAAATGCTGAATTCTCTACAAGCCCCAGTCAGGATCAGGTAAGTAAAATGTACCTACTAGCTTTAGTATGGTTTTGGCTTAGTAAGAGGAAGGTGAGGAGAGCGTGTTTGTGGATGGAGAAACAGAAGGGCAGAGATGGGGCAGCGACATGGTAGGGCTCAAGAACAGGGTAGTTAAGTCTGCTTGTTTGTCAGAAAATATTTATGTCATAACCCTCACTTGTGGGGCAAAAAAGAACATTAGCTTCTGGTCTGCTCAGTCAGTTTAGGCTGATTATGGTTTTCTTCTGATGCATGCAGATTTCTTGATGCATGATAATTAGGGCTCTGTAGTCTTCCTTATGTCCCATGATGTGTAATATTATATTTCTGTTTATTTTAGTTTATGGTAGAAGTCAAGAATTCCCATAAATCATCCGTGCCATCTGACTGGGTTATGGTTAGTAGGTATGTAAAATCTCTTTGCAGTTTGTTCTATTTTTATTTTAAAAAAGTGGTATTTTAGTATTACAATTAATTGCATACACATTCTCATTGCTCCATGTGTTTGTGGTTTTGGTTGCATTTTTTATCTGAAAACCAACCGACCAAAACTGTTATATTAATTTATTGCCATAGTCAGTTTTGCTTAAACACAAACAAAACCAAACTGAAAAAAACGGAGTTCTTAAAATGTTTGTTTCTACATGGTCTATCTTTGGTGCACTATGTTACTTGCTTAATCTTTCATATACTGTATATGTATATGAAAGTACATATGCTGGTGTCCAGAATTATGTTCTGAATTCGGTTTTGCCTGTAGGTTGTACATGCGAATCTTTCATAAAATTTTGATCTTACTTTATTCAGAAAGGTGAAGGTAGCTGTGCAAAATACCTGTGCATCTCAATATAGCCATTGCATTTAAAATGTCATTTTACATATTCATACAGGGAACATTTGCTTGATGTGATACTTCATGTTGTGTAATCATGATTTTAAATTGTTTTGGATACTTTTCCCAGTAGGTGAAACAAAGACTGAATGATGTAGTTGGCTTTTTTTTCTTTTCAGTCATTTGTTTTATTGTCTAAACAGGTGGAATGCTTTAATGTTGCAATTTACAGAGTCCATGGATATGTGGAGTCCAGTGCTGTAGTTTGTGGAGTCCAATATTATAATTCGTAGTGTTCTCTATGAGGCCTGTGTGTAATGTGTGAGCACAAACATCTGGCACGAGAAATAGGCATAATCAAGGTGGACCCTGAAACTACCTTCTATCCTCTTATGCAAGAATTCAGTATTAAAAGCACATAAATCAGACAGAATGAAGATGATGAAGAACAAATTACAGCTAATCTGGATTTTGTAAAATAATGCCTGGGAATGCAAAAGTGACCCTTAATGAAAATACATACATAAATAGCAAGTGCCCAAAGAGAAACTTACAAGACAGTCTGTATTTACTAAGTTTATTTCAGGCTCATCATGAAGTTTTCCTCTTTAAAGTGAATTTTTTTTCTTGGGGTTCCTTATATATGCAATCACAGAAAAGTCATCAGTTTTTGCAGTGTATTGCTGAACAAAATTTTGTGAAATATATAAACTGAAGTAATATGTGCTATATTGTGAAAAACACTTCAGGACCCTTATGAATGGGTAGTGATGCAGTAAGTTTATTCACAACAAAGATAATTGGAATCAATAGAGTTTGGTACCACAATAAAAGACTTTTTTTTTTTCTTAAACATTCATTTTCAGAGCTCACAGAAGAAAAACTAGTCCAATTTTGTAGATGGTGTAACTGATTGCTTAGTAACCTTTATTTCATATTTGGCTTTTCTCTCTTTTTCCAGTACAAAAGCTGTCAGCCGTTTCCACTCTCCTTTTATTATAGAGAACTACAGACATCTGAATCAGCTCCGGGAGCAGCTAGTCCTTGACTGTAGTGCTGAATGGCTACGATTTTTAGAGTGAGTTTACAAAATAGAGTCATTTTTTGTCATTTTATTTAATTTTTTTAAGATTAACATTTTTCTTTTTCTGTTGTTGTAGTGAAAATAAAATAATAAACATTGATAATTTAATTATTGCCCACAACAACTTCAAAGGGAGTCAATTAAAATATTATTCTTCACTTTAAAGCATTTGGATGCAAGACATTGCAGACTGAGTCCTGAGACCAGCAGAGATATCTCTAGATTTTACAATGCTGATGAAAATACAGTATTGAATATATAAAATGGCTCTCAAAATTTGAAAGCTAATATCACCGCATTAAAAACCTGAAAGTAACATTTTGAGCTAAACCATTTTATTATTATTACAGTACAATGTAATTGAAATGGAAAAAAGAATTTAGTATGCAAGTTAACCAAATTCACTTTTAATTTTAATTGAAACAGAGTATGGCTTTGCTGTTATGTGTTCCATTACTTAAAAAAAAAAAAAAAAAAGTACTGTAACTTACAGGTTTTGAGTTAGAAATGTTCAGGGTGCCCAAAGTCAGACCCTCGGCTTAGTGGGATTCTTCATACTCCTATATTTTGTATGCTGTCCCTGCCAATTGACTGGGTCTTTTTGATAGAAAGTAATAGGACTGTTACTGTCCCTCATAATGGGCACAGAAGACCTGTTTATCTCAGATCTATGTTTTGAATAAAGTTATTTTACTATTTAGCCAAAGGATCTTTAAAATGGGAGTTTAAAAAATATTTCTCAAACTTCTGAATACCTTTAATTTTTCAGGTGTCTGGTTATCGAATATTTTTTTTTACTTCTATGAATTACAAACCCACTGAAATTGTCCCTCCTTGCCATAGAGTGATATTTGGCTTGCTTTCATTTGTGCTTTTTCCCTCACTGCTAAACCTTAACAAGTTCCTTCTGAAATTGTGTGATGGGACATAACTGATGCCAAGGTTTGCCTCCTAGTAGAAACCTAGCAATTCCTTAAATTTTGTAGAAATTAGAAAATGCATTCCAGTTCACCCTTCTCCTGATGTGTTGCCTTTGCAGTACTGTAAAAATAGTTCTGTTAAATAATTTGTCACTGTATCAGCCATGTAAATTTGAGTAGACCTATTTTAACCTTTCTTTGCTTAGAGAACTGCTGCTTTCGTGGTCGCTTTGCTGTTTTCCATGGTGTTGTATGATAGGTAATAGGTTGGAAAAGACCTTCAAGATCATCAAGTCCAGCTGTTGCCCGAGGGCTGTCAAGGCCACCACTCACCCAAGTCACTAAAGGTCTTTTCTACACAGTTTGTGAACACTTCCAGGGATGGTGACTCCACCACTGCCCTGGGCAGCCTGTTCCAATGCCTGAGCACCCTTTTGGGGAAGAAATTGTTCCGGTTTGACACTCCTCTGGTGTATCTTGAGGCTGTTACCTCTTGTCCTATCCTTTGTTACCTGGGAGACAAGACCAGCTGGAGGACCTGTGTGTAGGAAGGTGCTCTTGTTGTCCAGCTCTCAATTTTATTTTTTTATTAAAATAATGACTTAATTTTGCCCCCCTACTGGTTTATATTCCATGCTGTATCTCTGAGATGATGAGAGGGAAAAAAAAAGAAATTCTTGAGGGCCAAGTGAATGAACTCTATTGAAAATTGTGTCCTCCTGGTAACGCCGTTATTCTATTGGGGGAAGCAATACCATAGATGGGAAATTAATTCTTTTATTTTCTGTTGTAGATACCATCCTTTATTGAAATTGTAGGAAACTTATGTGCTCAGGCACTTTCAGGTTTTTGCAGTTTTTTGATGAACATAAAGTTGAAGTGAATCGGCAGTTGGGATTCAATTGCCACTGTGATAAGCAGCAGCATTTGTATAGACATCATTTAGGCAGCAGGGATCAGCTACAGACCCTCTATATGCAATTTAATGAATTCATTTTGTCTGCTTTTTTTGAAGTCTATCTTGATTAAAGATTATGTCCTCATATTGTAAGTTAATATACTGCTGGGAGGTTTGAATTCAGAGTCATTTTAAGAGCATGGGAGTCCCATGAGAAGAATGAGCGGGGTATATTCTGACAGTACATTTGTATCTGCATGAAATTGTTTTTTTCTCTTCTATATTTTATCTCTATTTTGGTGTAGCCGTTTCAGTGAACATTATCACACTGTGTCTAAAGCGGTTGGTCACTTAGCAACTGTTGACTGCCTGTTCTCATTGGCCCAGGTGGCTAAACAAGGAGACTACTGCAGGTAATGAATTTTAATTTTTATGTAGGCTCTTACAGGAAGTAGTTAAATTAAATTAGAATTTTAATAGGTGTATTATGACAAAACACATTATTAAATTGTTTACAGTGGATTCAACTTAATCTGATTTTGCAAAGCGACAGTTCTGAGCTTCGTGCAAATCTGTAAACATTACAACTCAAATTTGACATCTTATGTTTGTCTGTTGTTTGACCTGAGTCTGGTAGGTGGTATCTCACATACATATAAATATATGTTGGACTTTGTGCAGAAATTTTTCCTTCTCTTTCTCAGCAAGGTCTGAATTTACAATGTCTTCCTAGTACCTAGAATTCTAGATATGTTTCAAGGATTTATTTCAGGTAAATATAGTACAAATAATAAATTATTGGTAAATAATAGGTAAATATTAGTACCAACTTCCAGAGCATTGAAGATGGTTCACCTAGGATTGCGTATTTGACCTGATGAGCTGTGCAACAGCCTGGGACGCTGGTGGTGGCAGGGCTGTTCCCCCATTTCTCTGTGAAGGGGAGACATGAACACTCAAGTCCTGCTTCACCAGAGGTTGGTTCAGAGCTGCCTTCTGAGCCTGAACACCCTCCAGCTGGGTCTTCCTCCCACTCAGGAGCCCACATCTCTTGCACCCACGCAGAGACAGTCGGTCTCGCTGGAGTGCTTTCTTCCATGCAGTGCTGTTTCTGTTCGCAAAGGTACTGGACACTCACTGGGCCGGCCACTGCTTCAACATGCTGAGTCCTGTCCTAGAGAGCAGCCCTTACTGTTTCTGAGGTTTACTGTAGACACTCCTGCAAGGGCTGTTGGCTTCACTCTGTCACACAGTCTGCATTGACTCTCTTTTGAAAATGTGCTTTTAAAAAAACCTCAAATATTACCATGGTGGGGCTGCACTGCAAGTGCTCATACAGCTGGTTTGGAATAACTATATGAATTCTTAATGTTTGAGACCCATGGAAATGCAACAAATCATGTCTTAACTGTGTGTGGATGCAGGGAAATCAGCTTACGTGTGCTGATCGCTTCTGGACTCTTGGGATCTTGTGTGCCTCTGTCAGAATCTCTTTGAAAGTAATTGCTTGCTTCTATATACTCAGATGAGAAAACAAACTGAAATCTGATTTGTTCACTGTGCAGAGTTTAAATAATTCACTGAATTTTGAAGAGTGGCATAGAACCATGTACAAACTGGCAAGAAGGAGACTTCTCAGTGAAGCTTCAGATTGCAGAGAAGGTGTCAGTAATTAATTTTGGAGGGCTACTGAAGGAAAGATTTTCACGTTAACTAATTTAAGTATTTCAGAGGGATGTTTCTGATTGAGGATTGTTTCCTATCACCCTACTTGAGGCATGTAAGCAAGTTCTGAAGTCAGGACAGAGGTGCTTCGCACAGATGTTGGAGAGAGACGAGCACCTTCTACAGCTTTGAGGCATCTCACAAGCCCTGTGTTGGAAAACTCATTCTTTACATAAAGGATTACAAAACGAACGTCAGGGCTCCTGGACAACAAAGTTAGATACCTGAAGATGATGTAGGTAGTCCAGAGATGATCATTGGATGTTTGAGAATGTACTCTGCAGACTGAATTCGTTTAACTTGGAGGAATGCTTTTGAGAAGGTGGTGTCTGACTAAAGGACTTGTTATGCATTCCAGAGCAATTTACCTTTTATTTTATTTTTTTTATTTATTTTTTATTATTTCTTTTTCTCTCTCTTATGATGCATAATTGTGTGATTGTAGCAACACAGGACAGGGGAGAGCTCTTGAATTACTATGGCTGAAGCAATACTTCCATGGACCCCTTAGAAGCCAGAACAGGCAGTAAGCAAGATTCATGGCATCCTGAAACCACATCCTGTCCCACAGATACTTGGAAGGAGGCTCAAGCAGTTAAAAAAAAGGAATTCTTTCCAAAGCTGAGGGCAGAATTATGAAATGGCAAATGGATCACTTAGCTGTCATCTCCCTCTCTTGAGTACAAAGTGGAGAGGTACATGAGGAAGTACTTCTAGGTATGTGCTCCTCTTTTCAGACCTTCATAGGCAGCTTCAACTGACACATCCAGCAAGTGTAGAGTGAAATTTCCTTTCTTTGTCCCTAAGGCCTAAGACCCTGTTTATATTGGTTTCATCTCAGTTGTACAACTGCTGGAAGTATCTTTATGCTAAAAAAAGCCCAGAAAGAAATCGTAGTCATAATTCAGTTGAGCATGCTGCTTTTGCCTTTTTTGTACTGTGAAGAACATGCAGCTCTTGGAGATGGAGGTTTTCAGACATGGAGATACATAACAGAATTATACATGTCACATTAGTAGACATGTAAGCAAATTTACAGCTGAGGTGGAAGCATTTGAGACAAAACTTTTTACATGACTTGGAGATGAGAGAAAAAAACTATTGATCTGTTTGCATGTTAATTTATAAAAAGGTACTGTCATTTCAGTGTTTCAACTTAGGTAGTAAGCTCTTTTATAGACATTTGTCGTTTGGTGACTGTTATTGGGCGTTTTTATTGGATTACAAGAGCTGTGATGTTTATTGGAGAATTATTGCCTCATCATACCCTAGCCTTTGATTTGTATTGTTTAATGTGTTACCAGTCATAAAACACGTTTGGACAATTTTCTTTACTCCCATGCTCTGCTTAGGATGTAATGTAGTAACAGGCTGAACCAGTTCATCAGCAAGATCATTCTGAGAATATGAAATGTATCTGCAGAAGGTGGCACTTGTGCGGAAGTTGGTGCAGAGATGGGACGAAAGCAAACTCATCAGTTTGGGGGTTTTGCTATTGCTGGTTAATTTTGTAGTTCTTAATTTTTTTTTTTAGAATACACATAAACAACTGAAAACATTCCCTGGGCCATGAAAACTGAAGAAAATAATCTAAAGTTTCTTTTTTTCCAATCTGCTAATATTCTAAGATTCTTTTATACCTGAATGAAACCAAGAAATTCTTTAAAAATGCTTGATAGCAATAATTAATTTTTCTCTCTCCACCCACCCCCCAAAATCTGCATCATAGATGAACCTCCTGTATGCTTTAGTTACAGTAGTTCTAAATAATCAGTTACAATAAACATTGAAATTAATGTTTCTTCCTTTTTGCAGACCAATTGTGCAAGATAACAAGCGAGAAATAATTATAAAAAATGGGAGGCACCCTGTGATTGATGCTTTGCTGGGAGAGCAGGATCAGTATGTTCCAAATTCCACGAACCTCTCAGTAAGTACTGAGATACCATTTCAACTTCAGATAATTCAAGGGAAGGAATCTGGGATTTGCTTCTTACCAGGAAGTTAAAATAAATAATTTAACACAGCTGTCTGCTTGGTTGCAGTTCAGAGAGGGATAGCTATATGTGACCATGACTGTTTTGTCCTTTTTCGGATACCTTGCAGCCAGATGCTCTCTTTACAGCCTTGTTCCATCTTAGTGGCATAAAGAAAAGTGATTTCAAAGTCAGGAAAATGGAAGTTTAAATGGTTATTTAAAAAAAACCAAAACACCACAGTTTTTTTTAACAGCTTCATCAGAAGGAGTCTGCATTTTGTCATAACTTTATCTCAAACTTGTGGAGTTTTTTAATGTAGAAGATAGCAACAACTTAGAATCATAGAATCAGCTAGTTTGGAAAAGACCTTTAAGATCAAGTCTGACCATTATCCTAGGACTGCCAAGACCACCACTAAACCATATCACTGAGGGCTTCATCTACGCAGTTCAGTTTTCTAATTTAAGTCTCCATGTAACATGTTATAGGCTCAGTTTTCCAAATTAATTCTCAGCTCAGATTTTTTTTTTCAGATATTTATCTACTTTGTAATTTCGTTTCTGGAAGTATTAGTTTCTTATAGCCTTTCTTGCTCTGACTAAGCAGATTTGGAGCTCTGACTCTTCGCTATATTGTATTAAGTACACACTCTGCAGACTGCACATTAATTGTAAGAAGGCTTTCATATTAGCATGTGATAAAGATTCCCCCCTGCAAAGTGTAGCTTGCAGCTTATGTTAAAGTTTCCCTCTGACTTATTTTCTGCAATAACCATGTTGCAAAGTAGTAAGACTATTATTTACTTGGTATTGTCAGTAGGTCAGAGAAAGTGGCGGTGCTGCTTCGTAACATTTTCTATGCAACATTACCCGAATTGTATGACATAAATTGCCTAAAATTGCTATAAATATGCATTTACTGTATGTTAGGAAACACTGTTGTATTTTATTTCACATAATCTGTTTCTGATAAACGTATTTTAGGTTTTTTCCTCCTTTTTTCCTCTTAAAAAAATAGAATCTGTCTTTTAAGTTACATGTCCCTTTGACATTTTTGTTAAATATTTACCTCTATATTTTTTTTGAAATATTACACATCTGTTCTTAATACATGTAAAAGATAGGCTTGCAACTGAACTGTGAATACATAAATGCCTGTTCATATGGTAAATATAGAAAAGGTATGAAACATGTCAGTGAGGAGCATTGCTGTGATCAACACCATTCAGATTTGTATATCTGTTTCTTAGGAAATATTTTTAAGTGCTGTTCTGTCCTGCACAATGATACAGTTATTGTGAAATACTTAAGGGAATGTTTTTGAAATTATTTGTCAACTCCAAACAAGTGGCAGATGGCACTTAACAAAAAATTCAGCACTGCATTTAGTGATCATCATGCACTTTCCCCTCCTAGTTCCATTCTTATGTTGGCTTTCTAAATACTGAATATTACAAAATGAAGTGATCGTGGTAGAATCACTCTTGCCTGTACTGCTGGTTTCAGCTGTTTATTGAGAGAGGTAGGTGGGAACCCAGTTTATTAAAATGCCTCTTTTTTTTTTTTAAACAGATATGTTTGAATCAGCAGGAAAATTGATCTTTTGTTGTGTTTTCAGCTGAAATGTTGTTGAATATCTAACTTCAGGAAAAGCTTTCTTGCAGTGCACTGAAATAAACATTCTTCCATTCCCCCTCTCCTCCACAAACATTTATGGATTCATTTATTACTTTTTAACTTCAGCCATAAATTTCAGTAAGATGTTAGCTTATGGTTGCATGCAGTTCTAAGGGCAGATGGGCTTTGTGGTCTGATGTTGCAGTCTATGTTCTTTTTGAAAGCTGGCTTTGCAAACCAGCCACCAGCCTCATAGCATTGTTGGAGGGACCCTGGAGGGATACCAAACATGAATGAAATCTGAGGAATCCAGCAGATGAGCTCATTCTGGTTTTAAGTATCTATAAATTCTGTTGTGTTGAGCCCAGTGGTGTCCCTGACAAAGTTTTAGTAGCAGTATTGAAACTATACCTTAGAGACTAAGTTGTTACGTTTTTTGCTCCAGGAGAGTCATATGCATTTTATTACATCCATCCTTTATTTCTGAGAGTGGTATTTTCTGGATTTTTGCTTTATTCTGAATTCTGCATAGATGAGGTTTCCTCCACAAAGCTGAACAGCTTTTTACCTGTAATAAATACTGATTGCATCTATCTTCTATATGATCAGGATCATAACATGTGACAGTCCTGTCTGAATTTTATTAACCTCCTTGTTAACAAAATGAAAGCTTTATCAAAAAACAGATCTGTAAAGATTGTGATGTTTATTCTGTGAAGATTCTGTAGTTGTTGTTGTCACAATGCTTAATCAGCTCCAAAATTCCTAAGGGGTGTGGCTAATGTTAATTATGCACAGCTTGTCCTTTCTTCCGTGCCCCTCCTATGCGGCAATGGAATATGTTGATTTTTGGTTAGTTCGTCAAATTGTTGGATTTCATTGTACATACCCAGTAGAAAGTAGAAGCTTAATTGCCCAAAGTCCTTGCATAACTTAATTTCCTAGTCTTGAGTTAGGCTATGAGAAAGCTTTATAGATTCATTGATGAGTTTTAATTTTGTATTAGCAATTGGCTTTCACAGAGTTTTATTCTGTAGCCATAGACAGGTAGCAGTGTTGCTGGGAATCTTAGAGCTGAGATAAGCTCTTGCATCTGATTTTATTTTCTATAGGATTTCAGTGGTTAGGTGCACTGATCAATCAGAGATTGGATACAGTCAACTGACAGTATCTGTGTTGCAGTCGAATACTGCCAAACTCAGTTTCCTGGGTTCAGCAATAGCAGTCATTTTTTCTCCTTCATAGTAGCTGGTGCAGTGCTGTGTTTTTGACTTTCGGCCTGGGAGCAGCGCTGATAGCACTGATGTTTGTAGCTGCTGCTTAGTAATGTTTAGTCTGACCAAGGACTTTCTGAACCTCATGCTCTGCCAGGGAGGAGGGGAAGCTGGGAGGAAGCAGAGACAGGACACCTGACCCAAACTGACCAAAGAGGTATTCCATACCACAACATGTCATGCCCAGTATATTAATAGGGGGCAGTTACTTGGAAGGGTTAGATCACTGCTCGGTCAGCTGGGTGTCAGTTGGAGGGTGGTGAGCGGTTGTATACTCTTCCTTTGTTATTTCCCTTATCATTATTGTTATTGGTGGTTATATTGGTGTTATATTGGTTGTTAATTGATATATATATTGGTGTTATTGTGTTATACTTTAGTTACTGGACTGTTCTAATCTCAACCCCTGGGAGTTACATTCTTTTGATTCTCTTCCCCCATCCCTCTGGGAGTGGTGGGGGGGGAGGAAGCGGGGGGTGGGGAGTGAGCTAACAGCTGCATGGTTCTGGATTGCTGGATGAGCTTAAACCACGACAGTGTATAGCTAGTCTGTTTAAGTGTGCTTATGTTGAACCAAGTCAAGCAATTATGAATTGGTGTAAAATCTTGGTCATATCTTTGTCTGCCAGATGTACCCATTTGGCAGTAAGAACTCTTTAACTGGAGAGGAATCCAGATTACAACCAAATTTGAACAGCACAGGCTATGCTGGAAGCTGGTGAGTTTCTCCCTTTCTTCAAAGAAAATGGCACACTGAATTGCTGATGTGCTTTCTTGGCTCCTTGATGGAGAAAGATAAGGTTCCCCCTCACTATCCATTTTTCTGAAGAGGAATAAAAGTTGATGCTTCTCTCTCAGTCCTCTAGAAAGGTCTTGTGAAGATTTATCTACCTGAGACTTCACAATATCTTAAAACGTGAATGTGATGGAACTCCAAGAATGAAGCAAGCTGTTCATCTAGAAACAGAATGTTTAATCCGAAGGATTGTCCTGTATACCTCTAAGCAATGTACACACAACATACTTTCTCATAGAAGCACCAGGTGCTGCACAATATATTTGACCACTGTTTTATGTTTCCAGGGAGATGGTGAAAGGGTCATGATAATAACTGGACCTAACATGGGAGGAAAGAGTTCCTATATAAAGCAAGTTGCATTGATCACAGTCATGGCACAGATTGGTTCTTATGTTCCCGCAGAGGAGGCAACAGTTGGTATTGTGGATGGTATTTTCACCAGGTAATCTTTCAAAACTTGCTGTATGTTCATGAAAACGTTATTTTGCTGGAGGGGTGGGGTGGGGTGTGTGTATATCAAAATATAATTTCATTTTTCATCATAGAGCCACAGACTGGTTTGGATTGGGAGGGACCTTGAAACTTACCTAGTTCCAGGTTGCTCCAAGTCCCATCCATCCTGGCCTTGAACACTTCTAAGGATGAAATTTTTCATTTATACGTGATGTTTTCTTTTTAAATACATGCATTGGTTAGGTTTTAATTCTGATTTTCTCATAAGCTATAGTACTTGTTTTTGAATCTGTAAAGGATAAGAATGTTAATATGTCTGTTTTGATCAAGATCCAGGTATCTAACTTCATCTGCCTGAATGGATATCTCAGCCAAATTTATTCTGCTGTGTTACAGCCAAATGATGCTTCTCCTAAAATAAATGCTATCACCTTTAAAAATCATGTCAGTTTCTGCTATGCAGTGCAGTTGTGTATACTCACAGTATTTAAGACTGAGAACATGGGGCTGCATATGTTCTCTGCTTACTATCCTTCCACTACTAGCAGTCTTGAACATACTTTACTCTTTTAAAGAATGAATATGGCAGTTCATTTCACTCAGCTTCATTTTTAAGGTAGTGAAAAACTCAGTTTTAAGCTCGCTGATTTTTAAAGATTATCAGTACAGTCAAAACTTCTTATTTTATAATCTCATATTACCAAGAATTACTCATCTGTTTTTTTCCTGTTTCTTTAGACTATTTGTTAATCAGCAATAGTTCTGTGTTAGTGATGGTATCTTAGATAGATAATTGCTTGCAGTTATAATCTTCACAACAAATGTGTATGTGTGGTACAGTTACCTTTCCTGAAATTCTAGTGATGGCAATGTGCATGTCAGAGTTAACTTTTAACTCTGAAGAGAATTTGTAATAATGCTCATCTGGGATTGCTTAAAGATGTTGAATTTTTATGCCACACTGTGTCATGATAAAAATGAATTAAATTGCACTTCGATGCACTTTGGTGCTAACTGCTAAGCAATTGAATGAAGTAGAAAACAATTTATATTATCTTTCCAAAATTAATTTGAGCTGAAAATTCAAAATGGTTAATTGCCCCCTCTCCCCACCCTTGTGTTGAAAGTAATTAACTGGTAGATTGGATGTGCATTTCACAAGGAACATGGAGATACAGAAGGTTCGCTTTATGTTAGAGAAAGAAACATTACAGCATTACAAGCAAATTGAAGATTTTTTTATCTTTGTATGTGTGTTGTAGGTAAACGTAGAATACTTGTGCTCACATCATCTTAATTTCTAACGGCATAAGTCTATTACTCTTAAGCTTAATATCCACTTTCCTCTCCTTATATTCAGTTGTCATTGAAATGTAATTATTTCTGCAGAAAAATGAAAACTACAGCGTAAAAATCTAGAAATTAATAGATCTGAGTTCCACCTGTTCCCCAGCATATTTCTGTAATTCCACTTAGATTTCCTCTACATTATATATTTTTTGCATCTGTTCTGACAAGGTAGTGTGGTTGAAGGTAAAACTTAGGTTTTTAGATTTAAAGCCAAGAAAGCCTAGAGTGTGTTACTGGCTGGGAGGTTTCAGACCATTTAATTTGGAGCCCAGTAAGATTCTAACACATGAGATTGATTCCCTACCCATCTAAATTGGTTTTGGAAGTTCAGCTGTGAATATGCCATTCTTCATTCAATATGAAATGTGTCAAACACCAGCTCAATATACTAAAGACTTACCTAAATTCTGGCCATTGTACTGGCAATTAGAAGTAAACTATTTGGCTCAGTATTAATCAAGAAGAGACTGCAAATGTATTATTGAGGTAGAAGTAGTCATGCATTAATTAAAAGACTTAGCAGGAGGAAAAAAACCCAAAACAAAAACCCAAAACCGCTGAGTTTATTTATTGTTTTCCTTCAGAAAGCCAGGAATTCAATTTGTAAATTTTTATCAGTGGAACTGCTTGGCTGTGCATCTGTTTTAATTTCTGCCTTCTATATAGTGTGATTTGAGGGAATCAATTGCAGTGCTGGGACAGGCATTAGCTATTTGCAATGGTCCACAGATTATTAGATCTTGACCCAGCTGTGGCTTCCTTTCCAGTACAAGTGTCCAGGAGAATACTTGCATCATGATTTTACTTCAGCCTGTGGAGTCTGGGGGCTTTCTTTGCCTTTCCTTGCTCCACATATCCAAGTCATGACATCCAAACTCCTGAATTGTCAGTGCTCGTTTCTGTCCTGCTCTCAGTAGCCACAAAGTGGTCTTCAGTAGTCTTTGCCTCACTGCTACTTCATTTTCATCATCTCCAAATCATCAACTTCACCTTCTCTGACTGGAAAAGGAGTAGCTTACCAGGTTCTGCAACTCAGAGACTCAAGGTGTACATAGATTATCCAGGAAGTAGGCACTTCTATTTTGGTGTGTTAAGGGTTTTGGGGTTGGGTGGATTTTGGGGTTGGTTTTGGGTTTTTTTTTGTTGTTTTTGTGTATGTGTCTGTGCGTGGTTTTGAGTGGTTTTGGTGTGGGTTTTTTCAAGGTTCTGGGAAAGGTCTTTAAAGTATGCAAATCTGACAGACCAGGTTAACCTAGTGTGATATTCAGGGTATTTAGCTTTAGGAAGTAATGCTTGTAATAGTTTTTAATTCCTGGTTGAAGGAGAGAAACAATAAATTCAGCTGCCACATAGTATGCCCTACAATATGTCCTTAATGCTATATCTGGCTGAACATACATTTCTAAAGCCTCAGTTTTTGCCAAGAACTTTCCTTTGGTACAGAATGAGCTAGAATGGATCAGAGATTTTCTCTTAACTAGCCCCAAGTTTTGCCTTTGGTTTTGTTTTCTTCTGTGTTTTGGTTTGGGGGTTGGTTTGGTTTGTTGTTTTTATGGGTTTTTTTTAATAGGATAACAGCTATGCAGACCTTCTTTCTGCACCACCACCACAGGCCACAGTGTCTTGCTGAAAAATGAGATTATTTTGTTGATAACTTTGGTATATTTTTAAACCTTTAAAAACATTCCACGTGAAGATGTCAGTTTCCAAGTTATTTTCATCGCTGACATGGTGTGTTGTTTTCTAGGTGCTGCTATTAGCATAGCATCCCTGCTGTGAGGTATGCTTTACAGGCTGACTCTGTGAAGAGTTCTGTGTATCAGGAGCACCAGCAGTTCTGCTGCTTGCTATATTTCTTAATATTGGTGCTTTATGCTGCAGTCTGTTTTTGTTTGTAGACTGCATCTTCAAAGTGTGAATTTACATAGGTTTAAGAGATTAGCATTTATCTATTTGTATCTTGTGTTCTGAAGTAGGGTTTCCATAGAAATTGAAAGGTTGCTACTATGGTTATTCCTTTGGATATGTCTAGTATTTGTATATTACAGCTTCTCTTAATTGACTTTAAAGACTGCATTATATTAAACATCTTTTAAAAAAGCAAAAGGAATAGTTCTTGTATTGCTTACTTCAGTGCAAATGGTACAGTGCAAATAGGAATGATTCACCTTCATTACCTGAGTGTACAGACACAATATAGTACTAAGGCTAAGCCAAACATTTCAGTGGCATTGATAACTTCATCCTAAAGATGGGAAAGGGGGAGCCTTCCACTGCATAATGCTCCTAAACCTAGATACGATGTGCTGGGATGCTGTGTGCAATTATGCAATATGGAGGGAGTACACAATATTTTGAGGGAGTTTTGCTGGTTTGTATTTTTCTCCTTTTTTTGTTTTATTTTTCCAGTAAGGGATAATGTTTTCATGCAGCCTTTGCTTAAAGAATTTAGCTTTGTCAGTGCTGTTGTATGTAAGAATTTTAGAAGAGTTTTGGAAAGATGAGCACCAAGTCTATGTTGGCTGTTAATGAGATTTGAGTATTTAATTCTCTCATGTTTGAAAACTGTACCCAAGCTTCTCGTTGCAGTAAATGGGTTCATTTTTTGCACTAAATTTACCTTCAGTTTGTATTAGTTTCTAATATAGTTATTCAGACATAGAAATGAATATACTGCTTCTCTGTGCGTTGTGTAGAAAGGCAAAGCAATACATACGTAGAGGAACAAATGGAACAAATTCTGTTGACTTAATCATGTGTTCGGAAGAGGTGATGTTTAGCTGCTGAAGGAAGCTGACCTTTAAAGACATCTCACAGAAAATATTGATGTAATTTCTTAGCATTAGTAAACTTCAGCATACTTCCAGTAGGTCACCAGTTGCAATTCATGAGCTAAAAATTGAGCTTCAAAATTGAGAGAGAATTCTCCAACAATTTGAAGGTAAAATATGTTCAAATAAGGAAGCTAAATAATTGTTGAAATTACCAAATGCCTTTTATTCAAGACTGTGAAAATCAATTATTGAAATCACAAGCTACCACGAGAAAGAACATTGTGAAGGAGACCAACTCCTACCAACTCTAAGTGATGGTAAAGAGACAAAGAAGAATTTCCTTCCTAGTGCCCCTACCCTCTTGGCTTTCTCTTCTTTTGTTGATATAAAAGCTATTTCACTTATTTCAGTGGTCAGAAGTAAATCTGCACAGATGTATGGTGGCATACATCTTCCAGTGATGTTTTAACACCATATTTTACATTGGGCATGCTATTAAAGGTTGGGGCTTCAGTTGTCTGAACTAATACAATGCACTGTGCTTTGATTGCATTTGAAAACTTCCTTTTTCAAGTTATGTCCTGCATGCTTAAAGGTTAAAGGAATAAATAGAAGCATCAATACGATGCATGTAGATTATCCTCTCATGCACAGTGTCTCTCTCAAAAAGAGTTATCCCACTGTTTACAGATTCTCAGGCTGTCTTTAATCCTCATGATGGCAAAGAAACAGAGTTTGAATTGTCCAAGAAGGTATATTAGGGAAACAGGGGGATGTAGGCATTTGGCAATACAGGTTAACAGGGTTAGTGGTAGGTTGCCTAACTAAGCAGTCATTTATTTAATCTTTCACTTTACGTAAGACATGCAGTTGCCTGCACTTCAAGGCAGTTGTCTTGGTACAGTCTCTGTGCATCACACGATCTGTATTGAGGCATACAGAACACTGTCCTACACTGTCCTTCATTTTATCCTTCTGACAGATGACTTAAATGTATTTTTAACATGGAGGGCACTCCTCATTGCCGAGTCTTTAGTTAGGAAATAGTTCAAACTCCACTGTATATCTGAAGACATCACAAAAACAGATGGTGGTTGCTCACGTTGGCTAGAGAGGGATAGTTTTGTTGTTCTAACTTGTACTACTTGTCTGTAGACAGTGTCCTTCAGATAATCATGGCCACAAGTGGAATCCTCAACTGTCTATTCCAAGGTTCCACGTATATAGCTGGTTTGGTATTTTCTTGCTGTCTGTCTTCCTTGTATAATGATTTTTAACTTGAATAATAGTTGCTCATTCAGCTAATGCTACAGTGCAGAAATCTTCAGGCAGCGGATCCTTACACATCTGTTTGACATGCCGAAGTTGCAGAGCCGTATAAGTTAGGCACTCTGATTTCTAAATTGTTGCCATCATACAGTGACCTGACTCTACTAATTGGTTCAGCAGAACCTGTGTCCTGCTGAGGTACTTGCGTGTGTCTCCAACATACATGTGGTCTGCTTCTATTGCCAGATGTGGAAACCAAAAGAGAGCATCAGGTTCAGGCTGTGCTTCTTGAAAGTGTATTTAAAGGCAGAGACAGACCTATCCTCACTGGCCTTCATATTCAGGAAACTGCTTTTCAGGTTTTGTTATCTTTAGGTTTATAAGGAGAAGGATGAAGCAGAAAAAAGGAAAGGATGTTTTCTGCACTGGTCAAAAACTGTCACCTTCATTTAACACTGAAATAATGCGGGAATTTAATCCCCCTTGACACTGGCCTTAGTTGGATCATTTTATTTCAAGTCTAGCAGCCAAGATCCAATTCCAGCCACCTACCTTGCCAAGGAGTGGTGAGTCTGAGTTGCTCAGTGGCTTCAGTCAAGAGAAGGAATTCTGATGGCTAGAAGGATCACAGTGCTACTGAGAGACCTGCCAACTGAAGGTTAACTCATGCTATTGGGAACTGCATTTGAGGACCTACCTATGTGAGTATCAGCTATGTCCTCACAGCTGTTGTGTGTGGTGATACAGTTCAGGAGACTCCACTCACCCCATCACTTGCCTAGTCTTACTAGAGTCTACCAAAACATATATGAACAGGCTCTATCTACCCGTGAAAAGGGTGCATGCACTACTGTTAGCCATTGGAATGTCAGTGAGCGAGGTACCCCCTGGTCACTCCCAGATCGGCGCATCAAGCTCCAGCCTGGCTTTTTTATCCCAGTTGAATCTGCTTGCTTGTCGCAGAGTGGCACTCTGTCTTAGAGGCACCCCTGTAGTCCCCGCCAGATAATCCTTCTTTTACTTCTATGATACAGAATAGGTGTAAGGAAAACAAGCTGCTTCTGTCTTTTCAGTTCTTTGTACAAAGCGACCGTGCCTTCTTTCAACCGTTTGCAGAAGTCAGCCAGTCAACTTACATTATACGTTCCAGTTTAAAGAAGAAATGGCATTATTTATACATACGCCTGGCTTAAGGTGGTGACAGTGATGAGATTAAGTCTCTTTTTATCAGAAGGAAGCTGCTTTAACAGCCAGGACATTTTATAAGAGAGTCCCTGTAAGTGGGTAACTGAATGTGTTGTGCTGTTCTGCCAGCTGGTGGTTGTACTTCCCTTGCTGCCTGCTTAGGTAGTATCTTCAATTCATCCTGAAATCACCAAAGCTAAGATGTGGCCCATTCCACTTAAATTTGTGAGTGTTGCACACTCACATAGGAGAGACCTTGATGTTACATCAAAAAAAGCAGTATTAGAATGCTTGCTTGACTGATGTGACTGGCACTCCTGATTTCTGTCATTCTGTGCGCAAAAAGACCTGTCAGTCATGTGCATTTGGATCCACAGACGTGGAAGAGGAAAGGGCATTTGCGTATCCCAAAGTGACATTTCTTGTATGAGTTACTACAGCCATCATAAATCCCTTCACCCATGTTACTTCTCTTACTTGATTGTTGTCACATCAAAAGAGAATTTATGTGCCGGAAAATAGGGGAATGTTGTGTGGCTGCACTTCAGTGGGCTTGTGCAAGAATGGAGGATGTATGGAGCACTTCGCCTGTTTCCCATTACACCTGCAAGGACTGCAGTTCTCTCTGTTTCTGCTCTGTGTGTGTGAAAAAAAAATCTTGTCTTATTAATTCATATTTCTTTAAAGGATGTGCATCAAACATGCCACAATGCTTTCTTTTGTATGTTTTATTCAGAATGCCTGTTTGAGCTCCACATGGTGGAATTTGCTTTCAAAAAGGTTGTGTATTACAATAGATACATTATGGATGTTACCTCCCTACATGCTTTCAACAGCTGTTTAATTCTGACAGCTTGACAAACTCCTTTTACTGTTTTGTCAAGACTCTCTGAACTGAAAGAAACTTGTAGACAACCTCTAGACAAACACTTTTCTTTTTAACTGGATAAAATGTAAGTATTTATGGCATCATTACAGACTTTAGTATTATTTAAAGCATGATGTAAAACAAATACTGTGTTAACACCTGCAAACATTTGGGCAGTTAATTTTGGATGTTTGTATTTAATTTTTCTGTGCTGCACTGGGATGTGACCATCATTAAAATTTGAAAGATACTGCATGATTTACTTTTAACAGATTAAAATGTTCCAAATCTGATTAAGGGCACATTTTATAAGAAATCAAGAGAAAACTGGAAAGGACATGATGGAATGGTGTGTGAAACAGGAAAAAGAGAATGTTTCTGTCCGAATGGAAACTGAGTGGAAGGTGCTTTTCACAGTAAATTGAAATATAAGGTAAATCACTTAAAAACAGAGTAGTGCTTATAAATATTAATGGAAATGCATGATCCTTTGATCAAGTTGCTGATGGCAAAAAAAAAAAACAAAACCAACTTCCCAGCTATTTGTAAATAGGCAAATAACACTACACTTTATTTCATTCCAGTTTTACTGGTTAATCAGTGGGAGGGAGCTGCACAGGAGCAGGACAGAGGGCGAAAATTTTTTTTATTTAAAATAAGTAACCAGCTCTACTATTTCAGAGCTTCATTGCAGAAATGGTGCTATTTGCACAGCAGTAGGCAAACTTCAGGTTGAAAAGAGAGCTGTTTATGACAAAAATGCGGCTTGTTAGATTCGTTGCTACTTACGCATTGCTCTGTTCATGGATGAGTGAAGAAACTGCCCAGGAACTCAGTGCCTGAAAATGGTATAGAGGTGTTCTTCATTAGAAGTCTCTTCCTACATACTGATTTCAATTCAATGGAGAAATGGACATCTTCCATTTGAAGCTACTCAACATTTAACTGTGATGGCCGAGGGGGCAGCATGCTGATGACACTTTAAAGTAGCTGCTAGTGTGCAGATAAGACATGCAGAGCTTTTATGTCTTAAATGGGCCTGTCCTGTGTTAGTTCATGTTCTATGAGCGGAGTACCATGATATTGCTTTTCACCCTTTAAGGAGTCTACAATGATTTTGTTTTGTAATCATAAAATTTACTATACTTGGAATTATACATGAAGAGATTAAAAGGTTAAATAAATTTTTTTTTTTAATCTACTGAAAAATCCTTCCCTGATCTTTTCCCCTGCATCATTACAATTCAGGGTTTCTGTGCCTTTTTCTGAATTCTTGTGTTGGCCACAGCCTCCAGAATTAGTCAGATAATTGGGCCAGACTGGCATAGGTTTTGTGCATTCACGTACTTGGCAATAATAAGTCGCCCTTTATGATAAACTCTTCAGTATATTGCAAGAATAGCACTACCCTCTCATTTTTTTATCACATGCAAGCTTTATTATTGTTAACTCGAAAGACCAGCTATCAAACTACAAGAATTCCTTGCTTCTATTTATTCTTTTATTAAGATTTTATAGATTTCTTTCAGGCTCACAGGATAGGGTTATGAAGATTAGTCTTCCTGCCTGTCCCAGAAATACCAGTTAAATCACAAAACCTGGCATGAAGATTCAGCTAGTCATCTTTTTCATACCTTTATCATAAAAAAACTAGGCTATGAAATTCTAGTCTTGAGGTGGCAGCAGTGTTTGGCAAGTCAGTTTGGAGACGTCTTGTGTAGTACAGAAATCACTAGGAGATTGAATGCTGAAGAGAAACTGTGAAGGAGTATCTCAGCAGAGCAGCTTATCTGTATGTTACCTGTTTCTGGCCAGAACTTTGGTTGATGCCTTCTTAGGTTTTGTTTGTTTGGGGCTCTTTGTTGGTTTTGGTTGTTTTTGTGTTGTGGTTTTTGGTTTTGTGTTTGAGGGTGTTTTTTGGTGGGTGTTTTGTTTTTTTTTTTCAGTTTTTTTTTTTTTTTTTTTTTTTTTAGTTATTTATACCTGGAAATAAATGTTAAACTTAAGTTATTCAGATTTTCCTTTAAAAAAAAACCCAGCTTCTCTCACATTTCACATTTTCCTGTGCAGCTAGACTAGGAAAGACGAGAGACAGAAAATTTAAAAGCAAAGGTCTTTTTTTCACATCTTTGCTTATATTATGTGTATATGCACATTGTGTACTGTGTTTATGGCAGAAAAGTAGGGAACAGTCTATACAAAGCAATCCCAAGTGACTGGCAATTACACATGAGAATTTTATATGCTGATATGCTGCACAAGTGTTGTTTGTATTGTTCTAGAAGGCAGAAATGACAGACAAATGGAACTTGTTAGTTGTCAGGAACCCAAAAATAGTTTTCAGAAATATTACTTTTTTATGGCACAGTAATTTGTTTCATTTTGTTCTTGCTTAATTGTATTTGTGTTTATTGCCAGAATAACAAAAATTACTTAAGTGTTTCAGTTATGCTTACAGTCCTGTAATTACACCTCTGGAGTGAATTATTCCCTGTTTTCAGGGGAAGACAAGGGTGGTATACTAAGTTCATTGCACCTGTTTGTAATCACGTGGAGATGTTCTTTTTGAAAAATAAGAGAATAAGTAAAAGTTTTAGTTAGTGTCGTTAAATTGAAAATTATTTTGTTCTGGTTTTAGGTTTTTTGTTTTGGACACGTCACAATGCATTTGAACTGTCACTCTTCCTGGCAG
This sequence comes from Myiopsitta monachus, assembly GCA_017639245.1. Classification (NCBI taxonomy): domain Eukaryota; kingdom Metazoa; phylum Chordata; class Aves; order Psittaciformes; family Psittacidae; genus Myiopsitta; species Myiopsitta monachus. Next base: position 73,450,320 of record CM029941.1, read on the forward strand.
TGTTCTGTAGCTCTGTAGAAATAAATAAAGCTGTGCTCTGTGTGTATTTGTGGCTAATTTAGTTTCATGTCTTTGTTGATTTCATAGTAACATACATCTGCAGTGTTAGGCTTATCTCATATACCTGTAATAAGATAATATTTAACAAAACAGTCTTTGGTTTTTCTACAAGGGACTTGATAATATCTGTAAATACAAGAAACTGGTTTGCTTGCAGGTTTTTAAATCAGGCTTGAAAAATTCATTAAGGTCAATGAAAGACAGTTGTTTATGTATACAGTGAGATTTAGAAAACAATTTCTGCTGTGTATTGCTATTCCTAAAAGGGACTGAAAAGCTTTCCCCATAAGGGGGTGGCAGAATTTGCCTGTGAGGCTGACAAGCTATCTTACAGCAAAGTTAACTCGTACACTGAGCGTTGATACTTACCTTTCTAAAACTCTTCCATGCTATGATTTAACCCAGAGTTTAAATTGGATTTTCTGTACCATCCACAGGTTTAAAGGGGAAAAGTTCACTTGCGCTGAACACTTCAGCTATTGTCCATAGTCTGTTGCTATAGTTTCTGCTTTTTAATCCCCCTTGGCCTCAATCCTTCAGCTGCATATGCACATTAACTTAATTACCTTGAGTTCCCTCACTGGAATACCAGAGTAGTAAGTGTAAACCTGTGCATATTTTAGGGTGGGGTTTTTCTTTGTCTTCATTTTTCTCAGCTTCTTCAGGCTAACATTAATGGCTCACAAATAAACACCCTAATTTGAATATCTGCGCTTATAATTTATCTTCCAGCAAAATGATTGTACTCTTAATCTGTTCTTTTTCTTGTCAATCAGTAACATTTATTAATGTGTTAATGGTTTCCTGTGGAGAAATCAGGGTAAAAAACATGTGTTTAAATGAGTGTAATAGTGGATGACCTGTGGGAAGCAATCTATCGATACATTAGGTACAAAACTCTCTGTGTGTTTGAATGTGGAATTTAAGCTATTACTATAGTGTCCTTTTTCTGCTGCAGTGTATCCTCCTCCTGCAAGAGCTCAGCCCTCTGATAGCCAGCTGCTGTAGGGTTGTGAGTAACGTGGGGTGGAGAAAAGGCACTTGGACTCATCCAGTTTTAAAATACAATGTAAAAATTTAGAATTAACTAGAAATCTGCTGTATTATTTTAACAGTGAATGAGGTATTTGCTGTATGTGATGCAACAGGTATTTTTAAGGGGTTCTAACATTGAGGGTATCGCTGCTGAATTTCAGGAAGGAGCTTTCTTAGGGGTTCTTCAGTAGGTAACATAACATAAGCTTTTGGAAGAAAAACTGAATTTCTGTTGCATTCTACAGCATTAAGAATGAGAGGATATTGGTAACAAACTCAGTCCTACCTGTTCTATCAGTCAAGGTGAAGCTTTTAAGATATTGAGTGTTCATTGCAATCCAGGATGCTTTTTTCTTTCCTCTGGCTTTCATAAAAAAAATCAATGCAGTTCACATCTTGGAAGATAATCCTGTTAGATACATTGCTTTTAATATACAGGGGTGCTCATGTGTGCAGCATGCCTCTGTTTGCCAGGTCTGTGAGGTAATAAGGGTTTAAGTAATTACTTGTTATGGCTATTTCAATTACATAGTGATAGCAGGGGGAAGAAAAAGATGAAAACCACCATGAGTGTTAAAATTGCTTTGGACTTGATTTTCTTTCCAGGATAATGCAAAGTATGTATCTCTAGTGATTTTAGGTTTTACTAGTTTCATTAATTTCTCAATGAATAAGAATATCTTGTCTACAATAATTTACAAAATAAAAATTTTGCAAAAAAATTTCACATTAAATGTGTATTGCATTCTGTCAGGCTTTTCAACAACTGTTCAAAACTGAGTGATGTGCCATCAGTGCGTCTTCATTTAAAATTCTCAAATAAGTAATTGTGGAAATGGTTGAGCACATGTGCCTGTTTACTGTAAAGAGGTTAGTATCACAAGCATCTTCTGATTTCCTGTCATAGGCATCCATGTAACTTTGCACACATTTACTTTTTAGAAGTTGCCCATGAATAATGCAGAATTAATAACTACCCTGATAACAATGCTTTCTGTCATACTCAGGAAGAGGGGTGGTTTTTTTCAAATTCTGTAATTGCAGTTTCTGTAAATTATTCTTATTGACAGTTTTGGGTTTGAATCAGTAGAAGCTTGATGGAAATGAAATAAATGATTTACCAGTACTCTGTGGGGGAGTGTGAAGCATTAGTTTCCTGCCAGTGAACTGTTATAAATTTGCAGATGCTTTCTTCTAAAGAATTACTTGATAAATTTTCATTGCATGTGGAAAGTGGCCAGAAGTTACACTATCCCTGTTCAGCTACTTTTGTACTAAAAACTGTGAAATTCTTAATATCAGTCCCAGTGTTTCTAAAATACCCAGGGTTTCAAATTGCTTTTGTGAGTAAAACTGAGTAATTGTTCTGGTTAAAGGTATTGGGATTCCTGGGACTGCAGAGGAGAGGACATGCAGTAGTCCGCCTGTCAGACCTCTGTTTAGGATGCCCATTTTCATTTTCTTGGCAGAGCAATTTGCAAACTGCTTTTTATTTTTAACCTGTGAAGTCTGTAAGTGTTGTTTGCTAGGTGCTTAATACAGTCAATAACCCAGTTCAATGAGAGAAAATTTACCTACGTTTTTAAATGAAATTGTGCTTGTGTTTTTCGCTTCATGGCAGGAGCAATCTCAAGTTTTTCTGTTCTCATAAACATTGTTTTCAGTTAAGGCTCATAGTTTTGTTTTCTGCAGAGACCAGATGAAACTTCAGCTGGGAAGAGTGTTTTCTGCAAAAAATAAAAGGATAAAAAAAAAAGGATAAAAAAAAAATAAAACAGTTATTATGAGATCTTTTGAAAAAATATGAACCATACCTTGTTATCAAAAACACGTTGTAAGGAATGGTCCCATGCAAGAAAAGGCATAAACTATAAGACAAGAGCCCATCTAATATTTTTTTTGTGTGTAAACTAGTTATTTTAATTTAAATAACTCCTTTTCAAGTACAGTGATCCTTGGCATGACATTTGGAGGTTTTTATGTGACAGGGAGCACGTGGAATTGTAAAATCACATTATGAATTTATTGTGTGTTTTTCTCAGTGTTCTCTTTGAATCACAGAAGGGATGTCTTTGTTGTTGGTTTTCAGAGCGAGGTGCTCTGCACCTTACATTTAAGATATTTTCAGAGAAAAGAGTAATTTTTTTTCAGTGTTAATTGCTCTTGATGGATAAATAAATTGACTATGACTACATTCTGAGATTAATTCTGGCTTCCGATCTGGAAGGTAAACCATACCTGGAAACCTAAATGCCTTCTTTTGAGAACTGCAAAGGCAGTGTGTAGAGGCTCTATGCTAATTAGGTTTATTCTTCTGTAACAGGCAGTAGATTTGATTTCTGCCGGAAGTATTTTGGGTGAACTTCTATAGTCAATGTGTGTTTCTAAAATCAAGGGCAAAAATGGTAAATTTCATTTAAGTGGGTTTTTTCAGCAATAGTGTTTTTATAAGCTAGGACTTCCTAAATAGCATCAGGGTGTTAACAACTATATGAGACTGAGGCTTTATAGAATGGTTTTGCAGTCTTGTTTTCTAGGATTCATTTGATGCTATGTAATTGGTTTTTGCTGCTACTGGGGGCTCTTGGGCTACTTGGTCATTTTCACAAGCAGTGTGAGGGATTCACGCTAACATAAAAGAATACTAAAATACCTAAGTTCCACACAGTGCTCTTAAATTTTAACAGCAGCATGTCAAGCAACTTCTTTTGAAAGGTAGCATGGAAAAAAGCCTTAACTAGAAGCTTTTGGATTTCTCATTAATTTTTAGCCATTCTATATTCTGTGATTCTAGGATATAAACATTTGCATTAGAAAAGGTCAGTACTGTGTGCATGTCTTGACTCAGGAGAGCAGGTTAAAACCCCAGTCATTTCATAGAATCACAGACTTGTTTGGTTGGAAGGGACTTTAAGGCTTATCTAGTTCTGGCACCTTCCACTAAGCCAGGTTGCTCTGAGCCCCATCCAACCTGGCCTTGAACATTGCCACGGATGGGGCAGCCACAGCTTCTCTGGGCAACCCGTGCCAGGGCCCTCACAGGGAAGAACTTCTTCCTGAGATCTCATCTCAGTCTTCTCTGTGTCAGGTTAAAGCCATTCTCCCTTGTCGTGTCCCTACAGGCTCTTGTCGAAAGCCCCTCTCCAGATATCTTGCTGCTTTCTCCAGATTTCCTGCTTGCATTCAGATCTGGAATAATATTGCACAATAAAGAAATCTCTTCCTTTTCTCTAAGGAACCACATATAGGTTTAGCACATAGTGCCAGCTGGTATACATAAAGCTAGCTACTGCTCCATATCACCTAACTTATCCTCTTGAAACCTAGCTTACCTTTTTGAAAATGTTACCTCCCTGTTGCTTTTTCAGAGGCTGTAGACATGAATCTTTACCACTTAAAACCTAGCACTGAAAAGAGATAATGCCTCCTTTCCCCCCCCCTTTTTTTTCTTTACATAATGAATGTGTTGAACATTATAGGATGAAGAGTTTTTAATTTTATGATATTTGGTTGGCTGTCAAAGAGACATTATTACAAGTAGTTTCCAGCCAAATTGTATTTGCTGAGGAGTGATGGATCTCTTGCCAGCACTTAAAGAGGCACTCTTCGCATTGGATGTCTGCACGCTTCTCGTGGGAAGAATATTATAGGAAAAAGTTTGATGTTTTGATGTATAAAAACATTTAGGAGGGAATCTACATTAAAATGTAAATTGAAAACCACTGAATCGTGTAGAAGTCTGGTTGTAATGAAATACATTAAATACGTAATTCAGTATCCTGAATTACGTATTCAGTTCAGTGAAAATCATGTAAAGCTGTTTCAAACTGGAACAAAAAGGATTGTTTAAACAATAGGTGTTTTGACTCAAAAAATTTTCTTGTATTAGGAATAATAAAGCATACAGTTCAGGAGCAGTGCTTTCTTGCATGGTAACTGTTAGTTTTATCAGTGCAGTCATCCACATTAAAATAGTTATTCTTGTTTCTCGAATAATACTGCTTATCACATAAGTTTGAAAAGCAAGTGTGATTCTCCTGGTGTCAAGGACAGCAGCAGAAAGGACAATTCTACCTGTTTCCAAAAGATGACATTTAAGAGGTTTTATGTCATTTTAAAATACATTTGTTTTCTTAAATCTGTAGATAAGCCTGAGCTGGATTTGAATGTTTTGAGATGCTTGAAAGAAAGGCTTCTTTGCAGCTGTTGTTAACAAGAGAAAGATGATACTCATTTCTGTTTGTATCTTGAGCATTTAGTGAGGAAGTTCTGAAAATTATTTTTGTGAATGCAAATCAGATGCAAAATGACTAAATGCTTTTGAGGACTCTGGAAATGATGCAGTCCAAGAGAAAAATAGAACTGAGATCTCTAAGTGTAATCATCATAGGTGCAAAACAGCCTGTTAGAAGCTGTCTCTGTAATGAAAAGCCAAATAAAAATTATAATACTAACAATCATAGGGTCAGAAACTAGGGTTAAAGTTGCTCATTATGAAGCCAGAGATTGTTCAGACATAAAGTATTTGTTGTTCTGATGTAGTTAATAGTGTTAAAAGTAGATCAAAGTTATGTTGTTCTTTGTATATTTGTTCAATATTGAGATAAAAGGGGATTGTTTGATTTTACAGTAGCACAGTGCAGCTGAACCAAACCATGTGGGGTGCTGGGGGTGGGGGGTTGGGGACGCTGAGAAATTCAGTAGTATATTCATAGTTCTTACCCAGTACTTAAAATTATTACAATAGTAAGTGGTTTAATAAAATGTTTCACAATGCCTCAATATCCTGAATTACATATTTAATTCAGTGAAAATCATGTAAAGTTTAATTAGCTTATGTGCAAAATCACTTTTCTTCCAGGGTATGTGGGAGTATACCTACTGTGTGTGTGTTTACATACACATACAAATACTGTGTGTTTACATACACACAGTAGGTATACTCATAGGTATATGAGTAAATACATACACTATGAAATAAAAGCACTCAGTTGTATCATAATGCCCATCTCCAAACAAAATTAGTTCATTTATAATTGAAGATTTACATATTGTGACAATATATGTGGCACCATACCAAATTTCCAGGGTGAGAGGGAGAGAATATATAGAAATCATAGTTGTACTGGGTCTTGCTGCTAGCTTTTGGTATTGGTAGTCAATTACTCTTGACAAACTTAAGATACTCATAAAATGAGTATCTTGTTATTTTCTGTAGGCAGCAGAAGCCATTGTATTAGAAAGAGATGCACTGAAAGACAGAGAGAAAAAAACCTATACTGGGATTCTCTTTGAAGGTTTTGATTGGCTTTAAATACTGTTGTGGGCATCTGTTACAATTGAAAATATAATATGTTAAGCCGGTGAGTCAATTTTCCTTAAATCAGTGTGGCTTGTATATAACTGTATTATTAAGCTGATGAGAGTGAAAAAACATATTTTTACAGCCCTAATCTTCATGGTGATAACTTATCTCAGAAGTGATACTGTAACGTGATTAATGTAATTGAAAAGCATATATGGAAAAAGGAAATTTTCTGTCTTCAGGTAGAGTGCATATTAATTGAGTATTTAAGGAAAGGTGCAACATACAAGAAAAAACAGGGTGAATTACCAACAGGTTTCTGAGGTGAAAACTGCAGTGGAAGGAACTAACCACTGTGTCTGTTTGGATGCACAGATACCCTAATGTCTATTCTATCTGTACGTGGAAATGCTAGTATCTGATACTTTCAGGTGTTCGTAGCATTTGAAAAACATACAAATTGTGGATAGCCAAACTAAGCAATAAAAAAGGAAAATTAATTTTCATTGCTAGCTTTGCTGGAATCCTTCTTGTGAGCTGACTGGTCTAAATTCACAGGGTCCTTTTTAAGGAAAAACAGGCTGCCTTGTACTGTTTGTCAAAGTGGAAGAATTGCATGCTAGGAAACACACTGTTGTCTACCTCTCATTTTTCCTCCAATTCTTGTAGTTGACATGGAATGCTTTTATTCTGTCTATGGTTTTACAATGAGACTAGATAATTGATTGTGAGAGATGAAGGACAACGAACTCTGACCAATATGATCAAGCGTTGACAATTTATTATACGCAAGCAGCGCCTTTTATAGAAAAAGCCTCAGAAGACTGGAACATTGGATAACTTCTGGTTGGTTATATTCTTTAGCCAAGTGTTAGCAACAGTTTAATGATTAGTTGTTACAATAGTAAGTGATTCAAACATTGTGGCAACAACAGCAGATGGTTTCAAGGACATAGCCACCAGCACCCCCATACGCATCGTCTGTGCCAGCTTTCTCAAAGCTTTCTGCACATACGCATCCTATAGTAACCTCCAAGCAGGGCCTCAAAGCCTTTGGTTCACTACTTTACAAATGTCAAACAGTTGTCTGGATTGCTCACATGTCCGTTTTCAGCAAGAAACGCTTCAACAATTGATGGCCCAGAAAAATTCTCTGCTGTCCCTCCAGCCTAGCCTCTCCCAGATTCCCGTGGGTTAGTATACCCTTTTGTCTTGGGGAATGCATGCAAGCCCTTACTTACTGGTACACGAGTAGTCCTTCTGTTTTTTAGAATACCCTCACATCTGAACCATGTGCTGTCATTGCTTTTTTCCCTAAGCAGTAGCTTGTTCTAGAAGGTGAATGTTCTGCCTAATTTTTTCTGATCTGTTTGGAGCAGCAACAAGAGATTTATGAAAATATGTTTGGTTGGTTTGTTTTGGTTTTTTTTCCCCAGCATTATCTGGCATTTGTTTGAACTTTATAAATTGATCTGGTTTGTATTTCAATACAGAATGGGTGCAGCAGACAACATTTACAAAGGCCGAAGTACCTTTATGGAAGAGCTGACAGATACTGCTGAGATAATAAGAAAAGCAACTTCAAGATCACTAGTAATTTTGGATGAATTGGGAAGGGGAACTAGCACACATGATGGAATTGCTATTGCATATGCTACACTTGAACATTTTATTAGAGATGTAAGTGTTCAATCTGTCACATGCTTGTGAATGCTTTTGCAGTGTGCTTTATGGTAGGCTAACATTGACATGGTGTACATTTCCTTGTAGAAGTGTGGCATGTCTAAACTCAGAGGAACAGCTATGATACATTGCGCTGTTTAAAAGAAAATTCAAAGCCCAACCTTCTTATGTACGTTATTACATTGTTGTAGGTGGAATCATTGACACTGTTTGTCACTCACTATCCATCAGTCTGTGAGCTAGAGAAGGTGTATCCAGACAAAGTTGGCAATTACCACATGGCTTTCCTGGTGAATGAGGGGGAAAGTGCTGAACAAAAAGGTACAGTATAAATCCTTCTGAGATTCTGGTACTGTAGCTATAAGCAGAAATTGTAAAATTGTTACAGTAATTTAAAACTCAACTTGCAAGAGGTACATTCAAACTCTAGAGTATCAGTCTATACAGACATTTGGAGGAGGCTTGAAAACTGAACAACCATTTCTCTTCAATATTAAATGTAAGGATGACTGAGATTGGTCAGATAAAACATTCACCCAGCCCAGTGTCCTGGCTTTTCACAGGAGCCAAACAGAAAGGATTAGGTATGGAGGGATTAGGGATCAAGCATATGTCAACTCTTTTCTAAAAGATCTCGCTGTCTGCAAACATTTGCTATTTAGGAGGTTTCAAGAGCTAGATGTGTTTTCTGTTTTTTAGTATTTTTAGTGGATTTCATTTCAATAAGGGTGTCTAGTTTTCCTGAGTATCTTTATGTACTTTTAGCCTCTTCATCCTACTGCGTCAAGATGCTCCAAAATTTAACACTGCATTGTGTGAAGAACCACCTTTTGTTTGTTTCGAAACTCTTAAAACAACATATAACTTCACTTGATGGTCTCAGTTCGTGAATTGGAAGAGGCAGAGGAACAATTTTTGTTCATCCTTTCTATGCCATATTTTTTAGATTGCTTATCAGAATCCCTTTGAATTCTGGGTTTACCAAGCAGAAGAATTACAGCATTTCTTCTTGTACTGTTGCTCTTAAGTAGTTAGTATTTTCATTAAAGTTCTTTAGCTTACTGCTTAGCTCTTTTTCTTGTTTGATAATGGGTATGTTGAACAACTCTAACTGCAGTGATGATCACCCTTCTTGGTGAGAACTGAAGAACTGACTATTGCCTCCTGTTTTCTGTCATTTAACCTACAAATGCAAAGGCCTGCCTTTTAGACTATGGATGCTTAGTTTTCAGAAGAGCATTTGATGCTTTTTGACTCTTGTCAAAAGCCTTTTAAAAATCCCAAATGGTTTTTGTACTGGATCTTTCTTACTCAGGACTCATGTGGCTTCCAAACTTATAACAGATTTTTGATGTAGGATTTCCCTTCATATATACTACTGCTTTTTTTTTTTTTTTTGCCTTTTTTTTTTCCCCTTAATGTATCAGGTTTAGTCAGGTGCTTGATAATTCTGCTTTTACTCTGGTTTCCCCACTTTGCCTAAGAATGGTCTGTTCCTTGACTCATTCTGAGAATTTTTTAAGAATTGGCATAATATTTGCCATTAATCTCCCCTCTAATTCATTCTTAATACTGTAGCTGATCCATTTAGTATTTGGCACTTAATCTGTTTAAATATATAATCTGTCACTTTTAAAACGTTTTTCAGAGAGTTAATTAAAACTTTAGGGTTTGGCCTAGAGGGAGCCAAATATAAGCCTAATGTTAGAAGCAGGGATCCCTCAAATGTGTGTTAACTTTGAGCACAGGTAGTTCAAAGTAATACTGTGTTTAGGTGAGTGCTACCTGGCCACACTGATGTTCCCAGCATGTCCTTTTTCTCTCAGAGTTCAGTTCCTTAACTGTTGGTCTCTGATACTCTTAGGCAATTGAAATGTTAACACACAATATTATTCCTTAACTACTGTGCCTGTGAAACCCCATACTTTGTGTTTCAGTGCGCTGCCTCAGCATTTCTCTTGTCAGTGCTAGCTGACTTGAACCTTCAGGCCATATGTATTTTTCACTGTTTTACTACAGAAATCACAATAGGTCTAGTACCACAGCCTGCACGCAACAACACATCTGTGTTTCTTACTCTGGCTGTATCTTTAGCTCCTTATGTCTTAATGTTTTAATTGTTTTATTTAAAGTGAGTTTTATGGCATGGGCTTTTCTGTGTCTTTGGCTTGTGTCACTCAGATTCAGTCAGTTTAAGTCATCAACATTTATGGCAATCTCCATTGTTTCCAAAACCCTGCATTTTTATAACAGAATGAATGGCAGTGAGTAACCGCATAGTTTTTCTGCTCTTTACGCAAAGCCCAGATTGTGCCAAGTTGCAACAATGATGTCTGAAGAGGAAGAGGAGTCATCCTGTTTATAATGATGTCTCTTATGTTTCCATTTTACTGTCATGGAATAGAAAGAATTCATAGTGAAAGATCCATCATCCTAATCTTTGTTTTTTCCAAAGCATTTTCTGTGGCTCCTAACTTCCCAGCAGGCAGCAACTTTTTGTAGTGTTTTAGTTATGGACTTCTTAGTTGTGAGGTTACTGATGCTTCCTTTATCATTGCTAAGCAAATGTGAGGTGCAGTATCCTGGTTACAGCATAGCTAATCAGCTTAGCATACAGAAATTCTAAGTTGTACACACACAGTCTGTTTGATATGACATCAGGTAAAAGCATAGTAAAGATTTTTTTTCAGGCTCACAGTGGGTAGGTAACGTGGTCTCATGAAAGTATTTTTCTTCCATATTTCTTCAATGGAATAAATCACACAAGCAGCATGAATGAAAGACCACAGTCTTTGATATTTTAGTCTTTGGTCTGTTATGTTTTATTAACCTAATAAAGGAGGTTTTGATTTTGGCTTTATTTTTTTTTAGGATCTGATGATGAAGAAAGTCCTGAATTTATCACTTTCCTTTATCAGATAACAAAAGGAGTCTCTGCAAGGAGTTATGGACTAAATGTTGCCAAACTGGCAGATATTCCTGAAGAAATCTTGGAGAAGGCAGCTCACAAATCAAAGGAGTTGGAAGGGATAGTGAACATGAAAAGGTCAGAAAGATTGTGATTTACTCCCCCCAGCCCTCAATGAAACCAGCTATGAATCAAAGAACATTTTGCATAGTGTGATTAAAAAGAAGAGTAAGAGCTTATTCAGATATCCTCTTACCCTTCAAGGAAGAGACTAAAACTAAACTGTCAAAGACTCTGAGGAAATGGTGGCATCTATTTGAATCAAAACTTTATATTTTATAGTTAGATCTTACATCAGAGATTAATTGCTGCCCTCTGAGACAAGATTATAAAAGTAAATGCATATTGAGCTAACATTAGGAATAAGCTATTTTTTTATTTTCTTACAGCAAATACTAGAAAAAGTACTATTTTGGTTATGTATTATCAGTGTTTTCAGGAAGATTAATTTCAAATACAGCCTACTTCTGTTCACACTAATAACAGTGAAAATATTAATAGAGTTAATTTAGAAAGTATATTATTCATTTTGGAAATTGAAAAAAAAAACTTGAAAAACTTTAAAAAGTGTAGAAGGGAATGTGGATATTGTTGTTTAACTTTATATATATATATCTCTAAATATATATATATGAAAATGTGCTTTGATTGCCCCCAAACATGCAAAATTTTACTGAAAGTCCAGCGATTTTATTATTTTTCTGATAACCAATTTTCATTTAGGGGCTAATGTCCCCTATATATTAGATTAGTTATAAAAGTTACCATGTGTATCAAATAGGGTCATCTTTATAAAAGCTGTAGCATCATGTACACAGTTTAGATCTAAATATGTGCTAGTATTTATGTTAATATCCAATTTTTTTGTTGTTACTATTTTCAGTGGCAGTCATATCAGCAAAATTCAAATAGCCCTTTAGGAATATAAGAAATCAGGATCTTTATTGTCTGATGGCTGTAACTAAGCCTGACAGAATGATTTCATATGAGAAAATTTTAAGTATTAATTATTTATAGGTGCAGGCAGTTATTTTGAAACTTAACTGTGTTTATCATTTAACACCAGCTTTTATCCCCTTTTAAGAAAGCAAAATATAAATATTCTATTTGAAGATAAATGACAGTTTATGGGGAAAATGATGTGGTACTTTGTGTTTTATTTGGAAATAATAGTCTATAATTGACAAAAGTAAAACAACAAATTACTAGCAATATATTAACTCTCTAGTTGCAGGATAACTAGGGTTCTAAAGTCAAGAAAAAATTGTTCAGAAAGGTGAGAGTACAAGCTGGAAGGCCAGAGTTACCGTGTAATAAAATTAAGACGTGAAATAATATAGTATGTGCCTTTGGCTTATCTTCTATGGAAATGACGTTAGCATAGTGCTTGAACAGGGCACAGATAGAGTTCTGGTGTGTCTCCATTGCTAAAAAGGGAGTTAATTGCACACAAAACTTATCAGTAGTGAAAATAGTATGTGATGATGTAGTTACCAGACTGATTTACAGTGCCCAGAGAAGGCTAGAGTGAGGGCTGACTGGGCAATCTTAATTATAGGCCTTAATTGTGTCCCTTTTATCAGCTTTTGAATGTGTAAGCAACCATCCATATTTTAGCTTTCAGTATGTAATCTACTCGCATTCTTAAAGTGAAAAGGAATAAATAATCAAAAGCTGTGATGAGTCCTTTATCCTGATGTAACAGTAAGGCTGGAAGCCCCTGCTGCTGCCACCTGTTCTACCTGGATATCACAGGTACCGGGGAGGACAAGCTGGAGCAGGTTCCCTGTGTCCTGCAGGAGGGTGCAGCCTACCCTTTTCTCCATGGGGACAGGGCTGGCTTTTGCATGACCACAGAACAGGCCAGGTCAGAGATCTGATCCAGCTGAAAAGTCATTCTTCTTCCAGTTGATAGTATGCAAGTTCAGTTTCCTAATGTTACATGTGAACAGGTATAACTACCTGAAGAAGAAAGGGTGAGAGTGAGAAGAAAGGAAGTCCTTGATTCTGGCAGTAGTTGGTAGAGTAATGGTGACCTTGACACTGCTGCTTTGCTTGCCAGACCAGAGTACCCATCTGAAGTTGGGACAATTTTGCCTCCCTCTTTGATAAGCAGCAGTGCTATGTCACATCAGGGGGTCAGGGACGTGTGGCATCTACCACACAGCAGCTGCTCATTCATCAGGTTTGACCTGCACCAAGTTATTCACTGTAGACCTCTTGTATGCGATTTGGAGGGAACTTCGAGCATCTGTCGTTTATGGATGATCTATCGTTCATAGCACAGGTTGCCCAGAGAAGCTGGGGCTGCCCCATCCCCAGCAGTGTTCAAGGCTGTGTTGGATGGGGCTTGGAGCAACCTGCTCTCGTGGAAGTTATCCCTGCCTGTGGCAGGCGTTTGGAACTGGATGAACTTCAAGGTCCCTTCCAACCCTAACCGTTCAGTGATTCTATATGGTTCTAGCAATATAAACTGTAAGAGCTCAAGTCAGAAAAAAAAAAAAGCAACATCAAATGTGTCTGATGATATCACAGTACATAAATTATTGTATTACTTAATTCTTAGTTTTTCCAGTTCTCCTATGTAGGTCATTATAGAAATATTTTATTCTTATGTATTCCTGTTTATTTTCACTTATTGCCGCAATGTGATTTAAATGTCAAAGTATGGTCCTGTGTCTTCTTCCCAAAAGAGATACTAAGAAGTTTTAAAATGGATATGTTATATGTGTGGTAGGAAATAAAAATTATCATGATTTTCGGAATCAAAATTAGACCGGTTTATAGCGGTACATTTGTGCTGTCACAATACCCACAGGCCAGCTGCGTTGTCTTATTTTTATAAATCACTTTCATATTATATAAGGAAATCCATTGGGTAATTCCATCCAGTCTTGGCATCTTTGCCATTTTAAATGTCTTGTTATTTGTCACAGCTCTTATGAATCCTTCTTAAATCAAAAAATATTAAAAAAGGAAACAGGAAGGATGTGTGTACTCATTTGTTTTGAAAATGTGTTATCTCTTTATGATTCTTCAAGTGTAAATCTGTAGGAACTGAATGCTGGAAATTAAACTGTGCAAACTACAATCCTGTTTATTTCTTTTAATGACTTACTCTTGCTCAGTGTTTTATTTCATCTTATCAGTGCTTCTGGTACTGCAAGTTAGTTATAAAATTGAAGTGCTGACTGTCTTAGAACTAGAGTATGTCTATTGGGAAATACTAAATGATGGTGTAAAGTTCACATAACATTTTAGGCTATGCAAACTGCTGATTTTGACTTTGTATTAAAATTTAGCGGATGACTGTAGGGCTTTTAAGGTTTGATGTACTTAATTTAAAATGTGTCAGCATTTTGAGTAACGTATGGTTTGGGGTTTTTTTCCCTCCCCAGAAAAAAGCTGAAGTCCTTTGCTGAAGTATGGAAGATAAATGATTCTCAGGAACTACAAAAATGGAAAAGTATGTGTAAACCTGAAGATGAAAGAAAGGACAGTTTTTAAGCTTCACATCATGCTTGAAGACAGAAAATATTGGAGATAAAAAATGTTGGTCTGGAGACTACAAAAGATCCTGTCAGGGTGTAGTTCTAGATGTATTAATTTGACTTTTCTGCGTTTGAGACATAAGAGATGCTGTGTTGTGATATGATGCCCCACATTTGCTTTCTGATTGTATGCAATTTTCTCACTCCACAGTCCTTCCCTGAGGTGTTTTCCACATTTTCCCGTAATTGCATAATGTTTACTGGCATTGGAATTAGTTTCTAATATTTTTAGGAAACATGAAAAATAATGTTGGTAAATTATTAGGTGGACCTTTTATAAATAAAATGATGTCTTTTAACTTTATTGTACTTCAGTTTCTAAAGAGATACTCCTCTGCATTGGGAAAATGTAGCAGTCTTGACTGTGCTATCTACTTCTGTGCAATTGCTAAGAATATATATGATAAACATTTTTTGTGTTCTAGTATTAACAAATTAAAAAATTCACAGTTCTATAGAGCACCCTGAACTCTTACATGTGCGGTGAATTTAAGAAAGCGTGTGGTGTGTGGCTGGGCTAGAAGAGGTTTTTTTCTACCGATGTGATTGATGATGCAACTAATAGTTTTGAAAGCAATAGCGCAAAGCATGCATTTGACTGTGGTTTATTTTCCCTCTTCTTTATTCATACGCAAGCCTGCTTCCTTTTCATCTTTAGCTTTCCTGCTGATCTTGGTCTCTCTGGCACAGTCTGATGAAAGACTCCCTCTAAGTAATGTTGGAGTATCATAAGATGAGGTGAAAGAAGCAATTCGAACTATGCAACTGGCGTCCCCAGTGCTCTGTCAAATGCAGAGTAAAGCTGGGAAAAAAGAGAAATGCATTTTACTTCCTTTTTTATTTGCAGTTATTAAGTCCAAATTTCAAATGGGAGTATGATACCTAATTTAGTTTTCTTTGATAAATACAGCCAGGTGAAATATTTTGCTGTGAGAAAGAACAATGATGTTGACATGCTTGAACTTTGGCAAAAGTTTCTGGTATTTAAAAAATACATTTTATTAAGTTGTGTATTGGGTTTGTATGGCAAGGTTTTGATAGTGGGGGAGAAGGGGCTGCAGAGGTGGCTTCTATGAGATGCTGACAGAAGCTTCCCTATATCCAGTGGAGCCAGTGCAGCTGGATCAAAGATGGATCCACGGTTGGCCAAGGCTGAGCCCATCAGAGATGTTAGTGGTACTACTAGATAACAAATTTAAGAAGGGGAAAAAGTTACTGCACAGGTGCAATTGCAGCCTGATGATGGAGTGAGAATATGTGAGAGGAACAGCCCTGCAGACCCCAAGGTCAGTGCAGAAGGCAGGGAGGAGGTGCTTACTGGAACAGAGGTTCTCCTGCCGCTCATGGAGATCCATGGTTGCGCAGATATCCACCTGTAGCCCATGAAAGTCGACAGTGGAACAGATGCCCACCTGCAGCCCATATTGGTCCATGGATGTGCAGATATTCCCCTGCAGCCCATGGAGGTGCGTAGTGGAACAGATATCCCCCTGCAGCCCATGGAAGACCCTGTACTGGTGCAGGGGAATGCCTGTGTCCCTGTGGGAAGCCTGTGCTGGAGCAGGCTCCTGACAGGACCTGTGGCCCCATGGAGAGAGGACCCCACAATGAAGCAGGGGAGGAGCGTAAGGAGTCCTGCCCTGAGAAGGAAGGACTGGCAGAGACAATGTGTGATGAACTGACCACAACCGCCATTCCCCGTCCCCCTCACTTCTAGGAGGGAGGAGGTAGAGAATTTGGGAGTGAAGTTGAGCCCATGAAGAATGGAGAGGTAGGGAGGATGTGTATTAAGATTTGGGTTTATTTCTTATTATCCTACTGTGATTTGAGTGATGGAGGGGCTTTGGTATGCACTTGCCATCCAGCCAGGGTCAACCCACCATGAGTGGGAAGAAGTAAAATAAATTATCATCTTGATTTTGCTATAAGGAAAAGAATAAACTAAGTTTTTGTAATCATTGAGACAACTGAACCTTTGTATTTTTTTCAGTAAATGAAGGATTTTTTTGCAAAATAATGAACATGAAATAATCTCATTGCAGGTGATTGAATTAGCCTTTCCAGTACAGAAAACTTCATGCAGAAAAGGATGGTTTTTTACCTACCATAAACAATTACTAACCTTCACCAAAGACTTCTTTTTCCAAGTTCTTCAGATGATAAAGTATCATTTAAATATTTTGTCTGCGACTCAAACGGCAGCAATCAATACAGGCATCTCCTTCTGGAGCTGCAGTACATTTAAACTGGAAAAGCTGAAGAAGAAAACTAGTCTTTCAAAGTTACAATGCACATGTGTGTTTTCTGTGCCACACACTGTGAAGCTTAATGAATGTAATTCTCCATTATTAATGCACACAGACACAGTGCATTGGAGCTAAAGACCTCTGACCATAGTCTTCAAAGAGAATAAATGAGCCATTGCTAAATTCCCACATGTGCTAAATGCACTTTTAGTAAGACTCTCTTTGCCCTCAAAGGAGTATTCAAACAAGAAAAAAAAAACACCTGCATGCAGTCTGAAAAAAAAAAAAAAGAAGAAATACAATTAAGAATGGGGAAATGGACGCAGTGTTACTGGCCTTCTCATGCTATCAAGTGTGAAGCAATTACAGCAGTTCTCTTAACGTCTGTGATCATATTGGAAAAT
The DNA here is from genome assembly GCA_017639245.1 of Myiopsitta monachus. NCBI lineage: Eukaryota > Metazoa > Chordata > Aves > Psittaciformes > Psittacidae > Myiopsitta > Myiopsitta monachus. The sequence continues at coordinate 73,467,572 of CM029941.1, forward strand.
AACTTATTTTAGCCCTGCTCAGTTCCACAACAGAGATTGCCTTGCTATCCCACCAATAAGGTTTCTTGCAGGCATGTAAGCTAATTACAGAAGCTGCTGCATTTGAGAATGCACTATAAGGAGGCGCATGCTATTATTAGATGTGTTTAGTGCCAGTTTTAGGGTACATTTGTAATGAAACACGATGTACAGTTCAAGGTTATCTAGATCTTGTTCTGCAGATGTGGAGCAGCAACAGCATTAGCAGAGCTCTGGGATGGGATGTGATGAGTTCAGAGCTCACTTGGGTACCTTTGTAGAGAATGAGGTTGGGCATAGGCCACCAGACAGACAGACGTTACTTTGCCTTTGGTACCAGCCAGGATAGAAAGGAGCAAAGACTTGCAGAAAACCATGGAAATGCATTAATTTTGCAGTATTTTTTTTCCATTTCTTTTGCTGTGGTAAGTTGGGACTCTTGTGTCTGTCATAGTAGGAGTCCTAAGGGACAGAAAGATGGGAAGCTGCTCTTGAGTTTCCTTCTGTTGGGTTTTGGTGGGTTTTTTTGTTTGTTTGTTTTGGAATTTGTTTGGTTTTGTTTTTTCCTAAATTCACACTAAGCTTAAACTTAAAGACATTTGCAGTACAGTTTTGACAGTGGCATTATCAATAGGTGTGCCCTGTTTTAAGCCAGAGTATTATCTGTGTGCTGAGACAGCAAGTTTGGTTGTGTACTGACAGGTGTAAGGTTGAGGAGGAGTGAGCCTTGCTTAGATGGTCTTTGGTTGTAGTGGGAGTTCATGCTGGTCTTGAGATGGCCTTCAGGAAAGGAATGTCTAAATGTTTTTTGAAACCTGCATAGAGTATTGGCTCCTACTGCTTGTGCCAATATGTTACTGACATCATTAAAATCTAATATTGATGTGAAAAATGCAGCTTTGTGCTATACATTAAGGTGCAGTCTCCTTGATACACTTTTTGCCTTTTATGGCTTTTATCCGTTTTTTTAAAGTTGGTTTTTATAACTTTCTTAAGCTCTTTCACTCTTCTCTCTTCCCTGCTCTTAACATAACAATTGTAATGCCTGTGTGCATCTTGTCTTGAATGTATTGCCTTTTAGAAATCACAGTGCCACTGGTTAGCTACAAAAAGTGGTAGACCATTTGGATAGCAGAGTAGGAGAGAAAGAGCAGGACGTGCTGTCACTGTCTTTTTTTATTTGGTTACAGAAGAACATTATACAATATCCAAAGTAAAGCATATTACCAGTTACCTTTCTTACTGGTGTATGGCACCCTTCACTGAAGTAATTCTAAAGAGGATTTTTCTTTGTATTGCAGAGTTTTCCAGAAGTATTTATAGAAATAACATGAATTTGTCTACCACGTAAGTTTACAACATGGATAAATTAATTCAAAGATCACTGGAATGTCAGCTCACTCAGATATTGCAATAAGTCCATTCACTGCAATGAAATTAAAGAAAGTAATGAGAGTAATGTTTGTTCATTGAAGTCTAGGGAAAAGTAAAATATCGAAATATTTCTATTATATGCAAAATTTAGTGACAACTTAATTCAGTTATTTTAACTTCTTAGTTCTGATGTAAATGTGTGTTTCATAGGGAGGTAAGGGCTTGGTAGATTGCATCTCTGTTCCAGAATCTGGATCACACTTCAGAATGCCTGTTGGGGGGCCTCCTCCCCTAGTCTCACCCCAGGATATCACAGCCCTCCAAAGTCTTGATACCAATACCACAAGTATTGGGCTAAAAGAATCTTTAAAGTGAGCCTGAACTGTGTCATTCACCCTTACAGATTTTGGAGCATATGAATGGAGTTGTCATGGGTTCAGCAGTAGCAGTGGTTTTTTCTCCTTCTTGGTAGCTGGTGCAACGCTGTATTTTTGATTTTGGGCCTTGGAACTGCGCTGATAACACCAGTGTTTTCAGTTACTGCTTGGTGATGTTTTGTCTGGCCAAGGAGTTTCCGAGTCTCATGCTATGCCAGGGAGGAGGGGAGCTGGGAGGAAGCAGAGACAGGACACCTGACCCAGACTGACCAAACAGGTTATTCCATACCACAGCACGTCATGCCCAGAAGGTGAACACGGAGGGCAGAGACGCGGAAGGGTGTGGTAGGGACTGGGGGTGCACGGTATGGTCAGGTTTTTGGTAGTGGGGGGTTCACTGTTGGGGGGTGCACTGGCTGGGTCTGGCTTGGTGAGCAGTTGTATTCTCTTTCTTTGTATTTCTCCTGTATTATTACTGGTAGTAGCAGTAGTGATTTGTGTTATACCTTGGTTACTAAACTGTTCTTATCTCAACCTGTGTGAGTTGAATTCTTCTGATTCTCCTCCCCATACCTCCGGGACTGGGGGAAGAAAGAGGGGGAGTGAGTGAGTGAGTAAAACTGCGTGGGTGGGGGGCTTAAACCACGACAGGAGTGAATGGTTCTCATTACCTTTTACATATTCCTAAACAGAAAGGCCATAGCAAGCTGAAATTCACCATCTTGGCATACTTTTCGCAGCTGTTTTCCAAGCTTCCCTTTATTTTCTTGCAGAATCTCTGGCAGTCAAATCCCCAAACAAACACTGGTTAAACCCTTCAGTTTTGGATGACAAATTTGCAGTCTGCTTATCGGAGTCACTAGTTTTTAAGAAAGCTTACAGCCAGATCCAAGGAAGGTATTTGCAGCTGAACAAGGATTAATTCAGGACTGAAAATACAGCAGGTAAACCTGGAATTCAGTCCCAAGACCACTTATTTGGGTCTTTGGCCTGTGTCAGTCCATCACTGTTGACTGTTCTTTTCTGGCTCTGTATAGGGGAAGCTGTGAATTTGCCCAGTGTGGTAGCTTACTAAAAATACTGGAATACTCTTACTGAAATTATAGAGTTCAGCTTACCTTAAGGATGCTACGACTGTCATTGTACATGGCTAAGTACATTTGGCGTGGAAATCCTGTGCTTGCTTGAAATGGTACAGCAGTTTCTTCTTCCTCAGCTACAAATGCACAGTCTCGTTGAATTCCTTAATTACATTATAGATTTTTGTCCTTGCCTAGCTATAGACATGAGTAGAAAGCAAAGGATGTTTCCTTAATTTCTTAAAAATCTTAAAAACGAATTTCTGAAACAAGTCATCTCCTTGCAGGCCACACTGCTAACTGAAATGGTGTTCTTGTCTGAGACTAAACTGGTTTATGTCATAAGAGAGTTGTAGAGAAAAGCAGGACAGTGCCTAAGACACTACTCAGGAGAAATAAAAGGTAAACAAGATAAAGCCAGATAATAGAAATCTAAGAATTTCCTGCTCTTAGAATGTTTGCTTATAAATGAAAGTATTTTTTCAAATGTTATAAAATAAGGTGACTTTTATTTAAAATATTGTTAGCTGCATCTAGTGATAAACTTGAAAATAATTGCTGATTTTACTGGAATGTTTAAGCAGTCAGTTATTATGACTTTAAAATATGCTGTGAGAAAAAGGGTGATTCCTGGAGAAGAAGAAATTGGAAAACACAATGCACAGCAAATTTTAAATACGCTAGCTGCAATAAGGAGGTAGAAATCACTGTTGCTTTTTATTTATAATAATCCAAATATCTAGGATAACTTAAAATTCAGCGTGTCCTGAATACCAGGCAGATTACCAGATATAATTATCTCACTCTTATGTAACACAAAATGAAAAGTTTCAGTCAAGTACTGAGCCTTTCCTTCTGCCTACATATTGAAATATTCCTCTTTGCATAGTCCTCTCTGCATAAAGCATTAGAAATTGATGCTTGTAGAATAACAGCATCATAGAATTGTTTGGGTTGGAAAGGACCTTAAAGCTCATCGAGTTCCAGCCCCCTGCCATTGGCAGGGACACCTTCCACTGTACCAGGTTGCTCCAAGGCCCATCCAGCCTGGCCTTGAACAATTCCTGGAATGGAGCATCCAAGAGTGTCCTGGTTTACCCCAGCTGGTAACTCAGAACCACGCAGCCACTCGCTCACTCCCCTCTTTCTTCTTCCCTTCCCTCCCCCACCATGACCCGTATCATCTTAAGAGCATTTCGGAATATCTCATGTATTGTATGAGCACGTATTGTTTCCTTGTTCAGAGGGGGAGGAAAATAATACGCCATGAGGCACGTATCGCTGAACTTAAGAGTGCAGGACCTCCTTTTGCTGGAAGGTTTGTCAGGGTGATGAGCTGGTGATTGTTTTCATATGGCTGTGCAGGACCATTTCCATGAACCTCCCCAGAGCCTTGGTCCTTTGGTTGGACCGTGTTCCTCATGGAAGCTTGAGGGGGATGCTGTCCCTACCTGGACGTCAGAGAACCCCTGCAGAGAGACCACAGTTGTGCCCTTGGAGCACTGGATTGTTTAATCAGCAGAGATTCCTGCTGACTGGGAGGGAGAAGCGAAGGGTCTGTTCTGTGGTCAGACTAGAGCTGATCCCACGGGGAACGAAAACTGCAGATAGGATGCACAGGGCAAATGTTTGTTTTGCAGTGCGGAAGCTAAAGACCATTCCTGAGATCTCTGCTTGAATGTGTGAACTCAGGCAGCATGTCAGCCTCCCCTGTACACCTGTAACATCTCTCACAGTCACTGGAAACACAAGGGTCACAGTGAGAGCAGTCAAAGAGAGTGGGAGGGATGCTGAAAGAGCAAGCCTTGAAACAGCATCTTCGTCTTGGTTTATGTCAGACTACCCAAAAAGTGATTATCAAGACGTGTAATTCAGACTTTTTTTTTCCAAAACTGATCTCAAATAAGTTTTAATTATGTCAAGGTCACAACAACAAGGTACAATAAGCTGTCTTTTATGTGCAGAACAAGAATATTCCCAGCTATTCAACTGTCACCTTGTGAGTAGCACACTGTCCAGTGAGACCGTCTCCTTCCCAGCTGGTTGGTGTATGTGGTGTTTGTATTCTTCTTGGTTATGTCTTGTGTGCACTTTCAATTAATCTCATTTTGTGGCTTACTGTGAAAGTATTTCTGTGTAAAGCGAAATACTGTGCTCTGCAGTGCTTAAGCAAGGACTGTACTAATGCAGTAAGTAGCTATACTAAATGTGCTGATCACAGGATGATAGAATCACAGAGTGGTTTGGGTTGGAAAGGACCTTAAGATCATCTAGTTCCAACCCCTCTGCCAAAGGCAGGGACACCGTCCACTAGAATAGGTTGCTCAAAGCCCCATCCAGTCTGGCCTTGAACACTGCCAGGGATATGGTAATCTATTGTTAATTATTCCTATTCTTTATAGCTTCCACACAGGAAAAGAAAACTCTGCTAATCCTTTAATTAAATTTGCAAACTAAAGCTGTGCAAGCCTTTGGCACTTCTTTTTTTTTTTTTTTTTTTGATAAGCAGTTAGGTCTTAGGTGTAAGCTCAGGCCTGTGGCTGATGTCTGACATTTAGTCTGACACTGCGTTATGTACAAGCCAGCAAGGCTAAGAAGGTGCAGCTTTCCTTCCCCCTCTGTCCCCAGCAGCAGGAAGAACATCTCCACCCATTTCCGAAGTGATGTGCAGCACACAAACACGTGTGCAGCTGTGTACATGGCATTTGGGGTTTTTTCCATTCCCACAGTTTCATAGAGGGGTGTCCCTTTGGATCTCTCCAAGGCACCTTTGCATCTTAACATTCTGTCTATCATCACTGCCCACCTGGCTTAGAATATAGCTTTACTCGCCTTTTTAATAGTTTGAAGTGGCCTCATAATCGGTTCCTCACATCCTCTGGTTGTTTCTTACCTGGCATGTGCTACAGCTATCTCATTTATCACAGCCCATAATTTTGCTTCCTCCTGATGAAGGCGGAGTATGTTCAACGAAAAATAAAAGAAGACCTTGATCCTAAATTTAAACTTTATACACAGTGCCTTGCAACTAAATCATTCCCCCTCTAGTAACCAACTGCAGGCATTTCAGTGGAGTGCCTAGATTTTGTATTCCACAGTGCTCTGGATTATATATATTCCCAACGCTTTAACGTAAAAATATTTCATTGCACTCCTTCATTGTGCTGTTCTGCTGTTCTTTAGGCCATGGTGTTCTGCAGCCTCTCGACTCTCATCCAGTTTCTGTAAAGACCTGTCCACATGATTCATAGTCAGATGCAGAATTGATAAGACCCTGCATCATACAATAAAAAAGCTGTTTGGCTGCAAGGATCTCTTCCCTGTGGATTGGGAAACCCTGGACTACACATGTGTTTCCATCTTGACAGGCTGAGTGAGCCTACTGCTATCTTCAGTTTCTTAGCAGATGCTCAATTCTAAAAGTTTAATCTTCAGAGCCCTTTAAAAAGGTTCCCAGGGACTTGAGCGAGAGTCGATTTAGATTCTGGGTTAGAAATTGGTTTGTTATTTCCCCTGTGTTTCACACAACTTCAGTGAGCATTGTCTGTATAGCTTTGTTTTTAACTTGCACTTCAATAATTTCTTTCTTCTGTATTTTTGCAGTATAGGCAAGAGAATGATAGGGAGAGGAATTCTGACTCTTCCTCCACCTTTACACAGGAATCCGTTAACACTTTGCTTACTGCCATGGGATTGGAATAAAGGAATATCTGCAATTGTATTTTCAAATCTGAGAAACTTGGTTTCTCAGTTTTAAACCCACTGTGTTTTCAGGCAAGCTTATAGCAAGCAACCCAGTGCTGTACATCGGCTTCCCTTAGCTGGCTTGATGGGTCTCTGTCTCTATTAAACATTTTAAATTTTTCCTTTTCATTTCCTGTCTTTTTGCATCTTACACAGATGCCCTTGTCAAGCACTTACTGAAAGTTAGATTATTTTTTTTTAAGTCATTGTGTTTAAAACTTTGCTAGATTCCTGTAACAGACCTCACAGTGAAAGTGTCTATTAACATACAAAAGTAGCTGTCAGGTGTTACAGAGGGACTTGGCTAGACAATGGGAAGCATCGTGCTGCACTGGAAAAGGAGCACAGAAAATGAAGTTGGCTGAGGAAACCAGGTTTTGGGAACACAGCTCCTAGAGAGCTTTAAGTTTAGCACGCTGCAGGTGTGCACATCACTAGGCTTGAATACAGCCATGGTCTTGGAGGAGAAGGTGGCTGTGGTGGTAATCTGTCATGCAAATTCCTGAGCTTGCTGAAACCCATCCTTCCCTTGGGAGATTTACAGTGGCATTGTGTCTAATTAATTGCATGTAGAAGATAGATGTTCCCTAATTAAGACCACATATCCTGATAAAAGATTTATGCATTGTACTCAGACTGGGTTTGCAAGTGAGGAAATGAGTGCTTGTTAAATGACCCACGGCAATATAACTTTTTCTTTGCTAGCAACACAAGGCATAAGTGTAGTAGAAGTCAGAAGGTAAAGGGAAGTTTATAATGTTCAAACAGAGATGAGTTATTTGCACAAATACTGGTCCTGCTAGTGTCAAAGTGGCCTCATCACAGGTTATGAGCTAAACAGCGTATACAGTGCTGTGTCTTAGAGGTTTACAAGCTGTTGCAAGGAAAGTTATTGACAGACTGGAAGGAAAAGTGCATTTTCTGTTGCCTGACTTCATTCTTCTTTCAGAAACTGAGGGTTGTACATCTTTTACATGCCTTCAGACTATCCCCAGACAAGCACTATAACTGGCTTCAAATTTGGTCCATGTTACACTTAGGAAGAAACTGATACTTAGGTAAGAGATTCATGCTGCCTTGGAGTTTACAGTTCTATTACTGGAAGTTATTCTCCTGGAATAAATGTGATTAGAAATGAACTGAGGATAGAATTGCCTATAAGGAAGATATAATGTTTTCACCAAGTACCACCAAAAAGCCAGGAAAACAGGATATTTGTGTTATATTTCTGTTAGACTTTCTAAGTCTCTGCCTTACAGATGAGGCTAGGCAATTTCAGCCTATGTTTTGACACACACTCATACACCATAGACAAGCTACTGTAAGTTATGGCCTCTGTGGTGCTTTCCCACCATTACAGAAGTATGTGTGAGTTTACCTTTTACTCTGGATGTACTATGGACAAGAAATGGACATAATATAGAATCGTAGAACAGTTAGGGTTGGAAAGGACCTTAGGATCATCTAAAGGTGGAAGAAAGGACAGGTGGCCTGGGAAGAATACAGGGATGTTGTCCAGGAAGCTAGGGACCAGGTTAGGAAAGCTAAGGCCCACTTAGGATTAAACTTGGCTAGGGATGTTAAGGATAACAGGAAGGGATTCTATAGGTACCATTGCAAATAAAAGACAGACTAGCGACAACGTGGGCCCTCTCCAGAAGCTATCGGGAAAACTGGCTACCCTGGATTTGGAGAAGGCTGAGGTTCTTAATGACTTCTTTGCCTCAGTCATCACTGGCAAATGCTCTGACCACACCACAAAAAGTCTTGGAAGGCAGATGCTGGGACTGTGAGAATGAATACCCCGGGCTCACTGTAAGGGAGGATCTGGTTCGAGACCATCTTAAGAACCTGAACGTGCACAAGTACGTGGAACCTGATGAAATCCATCCGCGGGTCCAGAAGGAGCTGGCAAATGAAGTTGCTAAGCCACTGTCCATCATATTTGAAAAATCATGGCAGTCAGATGAAGTTCCCGATGACTGGAAAAAGGGAAATATAACCCCCATTTTCAAGAAGGGGAAAATGGATGAGCCAGGGAACTACAGACCAGTCAGTCTCACCTTTGTGCCTGGCAAAATCTTGGAGCAGATTCTCCTGGAAGGAATGCTGAGGCACATGAAAAATAACAGCCAGCATGGCTTCAGAAAGGGGAAATTCTGCCAGACCAATTTGGTGGCCTCCCATGATGGGGCTACGGAACTGATGGACAGGGGTAGAGCAGCTGATGTCATCTACCTGGGCTTGCGCAAAGCGTTTGACACTGTCTCACATGACATCCTTGTCTCTAAGTTGGAGAGACATCAATTTGATAGGTGGACCACTCGGTGGATAAAGAACTGGCTGGATGGCCACATGCAAAGAGTTGTGCTCAATGGCTCAGTGTCCAGCTGGAGACCAGTAACGAGTGGTGTCCCTCAGGGATCAGTATTGGGACCAGTCTTTTTCAACATCTTTGTCGGTGACATGGACAGTGGGATTGAGTGCGCCCTCAGCAAGTTTGCCAATGACACCAAGCTGTGTGGTTTGGTTGATATGTTGGAGGGAAGGAATGCCATCCAGAGGGACCTTGACATGCTTGTGAGGTGGGCTGATGCCAACATCATGAAGTTTAACCATGACAAAAGCAAGGTCCTACACCTGGGTGGGAGCAGTCCCAGGCACAGCTACAGGTTGGGCAGAGAAGAGATTGAGAGCAGCCCTGTGGTGAAGGTCTTGGGGGTGTTGGTCGATGAGAAAATGAACATGAGCCAGCAGTGTGCTTTTGCAGCCCAGAAAGCCAACCTTATAATGGGCTACATCAAAAGGAGCATGACCGGCAGGTGGAGGGAGGTGATCCTGCCCCTCTACTCTGCTCTCATGTGACCTCACTTGGAGTATTGTGTGCAGTTCTGGTGTCCTCAACATAAACAGCCTCATAGCCAGTTCTAGCTGGAACTAGATCATAGAATCACAGAATCATAGAATACTTAGGGTTGTGAAGGACCTTAAGATTATCTAGTTCCAATCCCCCTGCCATGGACAGGGACACCTCCCACTAAATCATGTCACCCAAGCCTCTGTCCAACCCGGCCGTGAACACTGCCAAGGATGCAGCATTCACAACTTCCCTGGGCAACCTGTTCCAGTGCCTCACCACCCTTACAGTAGACAACTTCCTCCTTATATCTAACCTGAACTTCCTCTGTGTAAGTTTTAACCCATTGCCCCTTGTCCTCTCACTAGAGTCCCTAATGGAGAGTCCCTCCCCAGCATTCCTGTAGGCCCCCTTCAGATACTGGAAGGCTGCTAGGAGATCTCCACGCAGCCTTCTCTTCTTCAGCCTGAACAGCCCTTACTTTCTCATCCTGTCTTCATCCGGGAGGTGCTACAGCCCCCTCATCATCCTCCTGGGCCTCCTCTGGACTTGTTCCAACAGCTCCAAGTACTTTTTATGTTGAGGAAACCAGAACTGCACACAGTTCTCCAAAAGCAGTCTCACGAGAGCAGAGTAGAGGGGCAGTATCACGTTCCTTTTGATGCAGCCCAGGATATGGTTGGCTTTCTGGGCTGCGAGCACACACTGAAGCCGGTTCATGTTAACTTTGTCATTAACCAACACCCATAACTCATACCATTTGAAATGCTCTGGGGTAGTCAATATCTGTGTGAGGCTGGCAGTTGTGGCAATGTGTAGAGGGATGACCCAAACTCCCTTGCTGTGGGTCTTGCCCTGGGCCATGTCAGAGAGGTTGGCAATACTATGGTTACACACAGTTGACTTTGGGCAAGCCAAGCCCAAAGGCACAGCAGCAGGTTTCCTGCCTGATTGCATTTCCCTGATTGTGTCTGCAGCTTTTTTAATTGAGCAGTTGATCATTGTTTGTGTGAGTACCTTGCTGCAGTTCTGACTTGCAAAGTCTCCTTTTACTGATCTTTGACCATCTATATCTAACCCACCTCAAATTATTGTACCAGAATATTGGGACATTGAATCATAGAATCAATTTGGCTTGAAAAGACCTTTAAAATAAAATCTAACCATTCACATCCAAAGGACTGCTCACAGACAGTTTTTTAAAATTTACTTCTAATATCTTCACTACCACATTTCACTTGTGTGTCAAAGATTAGACATGTTTACGATAAAGCATTGAATGAGATTATACTGCACTGATGGATTTATTAATGCAGTAAAAATCATAGTTGCCAAGACCTCCAAGTTTTGTTTCACTGTTATCACATATCAGAGCAGCCAGAGGTGGCGAGGATGTAGTCATCCATGCTCCTCGAGTCCATTCAGGGAGGAACACAAGGCTGAAAGATCCTTTTACTCTTAGCATACCTCCATGCATGCAAACTTCCTATCACATTAAGTTTGTCCCTGTTTCTCTGAGCTGCTGAGTAGCGTCAGAGTGTGGCACATGAGTGTATAAGACTGCTGCCTAATTTAAGCCATGTTTTGGACAATATCTGCTCTTTGGCTTTAGAGGCCCAAAATCCCTACTGCTTCTTCAACATGACCAGCAGTTGTTGCAACTGATAGATGACTACTTCAATTGTTCCTGAGGCTGCTTCCCCCCCACCATTCACTGGGAACTCATATTGCACTACAAATAAAACACAATTCAAGGTTTTATTTTTTATTATTCTGAATGGTAAGCAGTCTGTTGCTGTGTACAAAGTGAAAGCTTTTAAGAGGACACTTTATTGTGACCTTCACAGAAAATACGAAACTAATATATCTCACTCTCAGCTGAGGATTGTTTATGCATGTTAACTGTTGACAGAATCCTTCACCTTGGACGTAGATGGTAGGTAACAATCTGTCAGTCAACTGCTTTAAGAGCAGGTATTGTTTGGATAGCATTGGCAGTGTTTTCGTATTTGTGGAAACTTGTCAGGGTAAATCTCTCCTAGGTGCACAGAGTAACTATTTTAAACATTTGGGTAAGCAACAGCATTGTCAGTTGCTTAAGTTCTGAACTGGGGATTGCCATCAGAAATCTAGATTCTCCTCTCAGGATTGCTCTTCGCTGCTCATTCATCTTGGCTTCATCTCCCCCGTCTACAGAAAGGGATCTAGTGCAGGTCTAATTCAGGGTGGCAATGCAATGCGTGATTAGTATATGCTTCCTTGTTGCATGAGTTCTGAAGTGGAAAGAAACAGCTTCTAAAGACTGCAGTGTGCATGGATAGAGGTTCATCAGGTATTTATTTGTAGCTGAGAGCTAGCTTACATAAAAGCATGTTATACCAAAGAATACTTTGCATCTTTATCTGTTGCCTAATTTTTCCACATCACTATGTATGTACTGAATGATAAAAAACTGGGACAAGATTCCCATGCTTTGGCATGGGTTTAGGCCTCTACATGAAGTTCACGACACAGGAGGAGAAAATGTCCAAACATGTTCCTTTGATGTCTGCTCTTCTCTGCATATGAGTTTTCTTCTTAAATACATAAAAAGTGTAACAGTCTAACAGTTCCCAGTCTAACAGTTAAGAGGACCAGCAGTCTTCTCCAACAGATTATTCTCCAAAACCAGTCACAGGTTGGGAGCAAAGTATGTGACATGTGGCATGTTAGAAGAAACTTCGGGTCTTACTCCCTGCCTTTAAGTTCTGTCTCTCCTGTCTCTTCCTGAATTTATTTCAAGGGAATACTGAGGACTATAAAAGAGGGAGGCACACTGAGGGCTGTGTGGCTAGCCATGACTAACACAGGAAAGACCCACATTCTCCATTTAGAGCTGGTTCTGCCAATGGGTGAGGATTCTCCCATGGTGTAGTGCTCTAAACAACAGTAGATACTGTGCAGCAAGTAGGTTTTGTGCCAGTAGAAACGCATGAACATAGACATAGGAATAGCACAAAGGAATGCAAGGAGCAAACCCAGACTGAGTGGCAATTGAAGCCAATTTCTCTGTTGTAACACAGTCATGGGCTTAGTTTGGTTCTACTGAGGTGAGGTGGGACTGATCTCACTAATCCTGCTGAAGCCACTTCCATGGTATTACCCGGTATGTTGCCCACCTGAGCATAGCTTGTTCCCTTTCCTGGCAAGACATGTTCTAGGTTATTGAAATGTAAGTCAAGATTTAATTATCATTCATATCAAAGTGTTCATAAGTGGCATACTGAGTGCTTTGCTCTTGTCACATCTGGAGAGCTGGTGCTTAAGAAGGACCCAAGGCAAAGTTCTGATTGCTCTGGGAGGTGGCTCAGGACTGCCCGAACCACGCAGTGGTGAGGAGACTCAGAATTCAGAGTACTGCCTAAAGTTTCGTCCTGACACACGTCTGCTCTACCGCAGCTCTGCACTGCTGGAGAGAAGTTAATGTTAAACTCATTATCTCATTGCTTAACATGAGGAAAATAGTCCTGCTTATAAGAATAAAGGGATAGTTTGTTAAGTTTCTAATTTGCATAATTAGAGGTATGGTCAGTTTTGTTCTTAGCAATCTAGACGATTTTGCTCTTACTTGCACTATTACATGTATGAATTAAAGGAAACCTGTCTATGCTGTCACACCTTAAAAAAAAATATGTAATTTTTGCACCTTGAGAATAAAGTCACTCCTCTGGATTTGTAGGCTTTTCAGGACATAAAGCAGCAGCGTTTCAAGGCTACAGGTAATAATAACACCTTGCTTCTCCCCGCCTCTCAATCATGAATTGTGGTAAGTGGAATTGTATGTAAATCAGGAAATGGACAGCTGCTATGACAGAGAGGAAATAACTACAGGCTGAGCCAGCCTTGGAAAACACCTTTCTTAAGTAAGCTGTGTCAGGAAATCCTATGTGAAAAAAACTTCCAAGAAAAGAAACATCCCTCATGAGTGGACAGTCAGCTTTAAGGACAACCACGGAGGGGCACAGTGGGATGGATTTGTCCAGGATGAGCTAGATGGAACTGTCACCTTCTTCCCAGTGCTGATGCTAAACCATGTTATCCAACCAGTGCTGGAAAATGAAGCTCGTAAGATTTCTTCATGACCTCTCCTTTTGTCATGTGTTTAGAGGAGCAGGTATTGGCTCTGCTGATAGGTTCATGAGATTTGACTTTCTTGTGTTCAAGACTTGTACTGCTTATATTGTGCTTATGAAATGCCAGCTGCAGACCAGAAATCACCAATATGTGCCTGAGCTTGGATGAGAGATAATGGTAAAACCAGTCACCACAAGTTAAATAATTTGAGCGTCTTCCCAAACAACAAATGAGGATGAAAAGCAACAAGAGTTATTAACAGTCCTGGGGTACTCTGTGTTGCTGGGTATTTTTCACATGTGAGTGGATGCTTTAGTAGAAGAGAGAGGAATTTATTCAAGATAGTCTTCTGGATTGTGATATTTAAAAAAACACACTGCTTTTTCTGCAAAACTGTGGTTAAAAAATACACATAAAATCTGTATTAAAGAAAACATACAATGAATAAAGAAGGAGCAGGGTGGAAGAAGATGACTATGAGAAAAAAAATAAATAGTTCACAGCATTCATGGAGGAAAATTTTTATACTAATTGAAAGGTGAAAATAAACTTTCACAATACTGTGTAACGTCTGCTGCAAGAATATATCATATAGAATGATTCAGGTTGGAAGGAACCTTAGAGCTTATCCACTTCCAAACCCCTGCCATGGGCAGGGACACCTTGCACTAGACCAGGTTGCTCCAAGCCCTGGACAGCCTGGCCTTGAACACTGCCAAGGATGGGGCATATATGCTACTATTTTGGGGGTTTTTCACTTTTCTGGATTTTTCTTCCACATAGCTTTAGTTTTCAGCTTGTCAAACACCAAAATCACATTCCTCCAATTAACAAATCAGTTTCCTCAGAAGATCCACAGACGGATTATTTCCACAAAAGACACAATAAAGAGATTCATTATAAAGGTCACAGTGGGAAAAAAAATACTCTGTTTCTCCTGGTTACAAAGCAGAATTTTACAGATCAGTTAACAAAGTTTAAGCAGGGCAAGTCAAGATTTCATGATATTACTGAATCATAGGGAGCCGTTTTCAAAGCAAAATAGGAATATTAACATTTTTTCAGCATATGGAACCCACAGCATCTTATAATTCAGCTAAAGTTGTTGGGAACTGAAATCAGTCACTGTGATGCCATCTCAGGGGCTTCAAGATGAGCTTTTAATGCATTCTGCAAATAGAATCATGTTTGCTTCTTTCAGAAACAATGAAAAAATCCATCTACTTCTGCTAATAAAGCTGCAGTATATCTCACTACAGTTATGGGCTGGAAATTATATTTATTTTTCACAAAATTATATTATGTCAAGTTTCTAGAGTGAACAATAGTTATTGTCAGGAAATAGCTTCAGATAAGTTGCACAAACAACACTTCCTCCCTTTTTCCCAAATTGAATTTGCAGACTGTGGCCTGGGGACAAAGTGTACCCTGAGCTCTGGAAGCAATGGGAGATGCAGTTCTGACTTGTTTCCTTGGGTCTCAAAGGGTGTGAAACTGTCCTCAGCAAACCAAGCCCACAAATGTTCCCTGTTTGCTTTTGTCCCAAGCCAGCCCTGCAGGAAATCAGCCATTGTTTTTAGTGATGCTACCCACGGTACTTCACTGTTCCTCAGACATGGTGTCTGCACGGAAGCAATTATAGTATAGATTACACAAAATTATCTCCTTTACACTGTCCCATAGCTGCAGAGCTCCTAAGAGGGGGACTATGCCCACCAAAGCCCTGATAGCACACCCCCTGCACTCACCGCAACAGCACAAAGGACTTGGGTCTTTTTTAGTGTGTGGACCTCAGCAGAGAAACAGCCATGGAAATGGCATCAGCTGCACAATGCAAAATATCTTCTGATTAGGCTGTTTGGGCCAAGATCATAAAGTGTAAGCCAGTGACACCATGCTCTCTATTTGCACTGCCTTCTGGTTCCCTGGCTGATGGTAACTCTGGACTCTGAAAACCTCTTATCTGTATTTACTGCTATAAAACCAGACAATCAGCACAGCAGAACAAATCTTCTCATTTCATAAGCAAAAGGTATCAGTAATTAGATTTCCCTTTCTCCCCATATGGCTAAGCCAGTATAGCAAGAGTAACAGACAACAAAGAGTTTTGCACAGATGAAACACAATTTCTAATGAACATCTGATATGCAAAAGTGTCAGGTGATCAGTTGGAAGGGTATGGCTGTAGGAAGAGTCCAACCACAACGAACTGTTGAGTTATGCAAAACCTGCTGGTGCATTTAGGGAGTTTCCCACAGGAAATGAGGAAAAGGAAGAGAAGCTGTTGGAGTGCCTGGCTGCTTCCGCCTGCCCCTCTCACCGCCAGGTTTTCATCTGGCATGAGTTTCAGGAGTGTCCAGCACTGCTGGCAGGCTGCAGGGAGACAGACACTCAAGTTCCTTGAATTGGCTACTGGGGGTTGTCTTACCCACCTCTGTGTGCCCATCTATTTATCTATTTACTGCCTGAAACATGTTGGAGAAAAGATGGCATGAGCCATTCTGCCATGATCCACTAATTCTTCAGATGCTTGAGGTCCCTTCCCTCATTTCTCTTCTCAGGCAGGTGACTAGGTGAACAAAAATTAGGAAGTGTTAGTTTAGTAAATTAAGTGTTAGTTTTCTTCTGCCAAAGCTTCTTCAGAATTGTATATAGCGTTCATTGGTCATTAGCCATTGCCCTGCAGTTTCAGGAAGGCATTTTAATCAGTTTATAAATAAATATAGTTCCTTAAATAATAGTTACTATCTAAAATACCTATGCACAGATTATTCTTCCTGTTAAAGACATCTTTAAAGTTATTAGCAAAAGAAGGTCATATATTAGCACCCTCTCTCTCCAGCTGTAATCTGATTGTTTCATGCTCTCAGGCTTACACGAGATATAAGCACTAAAACAATTTTATAGAAACTTAGACCAGCTTTGTTTTGGGAAAGACTTATTATTAATGCCAAGATATGATGACTTGTGAGCTGAATTCACTGAGGTTTCTGAGCAAAACCTTACACCTGAAAATTAAGGAGGTGCAGCTAATCATGGTTAAACACCATCAAGACAAGAAGGAAGAGAGACAACAAGGTCAGCTCTGGAGCTGCAAGAGAAATCACTTGGTCCTGTACATGCGCTGCAGCCAGAGTGCCAAGTCTTGCAGTGCTTTTAAGATATAAATTGGCAGTGAGGTTTTGTTGGCAATCTATGCATGTTAAGGGCTTAATTTCATTGAATGTAATTGTGTCCCCTCCAAAAACCTGCTGTTCCCACCTCAGAAAAGGTGCAGTTTCACTACTGGCTTAAAATGCTCTAAAACACAGCTGGTGATGACGGAAGGAGGTGTCATTCTCCCACCCAAGCCCTGGACTACCTCTTTTTTGCATCACTGCTAGCAGATGAGTGGCTGCAAGGCAAGAACTACTTAGCAGTTTCATGGCTTGTTTTAATTTTCAGGCAGGTGAGTAAACCAGGCCAATTTACTGTACAATCATGGGACTGCTATTGTTTAAATAAAGCAATTAATAAAAACTCGTGTCTGTGGTAGGTAAAAGGAAATGGAAACCACTTTTTAGAAAATCATTTTAGAATATCAAGTTGTGCTGAATAAAATACTGCATCTTAAGTGATCTGCAAACCCATGTGTCCTCAGACTCCAGTTCCACAAGCACGTTTTGCCAAAAACACCTGTGCTGCCAAGAAAATTAGTTCTACTTTCCTCTGACCTGTGGCCCCCCCCTGCAGCGGCCAAACATTTGTCTGAATTACAAGTCCCCAAAACTGAATGACTTGGAAGGGTTGTGTTTTTTTCTTCTAATGTTACAGCAACAGTTTATCCTATAATCTCATTTAGGTGGCTTTTTTTGCAGGAAAAAACAAAACATCCAGAGCTAGTTATCATAAACTGAACATGAGTCAACAGTATCATGCTGTTGTAAAAAAGGCAGACATTAGATGAAGCTGTGTGAACAGGAGTGTGCCCTGCAAGACAGGTCCTTGGAGTGAACACCTTGTCCAACTGTGGGCATCAGATCAAGAGACAAGGACTTACCCAAGTGAGACCAGGACAGGGATGCGGCAATGATAAGTTATCTGCAAACAGGGACGAAGGAGGAAAGATCGCAAAATGGTTTAACCTGGAGAGAAGCAGACATGGCAACAGTCTTATGAAATGTAAAAGGCTGCTGCAAACAAGAACAAGCCTGTTGCCTGTGTCCCATGGGTGTAGAGAGGTATAGAGACTTAATATCACAGGAAAGATCCAGATTATACATTAAAGGAAAACTCCCAGATGTAAGGTTAGCGAGTCACTTGAATAGATGGTGTGGAGCATCTGGGAAAAAAATCCGAAGTCTTGGAGACCTCTGAAGCTGGGAGATAACCATCACTCAGGGATGCAGGGATGGTGCTGGCTTGGCTGTGTCTGCCTAGGGAGAAGATTAGATATTTAAATCCTCCCAAGCTCTACGAGTTAATAGTATCATAGTTAGAGTGTACATTAGAAGTCTTATACACACGTGAATCAATAATAATTTCCTACCTGATATAATTGTAACGAGCCCTATGATTTCAGTAATCAGGGAAGACTGGTTTTCTGCAAAAGCCTTTCTCAAAGGCTGGAGAGTGAGTTTTACTTTTTTATTCCAATAGGGAGATGATTTTGGAACTGCTGACATGATAAAACTTTTTACCTAAATGATAAAATTTCCTTCTGAAGAGTTACCTGGGTCTTTTTGGCACAAGCTTCCCCCACACTTCAAGAATTTGAAGCAGAGAGGTTGAGGGTAGAGCCATATGCTTTTTTGCAAGATAGGAAAGACAAGAGGACAAGGAGAGCACAGCAGGCTGAATCAGTCAGGACAGCAGTTAATCACAGACAGCATCACACTATTAACATGCAGTCAGCCCACAAGCACCACATGAATAGCAAGTCCTCATCGAAAGGGCTCAGCAAACACTTCAGAATAGACAGAGTGTCAGCCAACCCTTCTTGAAAGGCTGGTGTATAGGTCTGTTTGGGGCTTCACGTACAGAGTATTTATGGCCAAGAAGCATAATCCATGCCAGGGTCATGCCTGCAGAAACTCCTGCAAGTTTGTAATGTGCAGAGCTGAAGGAGATACTGCTGAAGATGCTGTTTTGGCATAAGAGGGGTGGCAGAGCTCTCAAGATAGAGGAAAATGCGTTATCAAGCTTTGTACACATGTTCTGGAAAACGTGCCTAAATGCTGCTATATACCAGCTGATTCATTTGGAGGAGTCAGGAAGCAGTTGTAGCTCTTCTATCTGTATGTGACAAGCTTTGCTGCATTATGACACTCCATATCCGCTGGCTAATTTTTTTTTTTTAAAAGCCAACATTTTCATTTTGGGCATATGATTATCTTTACCACAAACTGAATTTAGCCAAAACTTTCAACGTAATTGATTATAACGGGAAATGTGTTTGGGGAATAAACTCTTGTTTTTAATGCAAATAGGTTTGTATTTCTGCTCAGCTTTTCTGGGCAGATGAACCCTGCAGGAAATCTGTGCATAGCTGCATTTTTATTTGATTAATTCAGGAGATTAGCTCAGAAAAGGATGTTTTGAGGCAGCAGAATAAATGGGCACTTTGAGACTTTTTACTACCTTTCCTGAATTTTTATTTGTGAAGTTTTTTGCTGTATCTGGAAATAAAATAGCAGAGAGAAGGACAACAGTGACTATTACAATGAAGTCCAAATGAAATCAGTAAGCTGATAAGTCATAATTTTGTTTCATCCTTGCCTACCGAACTCCTTTACCTAACTCATTTTCTTGTCTGTTCCTCAGTTATGCTAGTACTTCTAATTTTAACAGCTATTCTGATGCATATATGTTAATAGACTTACATAATTTATACAGTACATCCCAGTAAGGCTGACAATGTACAGCTCACAGCTCAATTCAAGCTAGAGCAATAATTCAGGAAAGCACAGCATGAAAATGGTGTTAAGGGAAATGAAATCACAACAATACTTTTTATATAAATTATAGACATTTCATTTATATTTCATATCCATTTTTATGTAATAACTCAATTTTAGTCACATTGGATGGCTCTAACTTCAGGCAATTATTATCTTTTAACTGTTTTGGAAGAAGGGAATTCTGATGAAAAAAGTGTCGCAGAGAACAATAAACCCACCATCATTATATATAACTGTCTGTATATATATGTGACGTATCCAAATGTGAGACAGTCATTTATTACCATTATAAGGTATTCTTGGAGCCATAGATGAACCGGCAATTGCAACCTGATAAAATGAGCCCAGCTTTGATGGATGGTTGTCTAAAGACCCTGCAAGCATGTACAATTCATTTCATTCTTATCTATGGAGTAAGGAAAGAAAATCAGCAAGAAAATGCTTAGTACATTTTGCTTTTAGAGATCATACAATTACAGAAACACAGACTGGTTTGAGTTGGAAGGGGACTTAAAGCTCATCCCATTCCAATCCTTGCCATGAGCAGAGACACCTTCCACTAGAACAAATTGCTCCAAGCCCCATCCAACCTGGCCTTTGAGATGCTATCTTCTGATGGTTCAAGTAAGATAGATGGGCTGGAAAAGGGACAGTGAGATGCTAAATGCACCAGCCTAAGCTTGTTCACACTTGGAGGATTCCCCAGGAGGGAGTTTCTCCTTTTTATTTTTTTCTTGAACTTTACACCAGAGGAAAATGGCTGTAAGCATGAGGGAATGTGTCTCAACAAAGGTATGGAGCATGCTGACCTCTTTCCTCTTCCCCCATCCCGTTGACTCAAGTGTTACCCAAGTTGCTAGAACTGGACAGGTGGCATTGATTTATTTATATTGCCTACTGAACAGATATTAGAGATAAATGAGCAATCATTACAGCCTTTGCTGAGTATGAGCAAGCGCCTGGAGAGCATGAAGTTCTGTATCACATCACTAATTCCATGAGCCATTCACTTACCTCACTTAGAGCATTTTAAAAGCTTTTCTGAAAAAGAGGTTGGAAAGCTTTCAGCATGTGGCTGTCAGAGAGGCTGAGAGGTATAACTTCAGTTATTCTCTCCAAATTCTGTGCAGCCAAGCTGGCTGATGTCTTTTGATGCTACCTGAGAGACACATATCAAAACCCTTATCAAAGCAATTCCAATACATCCCGTGTCTGACAGGAAAGCATCCTGCACTCTAGACCTCCTGTTTTCCTTTCTTTCAATTACTCTGCTTGTCACCTTGCATTACAGATGAGTAACACAGAAACATAAAGACATACCCTCTAGAAGAAAAAGCATCAGTTTTATAGGATGAGCAAGCTTTATCATACATAGTAATTACATCAGCAAGTGATAACAACTGTAGGATCCTAGAATGTTCCTTAAATCCAGTGGCAGTAACAGTTTTTAAGAGAAATATATGCATGAGCAATTATTAAAGATAACTAATTCATATTAAGAAAGTGTATATAATGCACATATATAACGCTTTCTGTCAAAAATCTTGTAAGCTGAATCTCTGGGTAAGAAGTTAAACTTTATCAGAAGTGAGAACATGATAGATGAAAAAGGGAAATATAACCCCCATTTTCAAGAAGAGGAAAATGAATGACCTGGGGAATTACAGATCAGTCAGTCTCACCTCTGTGCCTGGCAAAATCTTGGAGCAGATTCTCCTGGAAGGAATGCTGAGGCACATGAAAAATAACAGCCAGCATGGCTTCAGAAAGGGGAAATTCTGCCAGACCAATTTGGTGGCCTCCCATGATGGGGCTACGGAACTGATGGACAGGGGTAGAGCAGCTGATGTCATCTACCTGGGCTTGCGCAAAGCGTTTGACACTGTCTCACATGACATCCTTGTCTCTAAGTTGGAGAGACATCAATTTGATAGGTGGACCACTCGGTGGATAAAGAACTGGCTGGATGGCCACATGCAAAGAGTTGTGCTCAATGGCTCAGTGTCCAGCTGGAGACCAGTAACGAGTGGTGTCCCTCAAGGATCAGTATTGGGACCGGTCTTTTTCAACATCTTTGTCGGTGACATGGACAGTGGGATTGAGTGCGCCCTCAGCAAGTTTGCCAATGACACCAAGCTGTGTGGTTCAGTCAATATATTGGAGGGAAGGAATGCCATCCAGAGGGACCCTGACACGCTTGTGAGGTGGGCTGATGCCAACATCATGAAGTTTAACCATGCCAAGTGCAAGGTCCTACACCGGGGTGGGAGCAATCCCAGGCACAGCTACAGGTTGGGCAGAGAAGAGATTGAGAGCAGCCCTGTGGTGAAGGACTTGGGGGTGTTGGTTGATGAGAAAATGAACATGAGCCAGCAGTGTGCTTTTGCAGCCCAGAAAGCCAACCTTATAATGGGCTGCATCAAAAGGAGCGTGACCGGCAGGTGGAGGGAGGTGATCCTGCCCCTCTACTCTGCTCTCATGTGACCTCACTTGGAGTATTGTGTGCAGTTCTGGTGTCCTCAACATAAAAAGGACATGGAACTGTTGGAACAAGTCCAGAGGAGGGCCACAAGGATGATCAGAGGACTGGAGCACCTCCTGTATGAAGATAGGCTGAGAAAGTTGGGGCTGTTCAGCCTGGAGAAGAGAAGGCTGCGTGGAGACCTCCTAGCAGCCTTTCAGTATCTGAAGGGGGCCTATAGGGATGATGGGGAGGGACTCTTCATGAGGGACTGTAGTGAGAGGATAAGGGGTAATGGGTTCAAACTTAAACAGGGGAAGTTTAGATTGGATATGTGGAAGAAATTCTTTACTGTAAGGGTGGTGAGGCCCTGGAATGGGTTGCCCAGGGAAGTTGTGAATGCTCCATCGCTGGCGGTGTTCAAGGCCAGGTTGGAGAGAGCCTTGTGTGACATGGTTTAGTGTGAGGTGTCCCTGCCCATGGCAGGGGGGTTGGAACTAGATGATCTTAAGGTCCTTTCCAACCCTAACTATTCTATGATTCTATGATTCTATGACATGGAGAAGTAAAAAGGGGTGTTTTTTCCTTCCACCATTCAGCAGAATGGGACAACCTGTCACCTGAAGCTCTTCCAGTGAATTCTCACTGATGTACTTCAAAGTGCTTTTCAAATAAGTTCATGTATTTATTCCCACTGGATTGAAACTACAGCAGAAGGCAATACTATGACAACTCCAAGGACAGTAAATTTCATCCTGGGGGAGAATCAAAATGTCTTGAGTTCTTTATGATGGAACTGGGAAGTGATTTTTCTAAAGCTATCGTTTATTAAAAAAATCTGTTTGACTAGCAGTGAACAGTTTGAGGAAAAGATGATATTTGATATGTTTGACTTTTTCAAAGAATTTTCAGATATATATAAGCCCTTTCTGACCTTTGCAAAACCAAATCAAAAATGTCTGAATTTTACAGACTGTTTAGATGGTTCAACAATTCAATTTCCCTAGTCCATTTCTTCCCCAGAGTTCTGGAGAATAATAATTTTAGAGATTTCTGCACTGAGCACAACTTGCAATGAAAAAATCTTTTAGATCCTAAACATGGAAAATGTTTCTCATCCAGTCTTACACTGTAGATTTCATATCCTTACTTTACCTATACTGCAGGCTCATGTACTTATAGGATATGTAAATTCCAGATCTTTGTTCCTCTACCTGAAGAAGACTCTCAGGCATTATCTAATAAGCCTTTCCTAATACCTGATGAAACTACTATGTGATAGCTGTATCTAATTTATGTATCTACACTTATGTCAGAAATTTAGAACTATTTCCACAAAGCCATTATACACCACAGCAAAAATTAAAACCAGTATAAATCAATAAGAGACATATTTTTGTGTTGCCTCTATCTTTAGTAAAAGAAGCACCACTCAAACAAGAAACAATCGTACTCAAAAATTATAGAGTATTATAAATTCCACTTTATTATTGATACAAGAAAATAAGACGTCAAAATGGAATAAAAAACACTTTTCAGCTCCACTCACTACCATAAGTAATTAACATAAAGGTTGTGTTAATCAAAACAATCTAACTGACCTAAGAAGACAAACAGTAACACAAATGAGTGAATATTTTACCATTAAAAAAGGTATTTTTTTAAAAAACAGTAAAATAATTTTTCTTTCACTTCTTTACTATGCATTCAAGAGGAACCTACTTGTGAAGTTAGTCATGACTTATTTTTGCATTTAAAACCCCAAGTGTAGTTTTATATGGATTTAGGCCTTTATTCACTTCAGCATGCAACAGTAGTGGCTCTGTGACAAGTAAATGTTATTTTTGTACTCTGTTTAAAAAATAGATGCATTAATATGAAGTGCAATTAATATCATTCTACCTTGGAAAACATTCTACTATGAAAGATGACGTTACAAATTTTATGGTGTTGAATATAACTGTAGCCGGATATTGCTGCAGTTTTGTTTTGGTTTGGTTTGGTTTGGTTTTTTGTTGTTGTATTTTTTTTTCTTGATATATTATGTTTTTCAGAATGTTTTTTTCTGCTTTTTTCCTTTGTTATTTTTTTTTTTTTTTGGTCAGAAAAGCATACTCCACAGCTCCAAGCAGCTACCAATGTTACGAGCTGAGAATGTGAACGTAAGTCTGGACCAGGATAAATGAGCTTCAGCAACAGTGGGTCAGCAATTACAGATATCCCCTACCCACTTCCCACCTAACCAGAAACCCCCAAGACAAATAGTGGCTGATGTTAAGCATAATTTCTTTACACTTGTTAAGAAAGACTGGTTTTTGACATCTTTTTGCTTGCATGTGGTAACATTGCCTCAGATCACTGTTGCCAGGGCTGCTCTGCCTACAGCCTTTTAAGATTCTTTTTGTTTGCTTTTTTTTTCTGTTACATATATTTTCTCCAGGCATTTGTACAGTCCCAGCTACATCTGAATGGCTTCATTAAAACGGTTTTCAATGTATTGCATCTGCACCAAATATGAACACAATGTTCTCATAAAAAGGCATTGTCTCAGATTTCACATGATCTTGAATACCCTGCAATGTCTGATTTCTGTTAACAGTGGATGCCATTTCCCAAAAGCTGATTTTTATGGCATATGGGTCTGCCTACCTACAAAGTAAGGTGCTGTACTGCTGAAAGCTCAGCTGCGTAATACATTAGATATCTCTTTCAAGGTGACTATAGGGAATGTTACTTCTGGTTTATCAAACCTGTTGTATTGAATTATGCACCCCAGTGGCAGATTATTTGCAGGCTTTATGGCAGATGGATAGAATTCTGTGTATCAGCATCAAGCCTTGTAAACATCACAAATTCTTCTCAGGGTTACTTACTTATTCCAGATGGCACCCGCTGCACTCTCTTTCTTCCAATCTGTGGGGCTTACTTTTTTCCCAAGAAATGAGGCTGCTTTAATATTTTACACATTTTTCCTATTTTTAGGCCAATATGTGAGATTATCTTGACAGAATAAGCAAAAAGTGATTTGCATTTACACTCAGTTCACATTGAATAAAAGGAAATTTTATCCTACTCTGTATTTTTAATTCTAAAGTTATTTTCCCAGTTACTAAGCGCTTTCTGAAACTTAGAGCAATCATATCCTGGTGTCTGCTTAGTCCTTTACTTGCAAGAGCTCAGTCATCAGGCTGTTTCTCTTGACTCACATTTGGATAACATTATGAAATCTGACTTATGACATGCCAATGTCTTTGGAACATCCAAAGTACCAATTTAAGCTATCTCCCAAGAATGTCAAGACAGCCCCGTGCTCTGGCTATCTGTGAACCGCAGAACAATACTCTTCTTAAGGATACTGCACTAATCAAAAAGTCTGTGAAATTCTCATTACACAGATGTCAGAATAGGAAAAAAGAGAGTAATCTCTGCTAACTTTCAGCTTGACAGTCATGCCTTTGTTAAGTGAGTATGTGTCTCAGTATGAAGATTTTAGCCATGTGGACGAAGTTTTAGAATTCTATTGTCACTATACTTTGCATCAATCAGGAGTTTAGTGTATGCCTGTTGTATCTTTATTATATAAGTACTTCTGGAGATCTGAATTAATGGAGTATGTCTGCATATCTTTAAACTTTTGGTCAGCAACCTGAACACTGGCTCTTCCATTTTAATGACAGCTAGTGAAACTTTGCTCTCTGCAGAGCAAAGGAACCAGCTGAAAATAGGCTTAAGGAGAAAAGCTGCCTTTCTTTTCTTCCCTCTGTGGTTTTGGCACTGGTTTGGACTACAAGCATGTCTCCATTCAAAATTCTGCTTTCTTCTTCAGCATTACCCTCAACTTAATCCTTTTGCTTTTTGTGCTGCACTGAACTGACTCTGACTTTCCTTTTCCTCACCCATATTATTGCCCTACCAACCCCCTTAATTTCCCACTATGCATAGACCTCTTTTCTTGCTACTCCAGATTCCCACCAGGATCTCTGCAGCAGATTTCCACCTCTTCACCAGCCACCTGGTTTTCCAGCCTTACCCAGCAGTATCCTCTGTTGCTCCCAAATCTGTCTTCTCCATGACAATCCTTCCACAGAATGATGAAATCATAGAATAGTTAGGGTTGGAAAGGACCTTAAGATCATCTAGTTCCAACCCCCCTGCCATGGGCAGGGACACCTCACACTAAACCATGTCACACAAGGCTCTCTCCAACACGGCCTTGAACACCGCCAGCGATGGAGCATTCACAACTTCCCTGGGCAACCCATTCCAGGGCCTCACCACCCTTACAGTAAAGAATTTCTTCCACATATCCAATCTAAATTTCCCCTGTTCAAGTTTTAACCCATTACCCCTTGTCCTATCACTACAGTCCCTCATGAAGAGTCCCTCCCCATCATCCCTATAGGCCCCCTTCAGATACTGAAAGGCTGCTAGGAGGTCTCCACGCAGCCTTCTCTTCTCCAGGCTGAACAGCCCCAACTTTCTCAGCCTATCTTCATACAGGAGGTGCTCCAGTCCTCTGATCATCCTCGGGGCCCTCCTCTGGACTTGCTCTACCAGTTCCATGTCCTTTTTATGTTGAGGACACCAGAACTGCACACAATACTCCAAGTGAGGTCACATGAGAGCAGAGTAGTGGGGCAGGATCACCTCTTCGACCTCCGATGCAATCTCCTAGTGACAGCAGTGGTCCCTTTGTTACCCTTTAATATGACAGTACAAATCCTTTCCTCCCTTCTTTGTGGACAACCGGGAGGCCTGAGATTCCTGAAGGAAGGAATCTCATCAACACTTATTCCATGACCTTTCCCATATGACTGAGGGGTACGTGTAGTCACATCTATTCCACAGGAAGGCTGACTCCAACGTCTGCTTCTAGTTGCTAAAAAAAGAGAATTAGTAACCATGAGGAATGAATTACCATGATCTGGCACACACAGTGGTTTAAAATTGGTTAGCCAAGACAATTCCCCCCCCCAAAAAAAAGTCTAGATAAATAGGAAAAGCAAATCTTCTCAAATGATAACAAAAGCTCGATTTAGCAAACACAAACTTGTTTGTAGTTATTTAAAAGGAGAATCATAAAAGGGACATGACATTTACATATACGTAAGAATAGTCTGTTATTTTCAAGGTAATCAGGACTTACAATATCAGTCATGTGTAACATGTTTGAAAATTTTCCTGCTATATCAGATAACTGATGTTATTTTAAACATATTTTAAACACCTTTCAAACAGCAATATCATGCTTTGTGTCTTAGAAAGTAAACTATTGTGTCAGCAAAATTCTGAAAGTAAAATCACAAAAAGGATATTAGCTCAGTTCTACTTTTCAGACAATACATAAGAGGAGATAAATAGGTATATTCTTAATGAAACCTAGTTTCTTCCCCATACGATATTGTAAAGCTGTTCAACAGCTTTAAAGAATTATTTTGTACTTGGTACATTACCTTGAAATGAAAAGGTAAATAATGATTTACTATCTCAAATAACTGACAAATAAGCATTCAAAATGAGTAACAACACATACCAAATACACACAAGATCAGACATAAAAATGGTAGCGTAGTACCATAAAAATGGTAGCAGTTTTTACTACTGTTACATTAATAATATTTTTTCCAAGGTGATTTTGAGAACAGAGGCCTAGATTTTACATATTTTCTGAAATAGATTTTCCCGTCACTCAGAAGAGTGACAACTAAATGACGTGCCCCCCAAGCTCTCATGGTCACTTCTGGGTATCAGAATCAACAATTGCACAGTCATACAATGCTATGAATCCTGTTCATGACAGCTCTGAACAATATGCAAGGAATTAGTTCCTCATGGAAATTTCAAGGTAGACATAAGTTAAATGTGTTAAATTAGCTTATATGTGACCACAACTTTCCACCAGAGTTTTACAGAAAGAACTTTCCACCAGAGTTTTACAGAAAGCTCCTTGGGGCCCATAATGACACAGCTCTTGGGAGTGGTTTTATGAATGCATCTACTGGAATGAAAATACAAAGGAAGGAAAGTGTTAATTAAGGAGCATAGAAAATAAAGAGAACCGGTGTGCTTATGTTCTTTTCTTGAGAGCCCTACAGAATAAATTACATCAACAGATTCCTTTACATCTGTTTGCATATACAACTCTATCATGTTCATACATATGAATTTGTCCTATAATTTCTTAAAAAAACCCCAACAAAACACAAACAATCCCTTTTTTATTGTTGGTAATGAAGAATTAAAAAAAAATCATGTTTACTTACATGTGTTTATATGTATTGGATAGTATGCACATACACAGGTATGCAGTAGATAAAGTAACAAAAACTAGGTTGGACTTGTGTAAGGATGATCAAGTAATTAAGAAAATATTGAGAGTACTAAATCATACTTTCAGCAGTAAAGCACAGGAATTCATGACAAACTGATGGTTACACAGTCAGCGTTCACTGTTGTGAACAGGAACACTAAATGCCTTGCAATTCCCAGGATTGCTGTGCAATGACAGCAATTTGACACTTTCAGCTCAGGAAAAATGCATGTGTGCCTAGGAGAAAATTATGTATTGAAGGGAAACCTTTGCTTTATTTTGTAGTTAAAATTTAACTCCTGACATTTTTACTGTATGCCTCAAGTGTTATGGTAGAATAGCTGGTGTGTAGTCATTTCTGATTTCTGCAAAAGCTTTATTAATGTACAGATTATGTAGGTTGTGACAGAAACTTGTAACCTTATCTTGGCAAAGACAGGTTCTTACTATAATGTTTGGTTGTGATATATGATGTGCTTACCTTGGAAAGCACTGACTCTACACTTAGTGTCAAGTATCTGAAAACTTTTTTGAGTCTCAGACTGCTTCTTTCCCTTGTTTTTTTCTGCCTTGCCATTTACTTGCATCAAGACATATGATATCCCATGGAGTTTCACACACGGAATTAATACTGGCTTGGATAGTGCTAGTTGAGTGAATTTGAAATAAAGATGTATTGTAAGCAAGAAAGAGCCCGGCTACTGAGATGCACACATGTGAGTCATTTCATACACACAAATCCCTCAAATGACCTCCAACCCCTTTCCAAAACCTGGACTTCAACATTCTGTGTTAAGCTCAAATTTCACTGCGTGAAACCACAAAGAAAACAATTCAGTTCCAGTAGGATTTGTGCATCTGTTTGTTTCTTCTGATAGAAAGCTTTCTGTTTGCAGAATGAGAGCCTTAAAACTCCACATGGGTCCACAGTTCCTGTAAATAATATTCCAAATCACAGTCACTGAGATTACATGGGGAATACTTTCTAACTCCTTCTGTGCATTGTACAGCTCACTGAGTATTCCATTTTCACACTTTTGTTCAGACAGCTAGTGAGAGAATTTTCTTTCTCACTTGTAAGACTCAATAAAGCAGAAGAGCCATATCCAAAATGCATTTATAAATGGAAGAGCTTTCAAATGCCTTTTCATGAAAGAACCTCAAAAGGAAGTTTAAATTATTTGGTACATTATAGGCACAGGGTCCTCTAGTTGGTAGAAATTTCTGAATTGCTTATGTCTTACGTGAAACAATTCTTGATACCAGCTCCCTTGCCAGGGCATATTTTTCATTATTAAGGTCTGACCGCTCCTCTTTCTACTGTCCTGACTGCAGAAACAGAACCGTGCCTGTCTCTAGCCTCGCTAAACTAGGTGTAAGGAGTGAACATACAACAGGCTGTCTGCAGTCTTTGCCGGGTTACTGGTTCTCAGCAGGGACGCTGGAGAAGGAGCGGGGATGCAGCTCCTCGGGGGGAGCCCCGCCAACACGCTCCCCTTCCTCGCATTGAATAAACGTG
Source organism: Myiopsitta monachus (assembly GCA_017639245.1). Classification (NCBI taxonomy): domain Eukaryota; kingdom Metazoa; phylum Chordata; class Aves; order Psittaciformes; family Psittacidae; genus Myiopsitta; species Myiopsitta monachus. The sequence goes on from CM029941.1 coordinate 73,497,363, forward strand.
AGTACGGGGTTCAAAGCAACGTGTTTCTGCCATTTCAGTTGGGTTTCGCCTCTTGCTTCTGCTTTAACACACAAACCCAGCCACCGACTCCCGCCACCGCGCTCAACCCAGCGCTGTCGCTTTCCAAGATTTTCACTCAAAAGCATCAAAACCCCCACAAACTACGGGAAAACAACCGCAAAGCCCCCAAATCCCGCAGCGGCCAAGCTCATCGCATCTGACCCCTCACCATCTCCATCGCATGGTGGCCCCCAGCTTCCCCCCGCGTCGGGCAAACGGGAGCGGGCGGAGGGAGGGCGCCGGGCTCTGCAGCGGAGACTTTGCTTTTTAAATCGCTCCCCAAAGCGGATTACGCTTGATCCCTCCACGTCACACCGGAGTTTGTCCGCGGAAGGGGGTGGGAAGCGTGGGGGTGGGGAGGGAAGGGGAGGGGGAATGAGCGGGGCTCCGGGGAGGCGGGGACGAAGAGCAGGGACGAGGTTTAACGCGGCCGCCTCCGAGGCGGAGGAGATCGGAGAGGGCGGTGGTGGGGAGAGGTGAGCCCGCTTAGCGCGGCGGCGGCGCAGCCGATATCGCGGAGGGTGCCCGGGGCGGCAGCAAACGGCGGGGCAAGATGCAGAAGAGCGTGCGGTACAACGAGGGGCATGCCCTGTACCTGGCGCTGCTGGCCCGAAAGGAGGGCACCAAGCGGGGCTACCTGAGCAAGAAAACGGCGGAGACCAACCGCTGGCACGAGAAGTGGTTCGCCCTCTACCAAAACGTGCTCTTTTACTTCGAAGGAGAGCAGAGCGCCCGGCCCGCCGGCATGTACATGCTGGAGGGTTGCAACTGCGAGCGGGTGCCGGCTCCCAAGGGATGCGTCGCCGTCAGCGCCAAGGATGCGTTGGATAAGCAGGTACCGCACCTCACGGCTGCTGGGTGGGAGGGGTGGAGGGATGGAGAGAGGTGCCCAGGGGCATCGCTCCCACGGTGCTGGGGGCTGAGCGGAGCCGCGGCCGTCGGGGCGGTCGGGCTCCTCACAACCCTTTCCCTCGGCATCCTTGCATCCATCCCGAGGGATGGTGATGGGTGCTCTGGAGCCCAGGCAGGGAGGTCCGTGCCACTCTCGAAAGAGCATCAGTTGCTCAGAAAGTGGCAAGGGCAGTGGCTTTCCCACCCCGTCTAATGATTCTTCCTTCTTACCTGACTTTTTAGTCCCCACTGCCTGCCCCCCTTGTTTCAATAGGGTGCCCCGAGAGTAGCATCTGGCAAACAGGGTGTTTCATTATCTTGATAATGACACTTCTGCAATACAGCTACACAATTCCAACTAAACTCAGTAAACAGAGTGTGTGAGGGCACAAAGTATCAAAACAGCATATGGGGGACTTCAAGGAATCACCGTGCCCATCCTGCTGTGAGGCTGCTGCTCCTCTCAGTGATGCTGTGGGGTAATGCGCTCTCAGCTCTCCCTTGGGAACCCCTCCAAGAGTCAGGCTGGTGGCTGGGAGGCCAGGTGTGAGTGTGTGCTCTGGTTTAAGCCTGTGCCTTTCAGATTCTTCTCCAGGCAGGAGTTGTGAAGTTGGTGGTGCTCGCAATAGAAATGATGTCGCAATGCTCAAGGCAGATCTTTTGTGGCTTTGGGTGGGTGATAAATGCTAAAGGCTCTGGTGGGATTCATTCCCTTGAGGGGTGGCAATTAATAGTGTATGAACTGTAAAATTACCTCCCCCCCCAAAGCTGATCAGTTTGACATACATGGGTCAAACCAGCAAGGGGTTAAATACTATCTGTGTATTGCATAACAGTGAAGCAGAGGATGCTGTAGTTGTTCATCGTAGATAGAGATTGGGTATCCTAACCACACACCTCCTATTGCTTCATGTAAATTCTTGATCTCACTTGCTGCCTAGTTGAATTTGTTTGAATCTGCCCTTGTACCTCTCTTCCTGAGCAGAAGAAACTGAACAGGTGTCAAACTGGTTTGGAAAAGTTTGGGTAATTCTAAGAAGGGTGGTTTCGAACTGGCTGCAGGCATTTCCTGCTGATTACCAGGAAGGGACAAAGACTGAAGTCAGCCTCTCAAAACTGCTACATCTGTTTGCTCTGTTAGAGTGATAACTTTACAAGGAGAACTCAGAACCTGGTCTCATGTTTGTGTTTTTTTGCCCGTTTGCAACAAATGTTTGTGTGCTTAAGCAGCCTCTGAGATGGTGCATAGTTAGGCAAGTAAACTTTGTGATGATTGTAGTTATGTCATATTCATCCACAATATTCTTGCTTGCTGCTTTGAGGCATATTTGTATAAGCATCAATAAATGAAACACCAGAGGATTCCCTAGATGAAAGTAAACATGAATATTTCCTTGTCTGCTTTACACTGGCTTAGTTCACTTGTTTATTGGTAGTGTTGTCAAACTGTAACTTGACTAAGAGAACTGTGTGAAAATAATGCCTTTACATATTTGTTCTCTGGGAATCTTAAATTGTGTTTTTATAGTGATGAACCTTTGAGTTGTTTGTAATTATATTTAGTGGTGAAGAGACTAAATGATTGGAGAGTTTGAAACTGAATTTTGCTTTGCTTCAAACAGCAACTGTGTTGATGTTCTTAACAATAGCGGTCTGCTATCGAAGAGGCAGAAGAACACTTAAATTTTTTTTCATGGGGTCTTATTTGGAATTTTGGAGACCGACCATCAGAAAATATAATTTTTCTGTTCACCTTTTTCTTGAAGCAGAATAAAGCTTTTGAGTGTCAGTAATTTCTACAGATGTTTGCTCATTAAAGTACGCCCTTATTTCTATATTCATTTAGGCATAAACCTTAGCTAAGGTGTACAGAAACCTCCCTCAGCAATTAAAACTGATCAACCACAACAAAAAAGATAAATATTTGAAAATTAAACATTTAGAAATTGTGCTCATATTCCTACAAGTGTTAAGGATTAAACTGTGAGCCTTCAGTTTTTTAACAGAGAAAGACAAAGTAATTTTAATCAGATAATAATGAAAACTCAGTGTCGTACATGATAACTACTGGCAGTGTAAAAATGCTGCCTAGATTTAATTTGCTTTGATTTAATCACACAGATGTATTAATGTCATGAAAAGAATTATCTTTATGCCAGTTTTTGAAGAATCAGATCTCTCTCCTCCAAAAGAAAGAGAAGGAAAAAAACCCAAACTCCTTTAGTCTGGGTTTTATTTACCTAGGTAATTTAGACATTAGAGTGATATGTGTTATAGAATTACACAGATGATTGGAAGAAAGACAAATTAATCACATAAGAGAGCTTCATCAGCATCCTTTGAGTGGAGTAAGCAATGCATTTTCTGTAAGTTATGTAACTGAAGATTATGGAAAATGCATGCAGAACAAATAGGTGTTGTTTTCCTTAGTTTGCAGATCTTTTAATCTTAGTGTTGTTCAAGGATTGCTTGTCAAGAACTGTGCCGAGTTGTCAAGAGTTCAGTGCAGTGAGCAACGGAGCTGTATCAGCTGTACTTCCCTATACAGGAGACTATATTTCAGTCAGCCCATGTGTTTAGATTTGGGTATCTATCTCCCAACAGGCTGAATGATTTCACATTTAATCACTGCTGATGCTGTTATGACCTTCCACCAGTCTCTTATGAATGGACATTAAGTATTACAGGAACTGTACCACTGTTTTGTGGAAGATGCCAAATGCCATCAAAAGATTTGCTGCAAGTATTAAGAGCTTGGAAAAAAATATTGTAATAACAGGACATACTTTTTCTGTCTTACCCATTAAGATACTAGTGTATTTTTTTTTCCTTCAGAAGGATACTTGCTTCAAAGCAAATTCATTTAAAGTTACAGTATCTTTCTTAGTATTAACAAATTGCATAATGCGTGAATCAGTTGATAGTCTGGGAGTATGGGATCAAATCGAATATGTTGCAGATAGTAACTTTTTTTTTTTAAAGTATTTTCATCTTGCTCTGATTTTAAAAGAATTTTGTAAATGCCAAACAGGTATTGCTATCTACTCTGATTTCACATCCCAGAAAAAAAGACAGATTGTATTGAAAGAGCAATAATGTTGAAGAAGCTGAGTTTCAAAACAGCTTCTGTTGAGGAGCTGAATTAGAAGATTAAAATACTACATGTGGAAAGCTTAAATTCTGACATCAGTTAAATAGCTTCTTTCTGCAGGAGCTGTAGGCTGCAAACAACTGCAGCCCCCAACAAGTTCTCTACTGTGACAATGACAGACTCCATGAGAATGAATTTTATCTTTTCTTTCAAAAACCCTGGAAAGAGGTTGCTTTATCTCAGTGAATGGCTAGTCTCCCACAAAGGCAGACTAAAATGCCTAAAACCGATGCTTTCTGCATTGTTTCATAGCCGACTGGCACTTGCTCACAGTTTTTTTTAAGAGTATTGGAAGCAAGTGAGTAGAAGAATGTAAATATTATTGTTGTCTGATTTGGGAAGAGGCCTGTGTCTTTAGTTTCTTTCATAACTGTGGACTGAATACATGGAAATGTTCTGATACAGTTATTAATAACTGTCTTAGTGTATTTAAGCTTGTAAATGTTATATGATTTGAGCAGAGACTATTCTTTGTACCTTGCCCGCAATAATCTTCCTCCCACTTAACAAAATTAACTGCAGTATTAAGGCCTTGTCCCCACAGATTAACAGAATCCAATTATTTTATTTTTTTTCTGCTTACTGTAGCTCTGAATTTATTTTATAAAGGACATGGTGATTTTGTGGTGTTTGAAACCTCTCTATTCCTTGAAGTGATAAGGCAGGCATATGCCACCAACAGCTTTTGCTGCACCTCACTGCTAATTTAGTGTATCTAAAACCTAGCAACAGTGCTTAAAGTTTTGGTTTTTTCCCCCCTGAAGATACAAGGAACTAAAAGTTAATCTTTTCACTTTTTTTTGGAGAACCCCACCCCACATTGTTCAGCATCTGTTATGTGTGTTATATGTACTATATCTGTTATATGTGGTAGATGGCTGAGGAGTGGTGTTGCCTTCTTGGCAAGAGAATTTGCCACCTTTTGTACATAAATCTTATTGCTTATATGTGGGCAAGTAACAACCTGAGATGTTCCAGTGCAAAGGTCCAACAGAGAAGACTATGTTTTAGAAATCTCCTGCAGCATTTAAAAAAAATGGGTGAATTTGCCTTCTCAGTATATAAGGAGAAAAAAAAAAAAAAAAGGATGGCTTTTCTTTTTCTTAATTTTTTTTTTTTTTTTTTTTGGTGGATGGACTTACTTCAACAGAAGGAGTTAATTAAAAAAGATGGCCAGTGGGAAGATATTAGTGTTATTTGGATTAGTATGTTTTGGTAAGACCTTCTCATGAAAGAATCTTGCATGAAGACATCTTCTGGGTAACTAACTCTTGTTTTCTTTCCAGTGTAACCTCTGTGCTGCCACTGTTGTTTAGTCACTGTCATGAGGTAATAAGAATTTGTGGGTGCATTCAAGAAATAAATGGGTTCAAACCATTTTCATATGCATTTAAGAAGAAAAACAAGTGACTGACTTTGTGCTTAAGGCAAGCTGCATCGAAATGACTGCCTCCGGCTCTTCATGCAAAACTCTAAAGTGAATTTACAGTGTGCTTTCTGACCAAGGCAGCAAGCAGTAAACAAATAGAAAAGTATAACCCTTGTGATGTCTCCGGAGACTGAACTTTGCCATCTGATGGGTGTTTTGTGCTTACCTGCTTGCTTAGTAATGAGCACATTTTGGGAATAAGGAGAAGAACAGAAAATCTCATGGCCGTCTTTATTGCTCTTCTGCCCAAATTTAAGCGTTTCATTCTAGCTCTTGAAAATGTATGTTTCTGCTGCAGTGTTCCTAAATGGGCTGTTTGTAACTATGCAGAAGTGAGGAATATACCCAGCTGAGAGGTGAGTTACACGTAGATCTAGTTTATTTTTGACATGCCTTCCTCTTGAAAGGCTAGTTCAATCAAGACAGACGTAATTTAGAGGATATTGATGCCATTGAATAGCTTAATATTAAACCTTTGGCTACTTTAATCCATATCAAGTGCTTTATAGAATCATAGAATAGTTAGGGTTGGAAAGGACCTTAAGATCATCTGCCCTGGGCAGGCATACCTCATTGTGAACCAAGCTGCCCAAGGCTCTGTCCAGTCTTGGCTTGAGCACTGCCAGGGATGGAGCGCTCACCACTTCTTTGGGCAACGCATTCCACTGCCTCACCTCCCTCACAGTAAAGAACTTCTTCCTTAAATCTAACCTGAACTTCCCCTGTTTAAGTTTGAACCCATCACCTCTTGTCCTATTGCTACAATTATAGAATCATAGAATAGTTAGGGTTGGAAAGGACCTTAAGATCATCTAGTTCCAACCCCCCTGCCATGGGCAGGGACACCTCACACTAAACCATGTCACACAAGGCTCTCTCCAACACGGCCTTGAACACCGCCAGCGATGGAGCATTCACAACTTCCCTGGGCAACCCATTCCAGGGCCTCACCACCCTTACAGTAAAGAATTTCTTCCACATATCCAATCTAAACTTCCCCTGTTTAAGTTTGAACCCGTTACCCCTTGTCCTCTCACTACAGTCCCTCATGAAGAGTCCCTCCCCAGCATCCCTATAGGCCCCCTTCAGATACTGGAAGGCTGCTATGAGGTCTCCACGCAGCCTTCTCTTCTCCAGGCTGAACAGCCCCAACTTTCTCAGCCTATCTTCATACAGGAGGTGCTCCAGTCCCTGATCATCCTCGGGGCCCTCCTCTGGACTTGTTCCAACAGTTCCATGTCCTTCTTATGTTGAGGACACCAGAACTGCACACAATACTCCAAGTGAGGTCACATGAGAGCAGAGTAGAGGGGCAGGATCATGCTCCTTTTGATGCAACCCAGGATACAGTTGGCTTTCTGGGCTGCGAGTGCACAATGAAGCTGGCTCATATTCATTTTCTCATCAACCAACATTCCCAAGTCCTTCTCCACAGGGCTGCTCTCAATCTCTTCTCTGCCCAACCTGTAGCTGTGCCTAGGATTGCTCCAACCCAAGTGAAGGACCTTGCACTTGGCAAGGTTAAACTTCATCAGTTTGGCATCAGCCCACCTCACAAGCATGTCAGGGTCTCTCTGGATGGCATTCCTTCCCTCCAGTGTATCAACTGAACCACACAGCTTGGTGTCATTGGCAAACTTGCTGAGGGCGCACTCAATCCCACTGTCCATGTCACTGACAAAGATGTTGAAAAAGACCGGTCCCAACACCGATCCCTGAGGGACACCACTCGTTACTGGTATCCAGCTGGTCATTGAGCCATTGAGCACAACTCTTTGCATGCGGCCATCCAGCCAGTTCTTTATCCACCGAGTGGTCCACCTATCAAGTTGATGTCTCTCCAACTTAGAAACAAGGATGTCATGTGAGACAGTGTCAAACGCTTTGCACAAGTCCAGGTAGATGACATCAACTGCTCTACCCCTGTCCATCAGTTCCGTAGCCCCATCATGGGAGGCCACCAAATTGGTCTGGCAGAATTTCCCCTTTCTGAAGCCATGCCGGCTGTCACCAACCACCTTGTTGTTTCACCAGCCTTCTTGTTTTTCATGTGCCTCAGCATGCCTTCCAGGAGAATCTGCTCCAAGATTTTGCCAGGCACAGAGGTGAGGCTGACTGGTCTGTAGCTCCCCAGCTCATCCGTTTTCCCCTTCTTGAAAATGGAGGTTATATTTCCCTTTTTCCAGTCATCGGGAACTTCATCTGACTGCCATGATTTTTCAAATATGATGGACAGTGGCTTAGCAACTTCATTTGCCAGCTCCTTCTGGACCCGCGGATGGATTTCATCAGGTTCCACGTACTTGTGCACATTCAGGTTCTTAAGATGGTCTCGAACCAGATCCTCCCTTACAGTGAGCCTGGGGTATGCATTCTCACAGTCCCAGCATCTGCCTTCCAAGACTTGGGTGGTGTGGTCGGAGCATTTGCCAGTGATGACTGAGGCAAAGAAGTCATTAAGAACCTCAACCATCTCCAAATCCAGGGTAGCCAGTTTTCCCGATAGCTTCTGGAGAGGGCCCACGTTGTCGCTAGTCTGTCTTTTATTTGCAATGGTACCTATAGAATCCCTTCCTGTTATCCTTAACATCCCTAGCCAAGTTTAATCCTAAGTGGGCCTTAGCTTTCTTAACCTGGTCCCTAGCTTCCTGGACAGCATCCCTGTATTTTTCGCAGGCCGCCTGTCCTTGCTTCCACCTTTTATAAGACTCTTTTTTCCTTTGAAGTTTCCTCAGCAGCTCCTTATCCATCCAAGGAGGTCTCCTGGCCCTCCTGCAACACTTTCTTCTAGTAGGGATGTATCGCTCCTGAGCTTGTAGCAGGTGATCCTTGAATATCAACCAACAGTCTTGGGCCCTCCTGCCCCCTAGGGCTATATCCCATGGAATCATACTGAGCAGGTTCCTGAAGAGGCTAAAGTCTGCTGTCTTGAAGTCCAGGGCAGTGAGCTTGCTGCACGCTCTTCTCACTGTCCTGAGGATCTTGAGTTCAACCATCTCATGATCGCTGCAATCAAGGCTGCCCTGGAGCGTCACATTTCCAACCAGCCTTTCCCTGCTGGTGAGGACGAGGTCAAGCATGGCACTTCTCCTTTTCGTCTCCTCTGTCACTTGCAGAAGGAAGTTGTCTTCCACACAATTGAGGAACCTCCTGGATTGCTTGTGCCGATCTGTACCGTCCCTCCAACAGATATCAGGGTGGCTGAAATCCCCCATGAGAACAAGGGCCTGCAAGCGTGAGGCTGTTCCTATCTGCCTATAGAGCGCTTAATCCACCAAGTCCTCTTGGTCAGGCGGTCTGTAACAGATCCCCACAATAATGTCTTCCATTGCTGTTCCCCTTCAACCCTGACCCACAAACTCTCTATTGACTGCTCACCTGTCCCCAGTCAGAGTTCCATACTCTTCAGCCTATCACTGATGTAAAATAGCAAATCCCCCTCCCCATCTGCCAGGCCTGTCTTTTCGAAAGAGCCTGTAACCTGCCATTCCAACACTCCAGTCATAGGAGCCATCCCACCATGTTTCTGTGATGCCTATTATATCATACCCCCATAGACGTGGAGACATCTCTGATTCCTCTTGTTTGTTCTCCATGCTATGGGCATTTGTATAGAGGCATCTGAGCTGAGCTCCAAGAGTCCCCCTCCAGCATCCTTGTAGGCCCCAACCGGAAGCTGGACAGTGATCTGTTTTCTGTTCACGAGTGTCTGTCACACTTGAGGGCTACAAGCAACAAAAGACACTGCCTGAATATCTTAGTCTAAAGGGGAAGTGGTAATAAGACGAGATTTTGGTGAGACGAAGTGTTAACGAATAGAAACCACAGGGTGAAGTCCTTAACATTTCTCTGCAAAATATTGTGATATCCTGAAATATTACAGTATGCTTTTAGAGAAACACATACTCCTTAATTAAGTTATTGAAAAATAATTAGATCCCAAGGCAAATGACATTTGTCAAAGGTTTATTTGTGGAGTTGCTGGGAAATCCCGTTAGCTATCAGGTGATATATCAGCAAATGAAAGACTGGAAGCAAGTTAGAATGAAAGTAGAAGTGCATCCCAAAGCATAAAAACCAATAATGTCACACAAACATTTATCATTTAATAATAATATGTTTCTTAACCTTAAACATCACACGAAGCTATGCAAGGTGACCAGAATTTACTACATATAACAGTGTAGCTCACACCAATAATGTATGAGCTCAAATTACATTTAATATAAAATAACATAACAGTTTAACATTAATTCTTCAACTAGTCTTCTAGTCAATGCTACTTCTTTTTAATTTTGTCTCCTTTGTTGGCAGAGTTGCATTGGTTTGTCTTGATCTGTTTAGTTCCTCATATGTAAGAGGAAATTTGTAGAAAACAAATTCTGAGCACAAAAATAGCAAGTCAGTCTCTAACCTGAATTATCAGTCCCCAGTAGACTGAATAATTAATACTCCATTCATTTTAATTTGCCTTTATTTAACTTTAAAAATTGATTTTGCTCCTCTTCTTTGTCACCATCTAAGCAAGCTGCTAAGGCATATACCCTCGTTTCTGGTCACATCCTACCCATATTAATGTCTTGCCATGTACCTGAATATCAGATCCAGGCAGAGCTTCTATTTCTATAGTAACATGACAACATTACGACAGTATTTATATATTGATATGTTATGTATTACAATGTCACCGTTAGTAGTATAGCAGCATTTTTTTGATCCACTTGCTAAGGATTTCTCCATCCTAAGAATCTGCATGTACAATAAATCTGTCATGGTTCCTCAATTTGGCCACATATATTATAATTACCAGTCTTACTTTGCCACTTGCAGTATGTGTGCATTACTGAACAGCAAGGATGTTGCCTGTTTTGATGCAGCCTATTATGGCTCCTAGTGTATATGCCTATGTTGCATCTTGAGCAACAATGATGTGCAATCCATATGATAGTGCATAATACATATGTAGAGAACTGATTGCTGCAGGACCCTCTGCCTTGCACTGCAAGTAGGGAACTCTAGTGCCCTTCTGTGTGATTTCCATGTGTACTGGAGCATATTCACACCAAAAAGAACCCCTTTGGTGCAGAAAATCATTAACATAGACCTCACGCAGCTGGTGAGGATGGCAAGGTCAGAAAATATCAACCCACTGGTTTTGGCCATCATGCAACAAATTTTTGCTGCTAACATGCGCACATTTTGCTAGGTCCACCACATCAAAGCAGGCTTGGTACCACAGCTGCTGTGGATTCTGAGGCAACACTAACACGCTTTTCAGTGTGAATGCTCTAAGTGTTCTCACTTCATACTTCCCAAAGTGGTGATGGACTGGCCAAATTTAGTAACTCTTTCATAGATCTGCTGGGGGGGGGGGGGAAGTGGGGTAGATTTTGTCTGGATTGAAAACATTGTCAGTGTTTGCTGCCTCGTTGTTCATCAGACACAAATTCAGAGAGATGATGTCACCCGCCTGTGCGTGTAGTTGAAGGAAAATGAGATTCCACATAGTACCTTTTTTTTTCTCTTTCCCTTTTTTTCTGTCTAACAGCCATTACTGATGCTGAGGTTTTTTTTTAACATTGTGCCTCTGCACTAGATGTCTAGGAACATATGCTTACAATCTAGCTTCCAATGTTTTTTGACTTACCAATCCCATAAGGTTTTCTGTTTGAGGTACAGCATTGGTATATATAGAAGAAGAGGCTTTCCCGATTCAATCCAGCTATTTCAATATCTGCATTGTATGTTCCATGAACTCAGAACTAACTGAGTTTCCTTAGGAAGTGTTTCTAAACTGCTAAATCTGTGCTGAGCTCTGTTGTCATAAGCAATTTAATTTCCACTGTGGGAGCATTTTATTGTGGCAGATCAGTTCCACTGTTTCTTTAAAAAAAAAAAAAAAAAGAGTTTTAAGAGTGAAATGCTGTAACTATTTAAAAGTGTATGGGGTTATATTCTATCATTCCTTTGGATGGCACTCTGGAACAGTGGCTTTTGTCCATTTTTGCCTTTTGAGTTTTTGACTGTGGTATTTGAGCATATATGGCCTTAAGTTCTGAGATTTCCCATGCTGGATCCTAAAACATACTACATTACTGCTGTTTTCTATTTTGATGTTTTAGGTATATGCAGCATCTTCACATGTTGGAAGTTTAGGATAATTGCAGGTAACTGCTGCTTCTTTTTTTTTCTGCTTTCTATTCACTTCCTTTCCCTTACACAAGTAGTTTCTCTGGTTCCAGCAAATGCCAAAGGTTTTGTATTCGTCTGTGGAACTGTGGAGATCGTGTTCAACGACTTGTACAGAGTCTCTCTTATATACTCCAGGATGAAATCAGAAATTTATTTTTAACCCTATGCATTTGTAGATGCGAGGCAAGACAAGAAAATTGCAACCTTCTTTTGTACTTGTCATTTTCTCTTCCATTTGGCACTTGCAGAGCAATTTTAGAGAAATATTAAAAATGCTTGCTCCTACTAAATCTGTCAGGGAGAATTTAAAATTTATTGGCCACTTGCAAAGCTCTCTGAAGAGAAAGATGGATGAAAAACTGACAGAAGACTGGAGGCATCCAACACCGATTCTGCACAGTATCATTATTAGTCACTCAGATATTTGGGTGTACAGATGAGGGGAAGAACGGTACTAAAAGGCATTGAGGTGTTAATACTGCTGTTGCATTTGATATCTGAAGTATTTTTACTTATTCCTACGGCCTAACCTAATGATTAATCGGCCTTATATGTGTGATTTGCTGGGTATATGTGTTTTTGTGACTGTAAGGTCTTTTGGTTGTAGCTTTCCTACCCCAAGAAAAATTTGATGACTGAATTGAGTACCAGGTGAGCCAAGGAACAGTAATAGGGAGATAGATCCAAATGAATTGGTGCTTCCAGACTCTGCAATCTTCCAGACTTCCACAATCCAGGAATCTGAGAGTTCCTGTGACTGCGCATGAGAAGCATACGGCCTGCTGGAGAGGTAGGTATGTGCCTTCTCCCTCTAGTGGCTATCCGCACAGCAGATAGTCAGGCATTGAAACAGGCTGCCTAGGGCAGGGGTGGAATCATCATCTCTTGAAGTGTTCACAAACTATGTAGATGAGGCCCTCAGCAGTCCTGGACTAACAGTTGGACTTGATCTTAAAGGTCTTTCCAACCTAGTTGATTCCGTGATTCTATGATGCTAACCAGCTACCACTGTCACAGTGTCAGCTCAGTTTAAGGTCCAAGGGCTGGAGGAGAGTCTCTGGTCCTACAGCTGCTCCTTACAAGTATTAGTGTGTGTTGTGTGTGTTTTCCATCTCTTTATTCTCTTCTGTGGAGTCCAAAGAAGTACGTGTGCAGAATATATGAACAGGCTGTCAGGATGCAGGATGGAGTAGACAGAGCCACAGCTTCTTGAGCAGCCCAGCAGTCAGTCACTCTTTCTCCTGTGTTGTGATGTGATGTGCTCTGCAGTTTCAGCAGTTCTGCTTCTTTCCTGGACTCCTTGAAGTATTCAAATAGTACTCTCATGAAGTATTCAAAACAAGTTTTTCAGTTAATAACCTGAAGGGGGTAATTTCCTATAGGGCTTTTCTGTTCCCCCCACACTCCCCAACTCCTCTGAGCGTTTAGAGTATGTGAAGCATGAAGCTACAGGAAGAGAAAAAGCATTTAGTGGTAAAATCAGAACACCATCTGTGGGAACTAGATTCTGTCTTTTGCCTAGGACCTCTGTGAAAAACTACGCAAGCCACATCTGTGAGGTGCTTAACAATAGTTAAGCATTCCTTGTTATAGGGCCCAAGCTTGGCACAAGAGCGAGGCATGCAAAGGTTGAACTGATCTCTGTGAAAGTAGTGGTTAAAACAAATAAATGTGCCATTTAAATACCAAAGGCTGATGGTTTTTCAGATCAGGCATCCAAATTGAGTTACATCTGAAACTGCTGGCATCTGTGCTGACCATATTTGCAGCAATTCTTTCTTATCTCACTGACTGTTGTGAAAATAAATGCATTAGTTCTAAGGAAGCATCTGAGTTACTTCGTGGGAAGGACATTACCTAAGAAGTTTCTGAACTTTGCTGATTAGTTGCAATATATGAAACATACATGCAATACATGAAACAGACAGATGTGCATTCAAAAATCAAGATAAAGACAATATGAAATTACATCTCACTTATATGTGGTAACTGAACTAGGATCTGAAAGAAGAATCACGTCGTAAAGGACTGCAATTACTATGCTTGCACACATTGGACTAAATTAACAATGCACAAGGCAGCTGGCAGCCTCAGATGTGGTTCTTCTCCTAACATCTGTGTGATCTTTGTGATCTAATGTCAAAAGCTAAAAAAAAAAAAAAGAAAAAACCCACCAAATAAAATAAAAACAGCATAAAATTGAGATATAAAGACTTTAAAAAAAATGAAGCTTTTTGGCATACTTGATGTATGTTATAGTAACAACCAGACAGACATAATTAATTTTGGTGCAGATTTGTTACTGTGCTAGGTGTAAGCTTGCCAGTCCTAGACCAGAGTTTTTGTCATATTTTTTCTGCCTCCTGCAGATGGAAGTTTTGTAAGTGCATTACTTGGTGGCCTGAGGGAAAGCCTAGCTAGCTGGTGTCCAGTATTATATGGTCCAAAATGTGCAGCGAACTGAGAGAGCTCCATCAGCAACAGTATGAAAATTGCTGCAGACCTTCAGAGAAGTCATGTCTGCACCATGTATGCTAATATTAAAATGTCTTTGAGAGAAATACTCTTCCCTGAATACTGCACTGCATTCTTGTAGCTTAGCAGCAGATAACTTGGCTACATGCCACTGAAGTGAATGAAGTAAATTTAGACAACCATTTGGATGTACATGACAATTCAGAGTAATGCTGAGTGGTTCCACCTGAAATAAATAAATAGATTTCCCCTTCCACATTTCATAGAAGTAAAAAAAAAAAAAAGAAAAACAGAAGAAAAAAAGAGACTTTCCCAGCTCTTATTTTGAGCAGGATTTATTAAAGATCATTGGCTTTCTGTAAATACCTCTTTGATTTTTTACTTGATTTTTTACTTTATTTCTACTTTTTTTAAGACCTCTGGATGTGTGTCTTAGTGTGTGTTCATAGGCTGGGTGATATGAAGTAGAAGGATGGTTATTTGGGTTATGTGTGTCCCGGGTGCATTTGCTTCCTGAGCCCCTCTGTCATGGGTTCCACAGTAGCAGTCATTTTTCTCCTTCTTGGTAGCTGGTGCAGCTCTGTGTTTTTGATTTTGGGCCTGGGAACTGTGCTAACAGCAGTGTTTTCAGTTACTGCTTGGTAATACTTTGGTCTGACCAAGGACTTTCTGAGTCTCACGCTCTGCCACGGAGGAGGGGAAGCCAGGAGGAAGCAGAGACAGGACACCTGACCCAAACGGACCAAAGAGGTTATTCCATACCACAGCACGTCATGTCCAGGATGTGAAATGGAGGGCAGAGACCCGGAAGGGTGGGGCTCACTGCTGGGGTGGGGTTCACTGCTGGGTCAGGCTTGGTTTCGAGTGGGGAGCAGTTGTATTCTCTTTCTTTGTACTTCTCTTGTATTATTACTGATGGTAGCAGTAGTGATTTGTGTTATACCTTAGTTACTAAACTGTACTTATCTCAACGTGTAGGAGTTGCATTCTTTCGATTCTCCTCCCCGTCCCCCCGGGACTGGGGGAAGAAAGAGGGGAAGTGAGAGAGCGACTGCGTGAGTTATAGAGGCTTAAACCATGACACCCTCACCCCCTGTGGCCTCCTAGTGAATCAGTTTCTTGACTGCCTTACTTCTGCAGTAGTAAACTAGTCCAAATAGTGTTTCCCATATGCTAGCATGCGGATAACACCATCTGCATGGGAATATTTGTTTATCCTTGCAGTATTGTACGGTTTCATCTGCAGCTTAATGGGTGAATGCAGAAGTGGTTACGAAGTTAGTGATGAGGTATCATGTGCAAGTTTCTGCATGCAGGAAAAACACATGGTAAGACCTGAGAAGTGCCTAATCCTGAAATGTACAGCTGGGATGTTCCTCTTGTTATTCTGTCACCACTGGGATCTGTTTGGTATGCCTTTGTCTTGCAAATTTGTCCTTCAAGGCAAAATGCTCTCTCTAGTCCCATTGACCTCAATTGTGCAACTTACTGTTTCAGGCAATTTAGTTTTGATGCACATAAACAACACTCAAAACGGTTTGGGTTGGTTTTTTTTGGTTGGTTGGTTTGGTTTGCCTTTTTTTTTTGGGGGTGTGTGTGTTTGTTTTTTGTGAATAAGTTGTGTGTAATTATAGAAGGTCCTCAATACTACTTAGGCTAGAAGGATGTTTCTTTTCATCAAGACTTACACTTCTTATGATCATTGAAATTCATGGTTAGGATAATATATATGGTTGTAGATGCATTTGCTTCATCTTTCTGGTGTCCTCTTCTTTCAGTCTTTTCTCTTCAGTGTTTGCTTTGCCATGTGTAAATTGCAAGCTGCTTTTGTCTTCCTGGGCTGGTTTCTACTCCAGAAACACTAACACAGTGCTTCTGAGCTGCCTTATGTATGCAGTGCTGGGAGCACCATACAAGTTTGCTTAGTCTCTGTGCTTCTCTTATTTTGATCATACTAGAAAATGACTCAATGTGCTAGCAGGAATGAACACAAAAACAAAACCAAGTACCTGTATAAGACTTTAATCACTTGTGTCCTTTCTTGTGCATGGTAGTTTCCAGGGCATCAGCGTTTTATTTCTTGATCTGCTGGGAGATCCTGACTTTCTTATGTTGCTCTCAAGGTGGGTGTAGAAGTGTAAGCAACAAAGTCTTTTCATTCTGACAGTGGTGCAATGCACAGGAGGTTACTTAAAAACCAAAAGAGGTCGTGGACATTTGCTCATCTTCTGTGCAGAAAACACAGAAAAGTATTGTGATGTGACCCCCAAATTGCTGTTGTAGAGCGTGCTTTTTGTCGTATTTGTAACCTCACTGGTAGACCTTGGGTATTCATCTTCACATGGCTTCTCACTTGCCTTATGCTCAGAGGAGGGTTTCCCATAGTGGACACCCTTCAATCAGAGTCCACTTTGTGATGCAGCCCTTTTCTTTAACTCCTGTCTTGGCTACTTGGTCTTGCTAGTGCCAGATTTTCATACCTTTAATTTTCTGGGTCAATTACTAGGGTATAGGGAATGTGTAAGACCTCAAGTGGATACCTAATGATTTGCTATATAACAAGTATAATGGTAAATGTTGTGTCTTCTTTTAAGAGCTTGTAGAATAAGCTGAATGTCCAGAGGGAGCTCTTAGTGATTTGCTTTGCAAAGGTCACACAGCAATGCCAAGTAATTTTGAAAGCAGTTCTGATTTTTGCCTGTCGTTTGGCTTTTTGAACTCTGTGATGGAATGTGAGATTTTTAAAGTAAAAAGAGTAAAAACATGCAGCATCCAAGGCATCTCATCTTTTGAATTGTGTTTTTTCATCTTTCCTTATATGTTTAGATGTTTGGACCTTGCCTCCTTACTATAATGTCTCTATTTGGCTGTTATATGCAGTAGAAGTAGCACATTTTCATATAAATTACTCCAATTTAATTTAAAAATTCAAAACTTTATGTATTTTTGCATGACTCAGGAACTCAAGTCTCTTTGACTTTGAATCCGTCCCTAGTCTGTAATTATTTGTTAATCTAGTTCAATGGTGTCCAGACTTCTTGCTTGAAGGAACCTCTTATCATAGGACTGAAGACTTGAAGCCATGGTGACTGAGAGGAGTTCCTGGAGGCTGGAGATCTTCAAGGAGGGCAAAAAGGAAGATCCATGGGACTACAAGACAGTCAGCTTCACCGTAGTCTCTTGGAAGGTGATGAAGAAAATCCTCCTGGAAAGCATTTCCACATAGTTGAGCTCAAGAAGGTGATTGGGAGTGATCAGCATGGATTTACAAAGGGGAATACTTGGCCAGCCTTTCAGCCTTTCAAAATGAGGTGGTTGGCTTTGTGGACAAGGGGAAAGCAGTGGAAGTTGTTTACTTTGACTTCAGTGAAGTCTTTGATATTATCTCCCATAACTTCAGCATTGTAGACAGCAGACGAAGTATGGGTTAAATAAGTGGACAGCGGTGTGCCCTGAAAACTGACTGAATGATCAGGCCCAGAACACAAGTAAAAGATGATGTCAAACCTCCACCAAGGACATTTAGTTCTAAGAACTGCTGGCCCAGGTAGTAGGATTTTTTTTATTTTTTTTTTTTAAGGGAAGACTGCAAAGTCTTCTACTTTCTTACATTTTCCTCTCCACTTCTTGTCTGGAAGTAAAATCACGGGTTAAAAGAACTATATATGTAAGGTCGCTGTTTTGAGTTGCTATACAGATATCAGTCTTACTTTTCTTTCTCTGGAAGAAATTTATTGTTGGATCAGTATCTTAGCTGATGATTTACTAAGAACCATAATAAAAATCTGAATTCAGGATTTCTAAGAGTTTTCTGAAAAATAAAAAGATGAAAATGCTTTCTGGCTTTTTGCGCTTGTGATGTGCTTTTTTTCTGCATATGTTATTACAGTATGTATGTGACATGTATTTTCTGCTTCAGTTATTCTGTTTTCCTAGGAGAGAAAAGTTGTTTTATTTTTAATCAGTTCCCACCTGATTTAAATTTAAAGTAATCATTCTGGTTTGGCAAAGGTTTAAATTGTAGCAGAAAAAAATTGTGCAACTAGAATAAACTTTAAACTTCTTGCGCTAATGAGCAGAATGTGATAAAACTTGTTAACTAAAGCTGAAGCCTTTTTCTCTTCTCTTGAGGTACTTGGAATATATCCATAATTCAGCAGTTTTCTGCTTCTCTTTTCTCCTTGTGCTAAGCAGTAATAATATTTACAAAATACTTAGTTTTGCTACCCTGGGAAATATAACATAACTTTGGATCTTCTTTAGGCTGTATTTATTGTAGAGACAGAAGGAAAGAGGGGAAAGTGATTGTTAAGCTTTCATGTGTTCAGGAAACTGTGAAAAGGGCTAGTATTTGCTCTACAGTGCACTACTTTGTTACCCTTTTTCTTCCTGAGTTTCCCTTTGTCTAGACTGTTTATACAGGCAGCTTTTTATTTTACTTTAAATCCTCACCCCCTGGAATATATTTGGGGAATACCTATGCAGTAGTGAAGCTGCATGATGTATGAAACTGGAACACCCCCAAGCAAAGATAATCATTGTAAGGGTTTGTTCCCACTCCACTTCCTTTTATAAAAAAGCGTGAGTTGGTGATTCTTGCATTAAAACCATAGAAATAAGTGTCTCTCCTTTACTATGTGTATATCTGATATAATTTCACTGGAGTGGATTATTTAAACTAAGTGACTTCAGAGTTCAGACTCTTCTAAATATATCAAGTGGGACCATGTGCCTGATCTGCTTTAGTACTGTGTATCTTTTATTAAGGGTTGATTCTGCCATGTCCATTTATATTTCCTGATGTTCTTTTTAGATTCAAGGTTATTTTTAAGTCACCCAGGTCAGGAAGGATATGAGTGTGGTGGGGTGTGGTGGGAAATGTGGACAGTTAATTGAAAACATATTTGAAAGAGCGTTTTTGGAGCTTCCAAAGAAGTGTATTTCAAATGTAATTGACTTGTTTGATTAAAACTTATCAAAATCAATCTGCCCCCTTACTCCTTAAAAAAACCCTGAATGTAGCTACTGCAGATTATTTAATTATCACTGAGTAATATGTATATCACTAACAATATAATTCTGCATGTATTGTATATATAACCTGCAGCTTTTATTATAAGTTACTCATGTCATAAGAATGTCAGTGTATGTTAATTTTTAGTTGTTATTTGGGATATGGGAATATGTAAAATCAGCTTAAAACACCAGGAGCTTTCCATGAACCATTGGAGAAAAACACAAGCCTATCAAGGTAAAAATATGGAAAGTTTTATCTAATTGTGGGCACCATCTCTTGTTTTTAACTTTGGATTACAATGTGGCACAACAGAGTATGACATAATATTGTTTCTTGGATGTTTTTTAAAACTTAAGGACTTAAAAGGGAGTAATTAGTGTGGTGAGATGCTTAAAACCCATTTTGTCACTGAGGGGGGTCATCTGTTGTCAGTGTTTATGTTGAACAAAAACTGTCTCATAGAACAAGTTTCTATGGTTATAGCTGTCAGTAAACTAAAACCGCTTTCTACCAGAAAATCAAGACTAAAAAGTCTCAATTCCTTTTCTTTTTCCTTGTCTGCTCTTTTCCTCCTCAGGTAGCCATACTGGAAGTCTTTTATCTCTCACTGCCTTAATGAATTCCTCTTTGATGGGCAAGAATAACTGCAAGTTTTTATTATGCAGATAGCTGTTTCTAAAGCTCCAAGAAAATGAGAAAATGTGTGTTATTGTAAACTGTTCTGTGATGAATGGGTTCATGTGTGGGTCAGAGGCTGGCTGCCCTTGTGCTTCTTTGATGTTATCATTCTGTTCATCACTGTTTCCTGGGTGGGGTGGGTGTGGGGACAATATTGTTTGTATATATGTCGTCAGAAATACCTAAGAACCCTTAGCAAACAACCTCTTCCTATTAAATAATAATAGCAGATTTGTTTATCAGATATGTTTATTGATGAATTTAAACCTGTAGCAGCCATTTGGGTACGCAGAAAACCTTATTCAGTTGCAGTGCCTTCTGTTAAATACTCAGAGAAGCGAAATAAGAAGATACTGCTTGTACGTGGAAGCGCAAAAACTGTATAACTAGCGTCTTACAGCTAGGCATGCTTAGCTTACCATACATAGACACGGGAAGGCACAGTATGGTACAACAGACATTCCAGATTGGATTAAATGGAAGTGTTGGTACCTGTTAGCATAATAAACACAGAGTAGACTGAAAAAGTCCTTGTGATCGGTAGAATAAAATATTAAACATGAACTTAGAAGCATGGGGGATGCACTTTTTCTTTGTTGTTGATATTGTTACTGAAAACTGCTCTGAGGACCTCCTTAAATTCAGCAGTTGAAATATGTGTTTTAAAAACTGCTGATGAAATAGTTGTTCTTCTTTGCTGGTTGAACAATAACTTGATTTTTGGAAACACTTTCCAATTCTTGCTTGAAGTTGTTTCTGGAGCTGGGGTCTGGTCTTTTTAAGGGTTTTAAAAATATCTTATTTTACGTGTTATGAAATATTACATGAAATTTATTATATTTAGTGCTATTAAATACTAAATATATAAATATTCAGAGCATGACAGTAATCCCCAAAATTTTGTAAAATTGCTATGTTATTTTTCTAAGTAAACTCTCTTAACGTTCTCTCATCATCTAGAAAGACTTCTTGCAATCTTGAAATGTACTTCATTGAATGTCTTTTATGAACTTTTGTCTCTGTGACTCCTATCATCAGGATCTTCCAGATGTGGTAGTAATAATTCTTACTTACTGTGCTTAGTACCCATCACACTTAAAGTTGTGCAGTGTTTTTTAAATTAACATGTAACTTTTCTGTCTCTACACAGTTCATGCTTTAACAATAATGCTTGCGCATCTCCTTTATGGTTAGCTGCATTGCTTGCAAGCCAGCTAGGTTTTCCAGGATCAGTTGACAGCCAGCAAGAATAGTATGACTGCTTTAAGTATATACTATCATCCAATATATTTTAAAGAAAGAATGTCATGAAAACTTGCATTAGAATTGGTTTTTTAGTCACACACCTAGATTAAGATCTGGAAACTGGTGTCTGGTTCCTTGCCTGAGATGTTCTGGTGATTGCAGAACATTAGATAACTGACACTTGTGGCACTCTTACCTTGCTAAACATTTCAAAATTAATAATAATTCTTTGAGGTACCCTCCTGATTTTGGTATTTTAGTGGTGTGTCCTTGTCTTCATATGGGGACACACAGCTGCTTCCCTTAGCTCAGTTTTCTGAGCCTCACTGTTTTCTTGAGGTGATGCTGATATCTGGGCCATTAAAATACTTAAGTACAATTTATTTGAGAGCCCTTAAATGACCAGGGTTGCATAAAGCTAGAGACCTTTCATTTTGGATTTTTTTTTTTTTTTTTTTTTTTGTACTATATGAAAGGGATTGCCATGTTTCTGTGGTGGTGTCATGTAGTGCAATTTGTTAGTATCAGATGACGTTTACATCTTGACATCCTAGCCTGAAAGATGAGTGAGGTCAAAAATACAAACAAGGCAACTCGGCTGTGTTTACACTGATCAAACCAGAACACTGCGTGCTTGGTTTAGTTCTGTGGATAAGAACATTTATCTTCAGGGTGCATAGAGTGCCTTTAAAAAAATGTTCAGGAACTGAGAGCGTGAGTCAGCTTCTGAAGAGACAGCACACACTTCTAGCAACCTTTTGCTCTAAATCAGAGTTAATTACATGACATTCGTAATTGTTACATAATTAACTTTAGGGAATGCTAGTTTCATTCCTCTTAACAGTAACAAGAATTGAGTATCGATTATGTCAATCAATCCCAGATTGTACAGAGAAGTGTTCAAGGCCAGGCTGGACAGGGCTTGGAGCAACCTGGTCTAGTGGAAGGTGTCCCAGCCCATGGCAGGGGTTGGAATTGGATAAGCCTTTATGTCCTTTCTAGCGCAAACTGGCTTGTGATTCTGTGATTCAATGTAAGCTTGACCACTATATCAGAAGTTCATTGAGCCCAATGTCCTCTCTCTCTTAGACAGCTGATCGCTGATTGTGTGCATTGTAACAGGGCATGATGCTTTCCGCAAATGCTATGTTGGATTCTAGAAACTTGCAGTTCTGATACCCTGAGCTGAAGTTCATTCCTTTGTAGTTAATAGTCATTTTTCCTCTCGGACACTGCCAAATGCCTTTTTGAATCCCTACATACTTACTTCTAAAGTCTCCAGTGGCTGTTGCAGGTAGTTTGAGGGCTCACTACATGTTACCATGCAGAAATACCTTTTGATTTTTAATCTAAACCTTAATGTTGTACTCTTCAAGGCTCGTGAATCTCCTGCAGCTTCACACTGCCGTATCCAAGCATCATCAAGGCACACAGCCTCATGTGTGCATGAACAAAACCCGGGTGTTCGGTACACACAGACCAACACGAACAGCACTGATGCAGAGCAAACAGAACCAATGGCCTCGTCCTGTTTACCACTCTGGCTGATCAAGATGGAGGGCTGTTAGTGAGAATTACACAGCTTTACAATGTGGAATCCTCCAGTAAATGGCCTAGACACTGTTCATCCAGTGGCTGTCTCCTGGATCCTCTATCCTCTTCATGTACAGGAGCACAGGCATGTCCAGTGGGATCTCTTCACAGACCCGATACTTCATGCCCCACCAGGAGCCGGCCTGGACCTTCTAGTTGCTTTAGTATCTTAGCTTGTCCAGTTGTCTCAGTCACAGAGACTCACCTATGCAGCCCAGACTTAGTTCTGTCCTGATAGCTGGCTGCCAGGTGACTTGTCCTGCTCACTGGCTGGTGTAGCTTGATTTTCACTAGCAGTCACATTCAATACAGTTACTGGCACCACAGATACATGGGCCCCTGTGACCTGTGGTTCATCAGCCAGTTGATGGTGCTTAGTACTCCATAACAGACACATGCTCACAAATACAGAGTCACCTCATCCAGGAAAATAGTTAGAAATGGAGTTTAAGATGAAAACAGGAAAGACTGTGGTGAATGAGCATAGGACATGGATAGGCAGATGTACGGGGAAGACTGGCCTCTTTTATCAACTTATTCGTATGTTTTCCCACTTTTGCTTATCCCTTTCCCCTGCCTTGGGTTCCTGCTGTAGTCATCCCATAAGAAGTCTTGTACAATCCCAAAATGCTCTCCCCTGCTTCCCATAACAGATGTCCTACACCTGAAAGGTGATGTGGAGGGCCTTTCCGCTGACTCATCTGGATGTGTTTCTCATAATAGGATCTCTCATCTTTTCCCTCTTCATTGTCTTTCTTATTTCCAACCTAAATCTACATGCTCTCAGTTGAAAATCATTGCCCCTTGTCCTGTCCCTACAAAAGGCCTTTGTCAAAAGTTCCTCTCCAGATTTCTTGTTATCCCCTTTAGGCACTGGCAGCTGCTCTAAGGTCTCCCCTTAAGGAGCCTTCTCTTCTCCAGGCTGAACAAGCCCAGCTCTCTCAGCCTGTCTCCAGAGCAGAGCTACTCCAGCCGTTGCAGCATTTCCATGGCCTCCTCTGGACTAGCTCCAGCAGCTCCACATCCCTCTTGTGTTGTTGCCCCAGAGCTGGATGCAGGACTGCAGGAGGATCTCCCCAGAGTTGCTGTAGAGGGGGAGAATCCCCTCCCTCGACCTGCTGCTCACGCTCTGGGAATGCAGCCCTGTACAAGGATGGGTTCTGGGCTTAAGCGCACACTGCAGGTCATGAGGAGCTTCTCTTCAACCAAAACCCCCAAGTCCTCTCCTCAGGGCTGTTCTCCATCCCCTCATCTCCCAGTCTTTATTGATACTTAAGACTGCCCTGACCCATGTCCAGTCTCCAGTACCTTTCACTTGGCGTTGTTGAGCTTCATGAAACTTATATGGGCCCATTCTTCCAGCCTGTCAGGGTCCCTCTGGATTCCATCCCTTCCCTCCAGCAAATCAACTGCACCACTCCCTTACTGGCATCAAGCCAGGATGCACCTAGCATTAAAAATGTTTTTCATCATTTATATACATCATGGCATAGGGCCATTTTTTGTTCTGCTTCCATGATGTTCCCAGAATATCATTCTAATCAGTATCAAGTCACATACCTGAGGTTTTCCATTACAGCCCAAAAGCCTGATCAGTGCGTAGTCTGCTCAGGGCTTATTATTGTCCATTTGCACATCATCTTTCACCATACACTTATTTTTCTATTTATTTACATTGAATTTCAACTACAGTTTTAACACTTGATTGGCTGATACTGTAAAACTTTCCTGTACATATTCAGAGACATTCTTGTTCTATGTTACCGTGAATAATTTACTCTATCAAGAAAGCTTTGTTTGTTTTGGACATAATATGCTATGTTTGGTTTTTGTTTTTTTGTTTGGTTGGTTGTTTTTTGTAAGAGAAGAGGTGACCTAGATGTTAAGAAAATATGCTGTAGTGTAATTAAAACGTGGTTATTTTTTTTACTTTAGATATGCCTGTCACTAACATAACATCTAAATTTCTGTCACGCTTATGACTTAAGTTCAGTGTATCAAGTGCTCTTAAGGTAATTCCAGTTCAGGTAATAGTCTAAGTCATCGCATTACTAGATTTTGTGTGACTAACTGTGTAGGCATTCATTAAGTGCTGATATACCCTTATTTACTTTTATTATAGATATTCTGAGCATTTTATATTTTTTAAGTACATAACAAAATTTTGAAGAAGTCCACTGTGAAAATTTCTTGAAGCACAAAATAAAAATCTTGCTGCTAAATGGAAAAGCTGATGGCATGTAGTTTTCTATAATTTTTTAAAAAAGAAAGATAAAAAGTATCTTATGCACACACAGAAAAATATATTTACCTTAAAAAATTATGCCTCCTTTTGTTAAAAACTTTTTTTATGTTTAAGTGATGGAATGAAAAAAAATGGTTTGTAAAACTGACATATGTCAATTTTATGCAATGTATCTGAATTACGTAATTGATTGGAAAAATCTTTTTTCAGAACTGCAGTTCTGAAAACAGTCCTTTTTGTGCAAACAAGCACTGAAGTGATGGTGATCCTGTGTCAAAAATAGTTCATTAGCTTCAGTGCTAAGTCTTTACAGCAATCATTACTAGTCTGACAAATGATATAACATAATTTTAGTAACATGAGCCCAAAGCCTGAGGTCATCATTCATGTGTACCTAAATTCATGAGCAGAAAGCACTTTTTTTAGGGGAGTAATGAGGAATCTGGGAAATTTGGACCAATACTAGTTGAAAGTTAAGTAGCATCCTCTGGACTAGGTTATTTTTGTTGTTGTTTCAGTTACCTGCTATAGGAATTTTATGCTCTGCTAACCTGAAATGAGCTCTTTTTCACTGTGTCTTTGGGGTCAAGGCTCTGTCAGCAAAAGGGGAGATTTTGCCACACCAGTGTTACGAACTGTGCCTATTTCCCACAGACAGTTATTTTTTTTCCAGACTCTGCTGTTCTGCACTTGGGAGTGGAGCAGTGTGCCCTTCTGCAATGCCACGAGAGTCTGCAGAAGTATTTTTAACTGTTTGTGTGTTTACTCTGTCTTAATTATGCGCAGTACCTCTTCACAGCTGGTGTGTTTGGTATTCCTCCCATGCTTTAGCATGTGTGGGTTGTAATGGGGTAGGAGAGACGAAGCATGACGCCAGCAGCTTCTTGCTCCACAAGCTGCCCATAGGTATAAGTACTCCTTATTCTGTTGTGTGACTAGCAAGGACCTGTTGTTGGTCTGGGAAATGTTGAGCACTGTGTCCCCTAAGTGACAGAAGGAGATGAAATTGCAGAAGTTGCTGAGACCACCACCTTTGACTGACTTATGACTTCCCATCTATGATGAGCCTCATTGTGCATCCCAGTGGGTATGAAATTTCTGAAGCACACAGTCTTCAAATATTCTAGTTTATGTATCTCCTATTAGCCAGTACTGGAGAGGAATTACTGACCTAAGTGAATGCTTGCTTTGTGCCAGTATGGCCATTTAATTTCTAAATTGACTGGCAATTTGTTGACTCTTAAATAATTCCCCTATTATATTTAAAAAAAAATCAGCATTTTTTGTGTCTATGAAAATCATAAATTGATACTGTTTTTTTTTCCTTATTTCTTTGTTTTATGAGTGAGACTACTATGTAGCAGATACTGTTTATTTTCTCTACTATCCAAGGATGGGGAAAAAATTATTTCCTGTCATTTCCCATCTCTGGCAGTGTTCAAGGCCAGGCTGAACAGGGCTTGGAGCCACCTGGTCCAGTGAAAGGTGTCCCTGCCCGTTGCAGGGGATTGGAACTGGATGAACTTTAAGGTCCCTTTCAGCTCAAACCAGGCTGTGATTCTGTGGTTCTATGATTCTAGCAAGTGTAAGACACAATTTTTTTTTCCTTAAGGTATGTGTCATAATTACAAAATGTGTTTATTGATCTGTGTGCCAGTTTTATGTTTTCTGCTTTCTTTTGTTCCAGAGCAAATAAACAAAATCTTTAGTATTTTTGAATAATGGGTTTTCTCTTCTGTAAACTGAATAAATAATGAATGTCAAGTTGTGGCAGTTTCTTTTTAGCTTTGCACTTGAGCATGTGATGTGAACCACTAGCTCTGGGCCTGCTCTTCAGATCTGTTTGCAGATCATTTTAGAACCTTTGAGGTGAGAGCAACATTGAGTGGAGGTCACACATAGAAGGGTTGAGCAGAAAGATCAATTATTTTGTGTGCGAGGACCTTTGGCATGTGCTAGATTTTCAGTGTCTAGAAACTCATTTGGGAGTCAATGACAGAAGTAAGAAGCCTAATAATAAATAATTGGTTATGCTAATTGGAACTGCATAATTTTAACCTCAGTGTAAATGATATCAGGGTCAGATCTAAAGACCCCATTTCCTCTGCATTTAGTTGAAGTTTTGCCATGTATTTCAGTAATGATAAAATTTCAGCTGGGCAGTCATAATTTAGCCAGCTACATAAGAGAGAACAGATTGTTATTCTTAATTATTCTAGTAGAGCCAATATTACTGTATGATAACTGGTTTACAGATGCAGTTTGAAAATCTTCAACTCTCTGTCTAGCTATGTAAATAGCTGTGTTTGGATTATGGATCTTCTTAGAAGGAAACAGTGTTTTCTTATATGCAAGCCCCAAATTATAGAGGGACATATGTCACCTCGTTATACTGCAGACTTGCCTTCATCTTGTTTCATTAGAACTCTGTTCTGTAACTACTTTAGCTTAATGACATTGTGATGACTTTGCTGTGTACTACAGAAGAGGAAAAAATAACTCTTCGGTGTTTGACATCTAAATGACAATCATTTATCTGGAGCAGTGGTATAGGTTGGTAACTATATTGTGGAATGATCTGATACAAATATTTACAAGAGGTTAAGTCTCAGTAGTAACTTGAAATACCTAAAATAAAACCATTGGAAATGTAGAGAGCTGTGACACTGTTTTTAATATTTTGTTCAACAAATCAAGCTGCTGTTTTAATAGAAAAACATCACCTTTTTAATGATTGAGAAGTAAACGTGGTTAGTTGTGCTGCAAGAGAAGATTACCTACATACCACTTAAGAGAAGAATAATCTCTGTGCAGCACTGGTGGTGCAAGTAAAGCGTTTACATACTGTGTTTTGCAATAGCACATGCATTCTTTTTAGAATTATTAGAAGGAAAATAAGCTGGATCTCAACCACTGTGTAGCCACTGGCAGGAGCCACTAATGGCAGCCACTTAGGGTCATGTTCTGGTAATTTTCTTGCTGGTTTTCAGGAACAGATTGTTTTTTTTCCCTTTATGTGAATCATTTAGGAGCTAGCAAGTGGCCATTGTCACAGATGGAGTAATAGATGGGTGGCTAAATTGAGCCAGGATGGCAAAACCTATAACCACAACATGTGGCTGCCTGCCATGCTGTCATGGGTTCAGTAGCAGCAGTCATTTTTTCTCCTTCCTGGTAACTGGTGCAGCGCTGTGTTTCTGATTTTGGGCCTGGGAGCAGTGCTGATAACAGCAGTGTTTTCAGGTACTGCTTGGTAGTGTTTTGGTCTGACCAAGGACTTTCTGAGTCTCATGCTCTGCCAGGGAGGAGGGGGAGCTGGGAGGAAGCAGAGACAGGACAGCTGACCCAAACGGACCAAAGCGGTTATTCCATACGACAGCACGTCATGTCCAAGATGTGAAACCGGAGAGCAGAGACCCGGAAGGGTGTGGTGGTGGACTGGGGGGTGCCCGGTGTGGTCAGGCTTTGGGTACTGGGGGGTTCGCTGCTGGCGGGTCCACTGGCTGGGTTGGGCTTGGTGAGCAGCTGTATTCTCTTTCCTTGTGTTTCTCTGGTCATTATTATTACTGGTGGTAGCAGTAGTGATTTGTGTTATACCTTAGTTACTAAACTGTTCTTATCTCAACCTGTGTGAGTTGCATTCTTTTGATTCTCCTCCCCATTCCCCTGGGACTGGGGGAAGAAAGAGGGTGAGTGAGTGAGTGAACAAACTGGGTGAGTTATTAGCCTGGGTGAGGCTTAAACCACGATACATGCCCAAGTGCTGTGTTCTATTTATACAGAGATTATTTTATTACACTGTTACATACTGTGGTTTTAGTCAGCAGTTTCTGAGAGAAAACCGTACCTTGTCTTTATAGAGCCAACAATGTTTTCTTGTAAGGAAAAGGAGTGGGAGCAGAATAAAAATGATCCCTTGAGTCTTATCGATCAAGTTTAAACTAGGTTGAGTGCTTATTGATTGCATTTTGAATACCTTTGAGGTGGAAGATGTGAAGCAAGCTTTCACATGTCACAATTTACAGTGGAGCTATTCGCTTACGGCATCTTGTTCTCAGGTTCACACAAGACTTGGGTTACTTTGTCGGTACTTCTCTGTGGATGAGCAGATAATCTGATTTACAAAATCAAACCAGACAAAAGCTATGTACTCAATCAAATGCAGGAAAATGCACTATCCCTCGTGCTCCATCCTCGGCTGAGCATTGTTGATTGCAGCATGCTTTCAGCTCTGTACAGCAAACTAGCCTTCTTAATCTGTATCTTGATGAGGATTGTTGTGTCTTTATGTAAGCAGTGAGGAATTAAGGCATGATTAAATGTCACATTCCCTCAAACATGTGTACAAGAGTAATTGCCAAAACCAGAGCTGATTCCTTTGCTTTGGGTAGTATTGCTTCAGTCAATTCTCTATGGTTGGATCCTGCAGAACTTCCTCACAAAACTCTTGATGGAAATTTGTCTGTATAAGATAATATTGATGGGAATGACACTTTGAAACTAGAATTTTGTTCAACAGTATTCTCCCTCTTCTCAGTTTTCTCCCTTACTGCGGCTGGCTACATCATTCATGTTTCTGCAGCAGGCAAGTAAATTCGCATGATTCTTAATGCCACATCTCTTTTACATGGGAATACAGAACTATAATGATACAAGACAATATATACAGGAATGCACTATAAACATCTCTATACATACAAATTCTTCCCCAGTTGTGTTCAAGATGTGAACGTAGAAACTTCAGCTTTTAGTTATCAAAAGCACTATAGCTACTTTTGCATTTTTTTATCTAGAGAAATGACAATATTAAATGCTTGACAGGGTTTGTTTGTGGGTTTCTTTCTTCTCTTTAAGAAACCTGAATGAGGTTATGTTTCTGACACCACATCAGGCAGTAGGATGGCCATCTCCATAAATACTGCAGCTGCTACAGGAGAAGTAATATCCCATTTTTATATAACTGATAGAACAAAGAAATTTTTTCTTTATAGAAGTTAAAGAGGAGGTGTCAGATGTGTAAGAATGAAAGCAAGCAGTATAGGAGTACAGAGAGGGCTTTTATATGATGGTCTTAAACTTTTTCTTAGAATTATTTTGTATGGAAAAAGTAGTTTTAGAAGACCTGAAAAGCCCTCATTCAGTTTACTATGTTCCCCCCCCCCCCCCCCCCCCATGTGATTGAATACATAGTTTTTGTCTGGTTTGATTTTGTGAGTGAGATTATCTGCTGACCACAGTGAACTATTTGGCTTTGAACTGAGTTGCATTAAACAATATAGTCAGTATATAGTGCTGTGGTTACCCAAACAAGTCACTTGTGGTGCTTATCCCTTTCCCCTGTATATATTGACTCTTCACTCCTCACAGTACATTCTCACACATTTTCACTTACTTTAATGAAAATAATACAAAAGGCTCAATATGGTAAGTATATAGGAAAAATCACAGCTTTAGAATTCCTTCTACTTCATTTGTAAGCATACCAAAATGTTCAGTTTAGCTACGTGATTAGGTGGAGATTTTCTGAACCTTATGTTATTTCTAATAAAAGGTAGAAAATCCAGTGTAACCGGATACTCACACCTTCTATTACAAATTCTTTCACTATCTTTTGAACTTTTGTCCTGCTTGTTCTTAGGAGTCATGTTATGATAACACCTGTAGTTCCTATTGAAATAAAGTCTGTACTGTACTAAGACTTTGTACTGCAAGAGAATGCTCTCTAAAACTATATATACATTGCTGCCAATTTCAGTGGAGTTTTGTCCTGGTGGTTTTCATCTCTTTCCCTCCCAGTTGCCACAGAGAGCTAAGAATTTATGTAATGTTTGCTTATCTTTGGTGAAACCTGTCTTTCACTTTAACCAAGTGTTAATTCACTTCTCAGCCTGAGGCTTCTAATCAGCAAGGCTCACTTCCGAAGAGAATACCTGAGATGGATTTTTATGGTGTGTGAAGGTGCTTGCTCCTTCTTGGGGAAGTCTTTAGGTGGAAGGCCTCAAAAGTTTGGGCCAGAGCTCAAGACTTGCACATACCTAGAATGTGGAGGGAAAAGAAAAAAGTAAAGAAAAAATCACATTCAAGTTTATAGTGTGGAATAATACAGGCAACATGCAAGGTCAGTTCATCAGACATAGATTTACAAGCGAGGAGGTTATTTACTGTGAGGGTGGTGAGGCACTGGCACAGATTGCCCAGCAACACTGTGGCTGCCCCATCCCTGGCAGTGTTCAAAACCAGGTTGGACAGGGCTGAACAACCTGGTCTAGAGGAATATGTTCTCGCCTGTTGCAGGGGTTTGGAACTGGATGAGCTTTAAGGTCCCTTCCAACCCAAACCAGTCTGTGAATCTGCAATTCATTGCTTCCACTGCATCTGAGAGCCATGTGTCCTGAAAGACATATAACCACAGACCCACTCTGGAGGCACAACTTGGATAGATAGTACGAGCTGCATTGCACTTCCCTTGAGGCATGTATAGGTTGATGTGAGACAGCGTCCTGTGTTCAGCAGTAGCAGTCATTTTTCTACATGTTAGTAGCTTGTGCAGTGCTGTGTTTTTGACTTTCAGCCTGGGAACAATGTTAATAATGCCGATGTTTTTAGTTGTTGCTAAGTAATGTTTAGTCAGACCAAGGACTTTTTCAGTCTCATGCTCTGACAGTAAGGAGGGACATGGGAAGCTGGAAGGAAGCAGAGACAGGACACCTGACCCAAACTGATCAAAGGGGTATTACATACCACAGCACCTCATGCCCAGTATATAAACTGGGGGCAGCTACCCAGAAGGGCTAGATCGCTGCTTGGGTTGGGGTGGGTATCGGTCAGCAGGTGGTGAGCGGTTGTATTCTCTCACCTTGTTATTTCCCTTACCATTATTATTATTATTATTATTGGTGGTAGCAGCAGTGGTCTGTGTTATACCTCAGTTACTGGACTGCTCTTATCTCAACCTGTGGGATTTGCATCCCTATCCCTCTGGGAGCAAAAAGGCAGGGGCAGTGAGCAAGTGGCTGTGTGGTTCTGAGTTAACTCGCTGGGCTTAAACCACAATGAACAGGCTTCAAACCAAGTGGGGTTTGGTTGATACATCACAGTCAGTTGAGTCAACACAAAGTGATGAAAGCTTTTGTTTTAATTTCATTTCACATTTCTAAGTAAGTCTT
Organism: Myiopsitta monachus; assembly: GCA_017639245.1. Taxonomy (NCBI): domain Eukaryota; kingdom Metazoa; phylum Chordata; class Aves; order Psittaciformes; family Psittacidae; genus Myiopsitta; species Myiopsitta monachus. The sequence goes on from CM029941.1 coordinate 73,529,505, forward strand.
AATATGATAAAATGTTAGAATTTCCTGTAGGGTGGAAAGTTGTTTTTTTTCCATGTTACTACCCCCTACACCTCCCTTGCCCAACTCTGCTGTAAATCAAAACAGAAGATATGAACAGTATTTTTCATCTTACTAGAAATATTCTTTAAAAAGAAAATTGACTTAAGGAATATTTTGTCAGCTGTCGCAGAAAAAGATGTGTTCTGAGTAAGAAAGTGAGCGAGGCTTTTAACTGACCTGAAAGTTGTAGCTGATTTCCTACTGTAATTTGTAATTATGCATTGTATGCCAGTTACTGAAGAAAATTCTATCTTTTATAGTTTCCTTAGTACAAGGAATGTCTATTCATTTTGTTATCAGTGGCAAAACTGGATAGCTTTTCCATCCTTGCACACTGTTGTATGTTTCTGCGCCTTTGAAAAGAGTAATATGCATGTGGGCTACAAAGCTACAAATATGGGAGAATTGTGAGAAGAGAAATTGAATTTCTGGCATAGTCTTCCCACAGTACATTCCAGTGAGTTAAGACAAAAACCCTGTTTGTATTTAGATGCAGCTATTGGTGATAAACTGCTTCTCAGATGTTTTGGTTGAAACTTACGGCTAAAAGGTGTGGCGGTACTTATCTGTGTTTATCTTTAGTTAAAATTTTGGTAAAATTTAAAAGAAAATGAGGCAATTTATATTCCTTTTGAGGGGAAAGAGAATTTCAGTTTAAAATAAGACATATGCAAATGAGAAAAAAAGAAATGTAAACCAGATTTCATTTCAGCACTTTCTATGTGGGTATTTGATTATTTGGGCTTTACAGTTACATTACATAGAAAATGTGAATCATTAATATAATTTTGAGAAACGCCAGTAGAATAGCAGAGACCTCAACTTCTGAAATTTGGTACTGGCAACACTGATGGAAAGTGCAATGACATCCTTTGGGATTATTCTGTTTGTATTCAAGCTGAAGCTGGTTTGTTGCTCTGCTTTATTGCCATCCTAGATTTTTCAGCAATTTGTTATGAGAAGCGTTGTGAAACAAACATAGTGAGAAGCAGAACTTTACTTAAAAGCAAATTTTTTTTTGTTTTATGGCAAGTTCAAGACCTACAGAACTGCGCATTTCTGTCTAATGGGCAAGAAGTCAATAACCTTTGGTTATTAGCCTGCTGCAAAGTAAAGATCAGGATGTTGCTTTGCACTTTCTCAAGGCAAGGCTTCATAGGGTTTATTGTAGAACAACTGTACCATCATGGAAAGGTTTTCCTGTACAAAGATGATCTCCCTCAGAAGCTAAAAATCTCTGTTTATTCAGGTTAGCTTGTGAAAGGTATTGCTGCTGGGAATGCTGCTTGACATAGGAAGCAAAATTCGAGCCTGCATAAGAAGGATGAACATAAAATACTCTCTTTGTGGAAAATGAACAGAAAATCCCATTGTTCTGCATACAATTTACTCTTTTCAGGGGGAATGAAAGCTGTTCTTGTACTTTTCTGCCCCCTCTTCCTCAGCCGTTTTGTGACTCTGTCTTCTCCAAAATGACGATGTCAGCTTAAAATTGCGCTCGCTTCTCACTGTCACCTGCTCCTTGTGTGTGCTTTGAAATTCTCAAATCGTACATCTGTGGAGAGCAGGATCAGGCTTTAATGGTCATGCACCCAGAGTGGGTGCAGGACAGCCTGATAGCAAAGTGTCTGGATTGGAGTGAGATGGCTGTGATCACTGAGCCTAAGCAACACTTATGACTCTTTCTGAAAGAGTTCTGCTTTGCCCTTTGCAGCTTAAACCACAAGAACTGGTAGTCGCTGACTTGCTTCGCAAAATATTTCAGAAAATGGTATTAACTTAAATGTGTGTAATACAAAATGTCCTAACAAACTGCATTGTTTAGAGAGTGAATCTGTGCTGCATGCACCTTACAGAATCAGAGAATCACAGGATCATTAGTGTTGGAAGGGGTGCTTGGAGGTCATCCAGTCCAACCCTCGTGCAGGGCCACCTAGAGCAGGTCACACAGGAACTTCTCCAGGTGGGTTTTGAATGACTCCGAAGAGGGAGACTCCACAACCCCTCTGGCCTCTGCCACCCTCAATGTAAAGAAGTTCCAACTCATGTGGAGGTGAAACTTGTGGTTCAGTTTATGGCCATTGCTCCTCATCCTGTCGCTGGGCACCACTGAAAAGAGTCTGGCTCCATCCTCCTGACACATACCTTTGAGATGTTTATATGCATTAATGAGATCCCCTCTCAGCCTTCTCTTCTCCAGACTAAACAAGTCCAACTCCCACAGTCTCTCCTCGTAAGAGGGAGGCTCCAGACCCCTGATCATGCTTGTAGTCTTCCACTGGACCTTCTCCAGTAGCTCCTTGTCTTTCTCTACCCTGAGTAACAAAACAGTATTATCTCAGAAGAGCTAGTGGTGACACTGCTAAGATGATCATGAGATCCAGGAGTTGTGGAATATCTGGAAAAGTCTCAATTATCAGAAGGGGGCTTCCAAAGGTCAGTGTTAACCAATGCAGGAAGGGAAACTCATGCCTAGCATGAATAAAAAGGCTCTTCAACTTTTCTATCCGTTGGTAAACACACAGTGCAAAAAAAAAGCATCACAGCTATTTTCTTGGCATCCAGAACTGTCATCACTCCAGGGGAAAAAGAGTTGATATAAGGGTATTATCAGTAAATGGATTTCTGAAAGTAGTTCTGTAGCTTCTTTTGATGTATTTGTGTTAAGCTCATTTCACTTCTCACAGTCAGAGATTTGATTAAGGTGTTCTTGTTTTTGAATGGGTAGGATGTTAAAAATAGTCCAGCAAACTCCATGGCCATATGTAAATAGAAATGTGAGTTCCCCAACTGCCAGTACTGTCTAAAGAGTAAGAAATAAATTGTGCGTACTACATAAGTAATTTCAAATTGCTCTCTTTGTACAGACCTTGCTGTCTATAAATAATGGTGGAATGACACATGCAATTTAAACTAGAGTATTCAGAACCAGTTTTTAGGGGAACCAAAAGCCAGGCATTCTCTAAGAGGCGTTGAATGTGTCTATCCTGTTATCAGAGAATATGAGTAATGGTTGAATTACTTAAAAAGGAAACTTAAACATGTCTGTAGCTGTATGCATGACACTCATTTGGGTGACGAATCGGGTATTATGTCTGAGTGTTTAAAGTACTTCATGTTGCATAAACTGCAAAATCTTTGTTACTAAGAAGCTATTGAATGTATCACAGCTAACATGATTTGAGAAATATTAGTAAAAACCTGAAAAGAAAACATGTAAAATAGTTGTAGCTGGGTAAATTGTTGAAAACTGAATATATGTTTATGTAGGTCTGTGACAGTAAATACTACAAAATGTGGATGCCATCTCTAAAGGTTTTAAATCCTGAAAATTATTTTATGCAAGCTGTGAATACATTTCAACAGTCTCCAGCCAAATTTTGACAACCAATTTTAGGCTCACCACTTGTATAGTACAATTCAGTTCTCACCCTTCATAAAAAATGTTTGGGGATGTGACACTCTTGTCAGTGTGAGATTTTCATTTGTATATGCAAGGTGGGTTAGTTGATTGGGTTATTTTTGGTTTTCTAGTATAGCATGTCTAAACAGATTCAACAGTTAAGGAAATTTCGGGGAATCCGTGTATAAAACTAGGAGTTGACAATGGATAGATGAAAGTTGAAATTATGTTCCTCATGATAAGGGAAGGATTTTCTTACAGACTGGATTATATTAATTGTTGCTTGGTGTTGTGGTGTAAGCTGTAAATTTCACTTCTCCCTCTCTTCCCCCCCCCACTCTGTTGGGGGGGAAATGGGGAGAAGAACCGAAAGAATTTAACTCCCACGGGCTGAGATGAGAACAGTCCAGTAACTGAGATACAATACAAATCACTACTGCTACCACCAATAATAATAATGACAAGGCAAATGCAAGGGAAGAGGATACAACCGCTCACAGCCTGATCGAGCCGAGAGAGAGAGCGACTTCCGGGTTCCTGTCTCCACTATTTTACATCCTGGCCATGACATGCTGTGGCATGGAATAGCTCTTTGGTCAGTTTGGGTCAGGTACCCCGTCCCTGCTTCCTCCCGGCACCCCCCCTCCTTCCCGGCAGAGAATGAGACTCAGAAAGTCCTTGGCCAGACCAAAACATTACCAAGCAGCAACTGAAAACACTGGTGTTATCAGCTCTGCTCCAGCTACCAAGGAGAAAAATGACTGCTGCTGCTGAACCCAGGACATTTGGTCAAGATGAGGTGCATTGCATTTTTTTTTCTTTTTTTTTTTTCATTGATGAAAACTTGGAGAACTTAGAGGATAGCAGTTACAAGAATACATATAGAAATGTCACAGAAATTTGATCCAAACCTGTCTTAGTGGGTAGGAGGTGACAGGACACAATATACTTTATCTTTCTGTATCCAAGTCTATACTCCGGTGATTTTGAGACGGAGCAGTCCAAACAATTGCCTGGTGGCCTTGAATGTCCTAATAAGCTTAGTTATAGTCCCCATCAAATGAGAAAGCACTGCTTTTCTACTTGCAGTCTTTAGGAGCGAGGTTGGGAAATAAAGTTTACTGAAGAACTTGTTTCTGTGTGAGTCATGGTTAGAGAAGCATTGTTTTTAGCTCTGTAGAATTCATGGACGTCTTGAATGCCATTCCTTGGCTTCCTGAATGCGGTACAGATAGCTCTCTCTTTGTTAAAATATGCATAAATAGAAGGTGAAAGTTCAGGCAGAACATGATTCTGGTGTTGGAATAACCTTCTGTTGCTTAAAACTAGATTCTGTCACTTTTCATCCCAAATTTTCACTAGATTATGTCCAGGATCCAACCTCTAGGGCTAGTTAGCCACAGAGAAAGGTTGTCAGTGAGCATGGTGGCACAAAAAGACATTTTTCCTTGTCATGGAATCATTCAGGTTTGGTAGGCGGTTTTGGAAACATTGTATGTGGCTGTTTTCAGTGGTCATTTATTTTACATCAGAACCCTGTAATCTGTATTGCTGGTGGGTGACTGTAGAAGTCTTGTCCTCATCTCACAGGCTACTGCAGTTGCTTGAAATTTTGAGTGTGTTTTTTTGTTTTGTTGTGGGTTTTTTTGTTTTGTTTTGTTTTTGTTTTTTTCTCTGAAACTGTTTATAGGTAGAAATGACTATATATAACAGAGATGTAACAAGGTCTAGGATGTGCTGACTTTTTATTCTTGGTTCCCTATCGTATGTTGGCTCACTTCAGGGAGAGAAGCTCTGTTTATAGCAATCTTGAGTTGAACTCATTTACAGCAGATCTATATTTGGGTATCTTCACACATATCGTTGTGTATAAAATGGGCACCATAATTGTTACCTTAGAGGAGTTTGAAGATTAGTTACTGTCATAGAATTATAGAATAGTTAGGGTTGGAAAGGACCTTAAGATCATCTAGTTCCAACCCCCCTGCCATGGGCAGGGACACCTCACACTAAACCATGTCACACAAGGCTATGTCCAACACGGCCTTGAGCACCGTCAGGGATGGAGCATTCTCAGCTTCCTGGGAAACACATTCCAGTGCCTCACCACCCTTACAGGAAAGAATTTCTTCCTCATATCCAATCTAAACTTCCCCTGTTGAAGTTTGAACCTGTTACCCCTTGTCCTATCACCACAGTCCCTCATGAAGAGTCCCTCCCCAGCATCCCTGTAGGCCCCCTTCAGATACTGGAAGGCTGCTAGGAGGTCTCCACACAGCCTTCTCTTCTCCAGGCTGAACAGCCCCAACTTTCTCATCCTATCTTCATACGGGTCCCTGATCATCCTCGTGGCCTCGTGGCTCCAGTCCCCTGATCATCCTCGTGGCCCTCCTCTGGACTTGTTCCAACAGTTCCATGTCCTTTTTGTGTTGAGGACACCAGAACTGCACACAATACTCCAAGTGAAGTCTCACAAGAGCAGAGTAGAGGGGCAGGATCACCTCCCTTGACCTGCTGGTCACGCTACTTTTGATGCAACCCAGGATACAGTTGGCTTTCTGGGCTGCGAGTGCACACTGCCAGCTCATATTCATTTTCTCATCAACCAACACCCTCAAGTCCTCCTCCACAGAGCTGCCCTCAATCTCTTCTCTGCCCAACCTGTAGCTGTGCCTGGGATTGCTCCCACCCCGGTGTAGGACCTTGCACATGGCTTGGTTGAACTCCATGAGGTTGGCACTGGCCACCTCACAAGCGTGTCAAGGTCCCTCTGGATGGCATTTCTTCCCTCCAGTGTATCAACTGAACCACACAGCTTGGTGTCATTGGCAAACTTGCTGAGGGCGCACTCAGTCTCACTGTCTGTCTGTAAAGAGCTTTAAAAATGACAAACCCTTTGTCTATCTTCAGAATACAATAAGGAAGCAAGACAGTTAATAAACTTTCTCAAAGTTAATACTTTAAAATTACTTGCTGTGTAAAAATCATTTATTGGGCATGATTTGGGGTAGGTGTACCTTTTTTTACCTTTTTTTTTTTTTTTAATATGTGTGGTGTTTACTGAAAAACCCAGCTCTATTCTTGCAGTAGACACTGTATGCATGTAATCTTCAAAACTGGCCCATTACATAATATCAGTATTTACCCATTTACTCATTATTTAAACTGAAGCTGCACATTTTTAGTAGTGAGGATAATTTAACATCCAGAGTAATTAAACATGGGCTCAGGTCGTTTTTTCATTACTTTTGATGTTAGTTAATTAGGGAGCATCTCTGTCTCATCATGATCCTTTATGTTTGATGCATGAGCTGTCTAGTGAGATTTTTTCTTTATTACATAGGTCATCAGAATAGAAGGTTATAAATATCCCTTGTGGCCTTTAAAGTCCAATGCTTTATGTAAAATGTAGAGATTTCTTTTCAGGGCAAAACAGATACTAAGATAGTTCTTAGCTGAATTCATGTGGAGGAGCTCTGCATCATTTTTAGATTTCAGGCAAGAAAATTGGATATTAGATGCTCCGGCTGTTATATGTACAAGGACGTAAAGGCTGTCAGTACATGGAGAAAGGTTAAACTTGCTTAAGAACGGTGAAGGAATGAGGCAGAGTAGAAGAAGAACAAACCACAAAATGTCTTAGTTCCTGAAAAATACATAAACCTGCCAGTGATTACATTATTCCCTGTTGTCCCTTTCTATCTGTTTTCCACATCTGTCCTTTCTTTTTCACTTTGAACAGCACAGTTTTCTACTAATGCAGCTGTATTGTGCTCAGTTATGTGGTAGGGCTGTAATCTTGATTCTCTTTAGCTGTGCCATACTTGAGGAGGGACTAGAACTTGGGTTAACTTATCTGTTCTTTCCTACATCTTTAGCTCCAGTAGAAAGGCAGCTAATGGCACACAAGGGAAACAGAGGTAGAGACAAGAAGTGAGGAGCTGTGCCCCCATCCTCCATGTGGAATAGGTAGTCTGTAAGAATAATGGGATTTCTGTGCTCCTTTTTCATTGTTTGCACTGCAGACATGGCACTACAGGAGATCGTGGTCCCAACATGTACCTGATCATTTATTGAATATTCCATATAACAGGTTGAATGTGTTGAAAATGTCTCAAACTATGATTAAACTTACCTCTTTCAAAGGAAGTAATTTTTCCCTTTGCAAGCATGAGAAATATATTATAAAAAAAACCTGAAGACCTGAAGAGATCTAAAGCAACAAGTGGTAGCTAAAATTTACAGGTTTTGTTGATAAGTGGGATCTGCAGACCTGAGTGCCAAGTCTTTTTCCAGTCCTTGTAAAGGTGAGAGTCCTAGGAATGAGATTGAGTACATACAGTTGCGGGCAGAAGGATACCTACACCATTATGTATTGGGAGCAATTGTCTGTCTCTTGGTTCAGTGAGGTTTGATTTGGTTGTGGTTTATAGAAGATGCTTTTCACTTCATAGAAATTTGGTATAGAAAAAGTATCTTCCGGGCACAGCAACAGTCATCTAAGGAAGTTAGACGTGGACATATATCAGTGTCAAGACCAGAAGACCTTACAAGTGGGAGAGGAGGCTAAGGATATGCAGGAAGGCAGCAGTTCTGATAATGTTGTGCATGTTTAATAGTGATTATACTGGCACTAGGATGCAGCCTTTCAGGGCCATGAAAAGCTAAGTGAGGGGCTTTATGGATTGCTCTGCCAGACTTAAGCACAGTGATGCAGTGGAAGTTGGCTGCCAGAGAACCTTTAGGACTGTCTTGCGTGCAGAATTCCCAACAAAATGAAACAATTAAACTAACAGTCCTGAATTCCAGTCTTGTACTTTCACTATAGCTCTTATATATGGAAGGCAGATGCAGGGATTCTGAGAATGAAGACCTTAGGCCCACTGTAGGGGAGGATCAGGTTCAAGATCGTCTTAAGAACCTGAATGTGCAAAAGTCCATGGGACCTGATGAAATCCACCCGTGGGTCCTGAAGGAGCTGGCAAATGAAGTTGCTAAGCCACTGTCCATCGTATTTGAAAAATCATGGCAGTCAGGTGAAGTTCCCGACAACTGGATAAAGGGAAATATAACCTCCATTTTCAAGAAGAGGAAAATGAATGAGCCGGGGAGCTACAGACCAGTCAGTCTCACCCCTGTGCCTGGAAGGATCTTAGACTAGATTCTCCTGGAAGCCATGCTAAGGCACATGAAAAACAGTGAGGTGCTTGGTGACAAGCCAGCATGGCTTCACTGAGGGGAAATCTTGTCTGACTGATTTTGTGGCCTGCTATGATGGAGCTATGGAACTGATAGGCAGGGATAGAGCAGTTGATGTCATCTACCTGGACTTGTGCAAAGCTTATGACACTGTCCCATATGACATCCTTGTCTCTTAAGTTGGAGAGACATCAATTTGACAGATGGACCACTCGGTGGATAAAGAACAGGCTGGATGGCCGCATGCAAAGAGCAGTGCTCAGTGGCTCAATGTCCAGATGGAGACCAGTAATGAGTGGTGTCCCTCAGGGATTAGTGTTGGGGCTGATCCCATTCAACGTCTTTGTCAGTGACATGGACAGTGGGATAGAGTGCGCCCTCAGCAAGTTTGCCAATGACACCGAGCTGTGTGGTTCAGTTGATACACTGGAGGGAAGGAATGCCATCCAGAGGGACCCTGACATGCTTGTGAGGTGGCCAGTGCCAACCTCATGGAGTTCAACCAAGCCATGTGCAAGGTCCTACACCGGGGTGGGAGCAATCCCAGGCACAGCTACAGGTTGGGCAGAGAAGAGATTGAGAGCAGCCCTGCGGAGAAGGACTTGGGGGTGTTGGTTGATGAGAAAATGAATATGAGCTGGCAGTGTGCACTCGCAGCCCAGAAAGCCAACTGTATCCTGGGTTGCATCAAAAGTAGCGTGACCAGCAGGTCAAGGGAGGTGATCCTGCCCCTCTACTCTGCTCTCCTGTGACCTCACTTGGAGTGTTGTGTGCAGTTCTGGTGTCCTCAACATAAAAAGGACATGGAACTGTTGGAACAAGTCCAGAGGAGGGCCACGAGGATGATAAGGGGACTGGAGCACCTCCCGTATGAAGATAGGATGAGGAAGTTGGAGCTGTTCTGCCTGGAGAAGAGAAGGCTGCGTGGAGACCTCCTAGCAGCCTTCCAGTGTCTGAAAGTGGCCTACAGGGACACTGGAGAGGGACTCTTCATCAGGGATTGTAGTGATAGGAAAATGGGTAATGGGTTCAGGTTAGATACAATGAAGTTTTTTACTGTAAGGGTGGTGAGGAACTGCAATGTGCTGCCCAAGGATGTCATGAATGTTCCGTCCATGGCAGTGCTCAAGGCCAGGTTGGTTGGAACCTTGGGTAACATGGTTTAGTGTGAGGCCTCCCTGCCCGTTCCAGAGTGTTGGAACTAGATGACCCTTTCCAACCCTAACTATTCTATGATTCTATGATTCTGTTCAATGCAACCACTGGCAACAACGGTAATAATGAATGTTGTGAGAAGGAAAATGTCCTGCAGGTAGGTAATGCACTCTCTTCTAGGCATGCAGGTTGTGGTTTTTGGCAGGAAATTCCCACTGGACAGCATGTCCTGGTTTCAGCTGTAGCAGTCATTTTCTCCTTCTTAGTATCTGATGCAGTGCTGTGGTTTTGACTTTTGGCCTGGGAACAGGTTGGGCAGAGAAGAGATTGAGAGCAGCCCTGTGGAGGAGGGCTTGAGGGTGTTGGTTGATGAGAAAATGAACATGAGCCAGCAGTGTGCACTCGCAGCCCAGAAAGCTAACTGTATCCTGGGTTGCATCAAAAGTAGCGTGACCAGCAGGTCAAGGGAGGTGATCCTGCCCCTCTACTCTGCTCTTGTGAGACTTCACTTGGAGTATTGTGTGCAGTTCTGGTGTCCTCAACATAAAAAGGACATGGAACTATTGGAGCAAGTCCAGAGGAGGGCCATGAGGATGATCAGGGGAATGGAGCACCTCCCGTATGAAGATAGGCTAAGGAAGTTGGAGCTGTTCAGCCTGGAGAAGAGAAGGCTGTGTGGAGACCTCATAGCAGCCTTCCAATATCTGAAGGGGGCCTACAGGGATGCTGGGGAGGGACTCTTCATGAGGGACTGTGGTGATAGGACAAGGGGTAACAGGTTCAAACTTCAACAGGGGAAGTTTAGATTGGATATGAGGAAGAAATTCTTTAGTATAAGGGTGGTGAGGCACTGGAATGTGTTTCCCAGGAAGTTGAGAATGCTCCATCTCTGGTGGTGTTCAAGACTGGGTTTGACAGAGCCTTGTGTGACATGGTTTAGTGTGAGGTGTCCCTGCCCATGGCAGGGGGGCTGGAACTAGATGATCTTAAGGTCCTTTCCAACCCTAACTATTCTATGATTCTATGATTCCATGATCTCACACTGAGGACATGCTGGGGAAGGCATTTGCTGAGGTACATATTTTACTTTTCCTTCCCCTTTCCTTTTAGACAACATTAAGATTCCAGTTATTTTCAGCTTTGAGTCTGTTTGAATTCTGAGTATGTGAATTCTATGTGTTAAGTTGCCCATGACTTCTGTACAGTGAGCTCCATAGTCTCCCCACGACTCACTGGCACTTAGTGCGCTTACCACTTCCTTTGTCAAGGACGGATGCAGTTTACTACCAGTTTTATGAAGAACCACTTTCTTCTGTATGTTGTGAAGCTGATTTTTATGACGTTTGCAGATTTTTTTTTTAAATTGGAAGAGAAATAGAGCATTGTATTCCTATCCATCCATTTAATGTCTAGTGTGACTTTGTAGTCCCATGTTGTATGCTGAAAGTGGTCTCTTTGTGTTGAAGTGTCTCAGCTTCAGGTTTTGCTTATATAGGTATCTGATTTGGACATAGAGAAGTCTTTCCTTACCACTTTTATCTTTTTCTGAATCTGTCCCATTTCATGTTGCCCTTTTGTGATGAGAGGTCCAAAACTACTCACAGTATTCAAGATGTGTTGTAGTTTAACAGCCTTGTCTACTTTGTTTCTTTCCCAGTTGTCTCTGTGAGAACTGTGATTTGCTTTTTTCTGGCAGCTACTCAGCATTGTCTAGTGTTTTCATGGAACTTACTCCAGGATCTTATTCCTGAGTGGTACTACCAATCACTGAGCTTGTCTTTTCACATGTGAAGCCTGAAATGTTTTTCCTCATGTATGTCACTTTACATTTGCAGTCACTGAATTTCAAGTGCCATTTTACTGCCCAGTAACTCAGGCTTGTTGAGTCTGCAGATCTTCATAAGAGGTTCTTATCATTAGTATCTTGAATAATTAACAAATTTTGTCATCCTTTGTAATGCCTATCTCAGTCCTCTATGCTGTTTACTGAGAAGTCCTTTAATGATCTTGTTCCATTGTAAGAATTGAGAGATGGCCCAATATTCCAGCTCTGTTTCCTAGCTTGTGATCAGATTTTTATTTTGTTTATCCAGAGAGGGACATTTCTTTTGTAAATTCTAGACACTTATTTGTTTACCTCAAAATTATTTGAAAACTGTTTCATCATAATCCAAATGTTTGTTGACCCCTTCAGGGAATGCCACTGGGTTCAGAGGAGATGGCATCCTTTTACAAAAGCCATTCTTGTCTCTTCCCAAGTACATCGTATTAATTCTGATGTCCACTAATTGTATTCTCATTATTGCTTCTACTAATTGGTGTGATACAAACATGAAGCATGTTGGCTTTGAAGATCTCCCTGGAAACTTTTAAAAGCATTGTCATGGTTTTCACCCTCCTGTCATTATTCCATTCTCATGTTAATTTATCAACAATTGGGCTATGAATTCCCTGCCAGTGTTAGTGGCACAGCAAGTCTCAGAAGATGGCAAAACCTCACCCTGGCATTTATCTTCTTTTGACTTAAGGCACAATACTCTCCATCCCACTAATCTGCTGCTGATCTGGGGATGGGGGGGGATTATTTTCTTCTCCTCCAGACATTTTGCTCATCTCCATACACTCATCCTCTTGCACTTGTTCCCTTTTAGGGATTCTACCTTCTTCCAAGCATATTCCCTTCTTTTCCTTCCATTTCCCCAGGGTGTAAGAAATACAGTACAAATAACATTTTGTATTTCAGCAGCTGGGAAAAATACTGTCAGTAGAACACATCTTCATGTGCTAACTTAATGTAAAAACTTAATGATTTAACATGTCCTTGAATAATACAAGCTGCTTTGATTTAGACTGCCGTTTGCTGCTTTTCCTTAAAGGATTATTGAGGAGTTTTCAATTGCTGCAGTGATTGTCTTCTGCTGCCCAATAATTTCCTAGTGTTTGAGATTGCATAGAGGTTTCCAGCTTTAGAATGAAAATGTCTTTGGAAGTCAAGAATGAGAAATACTTTTAGCTTGTCATTTTAAATTCTCTTCCACATTTTTTAGCCTCAAAAGTTTTTTAACATGCTGTTATAAACATCAGGTAGTGAATGTAAGCCTTAAAGGTACAGCAGATAATTAAGCTTCCTCATGCCTTGCACTGAAGCAGACTTTTGTGAAGGCTTTTCATTTTTGGTAGCAATCTTAGTACAGACTAACTTTTTTCAGTTGCTTTGCATTTATAGTTTCAATTCTCATCAATATTGATGACTGGAATTTTCTTTTCAAATTATGATCTAAGTCCTGGCTTGAATGATTAAGCCAAGACTGTGCAATAAGTTACTAAAAGATCAGGAAATAACATCTAACCAGGCCATGACACATTTAACCTTTAAACATTGTATTTTTATAAGATATTATGAAGATAATTAAATTTGCTCTGTTTAGTAAGATAAGTTCAGGGAAAAGTGGTTCATAAGAAAGTAGCTATTACCACACTATAGTAATCTACCAGCCCACAGTACAGCAAAATATGCTAGTCTCCTTGGAGTCCTTTGAAACATAATTTAAATGGTTATATGCTGTGCTTATGGAAGGATAAGATAACAAAGCCACTGTTGACACATGCATGATTTCTCTAGTATCAGTTTTTCTATCTGGACATTCAAAGCTCACCAAATTTATGAGGAGCTGAAGGCAGGAACCTGCAGTAGGAGTTGTCAAGCAGCATTATCGTCTGGGTGGCAGCTTTTATGCTTGTGACAGGCAAGAGCACCACTGTGTGAAGATGGGTGTCCCTTCTTGGTCCTTCTGTAGTTCAGTAACTGAATCGTTGCAAGCATCACCCCTAATTTACAAATGGAAAAGACATGTCAGGTTACTAGAGCTCCTGGGGGATGAAAAGGAGTAATGGAGGAAGCAGACATAGTAATATGTTATCAGGGCATAGGGGATCAGAGACAGGATAGGAGATGTTCTTTGTAGATTCCATGTGAGGTAAAGGGAAGAGAATGAGCTGTGGGACCATGCCAGTGTGTTGAACGGTGTGATGTCTCTGTCAGTGGTGTTCTCACTTCATGTGAGAACATGAAAGAAAGAAACAGCACATGTCCTTGCTAGTCATGAAAAGAATGGCATTCTGCTGCTGGGAAATTTTGTCTCAGGGTATCTGTGTTGGTGGAAGCTCTACCTCAGTATACCTTAAAAGCGGTGTTTGTTACAGGGCATATATCAGTTTTGCATTTTTTTTTTTTTTTTCTCTTTGAAAGCATGGCAACTTCAGAGCTTTTGATGTCTTATTTTGAATACAGTCATTAATGAGGCAGTTTTATAAGGACAAAGCTATGGTGTCAGCAGCTGTCAATGGCTAACCATTGAAATAATCAGTGTACTCTGGTGCAGAACTTCTTTCACTCAGGGTCTTCATGCTGTTTCAGTTTTGTTTCTGAGGCAGAGGTGCCTGTCAGCTCATTCCTTAGTCTTTCCCTTTCACCCTAGGAAGAAACTCTGATTAGCAGTTAGTGCAAGTCAGAGAAGTGACACACAACAGTATTCTTCATGCTTCTTCATCTCACTGTTCTTTCCTTGACTGTCAGCCTACGTAGTGCTTTCACACCTGTGCACAGTAAATGAAAATTTCGCTTTTATTTGCAAACTTTACGTGAAGGACTCCCTGCCAAAGATGTTCTTATTAAAATTGAGACTGACCATTTTGCTTGGGCATACCTGAATACTGAAAAGACACTTTCAAATTAAACCCATGATGTCTTTAATATCAAAATATAGAATGTTCATTTTATCTTCTCTGAGTATGATGATTTTTGGAATAAACAATAATAAAAAAAATTCCAACTGGACTACAGGCTTACCTTGAAATGTGTAGTCCAACAGACACAGTGAATAATGATGAGGGTAGCTGGTGTAAATATGTCCTATTGTTCTTAATTATTTAGTGTCACCTCTAAAAGAAACTAATAGTGTGTATACAGAAAAGTGGTTTTTACCTGTACTGTACTGCAGTGATAAGGATGCTAAGCTGTTTAGCAAATTGAATGGCAGTACTAAAATTATATACGTCTATATATAAATATATATGCATATAAGCCCACTCACATACATCATCAACTTAAAAATCTAATAATGCATCACAGATACACATCTTATTTTCTTGTAGTAAATTAGTTTTGTAAATGAGTAACATTTATTTTAAGAAGAGAATTCAAGGATGACTTAGAGATTCTTTATAGAGGCATGTTGTGGTATTTTCTTTGCACTTCACTTGCTCTAGAATTGACTGCTTCTGTGTAAATGATGTGATAGCTGACACTGATGCTTGAGTGCGGTATGCATTCAAAGAATGGGGTGGATGGTGTAGATGATTTTTAAAGTAGCCTCTGAAAACAAATTCTTTTTAAAATCTAGCTGCTTTTTTTTTTTCTTCCCTCCTCCTTTGGGTCCAGGCCTACTGTACTAGCCCTCTGTTTTCTTAAATTTGTGCGTTTTCTTAGTCTAAATAAGTGCTTAGATTCATGCTTACCACCAAAGTAACTGCAGACTTCTAAGTCTTTCTCAAAAGACATCTGAGTTACTTCATTTTAAAAGAAAAAATAGGGAGGACTGTAATATTGTCTCTAACTTGAATCCCTACACAATGGGATTAAATCCAGTGCTTGTTGACACTTGTGTCTTTAATCTAGTTATATATGTAGCAGCTTTATGAAAAAGAAAAATCTTGTTACATAAAATGCAGCTCTGAACAGTGTAATTTATCATTAAATACACTTTTTAAAATAGACCATTTCAGATCATAAACACAGCACTTTTGTGTGTAATATTGATGCATCTCTTACTCCCCTGTAGGTTGTTTTCAACTGCACTGTATTATTGTAGAAGTTTTTATCTACCAATGATATGGAGATCCATATGGACCTGATTCAATATTTTTTTTTTATTTATGGCATTGAGCTTTAAGTGATATGAACCACTGGAAAAAAGAAAAAAACCCACAGTTTGCTTTTTGTTTGTTTTGTTTTTTGGTTGTTTTTTTTTCTGTTGTTGTTTTTTTGTTTTGTTTTTTTTTTTTGTTTTGTTTTGTTTTTTGCAGGTTTTTTCTTGGTTTTTTTTTAGTCCTTTTAATGATTTATTCATCCTTGCCTGTGCTCCGAAGTGGTTTTGTGTCTGAAACTTAGTGGATCTGAACATGGACTTTCTTTATGTACCTGGCTAAATGTGAATGGCATGTCTTCTTATGCCTTGTTTCTGTTTTGTTGGTCTGTGGCTAATCCTGCATTGCTTGTGGTCTTCTGTAGGAAAAGGGTTTTGTATACGTGTAACAATGTTTAGCAAATCAATACAATGCTCAAATGAATAGCTTTCTCTTTATCGAATGCCATAATATGAGCATTGTTCTCATATTACCCAAAAAGAAACCAGATAGTGTGAGTGTACTCAGATGCACAGAGGCAGATGGGTTTTGCAAATGTGAGGTCCCCAGGCACAAACCTTGATGCAAATGCAGGTGGAGACAGTGCTAGAGCCGGTGTGGTGAATCCAGTGCATTTGGAGTGTACTGAACCTGTTCTGTTTCAGTACAGAAACAGAGTGTTTTGTTTGTTACAGAAACAAACTGCTCTGTGCAGCCAGCTTGTGTGCTGTACGTGTACAGCAGGCTGCCAGATGTTTCAGAAGGGGCCACTAAATGGCTGGAGTAATCTTTTTGTATGGACAAGATTCATTATCAGTGTTGACAATATCTGCAGCCAATTCTCCGAAGGCAAAATTTCATCCCTTCTGTTTCTGTTTATGCATGTGTTCCTCCTGTCCTGGAAATGGCTTTTAATTCTGAGCTGCTATTGGCTTCATCTCCAGCATGGTGTTTCCCTCAGAGAGGCTTTTTCAGCTGTGCCGTGGGTTTGACAAGGAAAGCAGAATGTTTGTTGACATTACTTCAGGTTTCTTACTGCTGTGCACAATGGTTTATGACATGGGAGAGTGCAAATTATATACTTCACTTGCTGACTGTAACAAGTTTGGAGTTCGCTGTTAGACTGGAGAAATTAATTGCTGCCGCATGTGGTTCCCTGTTAACTGGGATGAAGGTGAAAGAGGGCTTGAGAATTTCTAGATAATGAAGAAAACTGAGTGATCTGGTGGAGAGATGTTTAGCTATGAAGAGCTGCTGAATAACATTGGACCTAATAACCGGATGGTTTTATGTATAAGCAGGTTCCTCTGCCTGTGAAACAGCTGGCTTACTAATGGCTGCATTTAATGGAAATTACGGGTATGCACTTAGGTATTTTCTCACCTATTTTCATCTAAATTGGAAGAATTCTGTTTGTTACCTGCCTGTAAGTTAGTATGTAAGCTATGCAATGTAAGGTTTTTAATGACAAGTTTGCAAAATGAGTTTTAAGGGTTTTCCCCTCCTTACTAGGTATTATTACTGCATTCTGAAAGTAGCAAAATCTTTCTTGAAATTCTGTGTTTTGTGGAAATCTGTGAGAAACATCCTTCAGGTAAGAAAAGCCATCAAAGAATGTGACACTTGTGTGAACAACACTTTCAAAGACATTGCAATGACAATTATTGGTGAGACTTCTTGAAAGAAAGCAAAAATGTTTTGTGACCGATGAATGAGAAGGGACACTTTCCTAGTTCTTTTGGAAAGGTGAGAAAATAAGCTAAAGCTAGCTAACATTTTCCATTTTTGTGAGAAAATGGTGGCAGTTCCAGATTTTATGTTGTATGCTGGCATTTTTCTAGAGAAAAATTCAATGTGAAAAATGAAAGGATAAAACAACTCCAGGCACCCCTCTACAGTAAGACTGTTGTAGTCAACTGTAGAAGCTGCTTAGGAAATTATATCCTATTGCCTTGTATATGGGAGGTTATGAACAGTAGCTTATAACAAGTACTATGAAAGCTATTACCTTGACACACAGGGAATATGTTAAGGATATTGTTTCAAATTCAAGCCATGTTTCATGACTAAGAGCTTAAAGCACATCTTCCTAGGCTGGCAATGCTTTGGGCTATGTTTAAAAAGTCCGATTTTTCAGATTTTTTTTTTGTTTTATACATCTATTTTATTTAAATATGTTTCTAAATTTTTTTTTCTTGCTCTAATTTGCAGCATTACTTTACTGTTCTTTTTGGCCATGAAGGGCAGAAGCCACTGGAGCTGCGTTGTGACGATGAAGCTGATGGAGATGAATGGGTAGAAGCTATTCACCAAGCTAGGTATGAAACCTGATTTTTAATACTCAGTTCCGTTTTATTGTAAATAAATTGATAATAATTTGAAAATCTAAATTGGATCTCTAGACGCCAAGAAATGTTAAAGTGCATTAGATGTGTATTGTGATTAATAGGTATGTTATAGGAAAAAAATCCTCCTCCATGCTTACATCAATGTATATTCAAGATCAGGTTGGACAGGGCTTGGAGAAACCTGGTGTAGTAGAAGGCGTCCCTGACTGTGGCAGGGGGTTGGAACTGGATGAGCTTTTAGATCTCTTCCAACCCAACCCAAACCAAACCATGCTATGATTCCATGATTCTATGATTTTACCATTCATGAGTGGTTGTGTACCAGCTGAAATTAGTTAAAGAAGAGCTACTGAAAACAACCACTAGGATTAGTCCTCTGTTTGAGGCAATGCTTGTTATAATAATGAAGAAATAGTGATATGCCAAGTGAATAAATGAGTGTTTTTTAAAAAACTCATATATAGAAATAAATGTAAGAAAGAGGAGGTGGTGTGATTTAAGCCCAGCTGGCAGCTAAGCACCACACAGCCACTTACTGTATGGAATACCCCTTTGGCTAGTTCAGGTCAGGTGTCCTGTCTGTGCTCCCTCCCATTTGCTTGTGCCCCTCCTCACTGGCAGAGCATAAGAGACTGAATAGTCCTTGATCAGAGCAAGTGCTACTGAGCAACAGCTAAACCATGGTGTTATCAGCATTGTTCTCAGACTGAAGCTAAACCACTGCACTGTGATAGCTACTAGGAAGAAATTAACTCTATCCCAGTGAACACCAGGACATGAGGCCAAACCATTATGATGATAAAGTGCAACAAATACAATTTCGACTTCAAAGCAGAAGTTCTGACCCACGATGCTGGTCTGCATGGAGAATGAGCAAGGCTTACAGTACAGTCTAAATGCAGATCATCTAAATGAGGGTTTGTGAAATGGTTTGCGGAGGCACATGTCTTTGCTGAAATGCACTTTCTCCATCCTCCTCTGATAGACAGCTAATCTACAGTGCCATGGTAACACAGAAGGAACCAGGCAGCTTCTGAGTTGCTTAGGACATGAGCCATGTAAACAGAAGTGATTTTGCTTTGTAACTAAAAATGAATGCCACCAGCTAGTAGTTTATAATTTAGAACTTGTGAAATGAAGCTAAAACTGCAGGGGCTTTGTCACCTCAGCATCCAGTCTTTGGTTCTGCATCTTCTTCTTAGCATTGGTACCTAACTGAATATGGTCTTGTCCTTTCTTGGAAAGCACCTGCTAGGTTGCAATATTAGGTGAACCACATTTTGCATGGTAGTCTGCTGGTAACCACATTATTTCAGATCTTGAGAAGCTATGAGGTTTTGAACTCTTAGCTCATCCAAAAGCTTGTCTACCAATGGGCGGTCCCATATTGCTGCAGGCGGGAAAGAGGAGGGAGATCTTCACCTTGCCTCTGGATCTAGGTCCATTTCTTTTGTGAAGTTCAACTGAAAGCAAGTGAAGGAAGAAGCGTGACTTTTTACCTTGTGGTAAGGGCAATCAGGGGAAGCAGGACTGTACAGTTCCCTGTTCTCAGGACAATTTTCTCTTGTCCATTGCCTTGTGTAAAAGGCATGTAAGCGAGACATAACACTGAGTTAAAATTTTTCTCTGCCTAGTTCAGTCTATGAATGTATCACACATAAATTTTCAAGGCAGAACTTAAGAGAAATTTGAGCCAGAGTTAAACAAAACATAGTTGAAAGTATTGAGAACTTAACCTGGGAAGAAGTCAGTTGTGAGGTTAAAGGTCATGGTTGTTGAATTTTGACTCCACCAGAAAGTTATTACTGGTGGCTTCAGAAAACAGCTGGGTCTCTGTTGTAAGCAAGATCAGTCTTCTTACCTCTATCTCTTTTGCTGTTTAAGTTTTTTCCCTTTATTTGTGCCTATCTGAAATGCCAGTCTGAGAAATATCAAAGTAGGGACACTACTGTGAGGGATAGTCTAATTTGGGGAATTTTCTTCATCTAATTTTCTCCACAGGTCTTTAAATTTCTTGGGGAGATTTTCAAGGGACTTGAACATGGCTTTTCTTCTTCAAGTATTCTTTTATTGGAGAAAATATCAACAGGTGGCGAAATATTCTGAAATTTAGTTGCTGAGTGTAGAGTGTTGTATGATGATGTGGTTTTTCTGATGCTTTTCTACTTCACTGGAAGCTGATTTTGTTTGCTTTACATTGTGTCTAGCAAATCAACTTGGAGTTGCATAATTAGTTACTTAACCATTGTATCTTTTGCCAAAGATATATAATCACAGACTTGTTTGGGTTTGAAGGGACTTTAAGACTTATCCAGTTCCAACCCCCTGCCATGGTCAGGGACACCGTCCACTAGACCAGGTTGCTCGAAGACCTGTCCAACCTGGCCTTGTCAATGTCTATCTTAGTATTCCCAGGCTTATTTCACAGCACTCCATCCCCTCCTCTGCTGGAGATGGGGAGCTCTAAGTCAGAGAAGCACCCAGCAGAGGAAGAACAGATGCAGCAGATTCCTCTATTGCACATCCCACCCATCTAATAGTCACATCAGGTTTACCCCTGGCACTATCAAGCAATGCCCTGACAAAGGGCAGAGTCCTTCTTCCCTCCAGAGTGGAGGAGAGCAACCCAAAACTTATTTGGCAATAATTATCATCATCACAATGCGGAAGGCAGTGAAATACAGCTTTGATGTGCAGCTATCACGTTGACAAATCCACTGGTTGACCAAGAAAGAAATTGGTGCATGTGTGCCTGTGACAAGTGGAGACTAGAACATCCAAGGCCTAGTTACCAGTCACACTGAGTTTGTAAGGCAGTTACAGGAGAGGTGCATAGAGTTTGGGTGTCTACATGTGTTCATGTGTGCAGGCTTAGGGACACCTGCCCATCAGTTAATGGGGGATCCACAGTGCATGTGTGTGCATGGTGTGGGTGTGTGAAGGAACTGGAAGTACATAAGTCCAGTGCTGGTTACTGGGGTAGACTAGGTGTCTTAGACCAATTGCTGGATCCACAGTGTGCTGGGAAGAGGGGGATGCATGCATATATATGAGTGATGGGGACTGAGTACCAGCAACTAGAGAGGATCTGTGGGCGCTGGAGTACATCCAGGACCAGTTCCTGGACCAGTGGACAGGCTGCATGGATAGGATATTTTCTGGGGGCACCTATGCTGTATTGTATCAATTTTTCCACTAACATACCTTCATTCTCCTCTCTGATCAGTCTGAGGCAGGAACAGGATGAGACTGCTGGTGTTGTCTATGCCCAGCTAAGCTCAGAATGTTTCTGTCTGTGTCGATCCCCTCATCCAGCTGTGTTTGTATGAACATGCGTGTTCATTTATATTGGAATTACACGTCCAGGTTCAACGTTAAGTATAGAGAGCTGTGGCAGCCTCACCTCTATCAACCTACCAGCTCTGGCAACCCCTACCACTTTGTTCTGTGGATCTACCTAGATGTTATTTGGAAGGCAGATATGAGATTGCTTTGCCCATGTTTTGAGTGCTACTCAAATTCTCTCTCCCCCATTCCCAGTCATCTGGAAACGGCAAAATTGCAGTTTTATTATAGCACCAAGCCTCCGGTAATACAGTTTCTCCAACAGCAAGGCATTAGTAGCACAGCATTTGCCTTGAGCTTCCAGGCAGCTCTGAGCTACTGTACTGAGTTTACAACTGCCTGTAAAATACTTCGTAAAATACACCCTGCATTAGCTAGTAAAGCATGTTAACAGATCTGAAAGCAAGTCTTTTTTTTGTTTTATTTTTCTTTTTTAAATTACCGGTTGGAAGGCCGTAGGTCATCATACCGTTTAAACACTGACCTAGCTGAAAGAAGCACTCCCCCCAGCATAGCACTCATGCTCTTTCATGTCCCACCCATCCACTTACTTCTCCCTTGTACATGAACAGAGATGTGTTGCGTAGATGGTCACTGAGCAGGCCCAGAAGAATTGAGATGATTAATACTAAGCAGACAAAAACCGCCCACATAATTCCCTTTAGTGCACACCAGTTTCCCAATTAAGTTCTGTCGTGGTTTAAGTCCAGTCACCTACGAAGTTTTCTCACTTACTTACTACACTCACTCACTCCCCTCTCTTTTTTCCCCCAGTCCTGGGGGAATGGGGAGGAGAATCGAAAGAATACATCTCCCACAGGCTGAGATAAGAACAGTTTAGTAACTAAGGTATAACACAAATCACTACTGCTACCACCAGTAATAATACAAGAGAAATACAAGGAAAGAGAATACAACTGCTCACCAAGCCCGACCCAGCCAGTGCACCCCCCAGCAGCTAACCTCCCCTGTGCACCACCACACCCTTCTGGGTCTCTACCCTCTGGTTTTACATCCTGGACGTGACGTGCTGTGGTATGGAATAACCTCTTTGGTCAGTTTGGGTCAGGTGTCCTGTCTCTGCTTCCTCCCGGCTCCCCTCCTCCCTGGCAGGGCATGAGACTCAGAAAGTCCTTGGTCAGACCAAAACATTACCAAGCAGTACCTGAAAACACTGGTGTTATCAGCGCAGTTCCAAGGCCCAAAATCAAAAATACAGCGTTGCACCAGCTGCCAAGAAGGAGAAAAATGACTGCTACTGCTGAACCCATGACAAATTCGCACTTGTGCCTGCATGAGAGAAAGGCTGGTAAAGGTGTGGGAATGGATGGTTGACTTACGAGAAGGACAGATGCTTCCTTCAGCAGCAACATGGAATTATGCAAGAATGCAGTGCACATGAAACTACAGCCTGAAGCACTTAAGACTTCCCAATAAGCTAAAGTAGAAGTGGGTGAGAAATTTAATGAGTACTGCGTCCATATTAAAACAGAAAAGCATAGAGGATTTTGAGTTAAAAGCAAAAAAAAAAAAAGAAAAACCACAAGCCCATAGAACAATTTGTAGGAGAGGGTGAAAAGTCTACCCCAGTGTACTGTGAGTGAAACAGGTCTTTCGTAAGAGGTCAAGTTCTGGAACAAGGCCCAGAACAGGACTTCCACATGCAGTCAGTGACAGAGGAATTAGGATTTGCCAGGAGTAAGTCCTCCAGCCCAGAAACATAACTTAGAAGAAGCAAACCTTACTCTGCCACCTTGGATATTACTGAAAACTGAGAACACTGAGAATTCAAATAAAAATTAAAGAGATGAAAAGTAGGTATGGATGTGGCACTCAAAATGATTATATTAAAATATACTGCACCTCCCATTGCAAGCTCAGAAGCCAAGCAGTCTCTGTCGAATGGAGATAGAGCACTGCAGAAAGGAACATAAGCAATGTGGCATGTAGCTGCAGCATGCAGAAGCGTGTCAGCTCTGAACCGTGTGCACAGTACCCCGCAAATGACAAGTAGATGCATCCCACCCCCAGTGAAATCTTCCAAGAAACAATGGACAGTGCACAGCAGGAAATACTTTAGGTACCACTCTGCATCCAAACAAAGTGCCTGTTTATCTGGAGTGGGACATGGGGTGCAGTGAGATCATGTTATTTTTTCAACAGTCTGTTTGTGACTTGCAAAATAAACAAAACATTGAAGAGATTTTGATGGCTGCAAACATGTACTTGGCAAAAAAGTAATGAAAAACAATCCAAAGTTATATTTTGTATATGTTGATCTAAGAAAAAGGAGTGAGGGGCAAAGGAAAAACAAAAAAGGCTTGACATCTTTGTCTCAGGTAGAATGTGGATTACCATGGCTACTCATGAGGGTAAGGCCCTCCAGAAAGCAATTAAATAATTCCATCTCAGGGACACCAACATGTTCACAAAGGGCAGGATATTTACAGTCCTGTTTTCAATTTAAGAGTTAGGGGAATGTTCCCAATATCTCCTAGAATTTCGACTTGAGACACCTGAGATACTACCAAAAAAAAACAAAAAACAAGTA
Source organism: Myiopsitta monachus (assembly GCA_017639245.1). Taxonomy (NCBI): domain Eukaryota; kingdom Metazoa; phylum Chordata; class Aves; order Psittaciformes; family Psittacidae; genus Myiopsitta; species Myiopsitta monachus. The sequence goes on from CM029941.1 coordinate 73,553,470, forward strand.
TCTTCAAAAGGCTACACAGAATCTAAGACAGGAATTCAAAACACGACCCTGACAGAATGGTCCGAAATGTCTTGGGCTAGCATCAAATGAATAGTGACAGTGAAGAAGTTGCAAAGATTGTCCCATTTGTCAAAAATAAGGACGAATTCCAGGAAAAATTCTAAATCATGGTGCAGGCAAAATTTAATCCCTGAAGCAAATCTGTTCTGTTTGATTAAGTTGGCAAGAAAAATCTAATGCGATAGTCTTTTAAAACTACTGTTTTAACTTCTTTGTTCAGTATAGCTGGTAACTGTACTGGATGTTCTACCTGTGGCAGGCACAAACGCACGTGCGCAAATGAGTTTCTTAGTCAACCACCCAACCTCATGGTCTTTCCAGTAGCTGAGCTGGATCTCCTGTGTCTTCCAGTCATCAAATCACAGAGTTTCTGATGATCCAGCCTAAACTTAATGCATCTCCCAACCCCAGGCTTCCCAGCAACTGATCCTACTCTCCAGCTAGTGAGGCATAACAGAGACTGGTGATCACACACTGATACATGCACCCAAACTATACATGCACACTTCCACCTCTCCAGTGAGTAACTGGTGCTGCAAACACAGGGGGACATATGGCCCCTCTGTCCCAATTCCCGTAGCTGGCATTTTTAGCTCCATGGATGTGTATATGGAGTCCCCTCACCAAGGAAAGTAGTTAGAAGTGAAGTTTAATAAGAAGGAAGATTGGGCTCTGCTGATCAAGTGCAGAGCATGGTCAGGCAAGTGTTTTGGTTAAACTGGTTACTTGTGACCCTTTATCCACTTTTATCCCCTTACCTCTGTGTTTTTCCAAGCTTCCTCCTCCTTAAACCTTCTTCATCCCTCCTTTTTCCTGCCTTTGATTTTTAAACATCCTTTGATCCTTAAACATCCCATAACAAGCCTTGCGCAATCCCAAAATGCTTTTCCCTGTATTCCATAGTATGTTTCATACCCCTATAGTTGGTAACTCTTCTCAGCCTGAAAGATGATGTGGGGAGCCTTCTCACTGACTCATCTTTATGGGTTTGACCATACCTCCTGTGCATCTTGTACTGCACATCATGGAAATCTGGTTTTTCCCCTAGAAGGCCTGTGTGTTGGAGCAGACATCTTGGTGCTGCTGCAGAGAGCTCCTTAAGTTCTTCAGTGGGGCTTATAGGGCAGACAGCTTTAGATAACATGGACACGAAACTTCAAAAGGAATGATTATACTGGTAATTACAGCTGTGCAGAAGGTTAGTGTGGTAGCTGTTTTCTAAGGGAACATTTGAAATCCCACCACTCACACTTTCTGGAGACAGTAGCTACAAGTTCATATCAGCTCTCTGAAGCCTCAGGTTGCCCTGCAAGGAGTGTCCTTTCCATTGTATGTAGTATGGATTTCATGGCTGCTGTAGAACTCGTGTCTTGGTTTTGTGTAATGGAAAAAGGTGCCTTTCTGCTCTAGTTTGTAAATTAATTCTTGTATTCGGGTTTTCCTAGATAAAGGAGTGCCAGGACAACTGGAACTCCTGGTTTTAGTATGAGTTGTGAGTCTGATGAGTAACACATTGGCTAGTGAGATGTGTTCTCATGATTGTCTCATTCTTACACAAGAAGGTAGCATTCCCCTCCCCACAGACCCATGCCTCTAGAGTAAGCCATTCCCTAACTAACACAGTTTGATTGCATGAAACCTCCTATGGTTGTTGGGCCACCCTTCAAAAATATTCTTTATTCCAGTTCGTACTTCCCTTTCTCAACTAAATGGATATTGTAGTAAAAATAATTTGGAGTGTATACTTCTTGTGCTCCCCCATGCATTGCACAGTCCTGTACTCACCTACGTACCCTCTAAGTCCTGGTTGCTGTAGCTGTTCACCAGCTCAAGTGCTGTTTCCCACCAGTTTGACTGGAAATCAGCAGACAACCTCTTTTACAGCCTTTCTGAACAGTTGTCCATGCATGTCTGAAAACCCATCTTAATTTTGTATTTTCTGATGAGCCTCATCTCTGTAATCCTCACAGACACAGGTGTCCTTTGATTTCCCATATCATACAGGAGTTAAAGTTAATAGTTCTTGTGTACAGGTAGTCCCTCAGTTCACCTTAGTTAAGAGTCATGGGGGTGGATTGTGTAAGCCTTATTGCGACTTTTATTATTTCCATCCCTAGTGTGGCTGTTCATATGCCATTAGACTTTAAAACCTCCTTTGTTAAGGAGCCCTTTAGCTGCCTGAATATGATTTGTATGGGCAGATGTAGGCCATTTCTTTTGCTTTCCAGATCCCCACAGCTATATTGCATGGCTTTTATAAGGAGTTGATTTGGTTGTCCATTTTGCATTTCAGAAGAATAATTTGATATGACCAATGCCTGATTTTTGCAGCTGCCTTCAGTACAATTAGCGTAGAGTGATCCAATGAACCATAACTCTGGCCTGAATTTGGTGCAAAAATCAATTGCATTTGCTGATAGCACTGCTGGAACCTTTATCTTGACCTGCTACCACAACAAAGAGATTCTAATAATGAGGTATTGGTTAAACTTTTACACATTTTTCCATATTTTCTGATCATGTCAGCTCTCACAGGGCATAAATGATGCATCATTTCTCTCAGGACTTTCTTCAGTTCTTCCTGTCTCTAGATAGTGGTAGATAGTGGTCAAGCAGAGCTTAAGGTTCTTGAAATATCTTGTCCAGGACTCCTTTGAGTCCTGTCTCTACAGCTGATAGTAGAAAATAGGTACAGCCTCAGCTTTCACGATGCTCTTTCTTTTGAGTCTTACCAGATATTATTATAAATTTATAGCACTGCTTTTCTCAATGAAATGTTAATGCCTTTCATAGAAAGCCGTGGTTCACAGCAGTTGCTTCTTTCTATTAAATGATCTCCAAGCCAGATAACTAGATCTAGGTTGGCTGCTTACAAGTTGTACAATTTTTTTCGTCTTCCTTTGACATTTAAACACTTTGATATACTTTTCTTTAACAAACGAGTTTGTATACATGTGTAAGCAAGTCAGTATTGAAACCCCGCACTCTTGAAAGGCTCCTGAAATTATGCTGGATATACAGGATAGCACTTTGGGCATAATGATATTTAACTCATACATACAAAGAGATGGTTGAAAAGGGCTGTTGGAAGCATGTGAAGTTTATTCCAGAATCTCCCTTTCCCATAACAAGTAGAACTTTTGAGAAAGAAAATGAATAGCCTATTTTAAGATAGTGTAGGTGTACGTGGGCTTTTCTAATTAACTCCTCTTCATGATGCTCATTATGGCAGTGAAGAAAATGTTTAGTTTCTAGGCAGAGATTGACATTTTAGACAGCCAAAGCCACTGACGAGGCAAAACACTCTGCATGCATCTCAAAAGTACAAAACCTTTTCAGTCTTCCGTAGCAAAATTTGTTTTCCGTAGTAAAGCAAGACTGTGGAAATCTGGCTTAATGCATTTAAAGAAACTGAAAAATCTAGATGAAGTTTCTTCCCCTAAAGGAGGAAAATAAAAACAAAAAAAAGTGAAAGAGAAACATCATCTATAAAGTACCTCGAGTCTTACGTCAGCTCTGACTGCAGCTGCTCTTCACCCTTTGTGATTCTGTGCCCTACTAATTTCCTGTGTCTTGAATAAAAGCAAAGCCAAATCTGTCAAATTCTGTATTGGAAATATTTGGTATCAAAAGTTTAAGAAAATTTTGAAAATAAAAACCAAGAAAAGGTGGTCACCTATCTGCATCTGGATAAAACTACACTTTATGTTCAATGTAAATCAGGACGGTGTTTGTCGTGGATTAAGTCCAGTCAGCCATGTAGTTCGCTCACTCACTCGCCCCTCTTCCTTCACCCCAGCTCCCGGGGGGATGGGGAGGAGAATCAAAAGAATGCAACTCCCACAGGTTGAGATAAGAACAGTTTAGTAACTAAGGTATAACACAAACCACTGCTGCTACCACCAATAATAATAATAATGACAAGAGAAATACAAGGCAAAAGAATGCAATCGCTCACCACCAATACCCAGCCTGACCCAGTAGCGAGCCCCACCCTTCCGGGTCTCTGCCCCTCGTTTTTACATCCTGGGCATGACATGCTGTGGTATGGAATACCTCTTTGGTCAGTTAGGGTCAGATGGCCTGTCTCAGCTTCCTCCCGGCTTCCCCTCCTCCCTGTCAGACCATGAGACTCAGAAAGTCCTTGGTCAGACCAAAACATTCTAAGCAGTAACTGAAAACATTGGTGTTATCAGTACTGTTTCCAGGCCCAAAATCAAAAACACAGTGCTGCACCAGCTACCAAGAAGGAAAAAAATGACTGCTGCTGCTGAGCCCAGGACAGTGCTGCAGGCACTAAGGAATGCATTTGCTTACATATGTTACATGTATTTTTGTCTTCATAACATCTCTTATTGTAAAGCAACCAGTGCTGTATATCTAACCCAGACACTTTTTATCATGTATGAATATCCCTTAGGGTAGAAAGAAATTACGCACTGTGGTTTCTGAAAGAAACAGGATTCTTGAAAAAGATTATTATCAAACAATTTCAAAGAACTTAATCTCACACATTATTACTGTTTATTGCACAGTTAAAATACATGGATTACTTAATGACAGATTTTTTATGTGTGTTGTTTAACTTGTTGGAAGAGATGCTGTGAGCTTTTGTTTTGTCATTTATTGTTTGCTGTTGCAGTAGTGAAAATATAACAACAAATGCAATAGAATTAAATTAATTTCTTATTCTTTTCATAATCTATTCAAGGAGGAAAACTTTTGCTTTATGACAGCAGTTTTTAAAAAACTTAAGCTTGTTTTCCAGGTTAATTGTTGAATTTAACATCTGTACTCAATATTTGCCCCCTCCGGTATATAACTGCACTAATACCAATTGAAGTTGAAGTAAATATATATGTGAAAAATTATTAACCGTAGAGGATGTTCATAATTACATTTTTAACAGCCTCACAGTATTTAATAGCAAATGTTAATTTTTTCATGAGTGCTGTAAGAAGTAGAAAGAATTTTAAGAGGAAAAGATATGCAATCCAGAAATTCCTTTTGTCAGATCCTTTGCTAATTGATCAGTGGAAGAAGTTATGATAGTCAGCATTTTTAATGATAGATCGTAAAATAGGAAGTGATACCTTATCAAAGATTTAGGACTTTGTTCTGTTGTGTTTTGTGCAGGTTGGTCTATATCTTATAAAATTATTTAACTCTCAGGGAAATAAGCTTTCGGAAACCCAGGTAAAGAGGCAGTCTGCGTCTGTAAACCTTGCTGAATGAAGGCCAGCAAGCAAGCACGTAGTTTCTGCAGATTCAAATTATCTTTGTGAGAAGGACTGAATCACATGGAAGAACAGTCTGATGAAGAAGTTGCATAGAAAGAAACTGATTCCTCCTTTACCTGAAGATGTGAACAGTACCTCCAGTATGATGCTTATCACTGCTCTGATTGTGGTACCTAATAGCATCAGGGGTACCCTACCTTTTCAGGAAAATACAAATCAATGGCATTTTGCTGCCCAAGAGCTAAAAGAAACACTTGATACCATAGTTCCTGTTACTAATTAGAATAAATGCATTTATTTGAGTAATCTCAAACTGGGCTAAACAATAAAATAGGTGTTAGCAAGGTTAAGTAACAGTTATTCAGGATAGATATGGTTCTTTCTAAGCAAACTGATCTAGCTCATTGTAGGATGGTTAAACTGAGTGATCTTTGAAGGTCCCTTCCAACCCTAAGGGTTCTATGGTTCTATGATTCTGTGATGGGAATTCTTCCATAAAGAGATATGACAGGTGAAGAGAATTAGAAGTAGTTCTGATGAATCTCCTCCCAAAAAGAGGAGGAGAGGGAGCAGCCCTTAACATAAAAATGGAATTAATAGAATTCTTGGGCTTCGCCTGAGGATTAGAAACTCATAAAAAGGATTGGTGCAATTATCTTGCTTTCAGTAACTGGGTACTGTGAAACTGGGTACTGCTAGCACCTATGTCTAAAAAGGATATTGGACACTGTAAGTTTGGAGGATTTTTGATCAAGCTATTAATTTTATTTTAAGCCAAAGAAACACAGTTTTACAGTTCTGTCATTGGTGCAATGTTTATTCTGACAATATCTCATAAGGGGATATGGAAGACAGTATTTACCTATTTTTACTAATGTAAATGTTTTTCCTTTTAGTTATTCAGATATTCTGATTGAAAGAGAGGTGTTAATGCAGAAGTACATTCATCTTGTCCAGATTGTAGAGACTGAAAAGATTGCAGCTAATCAGCTTCGACATCAGCTTGAAGATCAAGACACAGAAATTGAAAGACTTAAATCTGAGGTATGTGCCACAGCCATCAAGCAGTCCCTGAGAAGCTGTGGCTGCCCCATCCCTAAAAGTGTTCAAGACCAGTTGGATGGGGCTTGGTCTAGTGGAAGACGTCAGTGCCTGTGGCGGGGGGTTGGAACTGAATGAGCTTTAAGGTCCCTTCCAACCCAAACCAAACTGTGTTTCTGTGAATTATGACATTTTGCACTGTGCATTGCAATAATATTCAATATTTCTGTAATATTTGTGAAAATAACGGAAACCAGTAAAGTTAATATGTAATAGACTCCCTGTAAGCCCTTGGCTAAATGCTTTTTTCAACATTTTTGAATATTTATTCTTTCAATATTTTTAAAATATTTTTTCTATTGGTTCTGTAACTGAAAATCTCATTAGCTTGAGGAAGCACTTAATGAATCATTGTTTTTGTCAGATTGTAGCTCTCAACAAAACAAAAGAAAGAATGCGGCCTTATCAAGGCAACCAGGAAGAAGAGAACCCAGATATTAAAAAAATTAAAAAGGTAATTTTCTTAAGAGGAGAAGGGTGGGATGAGAGTGTACTTCTGTATTTTAGTCTGTACAGTTTTGTCTTCATTTTTTTTTCATTGAGTACAGTCAAATAGCAAGATTCCTTTTGCTCTGCCCTTACTTAAACCTCAAATTACATCAGCTTCCTATGTTTCAGTGCCACATTTATCCCATTATTTGTTACTTATGTTTTCATTTTTACTTGCAAGATATATATTCCTTTTCTTGAAGAAGCTTGCACATTGTGCTCAACCATTTGTTAAGGCTGAAATTAAGTCATGGGCTATGTGCTCTAGGAATCAAGTGTGTAAGTGACTTTATACTCCTTTCTGATGAAAATGCTTATAAAGATGTAAGAGAATGACCTTTATTCTGCCACTGAAGCTGAAATGCAAATATTACAAATGCAGAGAGCAGTCTGGTTTAGGTTGTTCCCTGCTCTGTTTCATGGTGATTGTTTCAAGATACTATTGCCAGTGTTTTTCATACCAAGGACAGAATTGTCCCACTCTGCATGGCATTTACATGTGCAGCTTTTGGCGATATTGCTCAAGACTGGCTATAACAGCCTCCAGAACTTTGCCCATCGCTGACTCTCTCAATTTCTAGTGCAGAAGCATGAATGGAATTCATCACATCTTCAAGTGTGAATAGAATTCATGCTAGATATGGTTCCATAGGTGTTACCCTTTTTCTCACAGTGTTCAGTCTCTTGAATTGCATAATATCCTTTATGTGATGTGGACTTAGTTCCTGGCTTTTTCTGGCTCATGTGGTCTTAAGTCAGGGTCAGCACCGAGCTTGTGTGAATTTTCATTTTCACATGGATTAAGCATTATAGGAGAAGCTAGAAATGTCTCTTTTTGTAGAAGGAGAGCTCTGATTTTGTATATAATTCACTGCATTCTACATCTTGATTGTTCTGACAATTGGATCATTTTTAAAAAGTTAGTTATTCAAAGTAAACTGATACCAGTGAGATTCTGCATTTCTCTTTCAAGATAAATGATCTCCACATCAAGAACACGACAAAGACATACCGAAATTTTCTGTGACTGTGTATAGAACTTTTCTGTAATCTTTAATCTACTTGTAACTTCAATGGGTATTATGCTTAAGCAGATTTTTCCATGACACAGAAGTGCTTTTCAAGAATGCTAAAAATCTGTTTCTTCTGGATATTGCTTGCCTAGGTGTCTGGTACTAAGCAGTGTATTGATACATAGCTTTAAATACACATGCTAAGTGGTTTCTATTTCAAATTGAAACCAGCTATTTTAGTATTATGTCAGCAAAGATGTGTCCATCTTGAAATGAGTTACGTGGAAGCATTGCACAATACTGTTGGGAGTGTAAGAGAAATGCGTAAAAGGAGGTAAAAGGAGAGAAAAAGCCTGCACAGCGTGTAGCATGGTTGTGCATGATGGGAAAAAGCATGTACAGTGTTCGAGCTTGCAGTAAAAGATACTTTAATATAGATGGGATATCATCTCAGTTTGTTTCCTGGCAACAAGTGTGACCAAATGGTTGTAGGAATTTTATTAACAAAAAAAAAAAAAAAAAATTTCAGGAACAGTTATAGATCAATAAGGGCTTGTTTGTTTTTTTAAACAGAAGTATTTAGTTTAGAGTCTTAATTGTACAAGGAAGAGCTTATGATAAGTTATGTGATGTTTTTTCTGATTCTTGTTTTCTGCTTGTTTCATTTTTAGGTCCAGAGCTTTATGAGGGGGTGGTTATGTAGAAGAAAATGGAAAACTATCGTCCAAGATTATATTTGTTCTCCCCATGCAGAAAGTATGAGAAAAAGGAATCAGATAGTTTTTAACATGGTGGAAGCTGAATCTGAATATGTACATCAACTTTATGTTCTTGTGAACTGTTTTCTGCGGCCTTTAAGAATGGCTGCAAGTTCAAAGAAGCCACCTATCAGTCATGATGATGTTAGCAGCATTTTCCTCAACAGGTATGGGGATTTTTGTTTGCTTTCTGGGGGTTTCTCTGACCACTTGTTCCCATTCTCCTTCAGTTTACAGTAGTGAGGTCTGGCACTTGTTTTATTTTTTGCTCTGATGGAAGCAATGTCACTGACATAGGCAGTGTTCCCAGGGTAAAAGGCAAGGTGCTGTTGGTGATGCTGTTTGAAACCAGCTAGACCTCTTTGTCTCTTTACATTCTATTTCTTCCTCTGCTAGAGGAAAAAAAAGAACAAATGACAAATCATGCCTCTCGGGGCAGTTCTTATAATTTTCTGTCACTTTTCCTGTTTCTTTTTCTCTTAAGAGAGCAAAATTGGAGTTAGTGGCCTCATATGATCCAGATAAGACCCTGAGGAGAGTACATCAAATCTTCTATTTTCTATTGTCCTGCCTAAGGAGCCTCCTTCCCTCTCACTTGTCTTTTCATATCCTACAAATAAAAGAATTGCTCTTTGCAATAAGCATCCATGTACTACAGTAATGAGTATGTACAAAAAAGCCAGCAGGCATCTAACATTAGATACACAGTTGGGTTTGTATCCATGTCTGCTCCAAACTTCTAATAAATGGAACGTATTCCTTTAGTTATGAGGCAAGTTTCCCTTTCATAGCTCATTCATGATCACTATACTGTATGGTTTTTCTTGAAACTGGGATATCCCCTACTTCTGTTGACCTCATAAGCTAAAATACAGTATTAAGGTTCATGTCTCAGAAAAGTTGTAAACTTCAGATCCTAAACAGCAGAAAGCAAGATTGTAGATTACTACCATTGGCTTGAGTTTTCTGCATCTTACTGGTCCTCTTAACTGAATGCATTGTCAAGGATATTAGTGAAACTATGAAATGCTATTTAATAGATCTAATAGATTTGAAAGATCTAAACAGATAGAATATGCTTTATGCACCAAATACTATATATTTTTTAGGCATACTACACTCAAATTTTTAATCCATGCAACAAAAGTAAGTGCTTACTTCCATAATAATAACCATCTTCTGATGTAAAAATCCTACTAACCAGGAAGAGGTGTTTTTCTGTGAATTATTAATCAGAAACTAAAACGTGAATTATCTCTTTGTTTGTTTACATACTTATTTTTCAGTGAAACTATCATGTTTCTTCATGAGATATTTCACCAAGGCTTAAAAGCAAGAATAGCTAACTGGCCTACCTTAATCCTAGGTAAGTAACTATATTTTATCTAGAGGTACAATTTTCATATTTAGTTTTGAAATTACAGTAAGGTTTGGGTTTTGTTTGGTTGGTTTTGGTTTTTGTTTGTTTGTTTGTTTGTTTTGTTTTGGTTTTTGGTGTGTTTGTTTTTTTTTTCAAACCTCTTTGAATGAAACACATCTCCAGAACTAACACCACAAGATCTGGTATAGTGGGAGTCCTATGTGGGCAGTAATGCCTGTGTTCCAGTTGATAAATGAGAATGCCTCTTTCCTAAGCATTGATTAGACATGGGGCCTGTAACTTTCTGTGATATTGTCTGGTTATTAGCTAATCAGAACAATCATGTTTTGGCAGGTAGAAGAGTCAAGTTTAATATTTCAGAAATATCAGTGTATTTGAAACAGAATTGATTATAGTAATGCACTTCCATAGAACATAGTATTTTCTTTAAAAATATCTTTCAAGAGATGGGTAGCTGAGAAAAAAAAAAACCAAGCATTTCTTGACTTTTCTAGCTGATCTATTTGACATTCTACTGCCAATGCTGAACATATATCAAGAATTTGTTCGGAATCATCAATATAGTCTACAAGTACTGGCAAATTGTAAGCAAAACAGAGATTTTGACAAACTCTTGAAGCAATATGAAGCCAACCCAGCATGTGAGGGGCGAATGCTGGAAACTTTCCTTACTTACCCCATGTTTCAGGTAGTCTTTGTATATTTTCTGTGACTATTTGTTTTTAATGCTTGATTGATTCATTTTGTGTTGCTGATATTACAATTGAGTGAAGATTCTTCTTGCTTAACTAAAACCACTTTCATGCAAATTAATGTTTTTAATTTATTTTGTTATTATGCTGAACCTTTGCCTGAAGAGATATTTTCCCCAACTATACTGCTTCATGTCTATTGAGAATCTTAGGTATGTTGAAGGAGAATGTGGGATGAAGACTAGAAGAAAAAAAGCTGAGGAACAATCACTCTACTTCTTCCTGCTACAGGATTATGAAGCAAGCCAGAGAGGAGTAATAATATCTAGTATAGCAAGTTAGAGTAGCCACAATCATTTTAATAGGAATACATTTTGATACTTCCCTGCCACTTTGTTCTCTAGTGACTTGATCTTTAGAAAATTAGATTGCAGAAGTTTTAAGAACTTTATTTATCCTGATATTTTATCTTGATCTGCCTGGATTAATAACTTGCAGCTGTCTTAAGAGGACTGTGAAACACTGGTCTGATGATTTTGTGCCTTTTATGTTTAACCTATTATTTTACTCATCACGAGAATAGTGAACTCCCTCTGTGTCAGTGACACTTGTGTTAGTGCTAGTTATTAACATTTTCTTTTTTTTTTTTTAGTGTAGAGCTTATATATTGTACAGTTTGGGGATTTTTTGGTTAAGATAAAACAAAGTCATGGGATCTTGGAAGGGAGAGAGAGGATCCTGTTCGTATGTGGTGGAGGATATAATTGCTGTTGACTTTTAATTTCACCATTATAAGTCACATCTTCTCCCAAATAACTTTTATTCTGTAAAGACAAGTTATACTGCAGTATCTCTTGTTTCTGGTTAAAAGCCCTGAAACTACTTGAAGTAATAATAAATGGATCAGGATCCTTGTGTTACCCTGTGGTCTTTAATAGCCAAATACTGCATATTCTTCAGTGTCCATTAGTGCAATCTGAGTTTTATCTGAATGCAAACAGGTTAGTTGATGTTTTCAAAGTAACAAGAAATTTAGATGCGCATATCCTATTAGAATTGAGGGAAGGCTTGTGTGGGTCTCCCAGGGGGTTTTGAAAATTTTCTTTATTGGCAGTGGGATAGCAGCTTGAAACAATGAAATTCAATGTCATACTTGTGGCTGCCTCTGATCTGCACTTTTCCTTAGAATGTGTTAAATGGATATTGCAATTCCTCAAACTGAGATCATACTTTTACATATACAGTTTCTGTCACCTAAAAGTTAAGTAATTTTGGTGGTAGTTCCATTTAGAATGTATGTATAATTATGTAGCTGTGGGTATTAATTTTAACAAAATATGTTTGCAAAACTTTTCTGATAAAAGTAATGGCTAATATATAGCAAAAAGCTGTACTGGAATTATTCCTTTATAGACATACTTACTTCATACTTAATTTGTTTTAAGATTCCTAGGTATATTATATCACTTCATGAACTACTGGCTCACACACCACATGAACATGTTGAGCGAAAAAGCCTTGAATTTGCTAAATCTAAACTAGAAGAACTTTCGAGGTAAGATTTTTCTACCTTTCTACTTTTCTAATGCCTGATAATCTTGTATCAAAAGGTTTTGAAATGAAAAATCTATTTTCTTTATTTTGGCTCGGTTTTGTTCTTTTTCGTAAAAAAAAAACTTCTGAAGAAAAGGATCAAAACCAAAACAAAATGAAGCTAATGAAAAATAAAACCCCAAATACCCCATCCTACTATTCTATCTCTTCTGTTTTGTTTTTTTGGCTAATGTAAATCCATAAGTGTGTCCTGGTATTTTGGATGGGGGAGAATCTGGGTTGCCATAGGAACCGCCTGTTTCTGGGTTTTTAGCAAAGCAATTTTGTTTATATAGAGAAATACATATATATTTTTTGCAGTTTAAAGGGGGGCATTTTTCGATACTCTGTGACAGTGGCTCTTGAAAAGTACTGAGTTCTCAATCTGTGTTATAGTTTATGTGCATTAATGAAATAAGTGATTTTCACATATGCTTCAGATAATGCCAGATAAACAGGAATTAAAGATAGCTTTAGAGAACTGGTGCTCCCTGCAGAAGCCTGCAAAATTAAGCTCTTCCCTAAACTCCCAGACCATTCTTGGGTATTCACCTCTATCAGCCCAGTAAGAAATTTGGTTGTTATCTCCGGGAGACAAAGTTTGCTGCTGTGAACAAAGAAATGCTGCATGAACTCCACAATATATATCTAGGGTACCTGGAGTATTCACCAAGAATGTACTTTGGAAATATTTAAATATTCCTAAAGTATGTAGATACTTTACATATTAAATACTTCACAAAATATTTTATAGAGTATTTTGCATTTAAAATAGGGATACATTTATAGTTTTAGTTAATTACATGCTCTTGACTGGTCAGTTTTCTTTCTTCTGTTAAGCTAAAGTTGCTACCATGTGCACTTGTTAATTTAGAGCTTATTATTTCCTTTTTACTCCTGCTGTATATTTAACAGAGACAGCTATTTGAGTCAGGTCATGTTGTGCTACCTCTTCAAGCTCTAACTTGTTGAAGAGCTGGGAGGGGAATATCTTTTACAGAAATGCCTGAGTTTGATTCCTGCGGTGTTGCCTAAGTTCTGCCCTGTTCCAAGGGCATCTGAAGCAGAAAGAAGTAATGGCTCCTTTCCACTCAAGCAAAGCAAAGAATTTCTCTGGCCAGGGTTTTGTACATAAGCAGATCAATCAGCTTTGACTTGGATTCAACTTGGAAGTCAGAGTTCATTGATTAACCAACTAGCTCATCACTGAGTGTTCAAAATCGAGGCTGAGACTGATTGATTTTTCTCTGTTTACAAGGCAGGCACTATAGACCTTAAGTACAAAACTTTGTGACTAATTTCCATCTTTTTAATGCAGTTCTGAGGGAGGAGGAGCTTTCAGATAGTGCAGTCCAGTCCCAATTTAGGAAAATATTATACATCACAATACCGTATAAACTTCTGAGTTGGTTTTAGCCTTGAAAAGAGTCTATATTTATCTTTGTAAGGGAAGGTTGCTTGTGAAAATAAGTGGAAGAAAGTAGGTGGTAAGCCATCAACAACATTCATGTGGTTGTTATAGGAATCAAGGTGGAAGTGAATGGTACATTGAGATGGAAACGGAAGCAGAGCAGAGTGGGAACCTTAAGTCATGGGCAGAGACTCTACGATGTGTTATACAGCTAACACAAAATGCTGGGAAAGACTTCCAGGTTCGTAGCAGCCTAGTCTATTAAGGATCAAGAAGTACTGTTCTACCAGGTGTGAAGGGTTTTTAGCTTAGTGGCATCTTCCAAATGGGCTTAGGAATAATCTAAAAATAACTAACAAAATTGTTTCCACTGCTGAAAAAAAATTAAATTACTGCAAAAATTATTTGAAAGGGAGGGGAAAAAAAGGCAAGAAGCTTGGTCTAGAGTGTTTATGTAGTGCATGGGTATACAGCTGGCTGTGTAAGTGCAAGTGAAAATGGACACAACAGGTACAAGATACATTCCCGAATTTAAGGTGCATTTTGTATTGTCTCTAACAGGGTGATGCATGATGAAGTGAGTGACACAGAAAACATCCGGAAGAATCTAGCCATAGAAAGAACGATAGTAGAAGGCTGTGATATATTACTAGATACCAGTCAAACCTTTATACGCCAAGGTAAGACATTCTTTTTTTAAGCTATCTATGTAATAATGACAAAACTGTACTAAACCCAGCAGGGTTCATCTGATCACTGCATTGGGCACAGCTAACATCCTAAGACTGTTGATGGCCTGTGCAGGGTAAGTCACAAAATGCTCTGATGACAATTAATTCTGGGCTGTAGTGGAACATCACTTCTGTGCTGTTTTCTGTAAGAACCATGAAAACCAGCAGCAGATGAATAGTATAACACCCATGGGACAGTAATGTGCATTCTGCCTGGACAATGATCTTCAAAGGGATAGAAATTGCCAACAGGTCCAGAGACCGGGAATGCTTAGCCAGTTAACAAGGCAGTCCCAGCTGATACCAACATTTGGGTAAAAGTGCAGGAGAAACTTGAAGCTTCACAAGTGGTTAAGTAATTGCTAGGAAAGAAAAGAGCAGTAAGTTGTTCCCATTTTAATTGGTGCTTTGAAAACAGCTCAATGACAGTGTGACCGTGGATATTGTAGCTGAACATGCTCATTTTGCCCCTTGAAATGCGCATTTTTGGGCTTTTGTAGAAGTTCAGGATACATACAAAAAGCACTAGTACACAGGAATATGTGAGGAAGAGGCATCCTGTACTCATTTTTGTCTATTCTTGATGGGTTAGAAACTCTTTTTATTGAAATTTAGTTATAGCAGAAGAATTTGTTGTTAAGTTCCACAAAATTCTGGTAAAATAACTCTCCCATTTAAAATAAATGTCACTTTTTACTAGGAATTGCAATTTGGTTGCATTTCTTATTTGGTGAGATTTACCTTTTTTTTTTTTTGCCACATGTATAATTTCATAGAATCATAGAATAGTTAGGGTTGGAAAGAACCTTAAGACCATCGAATTCCAACCCCCTGCCATGGGCAGGGACACCTCCCACTAAACCATGCCACCCAAGGCTCTCTCCAACCTGGCCTTGAACACCGCCAGTGATGGAGCATTCTCAGCTTTCTGGGAAACACATTCCAGTGCTTCACCCCCCTTACCATAAAGAACTTCCTCCTTATATCCAATCTAAACTTCCCCTGTTTAAGTTTGAACCTGTTACCCCTTGTCCAATCACCATTGTCCCTAATGAAGAGTCCCTCCCCAGCATCCCTATAGCCCCCCTTCAGATACTGGAATGCTGCTAGGAGGTCTCCACGCAGCCTTCTCTTCTCCAGGCTGAACAGCCCCAACTTTCTCATCCTATCTTCATACGTGAAGGTATACCTCCTATCTTCATGGGAGGTGCTCCAGTCCCCTGATCATCCTCGTGGCCCTTCTCTCTAGACTTGTTCCAGCAGTTCCATGTCCTTTTTATGTTGCGGACACCAGAACTGCACACAATACTCCAAGTGAGGTCTCACCAGAGCAGAGTAGTGGGGCAGGATCACCTCCTTCCACCTGCTGGTTATGCTTCTTTTGGTGCAGCCCAGGATACAGTTGGCTTTCTGGACTGCAAGCACACACTGCCAGCTCATGTTCATTTTCTCATTGACCAACACCCCCAAGTCCTTCTCCGCAGGGCTGCTCTCAATCTCTTCTCTGCCCAACCTGTAGCTGTGCCTGGGATTGCTCCCACCCAGGTGTAGGACCTTGCTTTTGTCATGGTTAAACTTCATCAGGCTGGCATCAGCCCACCTCACAAGCATGTCAAGGTCCCTCTGGATGGCATTCCTTCCCTCCGACATATCAACCAAACCACACAGCTTGATGTCATCTGCAAACTTGCTGAGGGTGCACTCAATCCCACTGTCCATGTCACCAACAAAGATGTTGAAAAAGACTGGTCCCAACACCGATCCCTGAGGGACACCACTCGTTACTGGTATCCAGCTGGTCATTGAGCCGTTGAGCACAACTCTTTGCATGCGGCCAGCCAGCCAGTTCTTTATCCACTGGGTGGTCCACCTATCAAATTGATGTCTTTCCAGCTTAGAGACAAGGATGTTGTGTGAGACAGTGTCAAATTTTTTACACAAGTCCAGGTAGATGACATCAACTGCTCTACCCCTGTCCATCAGTTCCATAGCCCCATCATGGGGGGCCACCAGATTGGTATGGCAGGATTTCCCCTTAGTGAAGCCATGCTGGCTTGTCACCAAGCACCTTGTTGTTTTTCATGTGCCTCAGCATGCCTTCCAGGAGAATCCGCTCCAAGATTTTGCCAGGCACAGAGGTGAGACTGACTGGTCTGTAGTTCCCCGGCTCATCCATTTTCCCCTTCTGGAAAATGGAGGTTATATTTCCTTCTTTCCAGTCTTTGGGAACTTCACCTGCCTGCCATGATTTTTCGAATATGATGGACAGTGTCTTAGCAACTTCATTTGCCAGCTCCTTCAGGACCTCTGGATGGATTTCATCATTTCTCATGGACTTGTATATGATCTTTTAAAAACAAGTTATTAGTTTTGTATACAGTAACTACAGATCTGTATGTAGCATAGGGTTTTCACTAGGAAAAGCTTATTTGTGTCTGAAAAGTGTTAAATGTATTTAGGATGCACCTAAATTACAGACCTTTCATGAAGTCTTTTTGTGAGCCTCAGCAGAACAATCGGTATTTAATAGAGCTATATACACAGCTGGTAATTAATAGGCTTTGTATACACTTTGAAATCTATTCTATGCTGTTTCTGTAGTCATTTGGCCAAACTATGAAATTTTCTGTAATAATTTCCAAGACTGTTATTATGACAGTCACTATTAGATTGCTTGAGTCTTCATTAAATTTATATTTGTTGTAACTGAGGTATTTAAAGAGTTATGAATATGGTTTTAAGAAAGATGTAGAGCTGTTATGTTGTATCCACAGCCAAAAATTTATAGGGCTGTGATAATCCTAGATTGACTTTAAACATGAAATTTAATTAAATTTTTGGTTTTTTTTTCAGGTTAGTTACAATATTTCATATTTATATATTTGTTGGGGCTTTCTGTCTTAAGATTCACAGGTATTATTTTGTCTGTGTACCCAATGTTTCATCAGTAAAATCTTACTATTTTTTCTTGGGAATCAGTCTGAAAAAGGTTGCTGTTGAAGGGTTAGACCCAGGTCAAACTCTTTGTTTTGGTCAAACTTAAATAGTTTAAGTAAATTAAATTCAGATTTCTTTCTGGGCATACAGTCAAAGGATGATGGATAAGACTGTATGTTACAGGGGCTTTACAGAAGGCTTTTGGAACATCCTCTGCATGTGATTTTGTGTGAGCTCAAAAACCTGAATAGAGCTAATGAAATGCCAGAGTGCTTTTTCCTTTCACACATGACAGTAGGGTCACTCTGACTGTGATGTGCACCTCCTCTACTTTTTATTATGCTCCTATTCTTTGTGTTGATCAGTATAGATTGGTACAGGAAACCACTTTTCAGCTTAAAAAAGGAGAGAGGTGCCTTTACCTTTTTTTGGGGCTTTTTTTGTGAAGGTGGATTACAATTTTGCCATGTTTTATATGTTTTATTTTTCTAAGAAGAGGTTGATTCTGTTGAGCTATACAAGTTGAGACCATAAGAACTATCTCTGGCAGTGCTTTGCAATGTAGATTATGGATTCCCCTTCAGGTTTCTTTCGGTCTGCTTTTCTCTGTCTCTTGCTTAGACACAGCCTTCATTGCCAGGCACACTGTAAGTCTTGGCAGACAATTAAGGAACATTTTCTTTTAGAGTCTAAAGGAAGCATAAGGAGTCCCAATCTGCAATCCAACGTTGGCTGGCACCTAGACAACAGGGCATCTCAAGGCCCTTTAGATGCCTCTAAAGGCTCTGTCTAATATTCCTGCCATTGGCTGCTATTAATTTAGCTTTACTGATAAATACATCACAATTACAAAATCATGGTGTAGTTGAAGTTCAAAGAGACTTCTGGAAATTATCCAGTCCAGTTTCACCTGCTCAAAGCAGCATCAGCTGGAGCAGGTGGCTCTGTACCATGTCCTGTCAGGTTTTGTTGTTTTGAAGGATAGACACTCCACAGCCTTTTGGAATGAGCAACCTCTTCCAGTGTTTGACTATCTGTTCTGGAGTTTGGGGATTCCAGGTTGAGAGAGAGGCGAGACACAATAGATAAAAACCCACCTATTATTATAGGAAAAGATAGGGCGACAGAGCCGGCAAAGGGTTAAAGAAACAGTGGTGGGTATTTTTGGTGACTCTTTACCTTACCAACCCCAATGACCACGTGATGACAATCAGGAAACCAGCTCCAAGAGACATCATCGCAGTGCAAGGTGTCAGGCTCAACCTTAGTGGGCGTCCCTGGGGAGGCAACGCTGACCTAGATGGTATGAGGTTCTGCCTCCCCTCGCTGCATGAGACTCGGGCTTTTATACTAGCATAAATGCACAGTCATTCTGAAGCAGGGGGCCAGCCTGCATCAGAAGGATTAGCCAGCAATACCAAAAGAGTATCTGGGGGTCGGGACTTTCATGGGATTTTCAGGAAGAAGCCACCACAGACCAGTCTCTCATGTGTCTTGCAACTGGTATGATACTCACTTTTGCTATCAGTGTTGTTTAACTGCACTATTTTCAAGGTTATATTCCCACAACCCATGCCAGACAGTATTCTTCTATTTTTGTGTGTTTCACCACTGACCATTATGTATTGTCACTGACATGCCATCTTTATGGTAAAATTAAAAGACCTCCAAAATGAAGAAAGCCAAACTTCGAATTTGTTAAAAATGGCAGTTAAAAATGTAAGCCTTTATTTATTTTTTTTAACACAACCTTTTGTATTTCTTGGATTGAACAAAGGCTAATGGAGTGACTACTCTGGCAGTACTGGAGTTCTGAAAGTGCTTAGGTTTGTAGCTGCATAAAAATTCCTGAGATTACACTGATCGTCCAAACTATACTATTAATGAATTCTCTAAAATTAGACTCACTTGCTCGCTGCAACTGTACATCAGCCAATCCTGACCACTTTTTCCTTAAGAGGAAATCTGTAGTAGAGTGCATAGTAGGCAAACGCCCAGTTTCATTAATCAAAAAAAGTTGATGGGAATGCATGAAGTCCTTACTTGATGTCAGCCATGCAGCACGTATGTGTTTCCCTGTGTAAATATTGAATATCAAAGCGAAATAATGCAGTCTCTTGTTTCTGCATTTGAAAAAATCTAGTTTATTCTGATTTACCTTACTAAATGATAACATTTCAGTTCCATACAAGGACACCGTGTAACCTTCAGCCCATTTTAACAGAACATAATAAGGTATTCCTACAGAATTCTAATTAAAAAAAATAAAAGAAAGCTACCTGTACCTGTTTACCTGTAAAGCTTAATGTGTAAGCATATCATACTTACAGGTACTGTTACGTTAAGAAGCAAAGCAGAAATAAGACGTACAGGTTGAATATTGTTACCCTATATGTGTAGAGGGAACTTCAGGAGAAAAATAAAAATGACGCTGAGAATTTCGTGATGGGAGGTTGCTTGGGAATTGTTTTTTACATGATATTTTACTTTGCAATGTGGCCTGGGGAGGGGTCAGTATAGCATGAAAAAGCCACTGTTCCAACACATGGGAATGATCTCCTTCCTGTCTTTCAAAGTTGGGGCAGGTATGCTGTTTTGTCTGGAGGAAATGTGCAACAACCAGTAAGTATCTGTGGGTTTTGGTCAGAATTTAAGTGAATATAAAATATGCTCCAGACCTTTACAAATCTCTGGAGCACTACTTCACTCTACTGTTTCATTGCAGTGACACAAATCACTTTGTACACATTTAGTTTAATTGTGAATTGGCTGTCAAAGAACAGTGTTCTGTTGCAGATTTACTGATGTGTATCTTGCTATGCCAGAGTGTGTGAGTTTCAAATATATTAATAACTTAAAGCTAATTAAATATATGGAGAGAGTAAGTGTAAAAAAATGTAGATAAACAGTAGCTTTCTCAGTTACTTTAATTTCTTTAACATTCTGCATGTGAACTTTGAACAAGATAATTCATTTGACAATGTATAATAAGAATTGGTAATCTAATATTTCATGGGTGATTCTTTCATCCATGCTTGTTACTAGTTTGAGCATTGATAAGGCTATGCTAGTTCAATATCTTGTTGCCTCTGGAAGAGGCAAGCCAATATCCATCCCCTCATGCTTGTTCTACTACTTTTAACTTCCTTTGCATCAGCACTGGTGATTTTTTGACCTGTCAAGTGAGGGATACCAGGGAGTTAAGTCAGCTGCTTCTTTGCAGCATTAGTTTCTGCTGGTTTAGCTCTTTTAGGTAGCTAATGTTGGAATAAGGTAAGAGCCAGTGTAAGGGGGATAGTAAGGATAGATGTCTGGGAATGAGATGAGGAGGTCTTTTGGCTGCCCTGTCTGGTAACAGCCAGTTGTAACATAAAATCCTTCCCTTTGATATATAGAAGAATTGCACTTCACTACCAAATTTAACTCCAGATCCAAATTCAGAAGTGGGACACGTGGTGCTACCAATCTGGAAAAGTTGGTCAAAGACTAGTTTTGAGGTATGAAATGTCAGAGAAGCAAAGCTGTCCCCAGTCTGGAGTTCTGCATAGCACAAATTCAGACTTATATAAGCAAGTTCAATTCAGTTCAGAAGTATTTTACTGGTAACACATTTTAGATGAGCTGTGGAGCACTGAAAATTATGCAGTAGAAGATAAGAAGAAATGGGTTTCATTTCCATCTCTCTTGCGCACAGGCACACACACACAAACTCTTTGGCTTCAAAACCTGTTCTTTTCATCCTCTGCCTCTTTGGCTTATAAGTAATATATCTTTTGCAGGTGTAGCAGCTGTCAAAAGTGCAGTTGCTATTCACCTTCATTTTCTGATCTATGTGTGATTAGTGTGTTTAAATTGCATAAGAATTTGCCCAAGGTCTCATCCTGCCGTGAATTTGTCTGGATGTACTTGCTTGAGTCTATTTATCATAAAAAACAAAGTGAACTTGTATGTAAAAACGGGATTAACTTGTCCTTGAAGCAGATGCTGATGTATACTGATACGTACTGTAATGAAAAGCTGCATTAAATAAAAATACAATATTCAATGCACTAACACTTTAAACACTGAATATTACTATGGTACAGTAAATTTTGAATCTTGTTATCAGGCTCCCTTATTCAAGTTCCTTCAGTTGAAAGGGGAAAACTTAGTAAAGTTCGTCTGGGATCATTATCTTTGAAGAAAGAAGGAGAAAGGCAGTGCTTCTTATTTACAAAACATTTTTTAATTTGTACAAGAAGTTCAGGAGGAAAACTGCATCTTCTCAAGGTACAGACTTTACGTTCTAACTCAATGTACAAAATGAAAACACAACTTCAATATTTCATTATTTTATGGCTTTAACCTGAGATTTGCATATATTGTTATGGATAGAAGCAAGGTGGTGCACATTAGTTAACTTGCTTTTCCTTCTCATTACAAATAATAGAATTCAGCCAAAGTTCTTGCTGACTACATTTTTTTTTCCTAAGACTATGTAATTCTAATGAGCTGGGGGTTAGAAACAAGACCTATTTGTCTTGTTTCTGTTGCATCTGTTTGTATAAGGTAGCACTGAATATCAGTTTTCAGTGCATAAACCAGCCAGTACAACACCTTGGAATTACCAAGGAATATTTTCCAGATCTCTAAGAAAATAATTTTTAAAAGTCAAACAGCACATTCTCTTAAGGTGAAAGTTCTTCTAAGAACACTCCAGTCATATTTGTGAACAATCAAGCTTTCATAGAGTTGGCTTGTGAATAAAGTAGTGTTGGTAGTTTACAGAATGGATTATGTTGAATAGAATTTTAATTTGACAAAGACATTCCTGAGATGTTTTTAAGACTCTTTGCATGCTTTCTCACTTTGCATCCCTTAAATAGTTCAAATATTTTGCAAAGTAAATAGAGTATAACCAAACCTTTAAAAAAAATCTTGTATGTATTTTATTGAAATTCAGGAGAAGATGAAATTCTAGCTACCTTTTTTGATATTTGTGAACAAGTCTGTATGTGAGATAAATTACAGTGTGGTGAAAGTGAAAAAAATTATACTTAAGAGTATATTTTGATTTGTTGGATTAAGAAAAAATTATATCTAATCTGTCTGGGTGCAGTTTTTGAGTAAAAATTGCATCATGAAATGGATGTATCTTCCTAAAAATGGTAATGTAACATCTTAAAGTATATCAACATTTAAAAATAACTTTAATAAGAAATGGAAACAAATGTCAAAATCTGTGAAAAATGTGCTTTGTTTTCATAGACAGGAGGTGTTCTGTCTTTGATAGAGTGCACACTGATTGAGGAGACAGAAGCAAGTGATGATGATTGTAAGTTCAGCTGTTTGTAGTAATTGCAGTTTCTAGTTTCTTTAAATTGGTACCCTTTGTTTATTCTTCACAGTAGCAAATTGGTATGTTCTCCCCTTTCATAAAACCTGAGGAATACAGTGCTGAAGTGATTCAGTAGAATAAATGTTTTAGTAACAGACATGCTGGCATAGATAAGAGGGTTTTGTTGCTATGTTTGTTCTTGCTGTTGACATCCCACATAGGATTTTCAAGTAGACTGTCTGAAGGAATGTAGCAAATTATTTGCTGACTTTCATATTACAGCTTCACCCAGAGAATGTTGGAAAGAAAAAAGTATGCTTTAAAGAACCAGTAGATAATGGGGTTTCTTAAATACATGGGGGTTGATTAAGTTGGCAGAATTAGTGGAAGGTTTTTGTTTTGGAGTCCCTACAAATCTTAACTGCAGGCATGCGCAAATGAAATTAACACAATCTCAGGCTGATTTTAGTGTTACTAATTTTGGCTTCCATCCTTCAGTTTTAGGCAAATTTTGCAGTTGGATTCTGAAATCAGTTTTTATAATTTCACTGATACTTGCATACTGAGGGTATATCAGCATAGTAGTGTAGAAGGACTTTAGCCTTACTTGGTATCTTTAAAAGTTATGTACAGCAACTTCCCACTATTGCATATTTGCAACTTTTTTTTTTTATTTGGTGTATGAATTTTGGATTCCCAGTTGGGTGTGCTCTTTGTCAGAGAGATATTCTAAAGTTACTCCAGTTTTAAATGAAACAATTATTTTGTCTTGCAGTCTGAAGTCTCACATTTTGACTTTTTGGGTTTTTTCTCTCCTCTGGCTGTAAAGCAAAAGGTTCTGGACAAGTGTTTGGACACCTTGATTTCAAGCTTGTAGTTGAACCTACAGATGCTCCTTCTTTTACTGTTGTCCTTCTAGCCCCATCACGACAGGAGAAAGCTGCATGGACAAGTGATATAAGTCAGGTAGTTTAATGTATTAATGTTTCTGTTGAAATCTTAGTTTATTTTGTATTTCTGAAAACTAATCCAAAGGAGAGGTGTTGATTTCTTGAGGGGTGATTTGCTGTAATATATATAAAAACCCCTTAGTGTTAACTGGTTTCCTCAAAATTCTGTAGTTGCATTGGAGTCATCAGTGAAATCTGTTTCTTACTGAGAAAGATGGGATGTAAAATAAAGAATTGACATCTGACAAATATAATAGTAATGGTAGTAATTTTTAGGCCTACAGAGAGCCCATCCAGATACATATTTTGATTTACTTGTTTGTTCATAACTTTCACACAGATAAGAAAACATCTGAGAGTCCTGAGAGTGAAAATGATACCATATCATATCAATAATTGTCTCCCAGGTAGCGAGAAAATTAAGATGAATTCTGGTTTCCACCAGAAAGAATACTAACAAACCATTATTAATAATTACAAAGTATTCTAGCAATGTGCAGTTGTCCTTATTGTGAATGAAGAAAAATGGTGATTTAAAATACTTGAATATCAGGGGAAAAAAAAAAAAAAAAAAAGAGTGCTTTTGGATAAGAACAGCAGAAAAACTTTTACAGGAATCTGTTTGGAGAAAGAAGTTGAATGCACTGTGAAAAATCGGAACTTTCAGGCAACCAGACAAGAATTAAGGCATTGCTGTTTTGTTTATGGAGTTACAGAAGCATAGAATGATTCGGGTTGGAAGAGACCTTAAAGCTCATCTGGTTCCAGCCCCCTGCCGTGGGCAGGGACACAGTACATCGTTCTCTTATAGTTCTGAATGTGAGTCCTATTCTCTATTGATTTCTAGATAAATAGTCGATTAGACAAATATCAGTGTGGAATTTGATGGATTCCTAAAGATGCTATTGCTGGCACCATGTCCAGGTGAATTGGGGTCATAATTAGTAGGAATTGCATAAAAATAAGTATTTTGAGTGACTTTCTTCTGGACTATTTAAAAGGAACAAAAATAAAAAGATACATATCTCAAAATATAGTCTGAGCTGCACCTCAATGTATACAGGTCTTACAGGCTGACCTGCTTGCAGATTTTTTTTACAAAATGGATTTTCAGTATGTATACTGTTCCATTTATCTATAAAAGTAATGGAAGTATTTGCTGCGTAGGAAAGACTGCTGTAAGAAATGACCTGGAACATGGGACGCACAGGAATAAGTCCATTCTTCTTAGCCAAAAAAATATTAAATTTAAATGAGAAAGTCAACTGCAGTCCATGTAGAGTAGAGATCAGAATTGGGTCTGCCTCCAAAGGCCAACTCTTCTCCTCCAAAGCATTCCAGTTCCAAACAACCCTACTGTGGTGTTAGGGGAAGAGCTGAAAAGCACCACAGCTGACTGGAGTGCTGAGTGCCTAGAAAGCTTTAGAGTGTTTTAGCAAGGCAGAGGTAAATGTGACTTCTCCAGGAAAGGAAGCAAGCGGTGCTGAGGGGATAGGCAGTGGCTTAAAAGAGGTAAAGGGATAAGAAGGGGCACAAGATGTGATGTATACTCCATGTAGGCAGCGAAGAAGAAAATACTGCAAGAAGCATGCCACTTGTCTTCTGCTGGAGGAAGAAAATCAGGGATGAAACAACAGATAATGCATAAGAACTTCTAAATGGGTGAGACCACTGGTCTCCTGGAAACCACAATGATAAGGGGGCTGGAGCACCTCCCATATAAAGACAGGCTGGGAACGTTGAGGCTTTTCGGCCTGGATAAGGGGAGGCTGCGTGGAGACCTCATAGCAGCCTTCCAGTATCTGAAGGGGGTCTACAGGTATGCTGGGGAGGGACTCTTCATGAGGGACTGTAGTGACAGGACAAGGGGCAATGAGTTCTAACTTCAACAGGGAAGATTTAAGTTGGGTATTAAGAAGAAATTCTTCACTGTGAGGGTGGTGAGGCCCTGGCACAGGTTGCCTGGGGAAGCTCTGGCTGCCCCATCCCTGGCAGTGTTCAGGGCCAGGCTGGACAGGGCTTTGAGCAACCTGGTCTAGTGGAAGGTGTTGCTGCCCATGGCCGGGGACTGGAACTGGATGAGCTTTATGGTCCCTTCCAAATGAAACCAGTCTGATTCTATGACTAAGCCCTGGCTACAGCCCTCAAAGAGAACACAGGAGTTATGCTCACAAAAAGGGCATCTAAAAACATTTTGTAGTGAATATGTGTTTTCCTGTGTTTGCAAGTAAAAAAAGTATACACGTAGTTGCTATTCACTCACAGTGTTAGTCTTCTTGTTTAGTATTCAGCTTCTTATTAAATTATATATGCAGAAGAGCTATTGGTCATATTTTTCTCTATGTTCCTAGTGACACCTCTTGAATTTATATTCCTTTCAAGCAAACCATGCAATTTTTATGAAAAATGCATGGGTTTTGTTGATGCTGAAGAAGCCTCCCTTCTTATTTGTGCTTGTTTTCTTTCAGCCCTGGATCTCCATTACTGTCAGGGAGATAATAAATGCTTGGCTAGTGCAGACTGAGCATAAGAGTGCTGAATTACCTCAGGCAGTTTTATGATTGGTGCTAAGGGCCTCTCTGTGAATTTAAAATTCACATGGGGGAAATTATGTATTTTTATTTTATGTTTTTCTCAGTGCTTTTAGGTAACAACTTGCTAAAATCATAATGTGAATTGTTAAAATGACACTTTTCAAATAATCTTAAATACCTGAATTTAAAACCACATCTAGCTACATAGATCATATTTTAAATGCATAGGTATGTAGATATATTTTAAAACTAAGAGGCCTCTGATTATCTTGCTTGACCAATCTAACATCAGTCATTATTTTGCTATGAGATGCTATAAGGCCAGCAGACTATTTTTATTCTTGAAGTAAAGGTAAATGTATATGATAATTTTGGAAACTCCTTTTTATTGACAGAAAGAAATAGTATCTTAGTATTTATATGTATATGCACATATATATATTAAAGATACTCAACAAATAAAACTAGAAATTATTATAAAGTAAAAGCCATACAGTATTAGGTAGGAAGTACTTTTTGCAGAATGTATATAAGCCTGATACTCTAGCAGACTTTATTCTGACTTCCAAGAGCAAGGCTTATGGTGCTGGGTTGTCTTAACTACATGAAAGTACAAACTAGAAAATAATGGTGTACAAATGGCTTTGAGCGACCCGTATGTGCCACCAGTGTTGAGCTTTTCTGAGGCTTGAGGACCAACTTACACACCCCTTGTCTGTATACTTCTGCTGGCCACAGGACTGCGTGCAATTTCTAAAGCAGTATGTGCTGAGGCCATGTCCCAGAAGTGTTTTTCCAGCTTCTAATGCCTAGCCTGAAACATTTATACAAGTCTTTGAAAGAACTACGTGGGCAGCACCCTCGTAACCATGTGTCGCAATAACAAGACCACTTGAATTTGTTTTTAAAAATGTATTTCTAGAAACTGTTTATATTTCCCTTTGGTCTTTTTTGCACAGGGTAAAGGTTAAGTATTAGCGTATCTGTTCATGTATAACAGAGTCTTAACTTCCCCGCAGTATTGATTTTTTGAGCTTAATACTCATTCACTAATTGTTAGGGATATTTAAATCTGTTCAGTTTCAAAGGAACTTCAAAGGAAATTTAACTTCCAACTCTAAATACTTCTTCATTTGAAAAAAAAGATGCTGAGCTGAATACACTGACTGTGCTGGTAAATGTGTACTTGCATATGTGCAAATCAAAGACAGAAGACTAGAGAAGCCTGACTGCTATAAATCTTGATTCACTGACTTTCATGTATGAAAATGCCTTGTACCAGTCAGTCCATACCTGTAAAACCTATGCTTTAAGCTTACAGCAATACAGAAAATGTGGAAGTCCCTTACCTTGTGTATTGATTTTAACTGATTTCAATGTTCATTTTTCAGTGCATTGATAATATAAGGTGCAATGGTTTAATGACCATAGTATTCGAAGAAAACTCTAAGGTCACGGTGCCACATATGATCAAGTAAGTGCAGCATTTTTTTCCCCAGTGTACTAAATATCTTGTTTGGTTGTTTTTTTTTTAAGAGAACTTTTAACAAAATAGAATGTGTATTTGGGGAATGCAATCTTTTAAAATTCCCC
Source organism: Myiopsitta monachus (assembly GCA_017639245.1). Lineage (NCBI taxonomy): Eukaryota > Metazoa > Chordata > Aves > Psittaciformes > Psittacidae > Myiopsitta > Myiopsitta monachus. The sequence continues at coordinate 73,581,270 of CM029941.1, forward strand.
CCCCCCCCATTTTTTGTTGAATGGATTTAATGCTGCTTCCCAAAATGTAGCTTTTAAAATCTCTTCCTTGAAATGATAGAAGTGACTCAAAATGGTAAACTGTCAATTCACAGTGTTGGACTGTGTAGGATTACAGCTCAGCTTTTTCTATTATTTGTGAAGTAGCCTTCAGTTATGCATCAGATGAATAATTTTATTTTCTGTTAGCTTTTCTTGGTCATACCACTCCAAATTGTATTTTAAAATACTTTAAAATGTATTCAGAATTTAGGTGACTGCAGACAAGTATAATTTTCAAGGTATTTTGCTATATTAGCCAAATTTTTTCTTCCATTTCTGTTATTTCTGAGAAAAAAAGATCATTTTCTCTCATAATTTTAACTGATCACATGAAGTTAACATCATTATTCATAAATATCCTTCTTTCAACCTTGAATTCTTTCAGTTTTTTAAATAAGCATTTTTTAATTGTAAAAAGCAATTTTCAGTTCTGACTTCTAACACAATTTTACCTCTTGAAACCTCTACAGAACTGTATTTACATGAGTTTTACCTACTATTATCCAATATAAATATCAAGGAATAAAACTGATGAATAGAAATATAACTATTTCTTTTCTTACTGTTATCTGTCAGTAGGCCATTTCTCTCTCTTGTATGTACTCTGCACATGAAGGTTTCTCAAATGCCTCTTGTAGTTGTTGCCTTTCCTCTCTTTGTATATGAAATGAAAAAGAGATAATGTGTGAATACAGTGAAAGAGCACATACCTCTGATCTCCAGAAAAAAAAAGGCATTTTATTGTCTTCAGTTTTATTTCAGGAGCTCTCCAGTGTTTAAACACTTCTGTTACCTGCTGAATGTTAAAAATACATTCGTCTGTTTTCATATTGTGGAGTACAGCAAGGTCTTACTCCCTGTGTCAAGAGAAAAAAATCTTAATTCTAAAAACATACAGGATCTTAACAACAGACACAAATTTGGTGTTCTCCTCCTGAGAAGGAAGTCGTCTGATTTTCAGTACACATTGACTTTGAGAGTCACGTCTTTGGATGAAATAAAAAAACAAAAATGAAAACAAAAACAAAGCTACTTTCCTGAGGACTCAACTTAAGAAAGAATAATTGTTTTGTAATGTATAAGTTACATGTAATACAGTGTATAAGTGTGTGAAATGTCTTCATGCTATATTCTAAGAAAATCCAATAATTTTTAATGAAAAGGTATGGCAATATAGAAAGATGATTTACTTAGTATCCATGACTTTTTTTTTTTTTTTTTTACAAACTAAGCCTTCAACTAGATAAAATTGAGCAAAACTAAATTGGAGAAATGGCATTATGAATAGGATTATGTAAATGACTGATTTTTATTTGATGTCCAAACAAAAATTAGTACTTTTTTTTTCCCACTGAAACAAAGACTTGCCATGGTTTCCGCTGTGAAATTTGAGATATTTCATGCTGTTCCCTTTTGGTTTTTAAAAAATAAAAGTAATTCTTGGAGCCCAACAGCAAGTGTTACCTTGCAGGTGAGTCTTAAGATTAGTCAACAGGCTAATTTTGCTGTCTTTTGCTAGGGTCCATTTGTTTATTTTAGATAAAGCTAGATCCCAGCAGAGACAATGCCATTATTCTATAGTGAGCTTTTAATAATATTGGTGTATAAGCCACAGCAGCCTGAAAGAGACAAGAGGGGACAAATCTGCCTTCTTTTCCATTTCAGAAATTTAATTATTAATAGTTGCTTAGACTTCGAAATGTAAATTAGAAATAAAATTTAAATTCCCTTGGTTATGGCATAAATTATAACTGAATGGAAACAGGTGTTGTGGGAGATTAACAGTTTCCAGGTGTTGTTGAAATACAAGAATGCATGTATATTTGATGATTTTATGTTGACAGGAGCAGCTAAAATGATGCCATTACTGTACCGTAATCATAGAATCAACTAGGTTGGATAAGACCTTGTCATGGGTTCAGCAGTAGCAGTCGTTTTTCTCCTTAGTAGCTGGTGCAGCACTGTGTTTTTGATTTTGGGCCTGGGAGCAGCGCTGATAACACCAGTGTTTATAGTTACTGCTTGGCAATGTTTTGGTTTGACCAAGGACTTTTCTGAGCCTCATGCTATGCCAGGGAGGAGGGGAGCCAGGAGGAAGCAGAGACAGGACACCTGACACAAACTGACCAAAGAGGTTATTCCATACCACAGCACGTCATGTCCAGGATGTGAAGACGGAGAGCAGAGACCCGGAAGGGTGTGGGTGTAGTGATGGACTGGGGGTGCACAGCATGATCAGGTTTTTGGTAGTGGGGGGTTCGCTGCTGGGGGGTGCACTGGCTGGGTCAGGCTTGGTGAGCAGTTGTATTCTTTTTCCTTGTATTTCTCTTGTATTATTATTGGTGGTAGCAGTAGTTGTGTTATACCTTAGTTACTAAACTGTTCTTATCTCAACCTGTGCGAGTTGAATTGTTTTGGTTCTCCTCCTTATCCCTCCGGGACCCGGGGAAGAAAGAGGGGAGTGAGTGAGTGAGTAAAACTGCGTGGGTGGGGGGCTTAAACCACAACAGACCTTCAGGATCATCAGGGTTTTGGTGAATTGTTCTAAATTTAATTTTTGTGTAGATCTGATGCTCGCCTTCATAGAGATGACATTGATATCTGCTTCAGCAAAACGCTGAATTCCTGCAAAGTACCCCAAATCCGTTACGCAAGCGTTGAGCGCCTTTTGGAGCGGCTAACAGACCTGCGATTTCTAAGCATTGATTTTCTGAATACTTTTCTACATACTTACCGCATATTTACTACTGCAGCTGTGGTGTTGGAAAAACTTTCAGACATATACAGGCGGCCCTTTACTTCTATTCCTGTCAGGTGAGCTCTGGGGGTTTTCCCTTTTAATCATAGGTTTCTTATGGAATTATAATTTGTTGGGTCTTGGTTTTTTGGTTTTTGTTTGGTTGGTTGGTGTTTTTTACCATGTTTTTCTATTACATAAATTAACTAAGAATAAGTTTTTTTCTTTGTTAATGAGGTGTAAGTTTTTAGGTAAGTCTGTCTAAACCTTCTTCCTAGGCTTTGAGGGCTAAGTGTCGTGCAGATTTTGCAGTGCCATGCATGTTTGCCCAAAATTTTTTGCAAGTGTTTTCACTCTTAAATCTATTAGTCATTCATCATCTTTTGCTTTTTTTGTTTCTTACTCTCAGGTCTCTGGAGTTGTTCTTTGTTACTAGTCAAAACAGTAGAGGAGAGTACCTGGCCGATGGGAAGTCACCACATCTCTGTCGCAAGTTTTCTTCTCCTCCTCCTTTGTCACTCTCCAGAACATCCTCACCTGTCAGAGCCCGAAAACTGTCACTGACCTCACCATTGAATTCAAGGATTGGTGCCCTAGACCTCTCTGCTTCATCTGTGGCAAGCAGTCCTACCTCAACCTACAGCCCAGCCACATCCCCACCACCATCGGGTGGCAAAGTACCACTGGACCTCAGTAGAGGGCCCTCCTCTCCTGAGCAAAGCCCTGGCTCCATAGAGGACAGCTTGGAGAACCCTCGTGTTGACCTCTGTAACAAGTTGAGGAGAAGCATTCGAAGAGGTATTATATACCCGCAAAATACTGAATGCTATTTTTGATAAATGGGGCTGTCTCTATGGTAGGCTTGACTTCTAACACTGCTGAATTGTTTTGCACATCTGGTTTTAACTCCTGATCAATGCAAATTGTGTTATGAAACCAAATATTTTGCCCTCTGTTTCTGCTCTAGTAGAGGCTATGATGAGTTGTTTGTTTTCCCTCTTTGTAGGAAAAGCAATATGGCAGAATGGCCATGTCTGTTTTCACTTCAGGAGAGTGATTAGGAGAATGGCAGAAGAAAATATTTGATGCCAGTTGTGTTCCTGAAGTGAAAGGTTTTGGGGTTATGCTGTTACTGCAGGAAGTAAAACATTAAGTTAAGAAGAAATAGGGATGTAAAGACAGAACAGCTTTAACATGTTCACAAAACATGACTAGTTTTCCAGAAACCAACCCAAACAAATAATTTGTGTTATTCACTTGCTACATTAGTGATATTCATACCACTTGCTGGTAATCTGTACAGAAGGTAGATGTCTAAAATGGATTAATTTCTCCTGTGTAAAAGCCTGTTTTCCCCTACGGATTGTGTAGGGCACCTTGGAACAGGTACTACTTCCAGAGGGCTGAAGTTAGTTGATATAAACCTCAATGTGGGCATCTAGAAGGGGATCATTGTATTCGTACATGGCAGAGTTCTAATCTCACATGAGGCATACTTTCTCATAGAAAAAGTAGCTTTGATCTTATAAAATGCATGAGTGTGTGCTTGTTTCTCATTGCTCTTTTGGGATGGAGGGAATTAGAACTATATAGTATTTTTTTCTAATTTTTGTTACATTAAACAGAAAATAAATAATAATAAAAAAAAAATCTGTTTTGTTCCTAAAGTTTGTGTTTAGAAATGGTCTTACGTGGCCTGACTTACAGTCTGAGGAATTTGAACTTTGAGCAAAATTTAGCCCAGCTTTACTTGCAGGTACTTCTAACAATGTAAACTGGTATAATCTGAGGGGAAAGAAGAAAAAGATTACCAAACAAACTGAGAAAAGCATTATGTCTGTTCCTTAATGATTGAAATAAGTGCCCTGGTAAGATATTTGATGTTGTATAACACAGAGGGATTGCTTTTACAGAACGCATTCTATTGTTTAACAAAAGAATGCTTTTAACAGACAATTTAGCCACCTTAGCATTATAGGAGTCAATGCTTGCCCATGCTTTATGCTTTCATAAAATGCTGGTTGGCTGGTACACATAGAATCATAGAATCATAGAATAGTTAGGGTTGAAAAGTACCTTAAGATCATCGAATTCCAACCACCCTGCCATGGGCTGGGACACCTCCCACTAAACCATGCCACCCAAGGCTCTCTCCAACCTGGCCCTGAGCACCGCCAGCGATGGAGCATTCACAACTTCCCTGGGCAGCCCATTCCAGTGCCTCACCTCCCTTACAGTAAAGAACTTCTTCCTTATATCCAATCTAAACTTCCCCTGTTTAAGTTTGAACCTGTTACCCCTTGTCCTGTCACTACAGTCCCTAATGAAGAGTCCCTCCCCAGCATCCCTATAGCCACCCTTCAGATATTGGAAGGCTGCTATGAGGTCTCCACGCAGCTTTCTCTTCTCCAGGCTGATCAGCCCAACTTTCTCATCCTATCTTCATACGGGAGGTGCTCCAGTCCCCTGATTATCCTTGCGGCCCTCCTCTGGACTTGTTACACCAGTTCCATGTCCTTTTTATGTTGAGGACATCGGAACTGCACACAATACTCCAAGTGAGGTCACAAGAGCAGACTAGAGGGGCAGGATCACTTCCTTCTGCCTGCTGGTCAGCTCTCCTTTTGATGTAATCTCCCAGGATACGGTTGGCTTTCTGGGCTGCAAGTGCATACTGCTGGCTCACTTAATCCTTACATTTCTGTACACTGGGTGTTATTAAATGAGTAGTGTAACAGACTATTTACATATATAAAACATAGTATTTACTATGCAGATTTGGGCAAATTCTTCTTGTGCACTATTATAACCACATTCAAATCAATATGATAGCACAGTACGCCCCAAAATATAGGCCGTGCATTAAAATTAATTGTACACAGGTACCTGCAGTCTTAGACATAATGTTTTTTGCTACACACTGTAAAGGAAACTAGTAAAGAATCGATTATTTTGGCCTAGTGTTAGCAGTAGGCATGGTTGCAGAGGTATCCGTATTTCGTATTCCAGTCTATCAAAGCTGGAAGTGTCATCTGGGCAGTGTGAGAAACATGTGGAAATGGCAAGACCCTCATGTAAATGCTAAATTACCCTCTGTGCAGTGTCTCCAGTCCCTTTGGGGAGCAGTTTGCACTCAGTTTGGAGTTTGGAGTTTGGAGTTTGGAGCAAGGTAGCTCAGTTCTGCAGGAGCAAGTCCTTTTGTCACCCAGCTGCCTGAAGCATGTTGGGGAAGACAAGTAAGTTTAGGAAAAAAAAATCTTACAAGGAGAATGGAGATGGGTAGTAGTAGAACTACAAAAAGTTAATCTGTACGTTTCTTATCATATGTAATGTGCCTCTTCACTTCCAAAGTTTCCCGGGTAAAGAGGCCAGTTCTACTTAATCAGGAGCTACCAACCATTATAGTTAATACTGCTGCTCTTTTAGTGCCAGATTTCCAAGAGAACAACTGTGGCTTGATCTAAATCCAATATAACCATACAGATTCTGTTCCCCAGGACGTATTATTATGGTGGTTGTCATTCTCCAATGTTGTCCATTTCCATCCTGGATTTTCCACCTTCTTCACCTGCTTCCAAGAATGTTGTTTGTTTTGAAAGTTTTGAGTTTGCAAAAAGTTTTGTTTATATATATGTATTATATATATAATGTTTGTGCTGCAGTCACAGTTGTCATTCATATCAAATGTATGATATATTTTATCAGCCTTTTTCCTCATTTCAGAAGCTGTATTTCAGCCATTCCCTTTTTGTTCTTCTGATAGAGCTTCTCCATAGAGTAATACACCTTTCAATGCTGTTTGGCCATTTTATTAGGCAGGTTTTAGTTACACACAGTTTTCCAACATGGAAAACTTCCTAGCTCATACAAAACCCATGACTTCAATTATCCTTATTACATGTATGTTTCACTGCAAATTCTGCCATCTTCTCCAAGCTATTTTGAAAACTGACAACTTGTTCGTTTTCACCAAGTTCCTTATTTATGAGCTTTTGTGTGGCTATGTCATTGGTACAGAACTTTCATAGTCCTTTAACTCCATCCAAAGGATATTTTTTACTGAGTCTTCCTAATGCAAAAATTCCAGAAGCAGTACCACTTAAAGCAGCTATATACCAGAGATTAAACATAAACAACTTTGTGTTAGTATTTAGTGGTACTAGGCTGGTATTGAAGCACTGGTATAAAGTGCTTTTAATTAATTAAATTCAAGTTTTTGAACAAGTGAAGTCCCCTTTGATGTACATATTCCTTTTTATCAATGCAGCATAGCTCAGATTGTTCAAAGTTGATCACTTGCAGACTTTCTGTCTTTAGGTGTTTGCAAACATCCGCATACTCTAAAATCTTTGCAGAGGCACTCGCTGTCTGTAAGACAAACTAATCGGACTATGCTCTTGCTCTTTAAAAGGGCATATCTTAAATCCCCATGCCATAGTTGCCTATGGCCTCTTGATATTTTCAAAGAACATTTGTACTTTATAAATACATGAATATAATATAATTAATATAACACAGTATAATACAATATAATATATCTGATAACATAAGTTGTTACGTATTTATTTTTATATACTATATTATTGCACTAATATACAATAATATAAAATTGTAGAATCAGACTACCAAATAGGTTGGAAAAGACCTTTAAGATCATCAAGTCCTATGCACATGGACAGTTGTAAAGTATGCATGAGCATCCCAGTATTAACACTGATTCTCTTTTAAAGCAGCAGTTCTAGAGTCTGTGTCAGTGGACCGGGCAATTCCTGAAAGCACCTCAGCAGTGGACACCACAGAGCTTTCCCCATGTAGATCCCCTTCGACACCACGTCATCTCCGCTATCGTCAGCCAGGAGGTGAGAACCTGATGTTTCTTTTCCCTGTCAGTCAGTTTGAAGAGTTTAAATACTGCAGCGGTAATCTTTGCAGGTATTAGAAAAGAATGATGTTTGATTAATGTGTTCTGTTTGTATTTTTTTTTCTCAGGTATTGGAAAAAAAAAAAGCTGTCAGAATGTGATTAAACTGGCTAATTTGTGTAGTAATGTATGGAAGCATACTGGGACTTCTCTGTGATAAAATGTTCTTAAATAGCTCAAGCAGGATGTGTCAAAGTTCAAGACTGATATTGAATCAGTCCTATTCTCACAAAAATCTCAAAACCTTGGCAGATTTCTCTCAGCTACTAGGGGGGCATATTTTGGGCACCATATGTAATCATGAAATACACAACACCCATTATTGTCAATGGGGAGTGACTGTGACTTGTTTCTTTGTATAACACTGAACATTTTCAGATGGTGTCACATTATTCATTCCAAAATTTGAATAAACTGCTCTATTGAAAAGGAGAACTGAGATCTGGAGCTCCTCGAATAGCTCTCACGTGGCTCTTTGTAATCATTAGCAGAGCTGCGAGCTATGTCCATGAATGCTTAAAACACTGCCATCTCATGCAAGCCAGATTTCTAGGCAGGTATTTCATGCTTGGGATTAAAACAACAAAACCAGAGCAGAGTCTTATCGACTATTAGGAAGTTGCTGAGACATTTAATTTCAAAACAATAGTAATCATCTGTTACTGGGCACTTTTATGGTGAGATGACAAAATTTGAGAGTTGGAATCTCTGTGGAGCACTGCCATTAATCTGAGTTATAGTCAGAAGCAATGTTCATAGCATTCACTATTGGGAAAGCCTAATAAACTTTGGAAAACTGTACTCATCCTAGGCAGAGAACTGGGAAAATAGCTGAACCTAGCTATCAGAAGTTGGCTTATGTGCTTAGTTCTCTAATATGACTTTTTGTTTAGGTTTCTTTTTCTACACTATTGATTTTGTTTCACCCCTCCCCCGGCTTTTTTATCTTTCCCCCCTTTTGCTATTTGGTTACTGCTTATTCCTCACCTTGGCAGTGTCTTAGATATTTTTCCATAGCAACAGTAATTATAGTGAAATGGGAATAAAACTTAAATCACAAATGTTAATATGATATTTTTATTTCCCCTAACTTAAAGTCATCTGGCAATGAAAGCATAAAATGATCACAGAGAATAAACATTAGTGAAGATTTAATATCTTATTGTTGTTTAACTTGAAAAATGCAAAAAAGTATGTAGAAGTTGTTAACTTTTTCCCACCTGTTCCTTTGCAGTCCAAACTGCTGACAACACCCACTGTTCAGTCTCTCCTGCTTCTGCTTTTGCCATTGCTACAGCTGCAGCAGGGCACGGGAGTCCACCAGGTGAGAAATATGCTGTGCAAAAGAGAGGTAACAATGAGATCCATAGGTCTTAAAAGGTCTATTAAATATTTCTTAAGAACATACTTACCTGAGTCCTAAATAGCCTCTGATTTGTTACTTTAATCTGCTGGCGGTTTGAGTCTGGAAACCTGGCCTTTGTGTGGACATTGCAGTACAGCATTCACAGATAGTTGGCATCTTGACTTCCAGTTATATGGACATTATGAAAATACTTGTAATGCATTTAATTTGGAAGTGAAATTGACCCATAAGAATGACTAAAACAACTTAGGACAGGCTGATCATCTACCACATGTATACCTGCTGTGACAGTCTGGAAACTTTTATGGATGAAGCAATTTATGTCACCAAAGAGTAAAATAATCTTTTAGGCTGTTTATATACCACCCTGTCCTGGAGACTTGCCAGCAACCACCACGACATATACTTGAAGGAGGGAAAGGATGAGAATTTATTCAGAATTTATTCAGAAATATATTTAGAACAAAACATGAAACCTTGCAAATGTAGACTGCATTCTATACCACGTACCTTCAAGAAACGGGTGAGCTTCTGTGCCTTTGTTTTGTAGAATCTAAGGAGGCTGCCAAGCCTGTGGGGTTTTGAACAATTGTGGTGTAAACCAATGGTAGCTTTTCTTGTTGACTTACGTGAGAATTGTATTTATCACTCAACATATTCAGTTCATCATCTATTGATTGAATTCTTGTATTCAGCTATTTCCTTGACATTTCTAGTTCAGCCTACATATATGCGATCTGCTAAACATCTCGATCATACCTTTCTTTTTTTTTTTTTGATTTTGAAAGTGACCTTTCTTATGTCCAAGTTTGACATACGTAAGAGCAGTTGTGCTTAAATAAATTATGGGAAGTTTGAACTGTATATTCCTTGGAAAGCATCGATGTTGGCTGCTGACTGGAGGTATTTAACGCAACTTAAAATACTTAAGTTTTGAATTTGCTTGCTGCCTTGCTGTGTACCCTTTGAAGTATTAATATCTTCCACTGAGGCCTGTCCTACATTATGTTACAGATAAAACGCACTTCTTTTAAAGTCCACAAAATCACTTTCACTTTGCATTGGCACACTGAAGCCCATGGTTCATTTTGATTTTGTAGGAAAAAACATACTTCAACTGTAAATTAACTTCTGCCTTTTTTCCATCATAATTGTTGAAATGTCAGGAAACTGCTTTGATGACTATAGTCTCAAAATCACTCATGAAATTCTGTGCAAGTCAGTAAATTGTCACCACTGATTACAGTTGTTTTTGTGTTCACTGTGTCTAAAGTTGTGGTCCTTCACTTGATGAGTGAGTAAGCATCATGAGAAAATAATTTCTGGATAAACATGGATCAGTGCTTCTATTACTCTTGTGTACTTCCTGTCATCTTTAGATGATCACAAAAGAGTAATGTTAGTTTTAGCAACTTTATGATCCTGTCAGAAGCATGCATTTAGTAAAATTTTTGTTTGAAATAATGAATGATCTCTGCCTTTGGAATTAGGCACTACCAAGGAATCATTTTGCAGTATGAATTAATTCCAGTATGTTTACATATTGTTCAAAAAATGCAGTAAGAGTAAAATATACTGTTTTTTCCCACTGTTATCTTTTCAATTAAGAACTACTGCTTTTGTATTCTTAAAAGCACAGCTTTTCAATATTTGTAGTATTGAAGTGTAACAGAAATAAAATCTACACGTATGCAATCAACTGAAGGAACATCAAAGCATGGGAATATTGAAAAAAGAAAAAAAATCATCCCTAATATTCATAAGTACTTATTGTGTGTGTGTGTTGCCATTTAAACTAGTTATATATAAAAAGTCATTCTCCTGGATGACTTAAAGAATGGTAAGAAGGTTCTGCAGCAAATCTAACAGGAAAAGTGTGTGCTGGGGAGTCTCAGGAGGCTGAGCTGGAGCAAGGCTGTCCACCTGTAATCAATACAAAAATATATGGCTACGAACCACAGCTCAGGCTGCTTAATCACCTGGTTTGTAACTTGCAATTAGAATTATAGAATCAACTAAGTTGGAAAAGACCTTTAAGATTATTAGGTCCAACTGTTACCCCAGGACTGCCAATTCCACCACTAAACCATGTCAGTAATTAATCATAGTAGACATGGTATTAATGTTGCAGAGTCATGCAGTTCAAATTTAGGTGATTAAAAAAAACAGTATTTCTTCCCCATGTATGTATTATAGTAATTATATGGGTTTTTGTTAAATAATACTTTTTTTTCCCACTGGGCTTCTTTCTCATTCACTGCATAGGATGGACATGATCCCTCAGTGAATCAGGTCTGGGTAGTGTATGAGATTTATGGCTTTTATTCTTTTTTTCAGTTGGTCATAGACATCACTGCAGCAGACATTGTGATGTGTGCTGTTTAATATATTCCTACGTGGAATGTAATAGAATGGCAGGTGAAATTCAGTGTTGACAAATACTACATGATACACATGAAACAAAACAGTCAAAGCTCCATACCTGAAGGAATGGGCTCTGTGCTGGGCGTTACCAGTCAGGACTACAGTAGATAGTTCCCTTAAATGACATTAGTGCTCAGTAGGAGCAAAAAAGATGAACGAAACATGGGAAATTATTAGGAAAGGGACAAAGATGAAAGCAGAGAAGACCTTTATGCTACCACAGTATAAATCCTGAATTTGCGTGTGTATTGAAGACTCTGTCCACTTGTGGTGTGTCCTGTTTTACATGAAGGAATGAGAACTAGAGAAGGTTGAGAGTTTGCAATCAAGGATAAGCGGAAGTATGAAATGGCTTTTGTGCATTTGAAATTTAGGCGAAGAGATGACTTGGAGGGTTGATGAGAAAGTTCTGCAAGGTCACAGATGTCATAGGGAGAGTTAGGAGGCATTTGTTGCTTTCTCTAATGCAAGAGGTAGGAGTCATCAGATGACTTGCAGGAGGCCATGGTTCAAAACAAACAGAGGTTTGTGGTTCTTTGTGCAGTGGATAGAAAGCCTGTGAAATTCTGCTGAGGGACATTGTGAAGGGAAGAGATTTACCTAGGTTCAAAAAGTGGGCAGGTACCTGCAAGCAGCAGTCATTAGTAGTTACTAGTGGCAACCTAGAACAGGGTCAGGAGCTGAAATTAGCTGGAGGTTGTGGGAAGGTATGTGGAGCCAAGAGTCATTTGTATGTCTTCAGTTTTCACTGTTCCCTGAAGCTTCAGGCCACTTTTGGTTTTGTTTTGTTTTGTTGTTTTCCCAGGGTATGAGCTCTTAGCTCTTCTTAACCTTCTATCTTCCTGTTCTGATTGTTCAACAATAAATTGAGGCAAGCAGATTAACAGACTCGTAGCAAAGCTGTATAGTCACACACTCTACCAGAACCAGACATAAAGAATATTTAATCATCTCGTGTACAGAATGCTGGCCATAACATTTTATAATGCTGTTACCATGCAATGAAAAGTTTAAATACTCGTAAGTATGCAAAGCTCTGATCAGATCTCCCATGGCGTATGATGGCTTTGCATACTGTTAGGTGAGCACCTAGGGGAGCACTGCCTATGTTGGTCCTGTCTGCAGGCTGCATGACAGCACATGGCTTGATGGGAAACCAAGGTTGAAAGACTTTCGAGTACTTTGGTCTGCTTTACGTATTGGTCCACTTCCCCCTTCGGGTGCAACCTGAGTGAAGTGCATATTAACAGTGCTCTTAGACTTCTTCATCCCCAGTGTGTGTGGAGTAGAGCTGTGTTTTTTCCGCCACTCTCATCTGTTGAGTTAATTTGCTGTCTGGGTGCATGACATATACATGTACCCCTAGTTGGGCCCTAGGAATAGTTCATGCTTGGGTTGCCTGAACGCAGTGTACGCTGGGTGCCTCATGGCTTGCTCCGCTTGAATCGATGCTATCTTCCAAAAGCAAAACTGAAGTTATCTAGCAGCTCTGCTCCAATGTCTGTGTTCTAATATGGAGAAGTTCCTACAGAAATTTTACTGCTAATGTTCTCATCCTAATGAATACCGTGCTGATCTCTTCTTTTAGCTCTGCCATGAGAGTTAGGTGGTCTTTAAGTGGAACTTAACCTCTTTCAGTGGAAGCCCTACCTCTTCAGGTGTGATTTCCTTCTCCTTTCTGAGAGTCTGTCACACAGCCAGTGTCACGAGTGAGACTGGCAATGTCAGAGAGAAGCCTCCTGCCAAAATACTCACTCAGATTTGTAGTTTTGCTGCAAAAATCCTGCAGATGTTACAGGAATTAAGTAAGAACAGTATAATGTATACAACACCCACACGAAACCTAGCACTAGATAAAACCAATCTGTATGGAAAAGTATTTATTTAATCCATGGCTTGTAGAACTTGAAAATTTCCCTGGTTCATCTTTGTACAATTTTTTCAAGCGTGTTATTGCTGATTTTTAATCCTTGAATTTGTCTTTATGTCTGTTGTGCACAGAATCAGAGTGCTGTGTCAGGATCAGTAGGATATCATGCATTTTTAGAAAAGAAACATCTTTTGGTGATCATTTACTGAAACTATTTGTTCTGCATGCAGGCCCTCCTATTTGTTAATTCTCATAAACTATGAAGGTGCTCTGTATGATTGGGAGAGATTCAAACTTCACTTAAAATCTCTGAATAGTTGTGTGAATTAAGCCAAATTAGCAAAATAATGCTGTGTTGGGTTTGTAAAAAATTAATGAAGTAAAAAGTACTTACATGAGCTTAGCAAAAGTACAAATTTCTTCTCTGCTACAAATGCCTAAGACAAATTGAAGAAAATAAATTGATAATTTTATATTTAAATTAATCTACTGAACATGGGCTTCAAGGAGATTGTTTTGCCAAAAACTTAAATTCAAAGTTGAAACTGAACTTTTTATATTTTCTATACTTGCAGCACATAAACTAAAAAAAATTTGAGAAGATTTTTTCTCCCTTAACTCAATCAAAAAATCCCCAACATAGAAAATAAGTGTTACACAAGAAGCAAATACTTAAACCCAAACAAAAGGCTTGTTCCCTAAGGAATATTGTAGCTTTATTTCAATAATTCTGTCATCTAATTGTGAGCTGGGCACGTCAGTATTTCCAGCGTGCTGCATGCTTCAAAGCTGCCTCCCTCCTCCTACAGCATACTGATCCACACTGTAGAGAATGTACCATTTTTCACAAGAACAAGGTGGCATTATGGGAGAGGATGGAAGTGGGATGGAAGCTTGTGGTTGGCAGGAGGGTCTGGCTTCTTTAGTATAAGCATTTGTTTTCTAAAATACATGTGAAAGGGAGAGGAGAGAGTGAGAAAGAAGTAAGGAAAAAAGAGCCTTTGGGGGAGTATCTCTGACAAATATGATTTGTGTGTAGGAAAATCTGCTCCATGCAAGCAAGGAGGAAAGATGGGCTTATTCCCTCTGATTTTAGTGATTTAAAGGAGCAATTAAAGTAACAGCTTGAAGCTTTGAGGCATCTACGTAAAAATGAATTGCTCATATACTATCCATTTCAATTAATTGCCTGCACATATCTCTGGGGCTAAATTACCTTTGACTTGAGTTATTTACCTGAGTATTGTTCAGGAGAGAGAATTTTTCCTAAAGCTCCTGTGTTTTACAGTTTGTGCCCTATCAAAGAGCATTTCAAAACGTCTCTCAAACTATCAGTCTGCAAATCCTTTCTTATGCATAGAAAGTACAGCCAGCTTCTTCTCTTTTCACAAATCCACTTTGGTGCTTCAGAGAAGCAATCTTGATTAAGATTGCCCTTGTTTAGGCAAGCAAAACTCATTGGCCTGTTTACCAGAACATTTTCTGGTGTCATTTGCTTTTCCATAGTTCTTACAATCTGCCTGCAGAAGTGATCAATCCTTTGCAGCTGTAGCAGATTCTCAACAAAGCAAGCACAAAACCTGCTCCACTAATCTGCTCACTGGCGCTGCTAAATGCAAGCAGTGTCTTCCTGCAAGGCAATTCAATATGCCTTGGCATACAAAAGTATGTTCTGGTGCAACTTCCGTATACTGCCACTGAGTATTTTCCACTGTTGACAGTGCATCTGCATGGATGGTCCTGCAATCACATCACTTATTAGGGAGGGGTCAAATTCCTTTCTTATTCTTGAACTCAATATAAAAAGGTAGTTGTATGTTGATTTCCACTGATAATCAGTTATGCATTTGTGCACTAATTATATTTTTTTATGTTCCATTATTATTATTATATATTATAATATATTATATATATAATATATATAATTATTTTTATTTCTTTATATTTTTATATTTTATTATTTTAATTATTTTAATATATTTTAAATATAATATATTATATTCCATTAGTGATGGAAAAGATGAACAGAGGGAAGTGTGTAATCCTTTTAGAGTATAAATGTCTGATTTATTTTGACTTAGCTATTTTTGTATTCTTGATCCCTGCCTGGGATAAAGCACTGAAGGGCCTCTCTGTACTTTGTTTGACCAGTTCTGAAGTAAAGCTGCCAAAGCTCAATTTTAGAGCAACTGAATGCATTTGAGGATAAACAGTGTGCCAGTGATTGATGTGACAGTGTCATCTTCAACAGCCACTGAAATGAATGTGAAAGTCCTCATCTCCTCAGAAGTGCTGCAGGAGTTTCTTTGCCATAACATAGAATCATAGAATTGTTAGGGTTGGAAAAGACCTTAAAATAATCTGGTTCCACCCCCCTGCCTCACCCTAGATGATGTAGCTCAAAGCTCTGTCCAGAGTGGACTTGAACACTGTCAGGGATAGAGCATTCATTGCTTCTTTGTGCAGCCTGTTCCAGTGCCTCACAACCCTCATAGCAAAGAATTTCTTCCTTATATCTAACCTGAACTTGCCCTGTTTAAGTTTAAACCCATTACCCCTTGTCCTATTGCTACAGTCCCTGATGAAGAGCCCCTCTCCAGCATCCTTGTAGGCCCCCTTCAGGTACTGGAACATATATAATGTACCCCAACTGTAAGAGCAATAACGAATTTAAGTGGACTTTCATAAATTACAGTTATGATTTCCAGAATGACCTATCTCTTGAAAGCCGCATAAGCACTGAAGTTGCGCCAGATAAGTCCTGTGAGCTCTGGGTCTGACACACTTTACCCCTGCTTGATTACTGTCACAATATTAGATGAATAAAAATTAGCTGCTAGTAATAATTCATGTTTCGTAGAAATCCACGTTACACAGTGGGTCATGCGTAGTCTTTTTCCTTGATAAATCAGGTACAGATTGATTTAAGATGACTGCTTATTTTAAAAGGCCAAAATCAGCATGAGAAAGTTTCACAAAAGTTTTTAACAAGACTTGCTTAGCTTATTTTAGCTTGTGACCAGTGGTGCTATTCTGCAGTCATTCAAACTACTTGCCAGCTCCCAGTGTGACAATATTTTTGGTTTGTTTGTTCTGGCATAAGACCTAATTGGAGTAATGGAATGACACAGATTGTGCCAAATGATACAAGGTAGATCAGACCCTGTGTGCATGTTCATGTGTCCGTGTGTAGTTATGCATATGACTGTGCCAAGGGGAGGTACTGTGGCAGGACACACTGAGGCTATACACACTGCGGCCATTAGCACTTCAGCTGAATAGTATGACTTGGAGATGTACTGTGGAAAATAATAAAGGCGTACACTCCCAGTGGGATCCCATTAAAATGAAAAAAACGTAGAAACATGCATTATGTTTTTAACAGATACAGTGTTTCCTTGGTCTTGCACACAGATTGATGTGAGCATGTCGTTCCACATTCAAGGCCATCAGCTGTGCTATTCAGGGAGTATTTCCCTAATTCTGAACAGAAGCATAATAAAGTGGCATTATGTTTCCAGAGAGTAGGCAGCTGAGTTAGTGTGGAATTTGGTGAAAATTAGGATAAATCAAGGTTCATAACAGAAGTTATTACATTTATACCCATTGTGAGAAGGCAGGCAGAGATTTCCTTGCTATGATTAATGTTATATGAAAGGTGAGCAGTATCTGATGGTGATGTCAAGATGGATCCTACATTATGTGGGTAGCTGGGTAATGCACTTCTGTTTTGTGCTGTTCTAAATGCATCAAATTACATCAGTAGTTATAAGCTAGCTTCTGGAAAGACATGTATTTCTTTCTGGCTCTATACATAAGTATCCATGTCTAAATCAAGACCAGAAAATGTGTGCCTTTTCTAGTTGATGTTCTAGTTATGATGCCATAAACATTGCTATTAGTAATAGTTACAGTAATATTGCACTCTAGCAGTTTTCTGGGTTATAACATCTCATCTCTTGTACTGGAAAAGCTTTGTGGAACCTTTTCCTTATAAATCCAGACCCAAAATAAAAGGAAAAAAAAAAACCCACCATGATGGTGATATAACCCAATCAACAATCAAGATGCAAAGCATTTAATTCTTTTGAATCTGTGGCTTATCCCAGTGGGGCTACTCTTCATAGGGGTAAATTGGGTAATTGACTGGGTTGCAAGTATCACAGACTGTTTCTAAGTACTGGGAAACAGACCTTAATTTTAATGATACTTCTTCAGGTCATGGAACTTCAAGATTGAATTTGAGAGCATATAGGCTCCTGTCAGAGATACAGGATGCTGTCAGTTCATAACTGAAATCATTGTTTCAGGCTGCCAGCTTCCAACTGGATAAAATCTAGTGTCAGAAATACTTTGTTTGTGATCCCCAGTGTGAAATTAAAATGCAAAAAAAGTGAAGTACTGCAATCAGACAGTTTGTTTATTATAAAAAGTTAAAAAGATTATTTTTATAGTGATAGGACAGATCAGAAAAAAAGGGTAGAAATTAAGTAAGCATTCAAAGTACAGAGAGAGTCACCACTGTGGATGTAGTGGTGTCCCAAGGGTCTGTAGTCATCTTTGGTGATGGATTACCCCCAATAGCAATTACTTTTTCCTCTTTTATAATGCATTAGGGGGAAGTACCTCTGTTCTTAATGTCATATGCTGCACATTCCTGGTGCATCCAGTTTCACTGGTCTTGTAGACCATTCTTCAACTGTACATGTCTGCCAGCAGTCCTTGAGATAATGGGCAGCAATTCCTGACACCAATCCTTGAGAAAATGGATGGTGGAGTCTTACCTCAGCTCCTCACACCCATCTTCAAGATAACAGACTTCAGCTCCTCACACCAATCTTTGAGACAATGGGCAGTGGGGTCTGATTTTCTGATTTCAGTTCAGTCTCTCACACAGGCATGCTTACCAATCTTGCTTCCGTCCTGACACACACACACACACACACACACACACACCCCTTCTATCAGGAATCTAAGTTGTTTAGTTCCACGAAAGAAGAGAGTTGGTGCTGGTAGGCTCTGTTATCCTCCCCTGATCTCTTACAGATGACAACCATTTCCACTTGTAATTTTTGTTTGACTAATGGCTCTAGCCAGGAACTGGGAAAGTAAGTAATAGTTCCTTGTTGGGAACATGTTTTAATGATGGTTCCAGACCAATTTATGCAGATTCAGGGCGGTTTGAGAAGCACTGAGATCTGAAAACTAGGCTCCCTTGGAGTTCTCCATTCCCCCAGAACTCCAGGTGGGAAATCCACAGTGATTTACTCTACAGCTGATGCTGTTCTCTATTAAAAACGGTTGTGTGACAAATAACCACTGGATTTTACCCAACCAGCTTTATTTCCTGGTGACTGGAGGGTTATCAGGAGTTGCCCAGATGTTGTTACCAAAGTAGAGGTGGCCAGCACACGTTGTGAGTGACCCACTGGAGTTAAAAGGATGGGGTTAGAAGGGATGATGATCCTCCAGCAGAGAGGGACATTTGCTATCTGTTCCATTTTTAACACTTGTTCACAAGGCTGCTTTTATGAGGCATCTGTGTATGTTTTCTCCTGCCAGAGGATAGTTGACTGGGAAATTCTTAGAAAAATGGAAATGGAGATTAAAACTAATTTTCTTGGAATCTGCTTTCCAATTCAATAACCCTGAATGTTATTTCTTTCCTCTGAATATTCAACTAGTATATAGTGCATTTTAACAAACTTCTATTTTTGTTCCTGAATTAGGACCCCTTTGAATTCAACAAAATTGTTGCTTAGCAATTTTAGATAACTGGCTAAACAGTCATGTTCAAATTGAGTTGAATCTTCCCTTGAAGTTTTATTAGAGCAACAACTTTGTTTTAAAAAAAATGACTTAAAAAAATTGAAGTTAGTTTTGTCTCAAGTGGTGCCTACCCTTGGGAGTTAAGAGCCAGAGGAAAATGATGATTTTTCTTCACTTTAGCAGAAATTCAAGATACCTTTTTTTAATATATGCTTCTTTCTCTTGAATAAATTTCTTATTGTAGTTCATTAAAGGAGCTGACTACTGAGGAAAAAGATATTTCCACTGGGCATTTTGTGAGTTACGACACTGTGAACCATGTGTTTCCTGACCCTAAGTCCTGAGCAGTGGAAAGGAAAAATCTCTGCATCATAGACATGTGCAAGCAATCTGGCACTGAGAGAAAAGTTCCTTCTTCATCTAAGAAAGGAGACTTAAGTACAGTCCCTATCCCTGCTTCCCCAAAATAGGTCACCCCAATCCCACTGCAATAGATTGAATGGGATGTGTTTAATATGTATTTTCCAGTGGTTTAGATAAGCTTCTCTGGCAAGCTTAAAAGATGGTGTTTCTCTCTGCTCTTCTGAGCTGGGGAGGAGAGCAGCTGGAATGAAGCCCTGACCACAGCATGCAGAAAACCAGCCCTAGTATGCTGATGTTGCAGGCAGGGAGTTCAGACAAAAGGTCTGGGTTCATAATGAGGGCAGGTTTGTTTGGATTCCCTAATACCTTCCCTACATTTGGTGTGCTCATTAATGTTTGTAGGGTAGGAAGAGAAATTCTGGGAGAATTTTTATGTGAGGTTTTTTTGCTTCCTTCCCCTTCCTCACTCCCCCATTGAGCCTAAGTGCATGGTTAATTGCATAATTAGTATTTGTTTATGCTGCTATTGCGTTGCTTGATTTTTTCCAGTCATAAGTAAGTGGTCTGGAAGCTGTATATGAGATGGGCATTTTGTTCAGAGATTTTTCTGTTGACTGGTGTGCATCCTGCCTATTTTTGTTTTGCATGACAGTCAACTCTGCTCACAGATGGTCTGAAAAATGATACATTTGGCTCTTTGCAATTATTGCCTCCTTTCCATTTAACGTTTACTCTTATTGTCATTAAAAAAATAATGAATAATTTTACATACTACTTCCTTCAGCCTGTGCAAAAACCCCAGACCAACTAAGGGAAAAAAAAATCCAAAAGCATTTTTACAGTTTTCTATTTCTAGCTGTACGTTGCCATAGACTTTATTTTAACCTTTTCCTTGTGGGAGGGCTCACTGAGAATTTTGAAGATCTGAAAGCTTACTTGTAATAGTTCTTGAAAAGACTAAGCATTATGCAAAAAAGATCTGCTATACTCTTCATATTGCTGATAGAGCAGGTTTAGAGTATAGTTGATGTGTAATTAAAGAAATCATGAGGTAGATATCACTTGAAATGCAGAAATACATCAGTAGGTAAAAATTGCTTTTATTTACCCTGAAGACTAGGTGACATAGCAGGAACACTGGCAAATTCACTTGGCTGATGTACAAATTCAAGGAAATATCAGCTGCAGTGTTGCCATTCTTGTTACTACTCGTGAAAGATAATTCAGACATTACTGCAGTAAAATAAAAAAAGTGACTAAGGTGTACTAAACCAGTCACAAATATAATTGTTAAGGTAGGCTGTTAAAAAGGGCTTTTCTTCTTTGTTAATTATTCCTCATAGTTCTTTTATATAAGTAAGTCATAGAAAAAAAATCTGCTGTCACATTGCACATTTGTCATGATACTGTAGAGTCTGTAAACACAATTCGCAACAACAGCCTCTGAAATTCAGGATCTATACTTTTTTAGAGATATATCTAAAACCACAAGATCTGGGTGGTTTTGCATGAGACTTTGCTGGAAAAATTGGACTAGGAGCTTGCATTGCATGCAGGTACCCTAAAATCTAGTACTAGGTTTTGGAGCTGACATTAACTCCGTGTTTGCTCTCTTCGCTGTTGCTGAAAGCAGAAAAGAATAGGATGTTGTGGAGTGGTAAAGGAATTACTGCTGTTTGCAGTTGTGGAAAATGCATCCTAAGAACTGCAGTAGTATAAAACTTCAGATACTCATTCCTGGTGCTTTTACACGAAACATAAATGCTAATGCATGCACATGTTTTTTTTTTCTGTCTTTAGTAGCTAAGTGCACAATGGTATTTTCTCTGAACCTATGCATTTATCACCATATGCCAATATTAAAAATGTAATCTTGTAATGCTGCCAAATTTTAGAAAAAAAACCAAACAAACAAACCCAAAAAAATCCCAAACCCCTGACTCTTTGGTGTTTTTTTACTTCTAAAGCAAGTTATGGCTTTTTAGTACCACATTGTGTAGCTTGCAACTGTGTCCGTGCTTTCATTGTATAGCAATTTTTAAAGAATCATAGAGTCATAGAATAGTTAGGGTTGGAAAGGACCTTAAGATCATCTAGTTCCAACTCCCCTGCCATGGGCAGGGACACCTCACACTAAGCCATGCCACCCAAGGCTCTGTCCCGCCCAGCCTTGAACACTGCCAGCAATGGAGCATTCACAACTTTCCTGGGCAACCCATTCCAGTGCCTCACCACCCTTACACTAAAGAATTTCTTCCTCATATCCAGTCTAAACTTCCCCTGTTTAAGTCTGAACCCATTACCCCTTGTCCTCTCACTACAGTCCCTCATGAAGAGTCCTTCCCCAGCATACCTACAGGCCCCCTTTAAAGACTTTCTTCCAATTGCGAGACTCTGATATAGTCTCCTGAGAGAACATCCCCAGAGTGTGTGCCAGTTTGCCAGTTTTATCTGTTGCAGTAACCCTGGTTTTAAGGATTTTTTAAATCACAAATTTTCTAATTCAAAGACTTTAAAGGAATATTTTAATTCTTTGTGGTACTCATGTTTTAACCATAAATCTCATCTGCAATATATAGTAATATAGTAATAATAATAGTCAAATAAACCTTAATGTTATTATTAGGAGTTAGAATAGTATCTTAGTCATACGTATGTTCTTTAGCCACTTACCATTTTTTTCCCCATCCATTAAACTAAAAGTATTTCACTGGACTGAGATATTTTTAGACTTCTGGATTGAGTTCAAGTTTGCAGCATAGTCATGACATAACTGCTTTATCTCAGTGCTGTATTTTTTACATTTTTCTGATTAGAAAAAGCCTTTCTAAAGCAAAAGTCATTTAAAAATAGTTTACCAACCTTTCTCTTAAGTGTTTTGCAGAAATCGAACAGAGTCAGTATGGCTCTATTTGTGTTACACTACTGTACATCAGCTGGTGCATGTGAATCCATGGGCTTATAAAACTTACTTAATCCATGGACTTACTAAAACTATAATCCCTTGACTTGATTTGATAGTCAGATTGTATTTGTGGTGGAGGCTTTAGGCAGAAAAATCAAGTACATACTTGGAATTATTTCTGACGTGGGTGGTTACAACAGGGATTTTCAGTGGCATATTTCTTAGAAAAATTATTTCATATGTCCCAATAACCAGTGAAAGTGAAATTGAAAGCCTGAAATGCATTGGACACTTGATTTCTTCTGCTTTTTAATAGTCACTTCTTCTGATGCTGTATCAGATTGTAACCATTTGTGAAACTGAAATCCTGGCATAGTGAATGGTTACATATGCCTCTCTCCTAAACTGAGGTGGCCCAAAGATCATGGCTAGACTTGATACCTCCTACTTTCAAGCCTCAGACTGCTCACATAGTATCACAGAATTGTTTAGGTTGGAAAAGACCTTTAAGATCATTGAGTTCAACTGTTAACCCAGAACTGCCAAGTTCAACACTAAATGATGTCCTCAAGTGCTATATTTACACATCTTTTAAATACCTCCCGGAATGGTGACTCCATCACTGTCGACAGTTAATTTCTACTCAGTGAGGCTGTTTCCTCTTGTCCTATCACTTGTTACTTGTTATATAGAATCCTCCTTTCAGTTTGTTGTAGAAATCAGTAAGGTCCTCCCTGAGCCTTCTCTTCTCCAGACTACACAACCCCAGTTACCTTGGCTTCATTATGGTTCTGAATGTGTACATTTCATAATCACAAAAAAAAAAAAAAAATCCCACAACAAAAAAAAAAAAAAAAACTGTATTATTGATCAAATATGCTGTTCTGTATACAGTGAGTGGGAGTTCATCATCTCTATGCTTCTTTTCATCAAAGTATGTTCTACTTTTCCAGCTCTGCCATTCTTCAGCTGGCTAGTGTTTGTCAACCTGTTATCATAATTAAAGAAATCAACAGGAGAACAGAACCATTGGCAGGTTAGATTTTTTTATCAATATTGGGCCACTTGCTGTCTGATGTATTTCTTTGAAAATATGTAAAACTCAATTTCTTACTTGAAAATGTATGAACAATAAAGATGGAAAGCTTTTATGAGTCATCCAAGCTTTTTTAGGTATATCAATAAAACTTCTTTGTAATTGGGTGTTCTTTGCTGCATATGTGTAGGGAAGGCTTTTCTTTTGTGCTGCATATATTGGGGAGGCCGTTTCAGTTTTAATCTGATGAAAACTGAACTAAGCCTGGGGTTTATTTATTCTTTATCCATGTCAGAAAGTAACACTGATATATGCCAAGCCTAAGATTTCAGGATTTGGACCACACTGAGACATGAAACTGCAGTACAACTCATGAGGAGACTTATCAGAAGAGGAAAAAAACACAATCCACCAGACAGAACTGCATTTGACATTTCTTTTGATTTTTTGTCATCTGTCTCATGAACCATGAATGTTCCCCTTCCACCTTGCTGGACATCTGTGGGGTTCGCTGTGACCTTGTCATAAGCTGGAGTACAATTTCGTCCTATGTTAGGTGCTAACATATCTTCAGTGCCTGACTTCAGAGTATCTCAGGGAAACTGACACATAAAATCTTTTTCTGAAATCATATTTTTTGCTAACAAAGACACCAGAAATTTGTTGAAGACATGCTTTGTAACTTCAAAAAACTTACCCCTAAATCGTGCGAACAGAAGTAATTAAGAACCCTTAAAAATAGATGTATCATCAAAAATTTCAACAATTTAATTGCTGTGGTCAGGAATTGTGAACTTCTGCATTAATGCAGAAAATCAAAATTCATAAGTATAAAGTATATTAATAAGTATTAAAGTATAAGTATGTTCATAAAATATAAGTATAGTTACTGTTACTAAACTAAGAGGTTTTGACATCCTAAGACAAATATGAAAACAAATGTGCATCATTTAATTTCTTTGACATATATGGTGCAAAATTTAACTTAATGCAAATGTTCCTCTTGAGCAAGGTGGATTTTAAACAGGAAATAATGTAAATTGCTGATAGAGTCAGGTTTGCTGAGTAGAAGAAGAAAAAGTGGGATAGAATTTTGCTGTAGGGACTTCTCAGTAGCTTTTGAGAAAGTAGCCTGTTCTCTGTCTCATGCTGAATGTGATGAGATCCTTGGATCTGGTCCTGAGTGCAGCAATTCCACACATTCTACCTGTAGGCATTGATTTCCTGCAGTTTTGCTTTATGAATGGGATAAATTGTGATATCTACTACTGAAAAGTTATTTAGACTTTTACATGAGAGCTATCTATGTACAGGGTATTCTCGTAATTTAACCTGGTTTTTTTTTCTGCAGATGTTGAGATTTATGTCTATTCAGCATCTCTTTTTTAATCCTCAATGATAGTGGAAGCTATAAAGGTATTAGTTTTGAATACAGTGCACATAAGAAAAACATCTGAAGGTGAAACTAGGTTTTGCATAACATAATCTAAACACAAGAGTGATTAAATTACATTGAAAGTAGTAATTCACTGAATCTATCAATGTTGGCAGGTTAACATTGTGTTTGACAGCCTGTGGTAAAAGACCTGCATCATCGTTACATGAAGAAACTTTGTGAAAGCTCTGTATATTAATCTCAACAGATACTGAGGAAAAACATTACCTGAAAGCAGTACTCACTGAAGCAGCTGTGCACTAAAATGATTAACGATTAGTAACACCGCTATTTCTAATGTGGAAAGACTGCTTCCCTCAGGCGTTAAGCTGATACTAACCAAGAAGTGTTTCAGGTTATTTCACCTTGGGGCCTGGATGCTAGCAGTCTCATCCAGAATCCTAATTAAGACACTGCAAAGGTTGGCATCCTGCTGGATTGGACCCTTCAGCTCTCATCTCCTGTAAACACAGTAAAGATGAACTTAGAAGAAACCATGCCTACTTACTCACTGATTTAAGTATAACATGTGTAGTTAAGCCCAAAAACTGCTCAATGCCAAGGATATCACACTATGTGAAGGACAACTTCAAAACTGCCCCTTTTAAAGATTCTTTCCACCAGGATTTACTTCTGAATTCCAAGCTAGACAAAATTTTGTCTGAGGCTTGGGGAACACAGGCTGGAAAGTTGCTGGGTGGTAAAGAACCTGAAGGTGCTGATTGATGGCTGCTGAACATGAGGCAGCTTGTGTCCAGGCAGTCAAGAAGACCAACAGCATCCTGGCCTGTATCAGCAACAGTGTGGCCAGCAGGACCAGGGCAGTGATCATCACCCTGTACTGGGCACTGATGAGGTCACACCTCAAATCCTATGTTCAGTTCTGGGCCCCTCACTACAAGAGAGACATTGAGGTGCTGAAGCGGGTCCAGAGAAGGGCAAGTGAGCTGGTGGAGGGCCTGGAGCACAAGTCTGATGAGGAATGGCTGAGGGAACTTGGGGTGTTTAGTCCAGAGAAGGCTCAGAGGGACCTTGTTGCTCTCTACAACTTCCTGAAAGGAGGATGGAGCCAGGAAGTGGCTGGTCTCTGCTCCCAAGGAACAAACAATAGGACAAGAGGAGGCTGCCTCAAGCTGCACCAGGGGAGGTTTAGACTGGATATTAGGAACAATTTCTTCCCTGGAAGGGTGGTCAGGCATTGGAACAGGCTGCCCAGGGTAGTGGTGGAATCACCATGTCCGGAGGTACTTAAAATATATGTAGGTGTGGCACTTGGGACATGGTTTAGTGGTTGGCTTGGCAGTGCTACATTAACACAAACAGTTCTATGAGTCTGTGATTCTATTTCGTTAACCTTTCAACCCACCTTCATTACAGGCAAATGGCTAAGAGTGCTTCCAAGTACAAGCTCATGGACAGGAATGATATGCTAGGGAGTGTATAATCAGAGTTAAAAACTAATCCTAGCCCCAAAATAGGTAGAAAAAGTATATGGGGTATAATACAGCAGATGGCAAAATGCTAAAAAGTTAACTAGGAACTGATAGGATGCTTTCCAAGATATACTTCAGAGGTGTGGTGAAACCCTTGTTCCTTGCAGATGAGCATCTGACCTGAAGCCTTGGCTCCCATTTCTGGTCTGTGGGTAAGCACCCTTTCTTTTAGCTGCATAGCAGGGTCAAATGACAACAAAATTTCATATTGCAAATTTTGCGTAGTCACTTAGTGCAGGTCCAGGTTCACACTTACATATGGACAGACAGGGCAGCTGATGTGTCTCCCGTTTTATTGCAGTAGGCAAGACAGCTTGGATTTCCTGCTAGACCAGAACCACTGTCACATATTGCCGAAAGAGAGAGAATTGGAAGATTTGGGTTATCATTTGTCTGCAGCATAAACAGCAGCAGACATACAGGTTATCCAAACTGGTGACCGGAATGTGCAGAATCAGATAAGATTGTATAGTAGACTCCTTGAAATATGCATAAATAAGTAGGCTACACATATGGAATAGTTGCAGCTGTCATGGCAGCTCAGGGTTTTGTTTGGAGTTATATAAGGAGAGGATTAAATGGGCAGAGAGGGAGTGGAGAAAGTAAGGAGCAGCAGTAAAACTGATGCATTAGAAGGAATTTTCACTATGAAAGGTGCAGGAAAGGCTGTTGGCACCATCAGTGTTCACTGATGCCTGCTTGGATAGCTTCTGTTGTGGCTTCATCAGATCTTAATCTGTGATCATCTCCTCTTCATGTTTCTGTCCCAAAGCCCAAGTGGTTTTGAAAGTTGAGAGGAGCAAAATCAGTGCTGGACTTAATTTGCATGTTTCCAATTCTATATGATGCAGCTGGGACAATAAGTTTATTGGGAAGGGGGAGAAGGTTGTGTTTTGTTCAGTCCTTTTGTATGAAAGTGAGAAGAACAAAAATAAACAATGCTCACTGATCTTACTTGTTTGCAGCTGATATTTTTTTCTGAGTTTTGTAAGATTTTGAAATTAATAGCACTCTTCTGTGCAATTTGAATGTTCTTGAGTACCTTTTCTTTTACGTGTTGTCACCTTTTGGTTAATGAAAAGGTCTACTCAGTGACTGTAAGAACTACTGAGATTTCTTTTGCTTTCATCTTCAATATTCACTAGCTTTTTCTTTAGATTTCTGACATAATTTCCTTAGTATTGGGAATGGTGCAATCCAGCATTTTAAATGGTGGGGTGTTTTAGCTGTTGCTGTACTGACTGGAAGGGAGCTGACATACCAGTTTTCAACAGATTTACTGGTATCTATGTATGTGTAACTTACACAGTCTTCTGATGTATAAGTGAATAAATTAAAAATGGGGTCTACTGTCTATAATTTTAATGAAAAATTAATGTATATAAATCCAGTTAAGCGTAGCTAATGAATAGTAGCAGTTATTAAATTACTTCTCATTTTTAGCCTAATCTAATTAATCTCTGCCTGTTGGGCATTTTAATGATGAGGATTACCATTATCTACCTATAAGGATTACAGTATCTACCGCATGCTGACAGTCCTGCCTCCGGCTTCAGTTACAAGTCAGTTCTGGATTGAAATGCTAAGAGCTGCATTCTAAAAACCACCATGCAACAGGTTCACACTTTGCTATGTCTTCTGGTGGTAAACCTAGAGAATTATAGAATCTCAGAATGGCTTAGTTTGGAAAGGACCTTAAGACCATCCAGTTCCAGCCCCCTACCATGGACAGGGACACCTTCCACTAGACCAAGTTGCTCCAAGCTCTGTCCAACCTGGCCTTGAACACTGTGAGGGATGGGGTAGCCACAGCTTCTCTGGGCAACCTGTGCCAGGGCCTCAGTGCTCCCACAGTGAAGAATTTCTTTGTTATATCCCACCTAAATCTCCCCTGCACCTGTCAATGATGACTTGTTCACCTCTGTCTTCATGAAGGGTAGTTCTTCATCTCTTGCAGTGCATCTCCAGCATTGCCTAGAAGATTGTCACCAATTTTTGAAGTTGCAGTATGGTCAATCCCTTTGTCCTGAGCTGATCCATGGCTGCAAAGTGTTCCAAAACCATGTCAACATGGCCCTTAGTGGCATGGTTTAGTAGTGGACTTGGCAATCCCGGGGTAAGGGTTGGACTTAATGATCTTAAAGGTCTTTTCCAACCTAAATGATTCCATGATTTGCTTGGAAATAGCATGGTAGATTGTAGAAGAGGAACAGAGACAGATGCATTTTTTTCTGAACGCTACCAGTCCCATTACCTTTGTCCTGCTCCAGCCTCAGTTGCCTCAAGAAGGTCCAAGGACTCCATGTATTATTCTCTAACATTGGCTCTGGTTTAAGGCCTAACTCTGCTGAGCTGCTGTCAGAGCCACTCAGTCTGGAGCCTGCCTGAGGTCTGCTGTTACTGAAAACAAGTCCTGAGGAAAAACCTTGAGGTAAATCCAGACATCCAACTGGAAGGACACTAAGCCAATATACAGAGAATATTGGGTATTCCAATCCAATCCATTTGCATAAGAAAATCTCATAAGCACGATTTTCTTCAGAATCAGCCTGCAGATTTAAGTCTTGGACAGTGAGTGTTTCTTGAGGACTTTTGGATTCGTTCTTGTTCCCGTAAAGAATAATAAATCCTATGGGGTTTTTGTGAAGAAAGAAGAAAACACATCCTGACTGTCTGAGCTGCTTGGTATTTAAAAACAAGACCAAAATGAAGTTAAAATATTTGCAGTTTGGTTTTGAAAAAAAGAATTATTTCACAAATTTAGTTATTTATTTGAATTGTACCTGAAGATGTACAATGAATCACCCACCTTGAGTTAAATTCACTTGTGTATCTGTGTTCAGCCTCCTCTTAGAGAAATGTTATGGTCTAAATATGTGGTTGATGAAGTGGGTGAGGAACTGGCTAATATGCTGCAGCAGAGGATGGTGGCAAATAGCTCCTTTTCAAACTGGCAGCCTATTGCTAATGGAGTCACAGAATCATAGAATAGTTAGGGTTGGAAAGGACCTTAAGATCATCTAGTTCCAGCCCCCCTGCCAGGGGCAGGGACACCTCACACTAAACCATGCCACCCAAGGCTCTGTCCAGCCCAGCCTTGAACACTGCCCGGGATGGAGCATTCACAACTTCCCTGGGCAACCCATTCCAGTGCCTCACCACCCTTACAGTAAAGAATTTCTTCCTCATATCCAATCTAAACTTCCCCTGTTGAAGTTTGAACCCATTACCCCTTGTCCTCTCACTACAGTCCCTCATGAAGAGTCCCTCCCCAGCATACCTATAGGCCACCTTCAGAGTCCCCCAAGGATCAATATCGGGCTCACTGCTGTTCAGTATCTTCATAAGTTATCTGGAAGATGGGATCAAGTGTAACCTGACCAAGTCTGCCAGCAGAACCAAACTGAGTGGGGAAGTGGACATGTTGGCAAGGAGAGCCACCCTGCAGCCGAACCTGGACGGGCTGGAAGAGTGGGGTAGTAAGAACCCAAGTTTTTGTTCAGCAAGGACAATTGTAAAATCTTGGCACCTGGGAAATCATAATCCAGGGCTGCAGCAAAGGCTAGGATCTACTTAACTGAGAGCAGCTCTGTGGAAAAGGACCTGGGAATCCTAGTTGACAGCAAGCTTAACAGGAGTGAACAGTGTGCAGTTGTGGCAAAGAAAGCCAATAGAATGCTGGGGAACATCAACAAGGGCATCAGCAGCAGAGATAAAGATGTCATTATCCCACTCTACTCAATGCTTGTCAGGCCATACCTGGAATACCAGGCTCAGTTTTAGTGCCTGCTATAGAAAAAAGATGTGGATGGAATGGAGAGGGTCCAGAGAAAGGCCACAAAAATTACAGGACTAGGAAGCCATATTAGGAAATGTTGAGAGAAATTGTCAAGTCTTGACAAAAGGAGGTTCAGGGGAGACTTTATCACCATGTTCCAGTATTTAAAAGGCGGCTACAAAGAAGGTGGGGATGCCTTTTTAGAGAGTCACGTGGAAAATAGGAGAGGTGATGGGCGTATGTTACTCCTGGGGAGATTCAGGTTGGACACAAGAGGAAAAATTGTTACAAGGAGAACAATCAGCCATTGGAATAATCTCCCCAGTGACGTAGTGGATTCCCCAATTTTGGATATTTTTAAGATTTAGCTGGACAGATAGCTGCCATCTTGTGTAGACCATGCTTTTGCCAGAAATGGTAGGACCAGATGATTCTTTCCAATATGATATTCTATGATTCTTTTCTTACAAAACTGGAGATCTCCATTTACAAGTTTGGGACATCAGCAGTAAGTACTGACGATGTGGATCTGAGTGAACATATTGCTTGTTCTCTGCAACAAGCTAATTACTGCTTAAAAATTGATGAAATTCTGAGGGCCGTAGATGTTCGCTGAAGTGATCTCTGGAGGTTTTCCTTGTTCCTTTCTTGCTCTTTTTACACTTTTTGCAGCTAACTGAAAACTATCTCTGTAGGCTTTTTTCTATTTTCCTTCCAGCTTGCTGAAACTGCTTTTCCTTAACGTTACTTTGATAAAAACTCCACTGCTTTAATATGTAATTTTCATTGCAAATTTCATTGCTGCAATTAAGTGGCTAATTGAACAGTTTATAATGTATATGCCTAATTGCTTCTGTGAGAGGTTAACTATGGAAGGCATAGAAAGTTAACACACAAAACATTGCCTATGCTAGCTTTTACTGAGTAAAGCCTCAGAGATTTTGTTTACCTTGCTGTTTATGGGCAGAGAAACTCCAGAAGATGTTTTAATATGAAACTTCCTTTGATACTGAATCTTAGGTACCAACAGCGTAATATGCCATAGGTTAAAAAGCTTCCACAAAAAAGAAGTTAGAAAATATATTTGGGGTTTGAGGTCTAATCTACAGTAAAAAATGTAAGAATATGGTTAAACTTTTGTTTTCCTGTTGATCATTCAAAAAATATAGATAAACAATTTGGATTTTTTGGATTGCCTTTAATAAAAATAGAGCAAAACTGCTACTGGACTCTTAAAGACACCTCCAATGATTTTTTTCACAGAATAAATAGAATTTCAATCTGCTTTTGCTATTTATAATAATGCACAGGTTTTTGAACAGCTTTTATGCCAAAAAAATAGTAAAGTATTGGTAAAATAGAAGGGTGTTTCCAGCTGTTCCTTGAACTGTGCACTGAGTGAAATGGAAAGCAGCACAATGTAAGATCAAATCTAACAGAAACTTAGAGAATTGTAGACTTCTAAAGCATATCTTCAGTTAACATTTCTTTTAAATTGGTGATTTTATAAAATAATTTTATTATTCTTAAAATAATGTAATAATTCCTTTATCATGCAGATTGTATCTGTGATAGGACTAGAGCAAAATGAGATGAGGAAGAAGCAATAATGTGAATGTAGGATAAAACTTCCTTGCTTGTTTTTAAAACTATAAGTTAATGCTGTTGAGTAAAAAAAAAAAAGTTGTATTTACAAGATGTGTAGGGAAATATTGCAGTTGGCAACTCTATTTTCAGGCAGCTGGGGTTGTAAATGTGTTCTCTGCATACCTTCTCAATATATTGTCATCCAGTGCTAAAAAAAAGCTTATTTGAACAGTCTGTGTTGACTGTATAATACTGCTGCTACAAAGGAGCATTTCTTGTGTTGACATTCTTCTCTTGTCTGTTTAAACTGCTACCCTCCCCTATTTACCTTCCGAAATTTACCTCTTTCCTCTTCCTAAATCCTGTTCATTTCCCTTGTGAATTCCCTTGTGAATTCCCTTGTGACCCTGTACATTTTTGGGTTTGTCCTGGTTTTTACTGTTATTCTCTCTTATATGGAAGGGAGACCTTGATGTTAATGATGCACACAAATATTCTTCATGTTTCTAAAACTGAATGCTGACCCAGGGAGGTGTGTGTGTTAATTATGATGTGCAAAGCTGTATTCTACAGATACTGCAGAATTTCAGCAGCCCAAATGATCATATTTGTAAGTCCATGTAGGCATCTTTCCTTTTATTGCACATAAATGTTCTGTGAGCTTCCAGTTTACCGATGTTGTTCATACTGTATTTGAATTTTTTCTACCTCCATTAACTTTAATGTGTGCTTTTTCCACACAGGATTTAACAGTTCTGAACGCACATGCGACAAAGAGTTTATAATACGCAGAGCGGCCACAAATCGCGTCCTAAATGTCTTGCGCCACTGGGTCTCCAAGCATTCTCAGGTATCCTGTTGCAGTCTTCTCCTTGCCAGCTATAATACATTTACGTTCACCCTGCTAAATATTTTAGGCTGCTGTATAGTGTTGTGGAGGTCAAACAGTCTGAAAAGTCAGTGCTCTAAAGGTGATAAGGAGAATTTAGCTTTTAAAAACATGCTGTTAAGCAAGTGAGGATGCTTAAGGATGCTAAGCAGGGCTGGTTAAGCATCTAGCCTTGCAAATATCCAGTTACAGCATTATTCCTGGTAACACTCCATGTGAATGCTTTACTGTAATAAGGTATGTTGAAATACTGACAGGTTGAACTAATCTTTCAGATTGTCAGCGTTCATGCTCAGTTCAGTTACTTTGACCATGTTAAAATACTGGTGTTTGCATACAGGTGTTTATTTGTTTGTTGTGAAATATGGGAAAGGTCACCAGACCTTCATGTTGGTCACTCTACAACCATGACAAGACTGTGGGTCTGATGTATAGTCATAAAACTGTATTGACAGAGGAAGGGGCAGAAAGAAATCTGAGCAGCTATCAGATTTTCATAGATAGAAATGTCCTTTAAGGTGGCAGGTGAGAGGAAGGTTGGAAGGTCATATGGAGGGAGGGAGAGAGGAAGGTCAAAAGGAAAGAGGAAGGGAGGGAGGCAGGAAGGAACCCAGGAAGGAAGGCAGAAAGGTAGGAAGACAGGAAGGAAGGAGGGAAGAAAAGAGGAAAAGAAGGAGGGAAGGAAGGAAGGCAGGAAAGAAGGCAGGCAGTCAGGAAGGAAGGCAGGCAGGCAGGAAGGCAGGGAGGAAGGAAGGAAGACAGGGAGGAAGGAAGGCAGGCAGGAAGGCAGGCAGGGAGGAAGGAAGGGAAGAAGGAAGGAAGGGAGGGAGGGAGGGGGGGAAGAAGGGAGGGAGGGAGAAGCAGAGAAAGGGAGGAAAGGAAAGAAGGACAGAGGGAGGTACAGAAAGAGGGAAGAAGGAAGGAGGAAAGGAAAGAAAATAAAGGAGGGAGGGAAAGAGAAAGCACACTCTGGAAGCAAATGAAAGATTTTTGTGCGCCTTGGATAGATGAGAATTTCATGGCAATTATACTGATTTGACACTACATTATAATAATCAAGAACACTTGGTCTAAAAAGATTTTATTGTGCAGCTAACTACAGCAATGTCAAACAGTCCTCTGTCAAACACAGTCTCCCTTTTTTCTGTGTAATGGGTGTAATTTTCGTAGAGGTTAAATTTGCTAGGTAATGAAGTCAGTAAGAAATGCGTAAATGGGAAAATTTGTGTTGTGGTTGTGAAACTGGTTGTGTTTGAAAAGCTGAACAGTCCAGCAGAGATTAATAAAATGTGTCTTGTTATCATGGGAGTGATTAAACATTTTGAGTTATTGGAAACAGCCTATGTACACCAAGTTTTCTTTGACCTTGTTAATTGAAAATCATTGCATGGCAAAATCTTGAGCTGTAATGAGAACGTAAGTTTGCTATTATTATTCTGTTTTATGGTAATGTACAGTACATGCTTAATGTGTCCCTGCCACAGTTCGTATTAACTAATTGCTAGGAGTTGAGATTCTATACTAATTAAAAGATAGTTAATTAATGTGATGTGAAAACATTAGGACTCATCAGAATTCGTCTATATTAAGCAACTGCCTACAACTACTTAGGTGGAAGATTACGTTTCAGAGGTGACCCTGACTGAGATGTGATGATTCTTTGTCATAAACACAGAGTAATTGTGAAGAGTGCAAGTACACTCTGTCATTGTAGCAATTTACCAAAAATACAGTTTCTCTCCTTAAAAATACAAGTGTTATCTGTTTCCAGTACGCAAAGATATAATATTGTCCTGGATACTTTTCAACCTACTTTTGCATAATGTTTACAATTAGTAAGTAGTTTTTAAAAAATATTAAGAGAACAGAGATAATGAGTAATAGTTCAACACTGGGCGTCTTCAAGGTGAAAGCTAAGTGTGGAAGCTATCACCTGGACTCCCAAGTGTCTCACTGCCTTTTATTTTTTCCGTGGCAAGGGTGGCAGATTTTGGTTCTCTAGCAATCTTAATCCAGTATTCCCATATAGCAAATATTTTAAAATGCAAGAGCTTTGGCACAGAAAATAGCAAACACTACAGCAGCAGAGCATGTAATCAGCTTTTTGTGTTATTTACTTGTGAGACTAAGGAAAGAGAGAGGACAGAAGACCTAAGCAGAGCAGATACGACTGACTAGGTTCTACCAAAAAAATATGGGATTGCTTTAAGGAAGACAAGTAAAGAATTGTTGTCTTTCCAAATATTATTAAATACTGGCAGTAAAGATACATGGTTTTGGGAGAGCAGTAGCTCAGAGCCTCATTTTATAGTAACAACACAAACTGCAAGCCAGAGAATCCTTAGCTACCAATGTCTGATGAAGAAATGCTTATTAGATTTCCAAAGTGTCAAAATAATATAAGTATCAAAAATTCGATGAGATCAACAGAACTGCCCAAAACTTTACTGCATTTTAAGATATTTGAATCATTCTGTGGCCACTTAGCAACCTGGCCTAATAGAAGGTGTCCCTGCCTAAGGCAGGAGGTTGGAACTGGATGAGCTTTAGGGTCCCTTCCAATACAAACCATTCTATGGTTCAGTGATTTTATGATTGGTACTTTTGAGACATTCTTCATCTTCAGCAGCAGCCAGGGGCAGGTTTTATTCCCTGAACAAAAAAAAACCCAAAACCAAATGAAACCAAACAAAAACCAACCACCAACAACAACAAAACAAACAAACAAAATCCCAAAACAAAACCCCCACAAACCCAAAATAAGGTGTTCTTTGACAAAATAAACATACAATTCTGTATGCTTTGCTGATACTGTTTTCTCTCCACTTAGCTTTGAATTTGCTTTTGTTGTAAAAACTTCCAGAACTGAATAGGCAATTTTTGCCCTCTGGGGGAGCAGCATCTCCCACTGTGTGGTAGACTGTGTTCTTTGTGGTGTGCCTGAGATCCATGTGGTCATTGCTACCCTGCACTACTGTTGAAGGTGATCTACTGAACACATTTTTTTCAGCCAAAATGCCATTTCCTTGTTATTGGATGTAAAAAGAAACTAAGACATTGGATGGGGATTTCTTTAGTTCTCTTTATACAGTGTGAGATGCTACTGCAGACATGCTGCTTAACACTGCAGCATGAGAGTAATCCTGCATCATAGCAAACTCTGTTTTGGTGTTTTCTAATCCACCAGTGACAGCCAATTCTCCACAAGTTACTTGTCTGCCTGAATTATTTTACAGATTTATTGTGCTGTAGTGCCCAGAGCACTGTCCAGTGAGAGTGTGCCATGTTCAGAAATGTATGCAACATAAAGAGCCTAACCTGTTAAAAAGTGCTTTTACATATATCATCCCCCTTAGTTTTTCCCTACCCTCCATCACCCCCTCTGGATCCCTTTGGCTTGCTTCAGTGTGCTGCTCTCAAGTGTATAACAACATGGGTCAGTGTCAGTGCATGAACTGAGGGACAGAGGAACGGTCTAAGTAAATGGTTCAGAGCCTTGTGTTTACTCACTTTTCTCTAGCAAATCTTGGCCAGGGTTTGTAGGGTCTTTCTTCTGCTAGAATATGGAATTAATTAGCTTCCTCCAGTATCTTGCAATTATGTCAAAACCGCAGTTATATATGGTTTAGGGTTGGGGGGGTTTTAAAGCACATGTTTTTTAAAATCTGATGAGCGTGAACAGTATTTAACACGTAAACTTGTCTGTGGCTAAAACCCAGAATCATTAACATTCAGTCTATCAGTGAGGATGTGCCTTCATAACGTGGTTTTGTTATTTTGAAATCATACTAAACAATGCTTAGAAAAAAGATTCATTATTTTTAAAACTGGAGTCATACTCTGTGGGAGCCTCACATAAATTCCAAGTAAGTATATAGTGGTAATGCCAGATCTGCAGCCCTTTCAGGAGGGCAGAATGAACTAAATAATGTCTCCAGGTGCTCCCAAGTGCACAGTTAAAAATTTGGGGAAAAAAACCCCACATCGTCACATAATATGATACATACCACATACTTTTTGTTTTTACCCAATTGAGCAAGAGGAATCAAACCTGTACTGCTCATCAGCCAAAACCCGCATAGTGTGAAAGATGGCTCTTTTAGGTTTTCCAGGGTTTTTTATTTACGTTTTGTTCTTTTAATTCCTTATCCCTCCCCTTTTTCTTCCTATTGTCTCTTTCATTCAGCCACCAGCAAGCCAACAAAGCTTTTTTCTTTTTTGTCCCAAAAAAATAATATCAGAATGTTTACAATTCATTTTAAAATGTAAATGAGATGAACAGCGTAAGACCTTCCTGTTGCAAACAATGAAAACACAAATGAAGAGGCAGATAGTCATTGTGAAGACAGGAGTGTTGATGGGAACAGAAAGGGGTTGTGAGGATAAAATTCCCACTGACTCCTGCAGAGACGGAAAAATAGGAAGGGAAAAAAAGCCAAAAGGAGGAAGTCTCTATGATTTTCATTGTCCTAGTGAGGTCTTGCAGCCTCCATTTCCTTGCTTAATAATACTTCCTTGTCTTTTATCTAAACACTTTGTGTTACAAAATTGAGCTTTCTGCTTCTGAGGCAAGCAGATTGAAAAGGAGCTTGTCCAAGGAGAAAGCTTTCACATATGCTGATGAAGAAAGAAAAGCTGGCTTCTCCATACTTTCCAGTTCTGAGTGACAGCTGGGTGCTTGTTCCCACTGGCTTCTTTGAAGATCTCATCTGGAATAAATTGGCAAATCTTAACTCTGTTACAAACTAGATGGCTGCCAGACAGTGTCAGTGAGTTACGGAGTTGCCACAAGACTTTGGGAGCAGACCATGGATTGAATTTGAGAGTACTAGTCATGATCTCAATGCCTGTCTTGCTTCAGATGAGAAATAATCTACTACCAGTCATTTTCATGTTCATACTGACAAAACTGTCTTGGGTTTTTGACAGAAGGTTTTGCAGATGTAGTTATTGGTAGCACAGGGATTGTGTAGGACACATGCATACTGAGAATTGTCCAAGCAAACATGATTTCAGTTAGTTAAAAATAGGCTTAGTGCATATGAATTGGCCAATTCCATTTTGTACATTGGAATAAAACCTGAGATAAAAATTCCTTTACATGGGTTTTACTTGGCTCAAGTTTAAAGGCATAAAGTAATGGAAAAGCCAGGCTGAATGGAGCAACCTGGTCTAGTAGAAGGTGTTGCTGCCCGTGGCAGGGGGTTGGAACTGAATGAGTTTTAAAGTCCCTTCCAGCCCAAACCACGCTATGATTCTATGATTCTATGAATATGATGCCTGGAAAAGTTACAGTGTTTATTCTAGAAATGTGAACAAATTAAGACACACTTGGTGTGAGACAGCAAGATGTGCTGTACTTTACATTTCAAATAAATCCCTAGTATCTGTGGCCCCTGCCTTGAAACAGCAAAATAATTTCTGGAGTCCTTTCTGGAATAAACAGACATCCTGATACAAATTGTGAACTGAAGAAACAGAGAGGTTTCCCCAGAGAGGCAGAGCAAGGGAACCGTAAGTGAACCTTCCAGTGTGCCGCTGGTCACTTAGTGAAGAAATCCAATTTGCATAAACTTATGCCTTTTGCAGAATACAGTTATGCTTTGAGTAGTAATGCACTTAATTGCTGCTGTGCTCTGCCTGGACATTGTAGAAGTGTAAGGGTTTATTATACCATGAGCCTTGACGGAATGTGATTCACCCCCAGACCAGTAGCCAAGCTTGCAGTCAGTCAAACTAATTAGGAGTACTCTGCATCCACTTCTGCTGGAGCCTGACAGGTCCTTCTTCACTGAGGTCTTTCTGAAAAGCTCTTGAATGTACTACATCGCAGGTCTTAGAGGCAGGGATGTCACATTTCTTATCTGCCCTGAACACTTCACTCTGATGATACATAATGGCTAGATTCTTAACTACAGGGTTACACATTGTTTGGATAAGGAGAGGTTTCTATTGTGTGTGCCATGAGTTACTCAGTTGTACTGTTAACATAGCTTGTATTTTTAACCTGCTTATATTCCATCCGGAGTGACAAGCTAATGCTGATACTATAGAATCAGGACTTGGTCTTGTCACCTGTCGTGGTTTAAACCTCACCCAGGCTAATAACTCACGAAGTTTTACTCACTCCCCCCTTTTTCTTTCCCCAGTACCAGGGGGATGGGGAGGGGAATTGAAAGAATGCAACTCCCACAGGTTGAGATAAGAACAGTTTAGTAACTAAAGTATAACACAAATCACTGCTGCTACCGTCAATAATAATACAAGAGAAATACAAGGAAAGAAAATACAACTGCTCACCAAGCCCGACCCAGCCAGTGCACCCCCCAGCAGTGAACCCCCCACTACCAAAAACCTGATCATGCTGTGCACCCCCAGTCCACCACCACCACCACCACCCCCTTCCGGGTCTCTGCTCTCTGTCTTCACATCCTGGACATGACATGCTATGGTATGGAATAACCTCTTTGGTCAGTTTGTGTCAGGTGTCCTGTCTCTGCTTCCTCCCGGTTCCCCCTCCTCCCTGGCATAGCATGAGGCTCAGAAAGTCCTTGGCCAGACAGAACATCAGCAAGCAGTAACTGAATAACTGGCGTTATAACTATAACTATATATATATATATTTTATATATATATATAACTATATATATAATAATAACTGGTGTTATTAGCACAGTTCCAAGGCCCAAAATCAAAAATCACGGTGCTGCACTAGCTACCAAGACGGAGAAAAATGACTGCTACTGCTGAACCCATGACATCTCCAAATGATGTCTGTCTCTAAGCACTTGAAACTAGCTGGCTTCTTGAGGAAAGCCAGACTTACTTTGAATCCAGGGATGAATTTTCCTGATAGCCAGTTATAATATCTTTTCTCTCTGCCTTCCTCTTCTGTAAGTGTTTTGTGGCCTGTGGATTTATAAACATTTTCCTCAGCACAATTGTATGTGATGGTTAGAGTGTTTTTTTTTTCTGGAAAATTAAATGTTGTTGTAAGGGACTGCAACACTGGAGTAAATTCAGTTAGTTCTGATAGAGTTTCATTTACTGTGTACAAGATTAAAAACCACACCACAGACGCCATTAAATAATTATTTTTGGCATGACAGCAGAGATATTAAAATCATAGGGCAAATCCTAGCTATTTTAAATATTCCAAATTCCTTGTAAACAGGCTTCCAGTAATCTCTCTCCCCTCCTGCCCCTTCCTTCCCTCCCTCCAGTGTTTCCTGTAGTGCTTATAACTTAAAAACTCAAACGTAAATTAGGTTCTGAGGTTTTAGCGCCCTTTTATTTGTCTGTGTTATTCAACGTTTCCTCACATTGTTTAAATGAAGAATGCTTGCTCTCGCTTAGGAAGATTTGAAGAAAGAGGGCAGGAAAATCTTTTGGGGTTTCACTGAGCCCATGGCAAAAAATGAAGATTGCATTCTGTTATATTGCATAAACCACCAATAGCAAATCTACGTATTTCTAGTTGTACCTCACCAGCATAGCTAAATTTATTTTTATTGCTTTCTGCTGCCTCTGCTGCAGTCTCTTTTCTTCTGGCCAGTGACTTCAAATCCATCATTCCCTCTTCTTTTTTTTTTTTTTTTCTCTGCTGCAATAGGTTGCTTCTGAAGCACTTCTCATACTGCAGCACAGCTTTCCTAGCTCCTCCTGGCAAGGAAATGTACTTGTGCATATAAAGAGAACATTGCTGTCTAATGCTGTGCATGAGAGAGGTCAACAAGGCTGGTTATGAGCCTACTTAAAATTTAATCATGTTGACTTTGGTGCGCTGTAGTTACAAAGGAGGCTTTTGGTTTCATAGTGCAGGAGCAAGTCAGCAAAATTAATACACTTCTGTCTCTTGCTACAGAATTCTACTCCTGGAAAGTTCATTAAGTGGTACTGAACATGGTCCGCACTGCTTTTGATCAGTTGGGAACAGCACACATCCTATTCTTATCCTAGGTATCTGCAGGGCAGACCTCTTAACTCATCAGCTGTCATTTTTTTCTGTATCTGCACATTTACAGTGGCAGGTAGAGAATTTTACCAAACATTTGACTGAACATGCTAAATGGGGATGTTAGAGTTGGATACCTTTTCTGTTCATTTATGGTATTTTTGTAGCACAACTAACAAAGATACCAAACTTCTTTTATGTAGTGTTCACCATCAAGCTTTGGGATAGACAAGGCTAATATTAATTACACTTGCTGCTTAGGCTTGTGCAGGCTGAAGATTTCTCCTTTAGCTAAATTTTATATTCCAAATGTTTTTCTTTTGGAAATCACTGAAGCAAACAGTACTCTCATGTACTTCGGTTGCATTCTTCATGCTTTCAGTAATGAAATATTTCCAATTACCATACCCTAAGTAAACAAATAAAAATCTCTGTCTTCTTTTTGCAAACAGTCTAAAACATTTGCTAAGAGAGTCATTTTGGACTATGACTGTAGAAAATGTGTTTTATAAAACAAACACAGTGCAGTACCCAGAACTATTTCTTGCTTGTCTTTGAGGGCTATAGCTGATAACCCATCCAAAGCCTGATACTGCACAGCTTCCTGTTCTCCGATATTCTCTAATATGGACAAACTTCACAAAAAAATGTAAGATACATATCTTGGCTTCAAAATATGAATTAGCTTGTTGTCAAAGTGAGAAGACTTGACGAATGAAAAGAATGATGCTTGTAACAGAAGAGAAATGCCCAGGGTGTTGCTGACACTAGCATTTTGAGCAGACATGTCACAGTATGGCTGTGACACCACCTTCTTTAATGAGCATGGATTCTTCTCCTCCTCCTAAGCATTTCATCCTTTTTCCAAAACAAGCATCACTTTGTGACTTGGGGTGCACTCTTGTGCTCACACATCCCCTCCTTTGAAGCCTGTGGTGTGAGGACTTGTCTCTTCAACAGCGGTGGTTCTCCCCAGAGGCATGCATCTCCAGGAATCCTGTCAGTACCGGAGCCTGTCGCAACAGAAGCACTGTAGCTGGTTCTTCAGGAAAATAAAATACGCAGCTCTTGCACAGAGGAGCCAAGTATTTCCCATTTTCAGTAATTTCATGGCTTGTGTTCCCATGGAAACAAGCAGAAGCACGCCACAAACGTGGTCCTGCTTTAAAGTAACTGTGGGTTAGGAAGGAAGATCTGTGATGCACTAGATGACTGAAGGTTTGGATTTAGTTTACTTATTGAAAAGCTAGCTTTGAGCCAAATAGAAGCAATTTTGGAGTCTACTCCAAGACTTGCCAGAAAGTTCTCACCTTAAAGCTTGTATGTTGTTCTATTCTTTGCTTTTGTTACGAACAGGAGTAATTCCAGGAGACCTTATAACAGTTTTCCAACATCTAAAAGGAGCTTGACAAGAAACCTGGAGAGGGGTTTTGACAAGGGCCTTTAGGGACCTGACAAGGGGAATGGCTTTAACCTGACAGAGGGGAGACTGAGATGAGATCTTAGGCAGAAGTTCTTCCCTGTGAGGGTGGTGAGGTACTGACACAGGTTGCCCAGAGAAGCTGTGGCTGCCCCATCCCTGACAGTGTTCAAGACCAGGCTGGATGGGGCTTGGAGCAACCTGGTCTAGTGGAAGGTGTCTGTGCTCATGGCAGGTTTTGGAACTGGATGAGCTTTAAGGTCCCTTCCAACCCAAACAAGTCTGGGATTCCGTGATTCTATGGTTGTTTGGTCTAGTGCTTTTCAATTGCAGTTCTGTGTGATGTATCAGACTGCCTCAAAAGCAATTAAAAAACCGAAGTTCATTAGGGCAGTGCCAGAGATCACTAGTCTGATTTATCGAGCTTATTAGCTTTAGTATAACACACAGAACAGAAAGGAGACCATTACAAAATGGTATCAGGTAAAAATACCGGAGTGGGAGGCAGAAAAACAGAGAAACCCAAGAAAACAGTGAAAAATAAAAACCCCAAAACCAAAATAAATCACAGTGTCTAGCTTCAGTAGGCAGTATTCAGTATTCAGTATTCAGTAGTCTCAGTATTGCAATTAAACTTTTTTTCTGCTTTTATAGTCATCACAAGATAAGAGAGAGCAAGATATTTTGTGGGTATTGGTGAGATGGTAGTTCTTACTGCAGAAGAGACAGATTAAGTGATTTCCTCATTTCTACACACAAGATAAAGGTTGGAAAATGAGATGAATTACAGCCTTTCAGGGCTCATACCTCTGTGGCCTGTTCATTACAACAGCTTTCCGATTTT
Source organism: Myiopsitta monachus (assembly GCA_017639245.1). NCBI lineage: Eukaryota > Metazoa > Chordata > Aves > Psittaciformes > Psittacidae > Myiopsitta > Myiopsitta monachus. The sequence continues at coordinate 73,624,121 of CM029941.1, forward strand.
CTCTAAATAGTTTCAAAACTTACAGGGAAAAACGAAAAAAAAAAAAAAAAGCAAAATGCACAAAAGTTTATCCTTCCGGTTTTTCAATCAATATTGCTCAGACAAAAGGAAGAAAAATTGTTTTCCTTTTTAGGATTTTGAGCTGAACAACGAGCTGAAAATGAATGTGTTAAATTTGCTGGAAGAAGTTTTGAGAGACCCTGACCTTTTGCCGCAAGAAAGAAAAGCTACTGCAAATATACTGAGGTAAGTAAGTTTCTAATAATTTAGTGTGTTAACTATAACATGAAATAATTTGGGGATCGTGTATCATTGAATACACAGGGTTTGGTTTTTCTCCAGAATATTTAATTTTGAAGTATTTTATTAGCTATAAAGTGTTTTATTTGCTATAAAATAGAGAGTGTTTTAAGATTTGGTCATAAAAATACTGTTTTAGAAAATTCTGCTGCGGAACAGCTGGCAGCCATGGGTTCAGTCTGCTAAGCTCATGAGAGGGTGATGATAGCCTAGCATGTCATGACATCTTAACATGACCATGTTTACACTCTCCTTTGTGTTGACACTGTGTCCAGAGTTCTTTGGGTAGCTTACAGAGAAGAATTCTTGTTTAATTAATGCTATGAAATAGAAGAACTTTAAGCTTCTGCATAACTAGGACTATTTAAATTAGGGTTAGAACACCTTATTTTGTTACTTAGGGTTGATATTACAGAGGTGAGTGTTCAGTCATACCAAAAATTCAAATCTTTATAGACATTTTCCAGTGAAAATAATTCCATCTGCTAAGTGCAAATGTTTTAGAGACACTGATTTTCATGCAAATTATTCCACATTACTAAGGAGCAGTAAACATTTAAAGACTAATCAGTTATTAAAATAAGATATGATTTAAAAACACAGATGAATCTATGATGTGCACTGTAGTATTTATGTAAGTATTCTGCAGGTGAACAATTAAGGGTGCAGTAAATGCAGTGTGTCTGAATTTTCTAAGATCACTTGACAGGTTTCTCTACCAGATACTCAGATAAAAAACAGTGAGGGAAAAGATGTTCAATTGTGTGGGAAAAAGTCAAAGGATAAGAAACAAAGATAAGTTCTTAATAAAAGCACTTAATGGGATCCTGCTTAATTTTCACATAAATAAAAATAAACTTCCATTTCTATAATACTACATGTGCTGTTGCTCCAAGTAAGAATAATGAGGTTTTTTCTTGTATTTCTATGAAAGAAACAGCAAGCAAGAAGAGCACAAAGGGTTAGTATAATGGATTTTATTAATATGTGTTACAGCAAAGGTTCTGTCAGATGGCTCACAGTGGGGGGAAATTAACTTAAGACCTTTAGCTTCTTAAAAAATATGGGAAAATAAATTTGGATTGGCTGTTCTGCAGAATAATGGAAGCAATGTATGGAACCTTGTTAATTATGTGTAAACTGTGAGTTGCCCCCATTTGCATCCTTTTACTGCTGTTCTATGAAATGGTAGGTATTGATTGCCCTCTCTTTTCTTCTAGCACTTATTACTGTCTGAGCACACTCTATAGTGAATACAGTTAATCAGATATTTACATTAAACATTTTTTAGAATTTTTCTAAAATTCAGACTGAATTTTTGACCACACTGTGAATTTTCACACTATATTCTTTTTTTTTTAAAAAAAGTTGCATTTTTAAAAACTGAAAAATAAGGCAAGTAAAAAAGGGAAGAAGTGAAATGAAACAATACTCAAAAATAAAACTAGTAAAAATGAAAAAAATGTATGCACAGAAATTCAAGTAGAAGTTAATTAAAAATTAACTAATTTGAAGCAATTTATAGAGAGAGATTGCATTTCTAAAATCCGTGTTTCATAGTCATTATCCTGACAGTATTTCTGTAAAGGATTATGGCACTTTGCTTCACAAGCAGACAAGTAAAGCACGAATAAAATGACATGCCCGAGTTATCAGTGGGAGTTTCTGTTGGAAACAGGTAGAGAATGAAGATTTCCTCAGATATAGTCCTCAGCCAAGCCATCTTTCATCAGGGTTTGCAGCTGTATACCCTAATCCTGCCAGATTTTCTGAACAACATATTTTACTGTAGATTTGGTCAGACAGTCATAAGTACTTGATTACATCCCACAGGCTAGCACTGGGAAAAGAACCACTGGTGTCTCTGCATACAGGACTGGACCTTTTGACTGAATGCAGCGTGGATATCCCACTTCCTTCAAAATTAGGCATGAAATTTAAGCCTTGGCTAACATTGTTTACCAAAAATCCTTTATTGCTTTTGAAGACTGGCAATGTTGCTAACATACCTGTATGCGGACAGCTTATCAAATATTTCAATAATATTTCAACTTCAATATTCAGTAATATGCAACTGAAATATTCAATAATATTTCAAGTATGTTTCAGTACTATTTCAATATTATTTCAACAGTAACTCCAATAAGCGTCGATGACACAGTATTGCTGTCCAAAGGGTTCAAAAAACAACTCTGTTCCAATTTCAGTAGCACCATGTTTCAGTAGCAGCTAAAATTACGCCTGTGTGTTATCCATGCCCATAAACTTTCAAGTAAGAGTTATTGCATAAATAAACTTTCAGATAGAAGCTGATGCATAAACAACAATTTCTTAATTTAAGCTGTTGTTAAACTGCAGTCATCAGGACATAGTCTCCAAGTTCAAAATATTATGGATAAATTTAACTGTCTTATGCTGAGTAAAACTGTCATCTGAAGGCTTGGACTCACTCACCAGCCGCACAGGAGGCAGTTATTTACCAGGCATGTCATATTTGTTAACAGTTAGGTGGTAAAGAGTAGGAACTGCCTCAATGACCTTGTGAGAAAGAGTGTATTGGAGCAATTTTGGTTTTGGACAAAAAAAAACATGCAACTGGGGTGAAATACACAAATGTGTGGTACATCTTGCCTTTTCACTGAAGGGAGTAGCTCTGGTTCCTAAATCATCTCAGGAAAATGGGTTGTCCAGTAATCAGGCAAGCTTTTCAAACTTAAAAAAAAACCCCACTGTAGTTACTTCCAGAGATACATACTCTGGTCAGTGCTATGTAATTAACTCAGAGCAAATTGTAGGATATAAGGAATAATTTGCAGTTGAATGTAATTGTGTGTAACTGTGTGTCTGTAGCAGTGACACAGGGGTGCATGTTCCTTTGTTATTGCACAAACATTAATTTTTATTGCACATTATTGAAACAGGAAGATTAATGAGCTTTAAAAAAAACCTGATCAAGTTGCTAGTCTTGGACCTGCTGTTCCATGGAGGCTATAAACACAAACTTTTGTCTGCCTCAGGAATCATCTCAGGTAACGGGCAGCAAGCAGGAGTCCCTCTGGTCCTCCAGTTTCTCAGCTTGTTAGTGAATTCAGGGGTGGAACCACCTCCAGACTGCTCTTTGAAATCTTAATTTTTTAGTAATCCAAAATATAAAACTGAGTACTAGTTTTTATCAGGAGGGTTTAGCTTTTCTGGCAGGTCGAAAAGGTCCTTTCTCAATTCTGGAACTGATTTCATGAAGAATGAGAAACGAACAGAAGCATCTGCTTCTGACATCCTATCTGACAATACAGCTTTATGAATCCAGTTAGCAACCAGGTTTCTGTTGCCAGAAGAGCAAAGTTTTTTCTATAGTTGTGCTAAAAATGAAGATAGCTGCTTCATGTGCAAAAAGAAGACATGGTGACGTGGAAATGGTTCTTTCCCCGCTATTTTTGCCTGACGCCTCCCATGGTTCATTGTAGAAGTAGGTCAAAGCAAACACTGAACATGCTCTTCACTAAGCTGGGAGAGCTCTGTTGCTTGTGCCTGAAGATGAGTCTTGTAGTAGGGACAACCAAGGCTATCTATGTTCCTTTTGACCAAGAACTGCTAAGTTTTAAGGAAATGTTCTCATACTGCATGAAGACGTGAAGAAGCACCATGTTCTACACCAGTATATCTCTCACATAATTGTTTTCTTGCTCTGCTTCAGGTTACAGATTTTCTATTGTTTACCAACATGGCAGAGTACAGTCAATGTTCTGAATGTTAAGACAAGGCCTGTAATGGAATAAAATAATTTCTTGTTCCTTGAACCATCCATGGGTTATAATGACAGTAAGGGGAAAGAGGTTTCCTCTCTACGTTGTCTTAGAAAAAATTCTTTGGTGGCTAACTGAAATATCTAAGCATGAGACAAACTGTAGACATCTAATGAAGCATTTCTTCCAAGGTAACTGCCTATCATGAAGGAGATTCTGTCCACCCAGATTGTCTAAAGTTAGGTCTCTTGGCTGTTCCTCCACAGATCATAGAAGACACCTTTCTTTCTCAGAAAATTACAAAACACAGGCAATGACTTGCAGAGGATGTGAATCCCACCCTGGATGTCCTAAAGGAATCTAGAATCTTCGTTATAGAAATATGTAAAGGTGCACCAGATACTGTGTTCCTCTTTTGGTTCATGTACCACTTTCTGGTTTGGAGAAATGCTATCAGTCCATCATCACCTCATACCCACCTCGTTGGAAATATATTGTCTTTCTTGGTTTTCTTCTAGATGGAGGGCTTCTATCTAATACTACTTAAAGAAAAAGTATAAGTTCCCCACTTAAAACTGAAGGGCTTTTTTACTTTTAGTAGAAATCAACTTGAATATTTTTGACAGCATGTTTTCTCCATGAAAGCACAAATTTGTTGTAACTGGAAACTTTGATGAAACATCAATTCAGAGGGCTTCTCTGGAACAGGATGAAAACGGGAAGGAGAGATGAGCCAGTTGACATGCCCCTCATGAAAATAGCAATTCACCAAATTGCTTGGTGTCATAGAATAGGCTTTCTAGTTGTTCTGAAGAGGTGCTTGATGCAGGCTTTGAGATATAAAAGGCCTTGGCATATTGAAACATGTAGTCTATCAGAATTCTGGTTTGCCAGTCAACCCTGTCTTGGCTTCCCTGCATTTCAGTTTTCACAGTCTACTCTCAACTCTGAAAAGTAGAGGAATTCAGAGTGAGGTCAGGAAAAGCATTTCTTATTGTAAATTCAATGTTCAAACACTTGTGAAAGAAAGTTCATGCTTTCTAAGCCTATGTATGGGTATTTTCCATGGACTGTGTCCTTGAAAGATATTGGGTGTAAATGCCTCTTTTTACAAACTGAGTGTATGGATGCATATATGCATATAAATTTCTTGGGAAATCAGTCCCTTTATTAGCAGAGATTAGAAAAGGAGAAAAAGTTGGTTTGTGTTATGAAGATTATACTGTCAGCTCTGGGAAAGACTGTATAAAATGTGAATGGCAAGGAAAGTGTTTTATGAGAGGTACTGACTTGATTCATGCCTTCTTGAATCATCAGCTGAACAGCTGGTATTTCTTGCATGATGAGATTATTGTTGAATGGACTGACAGGATTTCTCTGCAGGGTAAAAAAGCTTCTTTTTATTAAATATCCATTCTGAAAGCTAGGCAAATCTACTGAAGTATGTTTTGCTTGAGATCTTACCAGTCTTATTTACAAACTCCTGAAATCTAGCTAAAATCTCATTTATGATGAAACAGGAAGGTGTAAAGTTCAGACTATACAGCAGTGAATAACTGATAAATAGTCCTATCAGAAGGAAAAAAAAACCCAAAACAGTGGTTCAAGAAACAGTTCTTCCTTTTTCTTCCTCAGAATAAATGTAAATGTAGATGAAACCCAGAGATATGCAGATATCAGAATGAATATGCAGATGAATGACCAATTTTCTGCCTTGTATGATCTCACTAGACAATACATTTCAGGCTCTATAACTTACACCAGCTTTTAAAATACTCTTAAAATATTTTATGTTCTGTAAAGGAATGAGGAGACAGATGTTAATATTTTCCACTAGAAAATTATTTTAATATTTGGACTGATCAGACATGACCAGTTTAAGTGAGAGAGAAGTCTAGTCTTAGCTGCTGACTCTAAGAAGTAGGAACTTATTTCATATGTATTTACTTCCTTCATTTGTAAGGATAACAGTGGAAGTTATTCATCCCATTCAATCCTCCCTGACAGGGATACTGTTAAACAGTCCAGCAGAATCTTTCCTTACCCTTGCTTTCTCTCATAGCTTTCTTCACCAGTATTACTGAATGCAAACTGTGTGCTTGCCACAAGTGAAATCTGCTAGTGGGTTGTTGTCTATATCCGCACTCATAGCTCTTTGTGTGGGACACTGAATAGGACAGTGTAGTGTCAGTGAAAAAGAACACTTCCAGTGAATCACTCTTATATGCATGCCCATGTTGCCATGTTTTCTTCACTTCTCAAATGTTGGGTTTTTTTAAACATTTCCCTAAAATATCACTTAGCACAGTAGTTTAAAAATCAGAGAAAAGGCTTGAGATGTAATTCTCCACCTTTAGGTTTCCTCGGATTATTCTGAATAGAGAGTTTCTGATTACATGTTATTCTCACTGTGTTGTGTTTTTGCTTTGCCAGTCCAGTTCTTGAAAAGGAAGTTTTACTTTGTCCACCAAACTTCTTTGCACTAAAGCCAAAGTGGGATAGATTTAGAAACCTTATCACTGTAATCAGCATGTGCATACAGCAGGTATTGTCATTTACCATTCTATAGTATATGCTGTCCTTAGCTCAGAGATTTTAAGCCTTTATGGCCATCTTTTTACCTTACATGACTCTAATGTCATTAAAGGTAAAACTGCTACTTTTACTTATAATGAGATGTGAGACTTTAGCTACCAGTTTGGTTTTTTTTCTTTCAGCCTCCTCAGTTGCAGTCTTAGGATTTATTTTAGATAAACATGCTTGCCTATTTGGTTTTCTCAGAACTGTAGGCAATTTTATTTCTGTTCTTTTCTACTTAAGAGTGTTGTGCTACTTAATTTTTCAGGACTCTTTCACAGGATGATCAAGATGACACCCATCTAAAAATAGAGAACATCATTCAAATGGTAAGTTCATCTTGAAATTTAAACATTAAATTCAATCCTCCTATAGAAATGTTGTGCATTTAAGTCAATAAAATGTAGCACAACTGCAATTTTACAGCTGTAGGCAGAAATATTGTTGGTTTTTATCAGGAATGTACAGTTCAGTTTCAAGAAATTCAGAATGTCATAGATGATCAGGGTAAAACTTTAGGATTTGGATTTAAATCAAACAATAGAATGATGAAGAAAAAAAAGATACTTGCAAAGTGATTACATGAAAATTAATGCAGAATGCACAGACTCTAATTAACCTATACAGATACTCATAACTGGTAGGTGTCTTTTTTCTATGAGTTTCCAGTCTGACTATTTACCCTTATGTAGTTAACAATTTTTTTTAGTTCTTATTTCTTTGTAGAAAGGAAGTTAATTACAACTCCATGTTGAAAGTTCATGTGGAGTTCTTAATACCCTGTGTTTTGAAATGTCTGTTGATGCAAAATGAGGTCATTGAATGTTCTCCTTATTTTTGCAGTCAGATTGCCCAAAACCAGAGTGCTTTGAGACTTTGTCAGCCATGGAGCTTGCAGAGCAAATAACTCTTTTAGATCACATAGTTTTCCGAAGCATACCCTATGAGTAAGTGTTCTCCTACAAGTAACTGAAGTGAGTACGGTGGATGAGTTACTGACTGGCAGTGTTAGGCAATACACTGATACATGCTACGGGCAAAAAGATTTACATAATTAACAGATAATGTCCTTTGGCTGTTTGTGTCATTGACTCTGGTTCCGTATAGTTTGACCATGTTTTGAAAGACTGAGTTCTTTGCTAAGAAAAAAAACAACTCTCTGGTCTAAGACTCTGGGCTAGTGAAGGGTGAGCATAGTATGGAAGTGATGAATTCATACATACAGCAGTTCAACATGGATAGAACCACATCCACTGACAAGAATAATTTCATTAGGGTCACAATGCTGAAAATTAGAATGGGGGATGGGGAAGGGGATTAAAAGAAAAATAGAGCTTCTTTATGATATTTACTGCTTTAGACAGCATTAAAAGTGATGGAATTGTTTTAAAGCTATGATGTTATTAGCTTCTAACAAAATGAGGTATACTTGAAATCTACTTAAGCTATGGTTGCAGACATAGACTGTGTGCTGTGTTTATTAAGGGCATTTTTGTTTGTTTTCTTTTTCTCTCCCCTAAATATCTAGAGAGTTTCTTGGGCAGGGGTGGATGAAAATGGATAAAAATGAGAGAACGCCCTATATTATGAAAACTAGTCAACATTTTAATGATGTAAGTACTCTTAAATACACATTGCTTTCTAGGAGCCCTGTTAACACTGTCTATGACCTCTGGAACAAAAATATCTTTTTTATTTATACAATGTGATATAACTTCTCATCTAGTAATAACTGTTACAGTCTTTTAGTGATTAACCTTTTAAATCAAAGCACACAAAGATTCTTCTTTGTGTTTTCAAGAATTGGTTTTCAGTGTTTCAATGGCAATTTAATAGAGTGTTTTAAATGGTACTACAATGCCCTTTTGCTTACAGAGGAAATTAAATTTTCTCCAGAGTGTGAAAATACAGCACAGATTCTGTTTAACGAATGCCCTTTATATCTCCAACCATATCTTTGCTTATTTACCATTTTCTCTGAATTTTACTGAGAGACTTCCCAATCAGTTTTGCTACTGTTCTGTCCTGGGTTCAGCAGTAGCAGTCATTTTTCTCCTTCTTAGTATCTGGTGCAGTGCTGTGTTTTTGACTCTCAGCCTGAGAACAGTGCTTTGGAATTTCCCCACTGAAAAAGTGCAAAATCCAGAAAAATTAGTAAAACATTTAAATGAGGTGTGTTGTCATCCTGGTCATGCCAGAGAGGGACAAATCATGGCAATGTGCTGAGGCTTGGCCTATGCTTACAGATCCCTGTTCAACATCATCCAGCACCTTCAAAGGGAAAAAAATGTCTTTCGATATGATGGCAAAGCAACAGACAATGCAGCTACTCTAACTCCAAATACAGCACCTCCACCAACTCCAAATAAAAAAGCTACACCAACGCTAGTGACAAGTACAGCAGCTACTCAGACTCTGACTACAACAGATAATGCACCTACTCCAACTCCAAGTACAGCAACTACACCAACCCCAGTGATGTACAGCAGCTACTCAAACTCCAACGGCAACAGACAGCGCAGCTGCTCTAGCTCCAAGCATAGCAGCTACACCACCCTCAGCGACAAGTACAGCATCTACCCAAACCCCAACAATAGATACTGCAGCCGCTCCAACCAGAGTGATAATCACTGCAGCTAAACCAGAGGACCAGTTCATGCCAATATCAGTTGCCCCTGTACACAAGGGGAAAAGCGAAAAAGAGACAAGAAAGATGAAGAAGCAAGATGAAGAAGCAATACCAATGCACTTACTACAGGGAACAGCATCTGATCAGGAGTCACCATCACATGAATCAGAGGAAGAAGAAGAAGAAGAGGTGACTTCTTGACACCGGACCTCAACTGAGCTACGGAATATGCAAAAAGCTTTTACCTGTCAACCATGGGAACATATCACCTGATTGCTCTGATGCTGGAACAATGGAGCCAGTGGTCATGAACTAGAAGGTAGAGAAGCCAAGCAGCTGGGATCACTTGCTAGGGAAGGGGGAACTGACAAAGCAAATTGACAAAAGCAGTGCTACTAAGCACTAAGAAGCAGCTACTAAGCAGCTACTAAGAAGGAGAAAAATGACTGCTACTGCTGAACCCAGGACATGTTGGCTTGGAGATGCTCCCCTTTGTGTCTCTTACCCTTTCATATCTTCATTCTCCCACACTTCCCTACAACACTATTCTCAATACACTTCCTCTGTTTTTACTAAGAGCCAGAAGTTCCATTGTGCATTAGGTTTTTCTGCCTTGTTGGTTAAACAATTATATGTTGAAAGGGATAATATATTTAAGTGTCCTAAATTTATTCCTCTTTGTTTGGCCAGATGAGTAACCTTGTTGCCTCCCAAATTATGAATTATGCTGATGTTAGCTCCCGTGCTAACTCAATTGAAAAGTGGGTAGCAGTAGCTGATATTTGTCGATGTATGCACAATTACAACGGTGTGTTAGAAGTCACGTCAGCCTTGAACAGAAGTGCAATCTACAGACTTAAGAAAACCTGGGGTAAAGTATCCAAACAGGTAAGAAAAACAGGATTACAAGTTGGGTTTCTGGTTTTCACTGGTCAACGTGTTGCTCAGAGAATGTGTTGATCCTCTCATAATATTTCCACTTTTACATTATTCTGTTTGCTTGAAGCACCAAGTGGTCTTAGTATTTTATGTCAAGGTCTTTTGTATTTCATTTATCCTTTTTTTTTTTTTTTAATATAATTAAATATCTGTGGGAACAAACAGATTTCAATGGAATCAGCAGGTGCCTAAGACTATGACTTGGGCCTGAAGCAATGAAATACATACGAAAACTAAGCCAAAATATTTTCAGATATATACATGTAGATGGTTATTAGCTATAGCTAAAGTCAGATAAGATGCCTAAAATAGTAGCTAACAGTAGCTCTGTTTTAAATGGTTTGAATAAATTTGTTGAATTCCTTAAAACTCAGTTTTCTGCTATTAAAAAAAAGAAAAAAGTTAATATTTTAGTATGGTGGAATAACAGAGCAAGAAAGTCATTAGGACAGAGCAAATCAGTTGTAAGTCAGGTAGTATTTGGACACAGAGTTTACTCCAGCTAATGGGAATATTTCAAGTTACCCATTTTAGATATGGCTAATTGATATTATAAAAGGTGGGCTTTTTTTGTTGCATTTCCTCCTCTGTGTTTTTGCTCTGTCTACAGCTTTTGCAAAGCACTACGGCAGCCTAAGCAATGAAATCCACTTAAAATACGTTCTGAATGTACTGCCTTCTCCAGTCAGCTTTTTCTCAGATGTTTTATAGCTGGTGCTATCTTCTTTTGTTAAAAAATATGTTAAAAGTCCTTTCAATACAAAATGTTATTTAAGAGTTTACCTTGAAAAAGTTTTGTGTTTAGAATTTGTTTGATTTTAAAACTTCTCAAATAATACTAATATTAATAATAATAATAATAAAAGATTAATGGTGTTGCACAGTTATTCGGTACTCATTGGAAATGTAATCTGTTTCGTCAGCCTGCTATTTAGAAAAAAAAGAAGTGTCTGTTTCAGCCCACAGCTTACTCTTAATGGGAAATTCAGTTTGAAAACCAACAAATTTCTCATGAGTCTGTGTATTGCTTCAAGCATAAATTGACTGAAAAGGCAAATTTGATTCACTTATTAAGTGACCAGGCTCTGATGATGATCACTGAAAGTAATTTGTGTAAGACGGTAATATATTTTCAAATACATATTCAGCTTTTATCAGAAACTTGGAGGCAAAACCATCTTAGTGCAAGCTGCGAGACAGTAAACATCCTTTACTGTCACTAATTTCAGTAAATGCAGCTGAGGATCCTCAGCAGCATGTAAGATCAAGTCCCTAATATTCTTGAATACACAGTAAACTGAATTGCTGGCCATTAATTTATGAACTTGTGTTTTTCCTGAATTTGCAGGCTAATAATATTAGCATAGACACAGGTTCTGTGGATCACTCAAAGGAAAAATCTTTAATACTGCATAACTCCATTTTCAGAAATATATAGTGGGAAATACAGCAAAGCTAAATATATAACACTTATCTTATTCCTTTTGAAAATGTGGTCAAACCCTAAGTGAATTACACCCTTTCTAAAATCTAATCCCAGTCATTAATGTGCAACCACAATGACATTTGTAATCCATTTTCTTTCTAGACAAAAGCTCTCATGGACAAGCTTCAGAAGACCGTATCATCTGAAGGAAGATTTAAAAACCTTAGAGAAATGCTCAAAAAGTATGCTTCCCTACAATATACAATTGCATTTTGTTATAAGCAGTGGATAGTACATGTTAAAGATTAGTTGGCTTTGATTAATCTTTAATAATTAATATAATATTGGATACTATTTTTACCTAGTAACTTCTGAAATTCTAATTTTATTCTATTTGGCATTATTGTCGATAAATATAATATCTCCAGAGAATTACTGAAGCAAATTAAAATGCTATTCTGTGTGAATGTTGTTCCCTGTTGGGGTTTTTCTTACACTGATAAACTTTTTCAATATGTATGAAGCCATATTTAAAAACAGGGTTCCAAAGAATCCTTGTTCAAGATAAGAAGTTTAAGATTTAGGAATACCCCTGAGTCAGATTAAAGATCTGTTCGCCCCTTTATCTTGCTTCTGACTGTGGGCAGTAGCTGATAACAGGAACATAACAATAAGACCAATGCGCAACGTATTTCCTCCTTTATAGCCTCCCAGCTCCCTGGAAAACAGTCTGCTTTTTTTATTCAGTAGCGCTTGGGTATTATTTTATTTAATATATTTGCCAGATTACGCTTCGCCATACGTAAGTTTGGTACTCAAAATATCCTGTGGCAAGGGTTCTACCACAGCAGCATCCGTAGAAAACTTGTATTTTTGCAAGTTTTATAATTAGAAGTAGGCTTTTCAGGATTGAGAGGTACCACTACTTTAAATGATCTTGAGAGAAGCAAAGAATTGATCTACTAAAATAATTACTGGAATGTTTAAATAGACAAACATTGTTGGGGAGCTAATAACTTTTTAAAAAATGCTTTTAGCAAATGACTTTTTAAAAAATGTTTTTAGTATTTTTATAATCCTTTCAGTTAATACATTGCTTGCCTGTGTACAACAATAATACTCGTAATATAAAAAATAACCAGAATGATGTGCCCTGCTAAGCATTGTCTGCCTAAGTTAACAGTAGAGCCATCACTCTGCATTCTTCATATGGCAGAGCTTCAGAAATCCTTTTTCTACTATTTCTGCTGAGACAAGAGTCACTGAACATGGAGCTGTGATTGCTGCATTAGGGAAGAAAAAATCATTATCCCACTCCTCCTGTCCCTCCAATAAAAGAAAAACCCTGTTCTCTAGGTTCACTATTCCTAGTTTTCCAGATCATCTTTGCTACACCTCTTTCTTTGTTCTATGTGTCCACTGTTGAGAAAGCCTGAGTAGACTTTGACAGCATGGTATATACATATGTATACAGATATATACACATGTGTATATATGCATATATGTATGCATGCATATATGATATATACACATGTGTATTTATGCATATATGTATACATGCATACATATACATATGTATAAACATGTATATATAAGCATATATATATATTTGTACATATGTACTCTTGTCATGGGTTCAGCAGCAGCAGTCATTTTTCTCCTTCTTTGTAGCTGGTGCAGCGCTGTGGTTTTGATTTTGGGCCTGGGAACAGTGCTGATAACAGCAGTGTTTTCAGTTACTGCTTGGTAATGTTTTGGTCTGACCAAGGACTTTCTGAGTCTCATGCTCTGCCAGGGAGGAGGGGAAGCTGGGAAGAAGCAGAGACAGGACAGCTGACCCAAACTGGCCAAAGAGGTTATTCCGTACCACAGCACGTCACATCCAGGATGTAAAAGCGGAGGGCAGGGACCCGGAAGAGTGTGGTGGTGCACTGGGGGTTGGCTGTTGGGGGTGTACTGGCTGGGTCGGGCTTGGTGAGCAATTGTATTCTCTTTCCTTGTATTTCTCTTGTATTATTACTGGTGGTAGCAGCAGTGGTTTGTGTTATACCTTAGTTACTAAACTGTTCTTATCTCAACCTGTGGAAGTTGCATTCTTTTAAATTCTCCTCCCCATCCCCCCGGGACTGGGGGAAGAAAGAGAGGTGAGTGAGTGAGTGAGTGAGTGAGTGAGTGAGTGAGTGAGTGAGTGAGTGAGAAAAACTGCATGGCTTAGAGGCTTAAACCACGACAGTTCTTTTTGGCACCCAACGTGGGGCACGAGGGGTTGAGATAACGGCAGGATTAATAGCCACTCTTCACAATGCTGATTTATTGGCTCTCAAAGTTGTTGCTCTTGATTCTCTTCAGTTCATGGTTTCAGCCTGTTGTACCTTACTTACAGCCAGTATTTGTTATCTTAGCTTTTGGATATGGGTTTTGGGTTAAGGTTCTTGTTTCACTGTACTTTACTGGAATGGCTTGTGATACGGGCAAGCTCCAGAAGGGAGGAGGGGAAGCCGAGGCGGCGTGGCCCCAGGAGCGTGGCCCCAGGGACCAGGAGCTGAGCCCCACGGCTGCGGAGGTGGCAGAGGAGCTGAGCCCCGCCACCGAGCGGGGGGTGGTGGTGGAGAAGCCAAGCCCCAAGGCCGAGCCGAGCCCCATGGCTACCAAGCGGGGGGGCAGGCGGTGGCCGAGCCCAGCCCCGCGGCAGCCGAGAGCTTTCCCCAGCAGCCACCTGCAGAGCCCCGCGAGCCCGAGCCCCAGGAGGATGCAGGAGACCACGCAGCACTTCCCAGCAAGGCAGAGGAGGAAGATCTGGACTCAGACAAAGAGCAGCTGGTGGTGAGAGAGCCGGCAAGCACAGCAGCTACACCAGCCCCAGTGACAAGTACAGCTGCCTCATTTGAGAGTTCTGAAGGGTTTGAATGGCCTTTGGGTACCCTTGAGCCCTGCCTGCTGATTGTGATGGGGATCAGCATCTTGGCATGCATACAAAGTGTGTTTTACCCACAACCATTTTGTCTGGTCCTGAGAGTTAAGCAGAGTGGGGTGTGGGCCTTTTATGGGGTTGGCCTACAATGACCAAGAGATTTTCCCTGAGGATGGACAGTCATGAGTGGCAGGGTGTGTGGGACTATATGGGCCAGTACCTAGTTCACTGTGCCCCTCCAGTGCTTTGGAAGCTTCAGAGATGGAAGGCAGCTGTATGGAGTCCCCAATGACAAGCAGCTAAAATTGAAGTGGCTCAGATGGACTTAGATGGCAACATAAGGGTGAATTATTTTGAGCCTGGTGGGCCCATGGCACCTCAGGCCATCAGGGCAGAGATGCAGCATACAGATGGACTTCTGATCGAGGGGTGGACTTAGCAATGGACACTATTTCCCAGGTTATTCACGAGTGTGAACACTGCACACAGCCCCTCCTGCTCTGAAAGACTGTTACAAAAGATGGAGCGCAATATCATGGACTGAATGGACTCAGCAGCTTCCTACGGATTGGTCCATGTACTAAGGGATGATCTCTCTCCCTTTCTGTGTGTGTGTGGACCCATGCATACACATGTGATGGTATATTGAAAATGTGGGATCTGAGCATGACGTGAATGATATGGAATAAGGGGTGGATACTGTCATGGGTTCAGCAGTAGCAGTCATTTTTCTCCTTCTTGGTAGCTGGTGCAGCTCTGTGTTTTTTATTTTGGGCCTGGGAGCAGCACTGATAGTGTTTTCAGTTACTGCTTGGTAATGTTTTGGTCTGAACCAAGGACTTTCTGAGCCTCATGCTCTGCCAGGGAGGAGGGGAAGCTGGGAAGAAGCAGAGACAGGACACCTGACCCAAGCTGGCCAAAGAGGTTATTCCATACCACAACACGTCATGTCCAGGATGTAAAACCAGAGGGTAGAGACCCAGAAGGGTGTGGTGGTGGACAGGGTGGGTTTGCTGCTGGGGGGTGCACTGGCTGGGTCGGGCTTGGTGAGCAGTTGTATTCTCTTTCCTTGTATTTCCTTGTATTATCACTGGTGGTAGCAGTAGTGATTTGTGTTATACCTTAGTTACTAAACTGTTCTTATCTCAACCTGTGCGAGTTGCATTCTTTTGATTTTCCTCCCCATCCCCCCAGGGACTGGGGGAAGAAAGAGGGGAAGTGAGTGAGTGAGAAAAACTGTGTGGCTTAGAGGCTTAAACAATGACGTCTCCACATGTTTATGGACATGCTCAACACACACACATACATACAGGTACTCTTACTGTTTTAGGATACTTACACTGCTACAGAACATCAACCACTCAGAAGCATGTCCACATGCATTTTTGGCATGTGTGTGGGATCTATTTCTGAGATTGCGTGTTAGTCATCATTGAAATATACTTGAGGGTGTTCTCTCATTCCAGAGGTTACCTATCCTTCCTCTCACTCCGTCATGGTTCTACAGGTCATCTGCCACTAGTACTAGATATTGGACAGAATACATACAATTTTTCATGGGCAGAGCAAATACAACACATGAAGTCAAGGAAGATGTCTTAGAAATTAATGTAAACCATTGGTCAGAAATACATTAAGTAACAAGAAGTTTGTGTGACTTATACTAGTTTTCAAATTTAGCTACAGGTTAATATGTTGACTTCTTGTTTCGCAGTTGTAACCCACCTGCTGTTCCCTACCTTGGAATGTACTTAACAGACCTGGCATTTATTGAAGAAGGAACACCAAACTTCACTGAGGAAGGCCTTGTCAATTTTTCGAAAATGAGAATGGTAATTTTTTATTCCATGTATGCTTTCCCAGTGTGTTTATTTTTGTGAGTTAATTATTGATTTAATAATAACTCCTTTGAATTTAACTTCTAAGACATACAAGTATGTTGGAATCATGCAGCTATTTGAAAGCGATTACTTGACCCAGTCTTCTGTCACCACCTTCTGGTGGCTTAGCTGAAGTCAAAATGCAGTTGTACTTACATATATGTATTCTTTTGAAAGATCTCTCATATTATCAGGGAAATACGGCAGTTCCAGCAGACATCCTACCGCATAGAGCATCAGCAGAAGGTAAGGCTCTTCTTAAGCACTGGTACCTCCTAATGAAATCAAAGCTGTGGCAACAATTGTTTGTAAGGTACAACTGTTGTTGAAAGCCAAAGTCAATGTATTCTGCTCCTGCACACATTAAGGATATACAGAAATATGGATGGGTACTCTGGGGTTGTAATGCTCACACCCTGGCCGAAACTCTTTGTTTGACACTGCATAGAAGCAACTTTCTCCTTCTCTGGAAACTCTATCAGGATTGCAGCCTTCGTGGTTCTGGGGTATGAGGCAGTGTTTTCGAAGGGAAATGTGTTCTCCCTGCCCAGCTGGAACCATAATTCCCAGGGAATCTCAGAATCTGCTGATGCTGTGTGCATCCTGCAATTCTTTTCCCCTTGTCCTTTACGGGAGTGAGGAAAACTTGCCCAAAGCTAGTCTGTGCCTTCAGAGATTTCATCTCAGGCTCCAGAAGAGCAACATGGGCTTAGGTAACTGTCTTGGGTTCAGCAGCAGCAGTCATTTTTCTCCTTGGCAGCTGGTGCAGCACTATGTTTTCGATTTGGGCCTGGGAACAGCGCTGATAACAGCAGTGTTTTCAGTTACTGCTGGGTAAGGTTTGGTCTGACCAAGGACTTTCTGAGGCTCATGCTATGCCAGGGAGGAGGGGAAGCTGGGAGGAAGCAGAGACAGGACACCTGAGCCAAACTGACCAAAGAGGTTATTCCATACCACAGCACGGCATGTCCAGGATGTGAAAACAGAAAGGAAAGACCAGGAAGGGTGTGGTGGTACATTGTGGGGGTTCACTGCCAGGGGGGTGCACTGGCTGGGTTGGGCTTGGTGAGCAGTTGCATTCTCTTTCCTTGTGTTTCTCTTGTATTATTACTGGTGGTAGCAGTGGTGATTTGTGTTATACCTTAGTTACTAAACTGTTCTTATCTCAACCTGTGCGAGTTGCATTCTTTTGAATCTTCTCCCCATTCCCCCTGGGACTGGGGGAAGAGAGAGCAGGAGTGAGTGAGAGAGTGACTGCGTGATTTATTGAG
Organism: Myiopsitta monachus; assembly: GCA_017639245.1. Taxonomy (NCBI): domain Eukaryota; kingdom Metazoa; phylum Chordata; class Aves; order Psittaciformes; family Psittacidae; genus Myiopsitta; species Myiopsitta monachus. The sequence continues at coordinate 73,641,797 of CM029941.1, forward strand.
GGGCTTAAACCACAACAGTAACCTGGCTGAGTTTTTGCCCATTTCTAGGAGCCTGTACTTAATTCATAGAACGCTGCTTCTGCAGATTTGTGTTGTGTTTCTCAAGAAGACAACGTGGGGGGATAGCAGGATCTGAAATGGGCTGAAGGGGAAAAAGAAAGCAGAAAGTTGTGGAAGTTACAGTCTGTTCATCTACGTTTTCTCCATGCTAGGTCACTCACTATTTACTTGACAAGACACTCATCATAGACGAAGACACCCTGTATGAGCTTTCCCTGAAGATTGAACCCAGACTCCCTGCCTGAAGAGCCAGCTTTGCATCAGACTCTACAGAAAGCTTTAGTACAGTGAACAAAATCGTGTTATGTCATGTCCTAAAGACAATAAGGGAAGTACTGAGAAGAATACAAGCTCTCTTTTCCAACAAGAGATACAGAGCCTCACAGCATTTCCCTCTCAGGCAACAAAACTGAGCACTGACGTGGAAGACAAAGATACTTCCTACCTGGATTAATGGATTGCTGCTTTGCAAAGATAATGTTTTGCAGCAGGGACTATGCATATAATGGAAAATAGGAGACTTCCCTGTCAATGGGTACTAATTGTAGCCATCTTATGTGACTATTAATGGTATATATATAAAGGGTGGTAATATATTCAGGTATATTAAGATAAATGAGCAAAATGAGATAGCCGTGATATGGTCTGGGTTGATTGCTAACTATGCGTTCACTGAGGCACTTGCAGTAGTGTTGTCCTCATATAGTGCTAACTTCATTGAAAAAACAGGATCTTAACAGTCATCTGCTCTCTTGGAGTGACATTAAAACAGCATCTATTATCTTCAGATCTGCAGATATTCAAAACACTTGCTGTACATTTAATGCTACCCTTTATAAAATGTTATCTTCTTTAAATATCCTGACAGCCTTTTCTAAGGAGACTGATTTACAAATGAATTGTAAATATTTTTTTTTATTAATACAGAATGAGAGTATTTACAGCATGAAAAGCAAAAGGACTAGCTGAATGGCTGTAAATAGCTGTCAGCCTTGCAAGCTTCAGCTGGGAAATGCAAGGTTAGGAGCTCTATCTGAGACTTGAGAAATCCAGAGATACAGTGAATGGGATGGTTGGTTAGGTTGCACACAGCCCTGGAAAAGGCACTTTATTTTTCTGCACCTCCTGCAGCTTCTTTGACAAGTCAGGCTACAGAGCATTTTCTGGATACACTGTGGAGAGAAATTCACGTCTGGTCTGGCAATGGGTAGTGATCAGCTGTGAACACTATGAGTTGGAGTGACAGTTTGGTTTCACGTGGAATCAGTGGTTTGAAAATGTCTAGTTTTTTGTTAAGCCACTCAGCACTGACTTAGCTTTAAAGTTGTTCATATTGGTGGCAAACTTCGAATGCCCGCAAACGTATATGAGCTAGGAATTATCATTTGCATATGGGCATACATTTAAGAAAATGTGCTGTTTGTAAATGTTTTCAAAGCCTATGCTTTTGTGACATACCAGGTAGATAGATGTCATTTCTACAGCTAGTTGATACTTGCTGAATTTTCCTGATAAAAAGTGGCCTGTTGTAGCTGCATGAAAAGTGAGCTCAAATGCATGCTGTAAAGTGCATCACAGTGTAAAACACAGTTATTAGTACTAATGAAAAAAAATTGGCTGGAAAAGTGTCCTTACTTTTCCAATGATACTCAGCCAGTTGAAGAAAGAGGGCTATATCATTGTATACCTCCCTTAAATCCTCTCAGGGAGATAGATGTTTAAAATAAATTGTGACTTAGGCCTATTTGATCTGCTGTTTCTTACCACAGTCATGATGTTTCTTAAAGCTGTCAAGGAAAAACGGATCTGCCTGGCTTGTGGGTTTTATCTTTATTTGCACTTTAATTGTATTGCTGGCCCAGCCCAGAGCTGCACAATAAATTCCATTCATTCTGTCTGAGTGTAACTGCTAGCATTTATAAACATACTTTAGCCACTGTAAATTTCATTAGGGTGATTCACCACAAGGATGATCTCATTGTAAATAACTGCTTAAGGAAGCATTGCAAATACTGGAAAATTCCTCGATTAAAACAGCACACAGCTACAGAAAAGGAAATTCCAGAAACATTTTAAGTCATTCTAATGACTACTGTAGAAATTAATGGAAAATGATACTTACAGAAGCTTTATTGTCAAAAATAATGCTTGTTAGTTTCACTAATGACTGACAAGAAGCTGATTGCATCTCCGTGCATGGTATGGAGAAGGAAAAAAAAAAAGCAGCATGGTTTATTTGGACCATGAAACCAACTTACTGTGTATTTTCTGTACAAAAGCAGCCGCTACCATCTGATAGTTTCTCAAAACACTTCGAAGTAATGAAGAATTAGAGGGAAATGTGGTCAAAAAAGTGATTTTTTTTTACTTTGTTTTATTGTTTCTGTGTTAAAAAAGAAAATGTGTAACAACTGTCAGTGCCAGTTGGCATGTCTGTTGTATGCTAATAAGTGCTGATTTATCTGCCTGTACCCTATTTTACTGAACTTCCTTGATGTTCTTATCATTACAGGGTACAATTCTTCACTTAACTCTTTTCACAGTTTGTTGTTTTGTGCTTTATTATGTGTGTGCTGGCTCTTCAGTGTTTCAAAGTATTCAGTGCGTTTTAATGCTTGCAGAATGCAGAGGTAGTGCTGTGCTTGTGCTATGGTGTTGCAAATAGGCAGAGAGGAAGACAAAGGATTAGACATGGGTTTTTTAAAAGGTGCTGAGCATCCATATCTTAGAAAAGGTGGTAGTTCAGCCCCTCTGGAAAGCATATACTATTTATATGGCATATACTATTTATATGTCAAAGGTTACTCTCTTGGGTCAGTGGCAGGATTCAGGTTAGAATCACCAGAGTAACTAGATACTTGGTTTGTGTTCAGAGCAACAACAACAACAAAAAACCCTAACAAGAAATAAAGCGTATGGTCACAAAACATGAAAAAGTAATGTTTGATTTGCTGATAGCTAATATTAATCTTCCTGGTTGAGGATACAATGCATTCATTAAAATACAGGAGGTGACTGCTCAAAGAAGTAAGCACACGTCTTGTTATCTACACCGCCATCCAATGTTGCAACCCCAGCCGAAGCTGGAAATGGCTCTTCTGCCAAAGTCCTGCACAGCGAGTGTAGGGCAGCGTGTCTACCCCACAGCCGGATTGCATACTTCGCATGTAAGTGGCCCGAGTGCCTCTGCTATGGTACTTTTGCAGTGTTTGGGCTATGGCAATAGTAGGCAGCAGCAACCTGCTTTATGTGAAACTTTGCCCAGTATATTTCTATACCCAGCTAGTGCAGCGATCTCCCTGTACAGCACACAGGGATTGTGGAGCTCCTTGCTACCAGCTTCTCTGTGCCACTGCACCACAGCCACATAATACATAGAGAAATCCTGGACATAAAACACCCACTGTTTGCTTCTGGTGTTTTAGGGAGGATGTCTCCAAGTAATCACTTTGTCGTCTGGATCTTGCTGTCTTAGGATCTTCTCCACTAGCTTTTATGCTGTGGAAGCAGAGCAGACTTGCTTTTTTTTGCAACAGGAGCTGAAAAAGCCAAGCTGATTCAGGATTCATAAGAAAGAGAAGGGCTGAAGTGCCTCTCTACTTGCCTCTCTTAGCTCCTCAGCCCTGCTGTGTCTGTCAGATGCAACAGCAGTTCTCACATTGGAGGGGCTGCTCCCTTAGTTGCTCTCTGGCCAAAAACGCCTCAGGGTGTACAGGCTGGCTAGCTGCAATGGGGATAGCATATTTCACCCACTGGTTCAGCAGTGGGCATGCTTGCCAGTCAAGTACGGAGGGAGTTTTGTAGTATGTTTTATTGCATAAAGTAGCAGCCTAAATTCAGCCCGTAGTTATCTTGGAATCTGGGCAGCAGCGCAGACATGTCCCCTTCCATGTGACAAAGAGCACTTGTCACACACTGATACAGGGTTAGAGTTGCCTTCACCCCAGCCTTCATTTTACCCCATCCCTGTCCTTCCCCCACTAAATTCACCAAGATTGTTAGTGGACTGAGACCATGATTAGGCATCATGTGGATGAAAACATAGATGATCCATTGAATTTACAGTGGCAGTTAAGTGTGTATGTGTTCTGTCCTTTTCCTTTGGCTAGTCCTGTAACACACAAATGCATAGCTTTATAGTGAGACTGAGACATGATACTGGGACTGATTACGCTTATTTTAAAGTAAAGGAAGAGGTATCTGTCCTCCTCCTGCTTTCCTAGTTCTTAATACTGACTGATGTTCTGTAGGATACAAAGGAACTTAGCTATTTAAAGTATTTATTAATTTTAACCATGTTGATTTTTATTTCAGCACGTGTTCATTATCCCAAGTTTTCTGTCAATAATCACCATTTATTTTAAGGGGTTTACAAATCTTTATATTGATTTATTTGTATCAATATTCAGTCTTTCATCCTTTCACTATTACCTGCAACATTAAACTTAGATACATGATTTAAAATTCTCACTGATAGAGACATTTTACACACTCATAATTGTTATTTATTAAGAGTAAAATCCTCCAGACCTCATTCTGATAATACCTTAGGCTTCACAGAGAGCTTTTCATAAGTATTTGGGGATCTGGCTCTCAGCTATTTGCCTGTTACTGTTTTTGCCTCCAAAGGTCAAATGTCTCCATGTAGGATGCTCTGTGTCCAATATGCTGCTCAACTGTGGTTGTTTTGTTGTACCTTTACTTTCTAAATAGTCTCTGAAGTTTTGTTATTTAGGAGAATAGATGTAATTATTTGATAGATGTACTATATCTAACATGTTACTTAGTGCACAATCCAGATGTTTTTGCATGTCTTGTAACTTATCTTTTGACCTGAGGTTATTGCTTTGTATTGTTAGTAAGGCATATCAGGCAGGGCGTTAATGCCAATATGCTAATTAAACTTTTTTTTCCCTGAGCTTCAAGAGTCATTACTGGTATCTGTTTATTTGTTTACTTCCCAGTGGTGAATAATTAAACCTACACCTGAATTACAGAGAAACTTGAGACGGGAAGGGACAATCCACTAGCAGCAAAGGCAAAAAGAAGATAAAATTCTGGGTCTCTACTGGAAAAGAATGGTTTGAATTTCTGCATTTTATTCTTCTTTCAATTGTGCTGCACAGCAGCTATGGTGGCCATCACTGGGAATAACGCTGATTTTAACCTGAAACAGAGAATGAAGCCTACTTCATACACAACTGGAAATGCTGATCCACTGTGAAATGTACAGCACAAATATCTAAACAAGACTTAACAGATATTCTCAACCAGCTGTCCAACTCATTCTTCTTCAGCTGAGGAAAGCCTCTCCCCTTCCATACCTCTATTCCTTTTATAGGAAGGTACATGTTTAAATGTAATTTCAGAAGGTGTTTAAGGAATTCCCATTTCAATAGACTATTTTTTTCTGTTTTAGGCAGAAGGAAAAATATTACATAAATAGGGAAAAAATAACATTGTTCCTGAATTCTTTATCTCCTTGTTTTGGATTTGGACTTCTGTCTAAATGTTCCTATCCTTCTGTTGTCTGGAGTCCTGCCCTAGATTTAAAGGAATGGTACTGCCAAATTTTATACCCAAGTAAACACAGAAAATATTTTAGGTTTTTAAGTATGGCGTATCCCTCCTTTTGCAATAGGAAAACAAGCCATATGGGGATAAAATTACTTGCAAATTGAAGGAAAATAGAATAGAGATCAAGACTACAAAGCCAGATCTCCAGCCTCTCTTATATGCATTAACCAGTGTCTACTGCTTTCCTTTGTTGAACTGGATGACTTTTTTTATGACAGAAAGATGCCTATTAAATTTGTTTCAAGAATTAGCATATTTCAAAATGGAGATAAAACAAGTGACATATTAAAATCAGCATCTACTCAATACTCTGTGACCTTGCAGTCACATTTTCTGCGATCTTTTTACATTTTTGGTATTTCACATAAAACTGAAATAGCCTGAGAGAGCAACTTACCGTCAGATATTTTTGTTGTCAGATATTTTCAGTACAAGAAAAAAATCAAACTGCTTGCCAAACAGCTCTATTTAAAAGTAATGCAGGATAATTTTGATTTCAAGTTGTTTTTCTCACACTTTAAACAATTCTATTTACCTTATGCCAAAGACCTGGCTGATTTTACATATTTATCCTAAGGTGAGAATCAAAGAATCACAGGATCACAGACTGGTTTGGGTTGGAAGGGATCTTAAAGCTCATCCAGTTCCAACCCTTTTTCATGAGCAAGGACACCTTCCACTAGACCAGGTTGCTCCAAGCCTCGTCCAACCCGGCCTTGAGCATTGCCAGGGATGGGGCAGCCACAGCTTCTCTGGGCAACCTGTGCCAGGGCCTCATCACCCTCACAGGGAAGAACTTCTGCCTAAGATCTCGTCTCAGTCTCCTCTCTGTCAGGTTAAAGCCATTCTCCTTGTCTTACATTCTCCCATTGCCTTTCATGTCTCCCATTCTTTACAGGTCCTTGTCAAAAGTCCCTCTCCAGTTTCCTGTAGCCCCTTTAGGCGCTGGCAGCTGCTCTAAGGTCTCCCCTTAAAGAGCCTTCTCTTCTCTAGGCTAAACAAGCCCAGATTTCTCAACCTGTCTCCAGAGCAGAGCTGCTCCAGCCCTCACAGCATCTCTGTGGCCTCCTCTGGACTCACTCCAACAGCTCCACATCCCTCTTGTGTTTTTGCCCAGAGCTGGACCCAGGACTGCAAGGGGGTCTCCCCAGAGCGCAGCAGAGGGGCAGAATCCCCTGCCTCGACCTGCTGCTCATGCTCTGTGGGATACAGCCCACATGGGGTGGTTCTGGGCTGGAAGTACACTTTTCTGGGTCATGTCCAATTTTGTGTCCACCAGTATCCCAAAGCCCCTCTCTTCAGGGCTGCTCCCAGTCTCTATCCCCCAGTCTGTACTGGTACTGGAGATTTCCCCAACCCACCTGCAGAATCTTGCACTTGGGCTGATGAACTTCATGGTGTTTGCATGGACCCACTCCTCCAGCCTGTCCAGGTCTCTCTGGATCCCATCCCTTCTCTCTAGTGAATAATTCACACCAGTCAGCTTGGTGTCAGCTGCAAACTTGCTGAGGGTGCACTCAATCCCGCTATGTCACTGATGATGATAATAAATATAATTTGTCCTCGTTTGGACCTCTCAGGGACACTACTGGTTATTGGCTTCTACTTGGACTTTGAGTCACAGACCGTAATTCTTCAGGTGCCACCAACCATCAAATCCGTATCTCTCCAATTTAGAGAGGTGATGTGGAGGACCGTTTCAAAGGCCTTACCACAGTCCAGATGGGTGACATAAGCAGGTCTTCCTTATCCACTCAGGCATTCACTCCATTGTAAAAGACCACTAGATTAGTCAGCCATGATGTGCCATGTTGGCTGTCTCTCCTCAGTTCCCTGCCTTCTTTCTGTATGTTTCAACTTGTCTTCCAGGAGGATCTGCTCCATGATCTTACCAGTCACAGTAAGATCATAGATGATTGTTTAAGAAGTATTTATCAGTGGGAGGGCTGTTTTCTACTATTTAATACTGTTGTGGTTTAAGCCACTATAACTCACCCAGTTTGCTCACTCACTCCCCCATCTTTCTTCCCCCCAGCTCCTGGGGGGATGGGGAGGAGAATCGAAAGAATGCAACTCGCACAGGTTGAGATAAGAACAGTTTAGTAACTAAGGTATAACACAAACCGCTACTGCTACCACCAGTAATAATAATGACAAGGGAAATACAAGGAAAGAGAACACAACTGCTCACCACCCGATACCAAGCCTGACCCAGTAGAGAACCCCCCACCCTTCCAGGTCTCTGCTCTCTGTTTTTACATCCTGGGCATGACGTGCTGTGGTGTGGAATACCTTTTTGGTCAGTTTGGCTCAGGTGTCCTGTCTCTGCTTCCTCCTGGGTTCCCCTCCTCCCTGGCAGAGCATGAGGCTCAGAAAGTCCTTGATCAGACAAAACATCCTAAGCAGTAACCGAAAACATCAGTGTTATCAGCATTCTTCCCAGGCTGAAAATCAAAAACACAGCACTGCACCAGCTACCAAGAAGGAGAAAAATGACTGCTACTGCTGAACCCAGGACAAGTATGTTGCAAGAAAATAACTAAATACACTGTAAAATGACAGACTCACTGAAATGATAGAGTCTCTGAGGAAATCTGACAGCATAAACACTTTTTAATCTTGAATTTAAAGAAAAAGGGGGAAGATAGCTGGTACAGCCTGTTCAAAATCCTTAGCTCTGTGAGAACAAAGCTGAATTTAATCTTGACTGATTGGACAAAGCTAGTTAATGAGAATTGTGAAGACTTAACTATGCCTTGAAAGTATATATATATATATATATATATATATATATATACACACTTGAATATACTCGAATGTTCTGTCCCTGCCTGGAAGAATTAAAATTTGAGAAGAGCAGATTTTTACTTGAAATCTTCAGTTTCAAAGAGGACTGAAACAATGACTGGTGTCAGTCTCAGTTTCCTGACTGCTTGAGCCAACTCTCAAGTACATGTGGGTTGGTGAATGTAGTAGCAGAAGCTATTTCAAATTTGTTTTTCTTGTGGTAGTGACTCCACTGTGTAAGCCTCTTTGAATCAAACACTGGCCTCCTGTACTAATGCTCATGGTGTGCACATGCCTAGATGGATAGGTCTGAAACAGAGCAGTAATTATTACTAAAGATTTGTGTTCTCTCCCACTACTCTTCCCAGAAGGTCTTCATCTATACAATTTATTCATTTAGACTGAGGACAGCACGTGTAAATCATGTCTAGATTCTGGATATGTTTCACTTAAATCAAAAGTAATAAGTAATCAAAAGTAGGGTAGAGAAGGCACAAAGACCTATCAATGCTTTCTAGTCTGATCTAAATCTTTTGATCTATTCCATTCTGTTTACTGTTAAAATTTCATCTTCAATGGGAGCACCACCTGAAAAAGAGCACCTTTATCCTTCTCTAATCATACTTGCTGGAGTTTTGATGACAAAAAATGCTGGATCAGGATGGTGGGAAGAGGGAAAGTGTCAGAGTTCAAAGTATTAAAAAACGCTTGTTCGCCAGGTTTCTCTAGCTGCTACTCTTTCGAATTTCCCGACAACAACAATCTCAGAACTGATTTAATGTCACCTTTTTTGTAATTTTAAATTAGCTGCTGCATTTTCAGTAGTGTTTTTTGAGGGTAATAAGAATCCCAGCTGTGGAACGGCTACTATAAGACATTCAGATCCATGGTTGGGATGTGTTTTGATGAGAAAGCCATGGTCTGCTGGACTGTGAGCCTCCATTGCCAGCAGCCGCTGGGCCGGTGGCAGCAGTAGAAGAATAGAATGAATACCCTCTACAGGGTTGGAGAGCAGAGATGTCACTTCCTCTTGTGAAGCAGTAATGTTTGTCTCTAATTATGTCTCAACATACACCCTTGAGAGAAAATAGCATTTCAGTGAGATACAATTAAAAAATACTCTTTTTAATTTTTTTAAATGAGACAGAATCTTCACCATGCTGTCACACAACAGCAACTTTTCAAAGGACTGAAGCTGTCTGAAACAGAGTTGTCACCCCCTTTCACAAGCATGATCTAGACAATTCCTACCTTCAGTCTTGCTTCTCAAATTAAAAACATACATGGTGCTGTGCAGTGCAGTCTCCAACACAGCTGGCAAAAATCATATGATCACTTTTCAGCCAATTGTGCATGGTTCTGTTGTGAGAATTTTTGACATTTCTGTTTTTCCAAAGGGCCAACTCCAGTTTAGGAAAACCTTTCCTCCTCCCTCTGGCCAGAAAACACACTGCTAATTATAGAGAACCTTTCCTATAGTATGTGGTGGATGTTCTGTGAAGAGCAATTTCAATAACTTAAAATAACTGGGGTTATTTTTAACAGGTTGGTTACATCCAGTTGAGCTCTTTATTTAGTAGATATGGCTCCTTCAAGTGCCTTTCTTTGGAGGCCTAATCATAACTGTAGGAGGACTGTTCTGTGCCTGATTATGCATTTGGTCATGGTGAATTTGTACCCATGCTTAGCACCAACTACTTGCTTAAATTTTATCAGTTTTAGTGGGACTTAAGTGGTTGAATGTCATCTCAAAATGCAATGTTTTCCAGGTTGAGATCTCAGGAACTGAATATGCTCTATGTGAGTGGATACTGAAAACATCCACAGTCACAAGGAGATTGCAGGCAGAGGTCTGATAACCATTTGGTAAACAACTACATTTACTCCCAGGATGGCATGGTTCTCTGCTTTATTCTAAGTCTGTCTTTAGGAATCTCAAGAAAACTCATCAAGCTTGAAAACCAGTGATTGCCATTGCACTGGGTGCAAGACGACTGCTACCTTATTTAAGGACATTGTGTGTAGTGGCTCTTTGCAGCTGCACAATAGCAGAGCTCTGACTCCAAATGCAGAAGAGATATTGATTATTACCCTTGCAAGCTCTTCAGAACAAACATAGTATCCTCTAATTCCTAATTGGATACATACACTAAGTAAGAATAACTACGGTTGTAATTTCTGCCCTGATTCCTTTGACTAATAATAAATTATTTTCCATATATGGAATTTTGACTCTATAAACATTTTCTCTGACAGAAATGTGCTAATCAGAAAAGCCTTCCCATTAAACAAAATTGCTTTCATCTGGTCCATATAAGTAATTCTCTGTTCAGCCAGCAAACTCCAGTGGGGCACAAATTATCGCTGAATTTCAGGTGAACTCCCTGACCAGGACAGATGGCATTAATATGAATTGCAATTGAGTTAATACTCAGCTACTGCTACCTCCCCAGCACAAGCAAATAGAACCAAGCCAGCATTTTAATTGGGAGATTTCACATAAATATTTAGGTTAAATAGAGATGAAAATAGGGCATTATTTGTGAACAGTTCTTAGCATCCAAACTGTTTCTGCAGGTGAGTTCCTTATAAAATAGCTCAAAGAACAGCAGGACCTAGCTATTTTTTAAGTATTAATTATACAATCTTTAGAAATCATAAGGGAACTTGCTAACACTGTTTTTCAGGTGTTTGTGATGTCAGCTAGCAGGCTGAGTTTTATTTGCAACTTCTGTTCTTCCAGGCTCTGAGCTGGCAAGTAGCTTAAACAGCCGCATAGGCCAGGAAGGCACTTCAGTCCATAGCATCACCTACTTCGAGGTGAAGGTCTTTATCTGTTCAAGGGCTTTATAAAAAAGGCTGCTGTTAGTCAAAAACTGAGATACATGCCTCAGTCAAGAGCCTGTTGACCTGACGTGGGGGCTGCGCTGCTGACCAAGCGATGATTGTGGCAGCTGCAGAAGTGTTACTACACAAAGCTCTGCACTTAAATGCAGGCTCAGGGGCTTACAGCAGGAGCAAAAGATGTGATACAGCTACTAAGGAGCTCTTGTCAAGCATGAAAGGAAAAGCTGGTCTCTGTTTTCCATGCCAGTTCCTGCACTGGGGCAAATTCGCTGTGTTCATATTTCTGTACTCATGTTATCTCAAGAGATCCTCAATTGAATTTTTTTCTCTACCAACAGCAGAAACACAATGTTGGGTTGATAAAAAGCAGATGTAGTGAAAAGGGGATATTTCAAATATTTGGTAGTCCAGATGCATTGATCTGGAGTGGCTGTTTTGTTTTTAATTATGGTGGATATGCATGGCTTTAATTAATCCAAATAAGCCATGACATTTTTGGCCTCTAGACCGAAAACAAGAGGTATCAATGTTCTGTAACTTCTAAAAAAGTAAAAGAGATTTGTGTTTAGGAAATTGCTGTGTATAATGCAAGGAATATTAAATGTACAAAGGAAAAAGCATTTTAAATTACTGAACTTTTAAAAGCTGTGTTGTACTGGTCTCTGTGTTACTGAGCCAGCCTCAGTTCAGCTTTGGTGCAAGCAGAGTTAGGTGAAAGAAACTGATTATTCTTTTTTGCTTTCCAAACTATCACCTTATTTCTTCCAGTACTTTATCACTATGTAGCTATTGTATTTCTAAACGTGAGGCTTCAGATAGGTGCCTTCTGCATTTCACGTTTCTGGACCCCTCTGCCTTACAAATAGTCAAGAACCAGTGTTCTGAATTACACCATAAAGGCAGGGAGGGAGCAAATGCCAACGGTGATCTCAGCTTGTCTGGGTCCTGTTCCTTGCTCTGACCCATTTCCACCTGGGATGCATGCAGGCGGGTTTATCCTGCTCTTTGTGCCCATCAAGAGTTCTTCAGGCAGGCAACACAATCCAGCACAGAGGCTGCTCTTGACCTTTCTCCTTCAGCTGTTACTAAACAGGCTCTTGAGGGTAAAAAAGCAGAGGTGCATTTCGTTACAGTTAGGCATCTTGGCCAATCATTTGCTGATGTGAACTCTTTTCCCTTGAGAAAGATGATGTTGTGGTCACCCAACTGCTACATGCCCCCTCCTGCCACATCCCACTTAACATCCTCAAGGGCACTCTTGTGTGAGAAAATGTCACTCATGTAACTCAGTCAAACAGGATTGGCCACTGCAGCAATTATTTTCATTTCCTCGCCTACTTTTCCCCCCTCTCAAATTACCCGGGCTCCTACCAGCACACCAACTTGTTACTCCCTTTCACACTGGGCTCACTGCAGGCAGCAGGACATCTACCTTCAGCTTCAAGGTCAGTTTAACTACCTATATTGCTTTTCCAGCCTCAAACGGTAACATTTCAAATACAAGGGTTATTAAAAATTAACTCAAAGCACCACAGAACGTGGTGTAATTTGGATATAATTTATTGATTTGCATAAGTACTTGGTGCAGAAAAATATGTGTCAGCCCATTGTGCAGTTGCTTTAAATACTGACCTTTAACAGTTCAAACAAAGGAAAAATAAGTCTCTTTGCAGATGCGTAACAGTTACAAGAAAATGTCTCTAATTCAACAAGGTTTTTGTGATTTTGGTTGTAGCTCTCTGTACTGTGGAGATGAGGGGTTGACATTGTAAAATAGCATTGGATTGATTTGGAACAACTAGCACTCCCTGCGCATTTGGCTGCACTTCAGTAGGAGAATTTGGGCGTCTGAGTCTCACCAGGTTGGGTCTGACTGGCCAGACCTTCAGCTGATAGAAATCAAAAATCATGTTGTTACTAAGGGATAGTTACTAAGGGGTAGCTGTCTCACCTATGAACAGTGAGGTTTTGTCATGTCTTTTCTATTCATGCATCTATTCACAGATTCATTGTTCGTTTTTTTAATTATTACATTTTTATAACTATTCACTGAGCTCTGACATTGCAAGGAGAAAGAAATGGAAGTGTAGCTGATTTTTTGCATTGATGTTCCATGCTGTGATTAAGGCCCAATTATGTCTGTACTCACATTGATTCTGCACTCTGGAGACTGTACCTTAAACCCAGACTAGTCAAAAACATTCAAGCCTTGCTCACAGTGAGCTATGAGCAACTGAAAAAAACCTCACCAAAACTGCCTTATGATATTTAATTCTTTTTTTGTATCTTATCCTTTGAGCCTGGAGAGTGATCCAATATAATATATATAACCATATTTATAACCATAAAATGTTTTCTGTGTATCTAAAAATGGTCTCTCATGCATGTAGACACTTGTGACATTTATTACAGATGTTTCTAAGGTGCCAGCAACTTCCACAGACGGCCACAGAAAACTTTCCACTGGCATCTGCAAGCTTTAGCTCAAGCTAAGGATGACTCAAAGGAATTACTTCCCAAATATGAAAGATCATCCTCCTTCCTCCTCCGCCATGTGAAAGTTCAGCTCACTGCTGTGATACCATTAGCTAAACAGTTTAACAGTTTAAGAAGTGCATGTACATTTTCTATGATTATGAGCCTGCGTGAACTTTGGCTATGGCTCTGCCATTCCTCTAAAATGTCACTCAGAATCACATGGTGTGGCAATTAATACCACCCATGACATGGTTCAAATATTTAATCTAGTTCTATTTCAAGAAATGTCACTGTAACCCTTGTACCTTCCTTCCAATCTTGGCTAAAATCACATGTGCTCCCTAGTGAGAAATACCTGTGTTCAAATACATTAAGAGAAAAACAGAGCTGACAACTTCCTCTTTAAAAGAAATTTGAGAGTAAAGAATTGATAGCAAAGCATTACTTTCTAAATATTAAAAGTAGCAGGAAAGTTCACAAGTTCCTTAAAAGGTGAAGAGGCAGATTGTGCATTCCTTATGATTGATACCCTTGAAGTTCCCAGAGAGATGCAGCAGCTTCACCTATGTGCAGAGCAGCAAGGGAAGTTTTGCCATGTCAGAGTTTTCCTAAGATCTTGATTTGAAAAAAGGATCTCTTTAGTGTTGGTGGGGGACCAACCCTCACCCTTTTGATGTACAAAAGGCATACTTCTTGTGGAGAGTACCTTCACCTTTAGGAGAGGCTTTAATCTAGGTGCATCATGAGTAAGAGGGAAAACTGTTTTAAGGCCCTGAAATAGGCATTCTCCAATTTTTTTCATCCTAGGGTTCGAACTGGGGTTACAAACAGCCCCTCCACATTAAATGATACTTGCAGTCCTTTGGGCTGTTTCTCAGCCAGAACCAGATTTGCAGTGATAAGTTATGTTAAAACTTGCTGCTGGCTTTTGTCTCTACCTTCTGTGCATGGTAAGTGATACATACACTTAAAGAGTTTTAAACCCAAAATACACTCCTGGCAGGATATTAATGTCCTGAAGCCCGGTTAAAGGTAGCTGAGCATGTCTTGGGGAAAAGCAGAGAGATAAAGGCTATGACCTCTAAGATCATGACCTTTCAGACATGTTTTGCTGATTCACTGGCCATAAGTGATCGCAGCACATGGGATTACTGCTTTGGAAAAGGCAACACCAATTTGATACTGAATTTGTTTACCTTTTATGGTGGTGATATGATGAGAGAGTGTGAATGAAGAAACCTTGGCTTTTCAGATACTTCAAGCTACAGCTTAGTAGCTGTTTAAGTCACTGTTGCATTTAACTCCCTCATCATTAACCACTGCAGACATTGATCCACAAGATAACTCACAAGGAATTCATCATAATTGTTCACTAGGGAACATCAGGAGGGAACCTGGTCCATGGAGGATACACATCAATCGCTCCTGAGCCAACTGCTTTGTGTCTCCTTTCTCCTGTACCACAGTATTTATGTGTTCTCAAAGTGATAATACAAGTATAAATGATCTTGGAAACCAAACTTTAAAGGACTTCTTCCCACTCTTAGAGCTACTGAGCTGTGCATGCTCCATGCCCCGGCCTTGGGCCAAAGGCATGTGCAATCCTGGAGGCATGTAAAAGACTTCTTAACTAGTTATCATGAGGCAAAGCCAGTATCAAAAGTATGAGCAGATGACATAATAAACAGAAAATTTGCAAGGCAAGTTGACCAAGCATTTTGTAAAGCTGCTATATTCAAATACCAGGAGCCTTCAAAGTGTTGTGTGGAACACTTGACTACTAAGAAAAAACCCAAAACCTTCCCTGCCACTTTACCTGTAGAAAATCCACCTGATTCTGGGTATCAGCTGAGACATGTATTCTCCACCCTCATCAGTTAAAACATGTCTCATTGCATGGCAGTGCTGAAGACCATGCTATCTGCAAAGGAGAGGAAGACAGATGTGTTGGAAGTGCTATGTGACAGTAGAGCAGATCAGCCCTGACTGTCATAAGGAAAAACAGGAGATAAATTACTTGACTAAGACCACTGTATGAGAGCCAGCAACCCTGGCACTCACATGAGAGTGATGGTGAGCCAAATCTGACATTGATGCCATGTGCAGAAGTAGCTGCACCCTCGCAGTTACAGCACAGGCTGTCACCACAGTGCTCATGAGGTACATTTTTTTGTGTTTCTGCCATCTGCTAAGGCGTCTGAGAAGCTCATGCTCTTCTCTCGCTGATATTCCCTGCTTGCTCTTCTTTCCATCAGGTTGCAACGAGGCCAGTGATGTCCTAGTCTGTGGACTTGAGCTTGTGCTCTGATTTATATTTTCCCACTGCAAAATACCACCTCTCATTTATTCACTTTGGATTTCTGTGTCTCCTGATAATGTCGTCTTCTGCTGGTCTGCATACAGAATATATATGGCGCGGCGGCTTCATAGATAGATCATATCTCTGAATATTTCT
Source organism: Myiopsitta monachus (assembly GCA_017639245.1). NCBI lineage: Eukaryota > Metazoa > Chordata > Aves > Psittaciformes > Psittacidae > Myiopsitta > Myiopsitta monachus. The sequence goes on from CM029941.1 coordinate 73,658,001, forward strand.
TAGACAATGTGCTGAAATGAAATTGTATCATCAAATTAGTAATGAAGAAACTGTCTGACTTGTAATGTGCTTGTCCAATTATATTTGGAAAAACAGTTATTACTATCAGAATATTATCTGACTGAAACATGCTTGAGGTCTCATGCCATGAATCTTGACAATCTTGTTAAAATCTATAAAGTAAAATTATTAAGGTAAATACTTAAAAAAAAAAAAAAAAAAAGTGTTCTGTCCAATACCATAAAAATTAGGCCTTGTTTGGATAACTGAAGAAGAGATGTTCACAGAGATAAAAATCTGTACAGACTTAGACGCAGTTAATTCTGTCCTGCATGTTACAAGAATACAATTCAAATTCACATCTAGCTTGCGGTACATTGAAAGAACTTGAAAATTTCTCAATGTTGGTGCAGTTAATAAACCACCTAACACAGAAAAAAAAAATTAAGCAGAAATAATTGGGAACCATTTCAAGAATATTTTAGCAGTACATTCGGAATCCCACAACAAAATAGAAAACTATTAGGAAGCATTCCATCTTAAAAAGAAAGTTAAAGTAATAGTAAAAAAAAAAAATTAATGGTACTGGTAGAGACTTAAGTTAACCCTGCAACTGCAGACAACCCTATCACATAATCTTACTCAGAAGTGTATCTATGTCTGTATCAGAGATAGTTCTACTCTGACCAGGATGCTGCCCAGTCCATCCTGAATACTGCTGCCAACACCCCGAGCCATGGTTCAGGGAAGGATGTGATGCTAGCTCTTGGCAGGCAATAACTATTCATTCTAGTCACTCTACTGAACTGCTGTGGTCCCAAAGGGATGGTACGATCTCTGAATCCATAAGCTATTTAGTAGAGAGATGCTCTGCTGCTTCCATGCCAGGGACTTGGTATGACCATCACTGCAACAAAAAGACCATTCTGGTATCAGGAAGCTGCTGAGGGCAAAACAAAATTGAAAGAGTTCTGGGTAAAACCAAAGAATGATCAATAAATTTGAAAACAGTATAAAAAAAAAAACTGATGGAGAAACATTTTAAAAAGCTAGTTATTAAGTAGCTACATGTGAAAAAAATGAGTAGAAATTTATACAACAAACTGATAAAAGTAATAACAAGGGACAGTGATTTAAACTGAAGACAAATAAATGCAGGCCAGAAATAAGATAAGAACTCTGGGGTTTTGCTTTTTTTTTTTTTAAACTGAGGTTGATTAACCCTTGGAAGTCCTCTCTCTACTCCAGTCTCTATCTACTAGAGACTCTAGTCTCTCTAGATAATTTTGAATACCAGACAGATACTTCCTAATGCAGGTGGTTTCCTTCCAGCACACCTGATCAGTGCAGGCAAGCACAGGGTTAAAGCTGATAATCACAAAAGTTCTTCTGATCTTGAAAAATTCTTTCCCTTCCCAGTTGCACTATGGTATCACTATAGGCATCTACAGGAAAATTGATTTTTCTACCATCATGAGCACAAGGGAAGAAGAACCTTAGAAAACTACAAAAGAAAAATGTGCACTTTTAATTTTTTAGGCTGTGCAATGGTTAAATTTCTCTGATGAAAGTGAAATCTTTGCAGTGGAGGCCTAATGATAGTCTATTGTGAAACCTGAATCACAGCATGGTATTTCTGGCAAAGAGTTCTTAGAAATACCTTATGCCTTTAACAACACCTTTGGCTGGGATAATTATTTTTCTCTGAATCCACAGAGGTGTAAACTTATTGTTAAGCCAGGCTTGCATTTTCTGTGAGGAAAGAACCCACACGGCTGAACCTGTTAATGATCTGAGGTCAGATTTGACAAATAGTTCTGTTGAAAATTTTTTTTAGTTTGAGATCATTCTATTCAGACTCTTTCAAAATGAATCTTTTTGAAATGTCTGTTTTGAAGCAGTACATTTCTTAGAAATCAAGCTAATTTTAGAGGAAAATGAAAGTAAAACCAAACCAAAACAGTCTTGTTTCCTGTCAGATAAAATGTCTTATTCATTATATACTCCCACTATGTAAAAACTTTATTTCTTGAGCTTGGGTTTTTGAACAAGTCTGTTTGTGCTATTTAGATTGCATAACATATAACATGGACTCAGGTTTGTGCTGCAGTGTTGTATGCATTTATATTCAGAGCTATAGCCCACACTTGTGGCAAGAGGTTTTTATTAAATGAGAATTATGCAAGGATTACAGTCACCTTTCCAGTGCAGTCCAGATGATGTTCCCATAGGAAATTCTAACCTGCATGTTTGCCTGGGCCCTTTGCTTTTGTTAGTCACAAATGATGTTCATGCGATGGCAATGCCATGCTGCAGTCAGAAGGTCCTGCCTAAGAAGTAGACCAGGTCAGCTGTTATCTCCTGGTTCCTACAGGGCAAGGGAGTTGGAATTAGAAGATCTTGAGGTCCTTTCCAACCCAAACCATTCTATGATTCTGTGATGATGTCATTGATGCATCTCTCACCTTCTCAGCAGTGTCGCCCTTTCTGCAGAAGTGATTTCATTTTAAAAGCTGAAGCATTTAACCAGTGAAGACAGAAACTGGACTCCTGAATAAAGAACTGCAAAGTCTGGGGACAAAAATATTAGAATGAGGCATGCTGGGCTTCAGCTGTAAGAAGAAATGTGAAGTCAGTCATTAGGGTTTTTTTAAGGGGGGAAAAAAAAAAAAAGGCAAGCCTGTCTTACTCTGATTTTTTTTTTCTTTTTTAAATTAGGTAGTTATCCTACGCTGCAGCATCTCCAGTGTTGGAGGCTTTTAAGAGCTGTCAGAGAAACATCTGCCAGGTAAAGTAGAGCCTGCCTCAGGGTAAAAGGAAACTGATTTTTCTGTGATTCAACAATGCAAGAATGTCCTGGGGGATAAGGCTCAATGGAAGATAATGGTGCCAACAAGAAAAAATACTTGTATTATAGGACTTTATTAAAACTCAAAAAGGAAACAATTTTATGAGCACAAAATCTGCCTCTGTTCAGGTGTCCGAAAGTCAGTCATTCTGTCCTAAAGGTACAGACCCATTTAGTGTATCAGACCCTGAAACGGTGAGAAAACTGCAGATGCTGCCTGGACAAGGAAGGAGGGAACAGTGAAACTGCCCATGCTGAGAGGGTTTGCTTTAGGGATTAGGCATTGCACATCCAGTCGAAGACAGGCACAGGTAAGAGCAAGGACGGCACACGTGTACTTGTTCAGCAGAAGTAAGGTACAATGTCCCTGTATTTCCTTGATCAGCCATGGCACAAAGCCTTCACCAAATTACCAGGGAAGTCTCTTTGCCTTTTCAAACTAGTTCCTTTTCCACCACGTTCATCCATTTCTTTTTCCAGGTAGTTTATTTCTCTTTCTGTTCACAGGCTTTGTTTTCTGTTACAACCCTATACCTCAGGTTCACAGTGTAGTTCAGCTTGAAAGTCAAGGATGCCAGTCTACCTACAGCAGAAAACATTCTGCAGAAGGTTTGCTCTGTTCAGCTGCTCTTATCCGATAGCTGTAGCAAAAACAAAAGAGAAGGGCAGAAGAAGCATTGAATCTGCAGCTAAACAACCTTTAGCTTTTAACAGCTTTATCAAGCAAACAGCTTGATAACAGCTTCTAGCATCCTTCACCTTTGCAGAGCTCCTGTGAACTTCTCAGTTCCTGCAGAGCAGCTGGACAATTGATAGCTGCTGTTAGAAAGGATGAGACTTTCCCATCGCATCACATTAGTGCAAGGAATGGAGGTTATGAGAAAACAGCAAAGTGCAGCCTTGACAGCAGATATGTGACGGGGTAAATATAATGACCTGCTGAGGCTATTACCTTTACCTGCTAGGCTGCAGTCAATAGGCACCCCAGTGTGCAGTTATTTCTGAAGCATTATAATTATACTGTTGTGCCTCACACTTCTTTCTAAATACATACTGCACATGATTCCTCTAATTTAATCAGATGCAGACCAGATTTGTCTCTTAAAATGATACAGGATTCAGAAGGTCCTGAGAAATCCAAGCTGGTGGAGATGCTGATGAATGCCTGGAGTTGTTTAAGTCATAATGTCATTGTCTGAAAGGGGATTTTGATGGAGCTTCTAGTTTTCAGGACAGGATTTTGACTGCCAGCCAATTATTTGCAGTAATGTTGGCATCTGTGAAACAGAACTATAAATACACAGAACTGCTGTGAAAATACATGTATTGTTTCTCAGACACTTGGGTATAACAACAATAATTCTGGGCAGATTAATAAGACAGTCATAAGCAAATATTTCCAGAGTGTAGGATGGGTATGCTATACTCTGATAAGGCACAAAAACTATCCACCAAATACACATATAAAATAAAAAGCAGCACAAAAACCTCCATCGCAAACCTCTTATTTGATTTCAATTAACAGTCAAACATTCTTCCACTGCATTTTGAGAGGGAAAATCCTGTTGCTGTCATGAAAGTCTATCCTGCAACTCTCACCTAGACAAATTCATAGATGGAAGGAACCCATGCTGAGAGATAAGAAAAGGCTATGGTCGATGATCTGCCTTCTGTCACAGCACAATGACGGCATGTATTTCATTATACTCTAGTGCTAGGGAAAATAGACCCATTAGTTAAAAATAGTTAAAAATACTGAGTGTCAATCGGTCAGCACCTTTCTCTGGAAGGAAAGTGAGATAAATGTGTATTGCATTTCAAAGGCATGAAGGAGAGAGAATAACAAAATAACAAAATTCAGGCATAAAAATTGTTTAAACAAGACACAGGACACAAAATAAATGACTCTCAAACTTGAAACACATCTGTTTTTCATCTCACATATGTGACCAAATTACAAAGAAGGTATTGCTTAGAAAGAGAAAACTGTGCAAGGATGTGAGAATTTCTTTCTACCAAGTAAGAAGGTATAGATTCGACGTTGCATTTTTCTTTAGACAGGCATGAAAAAAGCAAAGAAATAGAGAGTTCGGGGCTAACTAACCCAGATCTACATGAAAATAACTGGAAATCAGAAGACTTTGTTCACTGAAAATAAAACCAAATGATTTCAGGTGTTTAGTTTACCCTCTAAAATAAGGGTGAAGAGGTTGCATAAACAATTATGGTTTTAAAGATGTTTCAAAATTTTGAAAAAGCCACTAAAACTGCATATCCTGAGGAAAATATTTTCTTGTAAACATCCCATGACCACTTCCCAAAGATGATTTACCAGAGTCCAGGTTGAAGAATAAGCTTCTGTCAACGATACAAACCGGAATTTGTGTTCCTTATTAAAGCAGGAGTTATATCTTCCTGAGGAACCCACAGTCACAGGCAATACTAGTCAAATTCTGATTCTCTTAAGAAAAGATGCGTATTGTCTTCTTCAGAAGACTTTTCACAGAAAGTCTTCTTTCAGTGACTTTCACAGAACATCCCATTTTCTCTGGTAGGCTTAGAGATCTGAACTCAAGACCTAATCCCAGTAGAATTAAATAGAAAAAAAATACATGTATAGGAATAAAACGTGCAAATACCACTTTTTTTTTTTTTTTTTGTAACAGTATATAAGCACAAATCGACAATGAAAAGAAACTTCTCTTACAGAGCTACCATCTAAAGTGCGGGTTTACTGGTCATTTTCCTTCCACAGTGACTTACGGGTTGACACTGGCCTTCTTCTTTTCCAGACTTCATAACCTCTGAGGGGAATGGCTGGCACTTTCTGTCGTCTCCTGGCTGGCCGTGCAACCACTGCACTCTTTGCAGCTGCAGGTACAGGGGTGCTAACCACCGGGTACCTCCTTAACCAGCAAAATGTGAAGGCTGCTGTTCAGGAGAAACGGAAACTCTTCCCGCCAAGGTAAGGACTTGGCTAGGCAGTCAGCGCCCTGTTAATTGGGTTAGGAGCAACATTTAACTCCTTAGAGGAAGAAGATCCCTATCAAAGGGTCCCTGCAGGGTCCTCATGTGGCCACAGAGTTTGTGTGCCTATGGGCTGTGTGACATGAAAAAGAACACCCTTTATTAATAACTGTTAATTTTAGGTACAACAATGGCCTTCAATGCCAGAAAGCAGGGGTGTGGGAAACTATGAACACTCAAAAAAGCCACTGACAAACAATAACAAGCCTAAGAAATATTTCAGATTTTAAGCAGAGCACTAGATTAATCCTTATTTCATCTCATCAGCTGTCAGACACTGCATCTCAGTCTTTTGGACTGGCTGTACATTAGAAAGTGTGAAAGTATTTTCATTATGCAAGTAGTAAAGACATCTCCCATATAACTGCTGCACTGGAAATACTCTTTATTCTGTTACAAACTGGCTAGCCGATGATTACAAACTAATTGCAGACCATCTCTGTAGGCTGACTTTGTTGGCGTACGTGTTGAAAAACAATACAGACCAGGCTCTGAAACAGGCTGTGAATACTATTCAGTAGTGAATACTATCCTAGTTAAAATACATTCCTAAAGAAAAAATGGAGTTGTGCATAAAGCAAATAATTACCAGCACACGGTAAACGTGGTCTGACTCAGTTGAAAAAATGCCTTGCTAAAGCATAACATCTTTATTTTCCCTGGCTTAGTACACCATGAATCTTTCTGTAAACAGTAATGCCATTAAAGTAAAACCAGATATTGTAGAAGAACAAGCACCTAGGCTCTGAATTAGAGAGAATGTTTTCAGTTACACTTAATTACCTTTCCCCTTGAATAAAACCATGTTGGAGCTCTTTCTGAATAAATTTTCTTTATTTCTTATTTCTCTCAGCAGAGATTTAATGGGGCTTAGTACACTTTCAGAGCCCACTGGGATACATTTTCCTGATAGCTCTGCATAGCAGAAAGCTGCAACTGCCTGTTGCTGTGGCGGCCCACCGGTATGCGACATGGGGTACTTTCAGTGACCGGAATCTTTCTCCCTTCCTAAAATTCAATACAACATATAAACCAAGACTAATTATACTTTTAAACCATGCTGTGTATTCTGTTTCTCATGACCCCTTTAATAGATTCTTAAACTAGCAAGAATTACTCTTCAGACTGTCACATTAACTGCTCGGGCTTCTTCTCTTCAGTGCAGACTACCCTGATCTCCGCAAACATAACAACTGCATGGCTGAGTGCCTCACACCGGGCATTTACTCTCGGCTCAGGGACAAGATGACTCCCAATGGCTACACCCTAGACCAGTGCATCCAAACTGGGGTGGACAATCCCGGCCACCCTTTCATTAAAACTGTGGGCATGGTTGCAGGTGATGAAGAATCTTATGAGGTAAGATGCTTCCACTATAGTGTTCTATTTGGTTCATGTTTTGTGGTGTCTTTCACAATAGCTCATTAGATGAAGACAGATTCCCAGTAGGGTATGGATTCCTGAGGTAAATTTTATCCCAGAGAGTAAACAAGAGACAGGCCACGTGCATAAAGATGGTGTTTTCCCTACTCTTCCTTACCTTATCTTCCATTAGGAAATGCATGAACGTGAGGTATTACTACTGCTGCTCTCTCTGATGCAACTGAAGTTAATGAAGGGTACCTGCTTGGGAGCAGCTGCTACCCATCTCCAGCACCTGCCCTCATTCACAGAATCCTAGAATGGTTTGTGTTGGAAGGGACCTTAAAGCCCATGTAGTTCCAACCGCCTGTCACCAGCAGGGACACCTTCCACTAGAGCAGGGTGCTCCAAGCCCCGTCCAACCTGGGCTTGGGCACTGCCAGGGATGGGGCAGCCACAGCTTCCTACAACTAAACATTTTATGGCTGGGCTGCTGAGGATGGACTGGGACATCTGGCATTCTGGACTATCAAGTCCTGTGGTTCAGTTATACTCAATTGGATGTGTCATTGCCACCACTCCTCATCTGCAGGAAGGTGTGGTTGTGATCAGTGTTGACACACCTGAGCCAAGTGGCTCTAATGAGGATTTAACATCCCATGGCACTGAAGACATAGAATATTCCTGCAGGACCTAAACCAAGATATAAGCCACTGGGGACTCCTGAGTGTGTGTTCTGGCTGGTAATATATCCTGAAACCTAATCTGATTGCTACTACATCCAGTACCTCTCTGGCAACTCGAGTAGGCTTGTATTGCAATTTCTGTTGTGAAGACAAGCACCCTTCCTTTTATATTTACCACGTCTGCATTTGCAAAGCCCCCTATATGTCTGTCCCCCAGGAGCCTGTGCCAGGGGACTTCTCCTGTGGCTTAAGCTGGTGCACTGAAGCATTTCTGTGAAGCTGCAGACTCTCTATAGATTCTCTTGACTCCATAGGTGTTTGCTGAGATTTTTGACCCTGTCATTAAAGTAAGGCACAATGGCTACGATCCACGGACTATGAAGCATCACACAGACCTGGATGCATCCAAGGTAGGATTGAAATAAAACAGTGAGACAACAAAGGATCAGGGCTGCTTCTTACAGTGATGATACCGTATGCAACAGTACTTTTTTTTTCCTGATTCAACTCCAAAGGCACTAAGTTTAGGGTTAAGAGAAGAGGGATGCCACTCATGGCCCTATCAGCAAGACAGCTGCATCCCTACCTTGTTCCTAGCAGGTGGTTCAGTCTCTACAGTCCCTACTAAGCACTTGGGCCACAGTCTCCCTTGGCACTAGGTCTGTGCATAAGCTGGGAAATAACCGTGTGTCTAAAACTTGGAATAAAACCAGAAATTGACTCCAATATGCCCACATAAACATGATAAAACCTTAACACCTTGCTTGCTGCTTAGTATTTCCTTCATAGTTCAAATTCACTATGTTTTAGCACCTTTTTATTCTTTCCTCTTTCGAAGAATCTTCCTTACCTGGCCCCCTGCCTCTGCCCATATCCATATTTTCAAAACCATGAAGATTCAGTCATATTTTTGAACCATTAATGGTTATTCTGCCACATTCATTCTGTCAAAGAAAAACGTTCCTAAAGAAATCTCCTCTGTTCCTAAAGAAACCTAAAACTCTGAGGGGCTCCTGGTATTCTGAGTATTTGTGATCTCATGGAGAGCCCATTACGCTTGGGCAGAAAGATGCCCTTCTGTTTTTTAATGGTGAACTACAAGATGCAGGGATGTGTGTGAGCTAATTATTCATTCTTCCTCCAGATCACCCATGGTCAATTTGATGAGCGCTATGTCCTCTCATCGCGGGTGCGGACTGGCCGCAGCATTCGAGGGCTCAGCCTTCCTCCTGCCTGCACCAGGGCAGAGCGGAGAGAGGTGGAGAATGTTGTGGTCACCGCGCTTGCTGGGCTGAAAGGAGACCTCTGTGGCAAGTACTATAGCTTGACCAGCATGTCCGAGAGGGACCAGCAGCAGCTTATTGATGTAAGTATAGCTCCAATGCTGACATCACTTTCATTTACTCTCACTTATCTTAACCTTCGTCTTTCTTTGGGGCACATGCTTTCCTGTGTGGGTAAGGAAGATAATCACAGTATTAATCCAGTAGTTAATGGCCTGTCGATATTTTTAATGCAATAACAAATCTCCAGGGTCTATATTTTGGTTAAGTATCTAGCTGTACAGGTCTGAAATGTAGACTTATATTCCAGATAGGAAGATCTGTGTCAAATCAAACACATATGGCTGTTGCCACCACTTTGGACAAATAATTATTTAAATTCAGGATTTTATCTTAGTCATTTCCTTGTGAAAAGATTGATATTTTCTGTATTAATAATCATCCTAACTGAAAATGTTACACTGAGATAAACATTACTTATTATCTGTATTCTAGACTGTTGGGGTGGGGGGTTTTGGCTGTAATTTCTATCTGTCAAAACTACACTAAGTTCTCTAAAATGGCTATAGCCAACTGCACCCAGGTGACCTTTTCCCAGTCCTGTAACTGTTTCAGGACTTGAAGGATCAGGCCCATAACGAGAGTTTTCATTGTCACACAGATGGAAAGACAAGGATTTTCATCATGGATTTTGTCACAGCATGTGACATGTCAAACAAACCTTGAATGTGCATTTTAAATATCCAAAGGAATGGCTGTACCCTGTTAGCTATATTCATGGCACATTAATCCATAACATCAACCGAAAGGGAGCTGATGAAGTAACATAACTATTTATAACCTTGGAACTAGGTGTCACAGTTTGGATTAACCAGGAGTTAAGAATTTATGTAAGGTCAGTAACTTTTTTAATTGAATGTCCTTGGTAATATGTTTATTGACAAGATGTTGATGACCTATTGTAGGTTTTATTTTATTGCCTTTTTCAGCAGGAGAGAGAGCTCCTCAGAAAGCAGAGGCTGAAATAGGAGCATGGAGAATATAATTCCGTCATGGTTTAAGGTTAAGTCCTTTGGGAAGCGGAATAGATTTCACTGATTCAGAATTTTACCTTGTTGTGGTTTTTTTTGTTTGTTTTTATGTTAATGCAAATGTCAGGGCATCAAATGTTGTAACCTCAGATTCCATCTTTAACTCATACCATTGCTTACCTCTTCAAGTACTTTAGGACCTTTAACCTCTATGGTGTCATGTTTTCGACCAGCCTTTAATAAGCACCATTTGATCTTGGTAATAACAGATCAGCACTACCTGAATGGCATTCAGCACAAAAGGTGTTTGGTATTTTGCAGATTTGAACCACACACATTAAAGGGAAAGTAATAGTGCTCATATGTTTTCTTGCAAGAAGAAGTTTTCCTTCAAACAAAAACTGTCTGGCTGCATCCAGTCAATCACAGGGTATTAAAAGATGAAAACCAAAAATTCTCCTCTAACAGGAAAAAAAAAGTAAAGCATATCAACTTGTCCACCACGTCATATTTATTCTGCATAGTTTGCCTCACTATTCTCAATTAAACTCTAGATTTAAAAAACAAACAAATGAAAACCCAAGAAACCCCCCATATAACATTTAATATGGCAGTATTTGATGAATTAAGAACTAACGATTTTTCAGCACAGACAAGAAAATCAAATATTTATTGGCTTTGGGGAAAAAACAGCCCGGTTAAAAAAAAACTAATCTAAATTACCTGGAATGTGGCAAGGCAATGTCACAGCAAATGCTACATTTATTAAATCAGAAATAGCACCTCTGTTATGGAACAGAACAAGTCTGTTATTCCAAAAGGTCAAGCTTAGCACTGACTTAATTCCTATCTTGACTTCATGCTCAGAATAAATTGCTAAATCTCTGTGCTGGAGAAATATCTTTTCAGAACTAGTATTTAATTTTTTTTTTTCTTCCCCCAACATTTAAGAACTCATTGCCTTCTCCTATCTTGAAATATGTTTGTTTGCAGAAAACATCTCTGCTTGTAGCAGTCAGGTCCCTGGAGAGTACCCTTTGGTGTGTGTATGTGGTATGAGGTCCCAACCGCCCATTCCTCTGCACATTTGAAAAATGTTTTTGGCAAAACAGGGTCATAATACCAATGTCAATGAGAATCTGCAAGATGCAAGAAAAACACTGGGTAAAGCGCTTTTAGTTTTCAGAAGAAGGACTCAGATTCACAAGCTGTACTATGTGATTTACTTACACGTTGACTGCCCTCACTTAAATTGTATTAGAAAATGTTATACTGCTTCCTTGAACGAACTTGAATCTTGTTTTGTTTTCTTCTCTCTTTCCCTTTCCCTTTGTCCCCATTTTGGTGTCCAGGATCACTTTCTCTTTGATAAGCCAGTGTCCCCTTTGCTAACATGCGCTGGGATGGCACGTGACTGGCCGGATGCCAGAGGAATCTGGTATGTTGTGTGACATGCAGAAGCTTGTGTCTCATCTTAAGGATTGTGTTACAAATCTCCTTACTTGTCCTAACCTTGCAGCCACTCTGTCCCTATACACACAGAATGTTCAGTTTGGTTTTTTTTAAAGTTTTCTTGCTTAATTTCGGAGGGAAAAAAACCAAACCAAAGCCCAAGCAAGAAACCAAGCAAAATCTTTTAGTGAAGAACAGAATGGGTAAAACCTTTATATGCAAGAAGCCATCACTAATATCATGCACAGAACACAACATCATAGGTGTAGCTCCTTCTTTGGGTTTTTATCTCAGTTTTTCTATTTCTAAATAAAAATTTGATTTGGGAAAGAGCTTATGCATCACTCTCACACTAATCCTAACTTCAGCTTTGCTGAGGTTACAAAAGCAGCTCTAACACCAGACTGTAGACATGCTGTCACCTAGGAACCACCACCGGCCATACAGCTGCAGGACACTGCATAGCAAATTCCTGCCCCCTACGAAGTGTTATTTTAATTCCCAGAGCTGAAAGTAACCCTTTCTTTCCAAAAGAACTGGACAAAAGGGAGGTACAGAAGTTAAATTTCCTATTTCGTTCTAGGTCTGCTTCTACTTTCACAGCACACTTGAGGTATTTTGTGCCCAAATACATTATTTTCTGTGGAAAGAAAGGGATAATAGCTCTGAGATCAGAGCAGAAGATGGGGCAGCTGTGCAGTGCATAGCATCTGTGTCTGCCCTGGTATACTTCTAGGCATTACCACTGCTTTAATTGTAAAAATAAGGCTAAAAAGTATTCTAAGGAATCACCTAGCATATCTCCCTGCCCTACGCAGGCTCAAGGCTTTCAGAAAGGAAAGGACTTTATATAGAAAAAAACCCCAACTGTTCTCCAAGCAGTGTCTGACAATACTGGCTCATGTTCAGAAGCACAGGCAGTATTACTGTGATGAGCTAAACATGGTTTCTGCTGGGGAGCAGGCGCTGTAAAAGCTGATCACCCATGAAACCTGACAACCTGCTGGAAATCTGTGAGGATTTTGTTATTTCAACAAGCTCCAGCTTAGTTCCCTGGTCCCCACCTAAATATGAGAAAAAGGATAAAGCTGAGGCATCCCATTCACTGTCTTTATGAACAAAAAACCAGCAGTACCAACAATACAATTGCTACCCAGGGATCTCCTGAATAAAACAGGTCTAGGTTTTGGCTTGCTTTACATGTGAAATATCAGGCAGATAGGAAAAAATCTGGCATGATTGCAAAGTACTTCAGTAAGCCACATTTAGAAAACCTGCCTTTCTCTTGAAAAAACTTGTCAAAAACAGTATATTATTTTGCTTCTACTGACTCTGATTCTGTCCTTTTTATGCGCTGCAGGACTATTCCCATTGACCTCAATGGTGTTCATGGCACAGTTTAAATGTGCTCAGCATGGCCTCCCTCCGTGTTCGTTAAAGCAATGGGGAGAGTTACACAATCAATCAAAGAAGGCAGCTGGGTCAGGCTAACCTCAGACTATTTGGAAAACCCTCCCCTGAACATTCGTACGTGACTGAAGACAGGGTAACAGCACCTTGGGTGACCATAATGTCAGGGCACAGGATGTTTGCACCTCCTCAGTATTACATTGGCAAACTCCCAAGTACCAGCTCAAAGTCAGGCTATGGGTGAACTTGATCTTCCAAGTTTCATGTGTTTCAAACCTCATAATACTCCACCGTTTGCACGAATGAGCCTGATGCCATCAATCACCTTCTATGTGCAGTAGAAAGGCTATATGTAGTAGGAAACAGAAAGTAGAGGAAAAAACAGGACAACTGAACTCAGGTTTGACCCAGCACATAATAAACCTAACCACAGCTGATCTACTTGGAGCAAACATGAATATCTTCAGGCATTTTGATCTTGACCGACAAGCCAGCATCGCTAATGTGCTGTCTGCAAGCAATGTGCAGCTGCTGTCCTCAGACGCGTAACCTGACTGATGTGGCAATCCACTGCTACCAGGAGATAGGGTACTGGGATTTGATTTAGGGAAGAACACAATTAAGTAAGGACATATTGCTTGGCCCCCAGCAGCGTGTTACTGTTAGGTTTGTGTCCTAGCTGTACAGCTTTCTGAGAACAATAAAAACCATCCTTGGTGACAGAGGATGCAAAGCTTGGCTTCTCCCTTTGCTGCACCCCCAACTGCGCTTGTGATAGAGGACATCACATTTTTCCTCGCTCAGCACTACAGCAGCATGATGTGATCAGAAAAACTGCCCCTCTTGCTGTGCCCAGAAACCCATGTAATGCCCCTCACTGGCACGGGGGACCCAACTGTGAAAGCAGCTCAGATGCCTAACACTGCAGAACATTATTTTGCCACGCTTAACCTCTCCACAGCCCCAACAGGCTGTGATAAAACTAAGGATACTGAGAACTACTTTTCTGTGCCTGTCTTTTTAAAGATACTGTTCCCCTCCCCCCACCCCAACCAGGCATAACAATGACAAGACATTTCTCATCTGGATTAATGAAGAGGACCACACCAGGGTGATCTCCATGGAGAAGGGTGGCAACATGAAACGAGTGTTTGAAAGGTTTTGCCGTGGCTTAAAGGAGGTAATGTCTCAATGAATTTATTATTCCTGTTTGTTTATTGTTGAGTTCTCGTCAGCAGTACTTAATAGGGTTCATACTGAACTGATGTCTCTGGGGGCAACAAAATGAAGTAACACCAGTCTACACAGCAACCCACAAAAATGCAAATAAAGAAGGAAATACAGGCATTCATGCTAGCGTGAAATCTGAGTTGTAAGGAAAAATAAATAAAATGTCTTTGTAGCTTTTTCATTCAAATATTAAGCACAGGCTGGCTAATGAAATATCCCCTTTTTTTGCGCTTTTGTGCCTGCAGGCTATGGAAATCCATAAATCATACATTTTATTTGGATTATTTGATTTGCTTGAATGGGGAATTTATTTGACCCAGCCTCTTCATTCTCTTCTCTGATGTGGGAAATAGGATGCCGCTCAGGCTGTGTACAGAACTTGGGGCTTAGGACTTTTTGGCTCAGTGCCTCTTTTAGGAAGATAAGGGGGTTTGTGATTAAAATACAAAAAAAATGATACCAAGGACTCTAGGATTGTATTCTTGTCTAGCTATTCACAAAGAAAAAAGAGGCTTCATGAGATGGTGTGTGGGTCCAGTTTTGTCTACACAGTCCAGGTATGATTCACGTTGGCTCTGGGCCCAGTGCAGCCCCGGTACTCCTCTGGCACAGAAAAAGTTTACTTAACAAGGAAATAAGACATTACCATGTTCCACAGGCAGTATCATAGAATGGTTAAGGTTGGAAGGGCCCTTAAAGCTCATCTTCCCTGCATGGGCGCAGACACTTTCCACAGCCACAGCTTCTCTGGGTAACCTGTGTCGGGGCCTCACCACTCTCACAGGGAAGAACTTCTGCCTAAGATCTCATCTCAACCTCCTGTCAGGTTAAAGCCATTCCCCTTGTCCTGCCCCTATAGACCCTTGTCCAAAGCCCCTCTCCAGGCTTCTTGTAGCCCCTTTAGGCACTGGAAGCTGCTCTAAAGTCTCCCTGGAGCCTTCTCTTCTTGAGGCTGAACAAGCCCAGTTCTCTCAGCCTGTCTCCAGAACAGAGCTGCTCCAGCCCTCACAGCATCTCCTCCTCTGGACTTGCTTCAACAGCTCCACATCCCTCTTGTGTTGTTGTTCCAGAGCTGGATGCAGGACCACAGGGGGTCTCCCAAGAGCGCAGTAGAGGGGGAGTATCCTCTCGCCTGATCTGCTGCTCATGCTCTGGGAGATGCAGCCCAGCACATGGAGGTTGTTGAGCACATGCACTCAAGTGCACACTGGTGGTCATCCCCCAGGGTGTTCCTCGGGATGATGATGCACCTCATCAGGTCCCATGGACTTGTGCACCTTCAGATTCCTCAGATGTTCTCAAATATGACCTCCTTCTACAGCGGCGGTTCTTCATTCTCCCAGTGCCTGCGTTTGTCTTCTGCAATTCAGCTGGTGCAGCTGGAGTCTTACAAGGTGCATTGGCTGTTACACCTAGGCATTTAGAAGTCAAGTGTCCCCTCGAAAGAATCACAGCATCATACTGAAAATTGTATGAAACTCAGATTCAGTTGCTTTTGTTTGCTTTGTAGCATTTAAGTCCTTTGGGCTTTTGTGTTGCCACACTGCTCCAAAAATACCAAGGTTAGAAGCACATGGCAAAAGCCCTAATTCTTATGTGAAGATATGGCTTCACAGGCTAGGGCAAACCAACCTGATAGGGATCTTTGTGCTAAAGTATCAGAGTCTCCAGGCTAGTGGTTGTGAGAAAACGATGAAGAATCCTTGTAATATGCACTGGGGATCTTGGTACCTGATGGGTGCAAACATTTGCATCAGATCCAAAACAGATGTACTTGGGTATAAGTTTATGCATCTCCACTGGTGTTAGTGAAGTTCACCATCAACAAAGATACATGGTGAAAAGAATTCAACTTACAAGCAGAGATCTTAAAATAAGACATCTGTATGCTGACTTTTTCTTTGTGCTTTCTTTTTTTATTCTGTCATAGGTGGAAAGATTAATTAAAGAACGGGGCTGGGAGTTCATGTGGAATGAGCGTCTTGGGTACGTTCTGACATGTCCTTCCAACCTGGGAACTGGTTTACGTGCTGGAGTCCATGTTAAGCTGCCCAGGCTAAGCAAGGTAAGTCATTTAAAAGGCCAGTGATATAAATCAGCTCTTCTGATTTATAAAGAAACAAATTTAAAATGACAACTTACATCGACTGCATGTTAACATGATGTGTAACAAGGTCCTAGGGATAACGCACCACTAATTGAGCACACTTTTATTCTGCAAATTATTGTATTTCTCATGGAAATTAATCTGATCAGCAGACAACTGCCAACACAGGCTTTAACCCAAGGACTGACAAAACTATGCATCTCTGCCTGTCTTTCTGGAGATGCTACTATGCCATGGATAACAGTATTGCAATGATTTGGCACAATACACAGGGAGAAAGGCATTAAGCTCAAAACTATTTTCTGATAGGATCCTCGGTTTCCAAAAATCCTGGAGAACCTGCGTCTGCAAAAACGTGGTACTGGTGGCGTGGACACGGCAGCTGTAGCAGATGTATACGATATCTCCAACCTGGACCGCATGGGTCGCTCGGAGGTAATCTTTTTTTTTCCCCTTGCTTTTTAGCTCCGCTTTGTACTGATAGAAGTCAGTTTCCCTCTGCTGACCTCAGTGGAGCCACCCATGGCAATTTTTACTCTTAATGAATCTGGCCCAATGGAAATGCTAACTCAAAAGAAAAACTAACATGCATAAAATGTTTGACAAATATTATTCTTATGGCCATGCAATGCAAAAAAACCATCCCTGAGCAAGTCCCACAAATGCATTTTGCTTGCACCATGTTGGGTTGGAGTAGATGACCTCTGAAGGTCCTTTCCAACCCAAACTACTCTATGATTTTATATTCAGGTTAGAGATAAGGAAGAAATTTTGTACAACAAGGGTGGTAAAACACAGGCACAGGTTGCCCAGAGAGGTGGTGGATGCGCCACCCCTGCAGACATTCAAGGCCAGGCTGCATGTGGTACTGAGCAACCTGATCTAGTTGAAGATGTCCCTGCTCATTGCAGGGGCGTTGGACTAGATGACCTCTGAAGGTCCCTTCCAACCCAACTGTTTTATGACCCTATGTGATAAGTATCTCCATTGAGAGCACACAGGTATTAGAAAGGTTTGGCTTTGGTAGCAGACATCCCTCATGATAATGTTTCTCAGCATCAAAGTGCAAGTTCTTAGGGATGCCTGCCTGCTGGGATGCCTGGCTACAAGATTATATACAAGAGTCTGGTGATCTCTGCTATGCTGGACATGAGATGTTTGTAAGCTGGCAGTGAGCACTGAGCTAGCTACTGCACGTTGGGTGGGACGTGCTCTACCTGCTGCAAGGTGTTGCGGAAACAAGCAGGAGTCAAGTCCTAACCTACCTGGGGCATGAGACACTGAAAGCAAGACTGGCTTAATGTGTTGTGTTCCTTTTAGTACTTAACCATGCACTTTCTTTACAGTTAAGCTGCAGGACAAAGGCCAATCCTTTCACTCAGAATAACTGAGGAGGAGTCGGTGTCATCTTCATGTGTCCTGTGTGCCGCTGAGCAAAGGATGAAGGAAAGCTGGGTTTAAATCAGGGCAAAGATTTAACTGTCAGCTGAGACCTCCCTGTTGGGCTGTAGGCTATGATGAGATGGGTTTATGTCAGACATTTGTTTTGAAGCTTTATCAGTCTGAATGAGTATTCTTTGTGCCTAAGAGTGGAAATGACCTTACAGCCTTGTGGTAGTGCTGCTCTCCTGGAAGACTCAAGTCACAGACCTCATTCCAGTTTCATATTTAAGTATTTTATAAAGCAGAACAGCTTATAAGAGCAAATCTACCGCAGGATGGGGGAGAAACAGCCCTGTCAGAGTTGCAGCCTCCTCCCACTAGCTCTGCCTGAGGCAAACTCTTACTCTGGGGCACAGGCTCTAGGTCCTCTGGCAGTGCTACAGATTCCCTTCCCTCACCAAGACCAGGGCTGTGCGCACCCCTGGCCATGTCAAGAACAACCGAGGCAAAAATTTACCTTGCAAGGCCCTGTAAGTTCAGTGATTTGAGCACTCTGCTAGTAGATGGGCAACAGAGGTTCAAAGCTTCTGTCAAACATATCTTACCCCCAGGTTTGTGCTGTAGCATCTCAACAGTGGTCAACTGGGCAGACCCTGGTGGGACTGAGGTCTCCTGAGGACCTTTCTTCTTAACCAGCAATGCAATACACGACTGGGACTCAGATGCTAATCCTGCTTGTACATGTCAGGATTTGAAGGGCTGCCTGCTTGCCCAGCAGCGAATTGTTAATTACCCTGGGGGATTTGTGCAAGTTAAAATATGATTGCAAAGGAAAGCATGCTGTCAAAGTGTGTTTAAACCAGAGTAGCACAGCACTGAGAGGCTCTGGAAGCTTACATACAGATCCAGTTTGGTCGTGGTGTTCCAGCTCAATCCTGAGTTCAACCTGATTTCTTGGTAGGTTTTCATAACACAAATATAACCCTAGGATAATGCATCTGGGTAACAACTAGATCCAAACAGCAAGTGGCTTCCCTTCCTCACTCACCTTGGGTTTTACACCACTGTTTTCCACAAGTCAGGTCTTTTTATTTGGAAATGCCCTTGAATGTCTTCACAGCCAAGGGGCATTTGGACAGGCACTTGGATATTCATAATTTTGGAGTTTGATGCAGGCAGCTATGTTCCTTTGGATCTAGACCAAAATAAATAAGAGAGAAAAACTATTGAGCTGTATTATTTGCAAAACCAGCATGTAAAAAAAAAAAAAGATCATTAATACCTGAAACGTCATAATGTCTGCTTTAGACTAAAATAACACTAATAATACAAAAGGATTACACAGCACTGTTACTTAACATAAGTTCTACTGACAGATGGGCTAAGCCTACAAATTTTTGCTTACATGAAGACTTCCACAGAAGTCAGTGATGCCTTGTACAGCAACGAGTCAAAAAATTAAGCCAATAGATAAGATACAATCCCCACCTTGAAGGTTCTGAAATCTGAATAAGACAAGAAAAACTCAAGTAGACGGAGATGTTTTAAAATACTTTTTTTTCCAATATATAATAAAATAAATTCCATTATGTGGTAAATGTGTTTGCAGAACTGAATTACGATCCCAAAAGTGCAAGATGAATTATTTCTATTTTTGCTTTGTTTCAGTTACTGGTCAATGCAAACTTAATATGAAATCCCTTTTCTCCTGGAGGCTGCAAATTCAGACCTCTGATTTCCCAACACAGCTGGTGTGTAAAAGACAATAAAATAAACTCCTAAGCCACTGAAATGTTTTGTAGTAAAAACAAGTCCCTTGAAAATCAAAGACTGTCATAATAAAGAGACAATAGGGTTTAGTCTTCGTACTAAGTTTTAACCAGCAGTCATTTAAGGTTGCTAATGAACCAGTCTATGAAGATAAAGAAAAGTCAGTGCTATAGCTTGCTGTCTAACAATACCACAGGGCTTTGCATGTCACTGCTATGGAGAAAGTCTGTTGGGGACAAGGCACCTTGTATTCTTTAGCAATTTTGAGGAAGTTTACAAGTCACCACTACCCCCTGCCACAGAGAACTGCAAATTCTGGTGCTGCTCTAGGCCCAGAGCTAATCCGACCCTTGCCAGTGTAAATCAAGAGCCGGAAACAAAGGAGTGATGGATGGTGTAGAGCCAGCATGAGTTTAGGATAAGTATGTCTGCTTCAGAGATGTGCATCGTCCAAACTAGCCCAGCAAAGCCAGCATGCTTAGCAGAATGAGAAGAACATCTTTCCCCACAGCTGACCAACCGTCACAGCAGGGTTCATGGTCATCTGCAAGGAAACATCTTGTGTGAAGTACAAGATGCTGGCTTGACAAACTTTCTCAGGCAGTCTAAGTGACTGTGGCAAATCAGATAGTCCTGCCATCCTCCCAGTGCCAGCCATGTGAAGGGCACCCACCCCGTGCCTCCAGCACCATTTATGTCCGGTGTGGATCAAGGCAATGAACCTGTTTTCGTCTTCTTGCACCACCATCCCAGTCAGTTTCTGTCCAACTCTGTTCTCACACAAACGCTCCTGCAAGCACATGGGTGGGACAGCCTTGGGAACTGGGAACACACAGCAAGGGCATTTGCAAGAATTGCTTGGTGATATTGAGCACCTATTTGAAAATATCTGTTGCTGGTGGTCCAAACTCAAGATAAATATGAGAAGGGAATTATTACAGTTTTCCACTGGACCAGCTTAACCCATATTCCCTCTGCCACAGGGTGTGATTTCTCTGCTGTGACCCTCCTTACTTACAGCTTTACCTACTGTTGTTGCAGTACAAACCAATTTTCCCTTCCACTTTTAACAGCATTAGCTAAAGGTTTTCTTACCACTACTTTCTTTTTGTTGTTGCAGGTGGAGCTAGTCCAGATTGTCATTGATGGGGTCAATTTTCTAGTTGACTGCGAGAAGAAACTGGAAAGAGGTCAAGACATCAAAGTGCCACCACCGCTGCCCCAGTTCGGCAGGAAGTGATCTTGCTGTTCGTGGTGGCAACTGATGGTAAATACAGCTGCCATTCTGACACAAAGGCACTGCTGTATGTCTCTGTATAAATAACTTGTGTAATAAAACACTGCCTGATACCTGATGTCTCTTTAAATGCCCAGCTGCACTGGAAGAACCTAGTCTTTTTGCAGCTTTACTAGGATGCACCCAACATAGCTACCTTTTTTGTGGAGACTGCTTTCCTTTCTTTCCTGGTTTGCGATAAGAAAAGTACTACCTCAGTAATGCAAAAAGCAAAAATCTCTATCCTGCACTTGCACCTATGGTCATACATACAAAGTCTCCTATGAGCACCCTATGTCACTCACAGACACGCTCCTTTCCCGTGACTGACCAGAAAGCTGAAGTCTGCCGGCCTGAGGGGCAGATGCTCATTGCTTTTTCAGCAGCCACTGGACAGCATGGTGAGTTCAGCAGTTAACTGGAGTAGGCAGCTATATGCGCCTTCAGTCTCTGAAGCCCACAACTTGACCTGTCATCAAGAACTAAATGGTGTCTCTGCATGGGAGCTGTCTTTCTCTAAGGAGTAGTCTGCACACAGAATCCAAAACCCTCAGATTTTTTCCACTTCTGGAGAACTCACCAGGTCACTTCTCAGCTTTTTCCCTCTGGTATAATATCCGGCCTGTGGCCTTGGGCTGTAGAAAGCTGGCCCAAAAATCATCGGGCAAATACGTTTGCTGATAGTCTGCATCCAACATAAACATGTCTTGCTTGGCCTGTCCCAATCTTCTCCTGCTGCCTTTAGGTTCCAGGTAATGGAGACTAGGCTCAGCTAACCATCACATATCAAAGTGTGTTAGGAGGTACTGCCACTCTGAGTAAGATCTCTGTACTCAACAGTACATTGGTGGTGTAAAGCAAAACCAGCAGATGTTAACAGTCCCACCATTTGCTTCCTATTTTCATATTGAAACACATTCAGTGTTTCACAGTAACGTCATTCAAAACATCAGTTCTTGGGGGGGGAAGTCAAAACATGCTTTGTTGAATGTGCTGTGTTGCTGCTGAGTGTGGTGTATCACAGAATACTTTGGGTTGGAAGGGACCTTAAAGCTCACCCAGTTCCAAACCCCTGCCATGGGCACGGGCACCTTCCACTAGACCAGGTTGCTCCAAGCCCCATCCAACCTGGTCTTGAACACTGCCAGGGATGGGGCAGCCACAGCTTCCTACAAGTGTAGGTTACTCCTGGTTTGATTCTTCTGGGGTAGAGACTCCTCTAACAAAGCATCCTTCATCAGAAGCCTCTCAGCTGACATTTACTGCAGAATGCCAATGTGGTGCAAAGCCTCTGGAGAAGGTTTCTTAGTGATTCATATTGAAATGGTGTGACTGGATAGTTAGGCCATGATCAGTTACAGATTTTAAAAGTCGTTACTGGAAGCTACTTGAGGGCTAGATGGTGAATTAGCAGATCTTGGTAATCAGCAGCATGGTGTGGTCGTTTCTCACTTAAGAGAGCTTTTGTGTATAAAGTAGGTTGGAGCTTCCATATGGTTTCTGCGTCTCCCTCATCTCTGCTGCATACGCTCCCTAACTATTTTGCTACTAGCTTTCTAAATGGTGGCTAATAATAGCAATTCTGGGGGAGGAAAAGAGACTTCTGCTGATTTCACATAGAAGGCGAACAAGTAAAACTGGAAAGACTTCACCATTAACTCTCCAAAACACTCAGATCAACACAAAATTGAACTATGGGACAAATGTGCTGAGATTATAGCCTCTATTTGCTTTTCTCCTGATGACTTGCAAGCTGCTGATAAGCAGTGGGACAAACTCCAGCTGGCAGCCATATACTAATAGCATTCCTGAGGGGTTGACACTGGAGATGATGATACTTTTTTAATACCTTTAATAACACCCTAAATGATGAGGTGCCTTGCACAGTCAGCCAGTCCACTGCTGGTACTAAATGAAAGGGAGCAGCTGGTACACTGTAGAAAGGGCTGACAGATATTTCATAAAGTTCAACAGAGGCAAAGTTCTGCACCTGGGATAGAGCAACTCCATAAAACAGCATGAGCTGGGGGACAACAGGGTTGAAAGCAGCTTTGCAAGGACTCAAGGTCCTAGTGGACAGCAGGCTGAACATGAGTCAGCAGTATGCCCATACTGAGCTGTCTTGTACATGAGCATAGCCAGCAGCTTGAGGGACATGGTAGTTTCCCTTGCATTTGATACTTATGTGACTTCATCTGCAGTACTGAAAAGACAATAACAAAATGCAGGAGGTCCTCAACATGGCCAAAAGAGGATTGAAGGAGGTGGAGCATGATGTATGATATGAAGCTGAGGGAGCTGGTTTTGTTCAATCAGGAGAAAAGAGGGCTAAGAGATCTTACTGAAGTCCACAACTGCTGTCTGCATTAGAGGGTGTAGACAAGCTAAGCTCAAGACTCCTCTTGGAGGCGCACAGTGATAGAAAAAGAGGCAACAGATACAAGCTAGGACACTGGAAATTCCAGTTAGATGTTAGGAAGACCTTTTGAACTAGGAGTATGGCCAAACACAGGAACAGACATGAAGGTAACTCAAGGAAGAACATAATAAGCAATCTGATCTAAGTTGGCCCCTCTTTGGGTTTGAGGTGGGATGGGTTGGGTGTACTGGATAAGACCACCTCCAGACCTCCAGCTTACATAGCTCTGTGATCCTGTGATTCAATCAATTACTGCAAAATGCCTTTAGGTGAGTAAATAGGCCAGAGAAAAGCCCTGGGAATCCTGTGTTCTGACTAGACATGGAATTATGTCTACCCAAAGCATGGATACCCGAATACAATTTACCCTCTGCTAAGAATCAGCTGTGGCCTTCTCTGTATTGTTGGCTTCCAATTGTCTCCTTCATCATCAAAATACTTTTCTTCATATGGATTATTTTGTAAAAGCTTGTTATTTGCCATCTGCACATTTCACTTTGGTGATCTTTTTCACTCTCCATGACCTTTATACTGTCAGCAAGTGTAACTCAGCTGATCAATGAGAATGATGTATTTCGATTCTTCATTCACATCACTATCTAGTATTTTAAAGGAAAGTTGGACAGTCATGTGTCTATTAACATTATGCTGGACATATTTACTCAGTCCTACTCCATCATGACAGTCCTCAGACCAGTTTGCTGTCTGCCTGGACCATGTCTATCTCCAAGTCAAGTACATGTTGAGGCTTGGAAGTGTGAGAAGAGGGGGGTTCATCTGCTCCTGTAAATGTTCAATAACAGCTTAAAGGCAGCAATACTGCAGGTGCACTGTTTTCAGAGGATATGCTCTGGAAAATTTCTTGCAGCAAGAAATAAAGAACCTGAAAGGTTATCAAACAATGAAAGAAAACCATACAGATTATGATTTAGTAAGAAGATACCAAAGGTTATAAAGCTGGGTTGGTGCACTAACTCTAGATATATGATGTTACTTCTCACTTTCTCATATTTATTTTTCCCATGCCACCAATTTTGCACTGCTGAGCTCCTTCTCTGCCGATGAAACTCTTTCCTGATAGGTTCAGACACTGATTCTCTATAAATCTTTGAAATTTATTTGATTAAATACTCCAAGAAGAGCTATATGCTATGCCTCAAGTACTTTTATAATCTTTACCAACACATCAGTGACTAGGGATCAGCAAAAGTAAACTCTCAGGTCATGCTCCATCAAATTTCACCTGTGCTGCATCAGGCAGTTCATGCAGGGTGAGAACTGGAGAGAATCTGCCATTAGAGGACAAGGGAAAAGCAGTCACTGTGCTCTGAGCTCTATCAGGAAATGGACAATGACTTTGCAAGGGGTGCTTCTGTACATCAGCAAACACATTTTTCGGTGTTGAAACTGCCATACAAATACTGCTGTAACAGTAAATACTGTAAAAGGCTGGGGTGATGGGAATAAACTGCGTTGATTTGCATTTGCACCAGGGGGAGAAAAAAGGCCCTCAGTTAGGTACAGATCCTTTGACCTGTACACTACCAAAACATTAGCCTAAGAACAGACCTACTTTATCAAGTCATGTTCATGGTAAAAAAGGAGACAAAACAGTAGATGACAGAATGAAGGCTGAAAGCACAGGAGAAAAGCCAAGAAAAGCAGAAGTCAGGTGATTGTCAGCCAGTCAGGAGCATAGCTATATATATGGGGAGATTCAAGCATGGCCATATAAGCCAAATTGTTTGTGCCAAGCCTGAAGTGGGTTTGGAGCTGTGCTAAAGTTAATACACACAGCCACAGACTCCAAGAGGAGGCAGGTCTTGCAACAAGCCCATGGCCTGGCCATGGCTGGTGATCAGCATTGTCAAAAAACTGGAAATTCAAGGGGTGGCTCAAATATAAAAGTCAAGTCAGGAGCTGCACCAAGTTGAGAGCAGCAGGAAACCAAAACCCAGGGCATGAAGTACCATGTGTGGGGGGGGCTGCCTTGGAAGAAGGCAAGGGATGCTTCAGGACAGCAGATCCAAAGAATGAGAAACACATACATACCTTCACAAAGAAGGCTAAAACTTCCCTGTATTTGTAAACGGGCCCCTACAACATAGACAGAAGATGAATTTCCATATATTGACAAGTAGGTCTCATGTGACTAAGTAAGCTACTGAACAGACATGTACTGCCTGAAGCAATTCAGTTTTCTGGCAAATTGTAAGATCTATCCATCACTACAGGGCTGAATATGAGTTATTTGTACAGAAAGGCAGCAAGACGGGAGAATTTACCAGAATACTACCTTTTTTCTCAAGAAATAAAACACAATGTGTGCTACAGCAGCATCAGAGTGGTTGAAAACTGACCTACTGTGGGTGATTTGAAATTTGGCTTTATTCTACACACTGGTTCTCACATCACTCATAGAAAGAGCAAACGATATTCATGACTCACTTGGAGGGTTCCCAGTAATGCAGACTTGGTAGGTGGGACTACGTGCACAGAAGTAATTTATTTACTGAAGCCTGATTTAAAAGCTTAAGGCCCAAGCCTGTAGCTATGACAGTTGGAACTGATTTCACTTGTGACACCTTTCATCTAAAATCATTCAATATCCTAACAAAAACTGACTAGACAGACTTCAGAAGTTCATGAAACTGTCACTCTTACAAGACTAATGCATACATGAACAGACCTAATGTAACTTTACTCTGGAAATATCAAAAAAGGGAGCAGATAACTTGGGGAAATACTGACTGGTAATATTTACATGCAGAATTACTTTACTAATAAGATTTGTTGGAATGTAGTTTAAAACCTGTCAAAATAATGAATGTCCATCTTTCTACTCTAATGCCTTTTAGAGTTTACTTCCAGCTTAAGGCTTAAATAAAAGATTAAAAACTTTAATTTTTTAAGCCATTTCTTTTGCCTGCAAAGATGCCTGAAGACAGGGATGGCATACACCAGAGTGCACTATGTAGAGTACAGAAGTCCTACCATGTCAAGTCTTCCAAGAGGGCACAGTCATCTACTGCAGAACATATTGTTGCTGATTGATACTGCATTTTTAATTCACTCAGAATGAGTTATTATAGAATAAGATTGGGCTCCTAATGAGAAAACACCAGGTATGTTACAATACTAAGTTTGTAAAGAAGAGTAATGAACATATTTTGTTCACCTCTCCATTCTTCTGGGAACTCAGATAGATCCAAGAGCTTCCTAGACAGAGGAGGAAAAATAGTTGATTAATGGTATCAGTTAATTTTGGTTCATCTTGTGCACAAACATATTCCTGTTTGAAATGAAAACGTTGTTCATAAATTTTGTGTCTATACCTTTATCGAAGAGTCTGTCTTAGCTCTTGTTGCTAGTTTTGCAGCTCTGCTTTCTGAAACAGAATTTCCTATTATATTGACAGTTATTTGGCAGTGGGGGCATGAACAGAATTAGCTCTATTTTTGAAGTCTATAAAAGCTTTTGTATGTTCAAGAGACTACCTAGGTAGCTAAATCTGTATTACCGAATATGAAAACACACATATCTGGAGATGGACTTCCCTCCTCCAAGCCAGAACACTTTATCAAATCAAACCACTGAAGAAAGCAAAGATAAATTACTAATTCCAAATGTTACTGGCAAATCTCAGAAATATGTCTAGTTGCCTTGCTCCAACAGAAGGAAAATAGAAGACGTCTAAGCAAGAGCTAGTTATCCAAACGCCTTTGGCTTTAAAAGCTATTGATAATTTGTCTGGTACTTGGCAAATAACCTTTCAGATTACTGGCGCTTTGAATTTCTTCTGTAGAAATAAGTGATTTGTATTTTTCTTAGTGGACAGCCACATGAGAAGTAAGACTGAAACGATTAGAAGCACCCTCCCTTGCTGTTTACTATGCCTAAGGAACCTATACCTCTACATTTACTTCTGCTTGCAGCCTTAGACTGTTGGCTTTCCTTTAT
Source organism: Myiopsitta monachus (assembly GCA_017639245.1). Classification (NCBI taxonomy): domain Eukaryota; kingdom Metazoa; phylum Chordata; class Aves; order Psittaciformes; family Psittacidae; genus Myiopsitta; species Myiopsitta monachus. The sequence goes on from CM029941.1 coordinate 73,685,245, forward strand.
TCTGTGAAACACTGCAGCTTTATTCAAAATACAGCCAATACTGTAGAAGGAAGAGGCCACTGCATCTAAATGTATCCCAATGAACTGCAGAGGATAATCCGTTCTGCATTTCTGCATTCTTTCTTATTTTCAACTAGAAATTAGAACTTACCTTGTGATATTAAGGCACTAGCCAAAGCGTAGTACTGTGCAATATTAAGTTATATAGTTCCCAATGTGTGTTTTTCAAAAAAAAAAATAAAGTTCCCCTAAGAAAAAACAATGTCCCATTTCACTTGAATCACATTTTCAAGATTTTCATTTTGCTCTAGAAATAATAAATAGCAATGCTTCTTTGCAGTGTAAAGTAACTAAATAAAATAACTGACCACAGGTTAACCTTTAAAGGTTTCAGTTCATCCAGGCACTTAAGCATTTGCCTAAATATAAACCCTTAAAGAAGTGAGTTGATCCAGCAACATATGTGAGTTGATTGAGCAACACATTTAAGCACTTGTTAAGTATCCTGAAAGAATCAGAGCCACAAGCAACACAGCCTAATGGAAATAATATGAGGTGATGGTCAGCCAGACAGGCTTCCTGAAGGTGATGCAGCCTTAGCTGCAGCAATTAAAATCCATTAAATATTTATGATTAAAAACAGTATACACCATTACGCAACACAGACAAGAATGTCAAAAAAAAACCAAAAGGATCAGTAATTTGTTTGGCTTACAGTGAATAAGCCAAAGATAAGAGGAACCCTCAGAATACTGCAGACGTAAAAGAATTTAATCAGAGAGGCCTTACTTTTTATATTCTCTACCCAGGCCTAAATCAAAATTAAAAGAACCAGGAAAATATCATTCTGACACTTTGACAAGTAGTATTAACTCCCCAAATACAGGCAAAAAGAGCCAACAGAGGTACCCTCAGTCACATGTACATACAACTAAAGCCTCTTCTGCAGACAAAACTTCCCTTTTTGGAGGTATGAGGATGATGATTATCACCCAGAACAAAACCAAAGTCATTCATCAAGCTTTTTAAAGAACTTGACACTGTGACGCATTCAGCTTCACAGCTATGCCTGTATCAAATGCCATACTACAGAGGACATCTTTGTATTCCTCTTCCAGTTTACTAGAGTCTGTCTTTGGATCCCAAAAATGAACCTGCAACATTCCAAAAGACTCCATCTCAAGTTACTAAAGATGCTACAGGATCCACAGGTCCAGATTTTCAATTCTGTTTTCTCAAATCTCCAAACCATTTTATGTTTATGATGGAATTATGAAGAAAGTCTCCTAAAGAGAGGCATTAGACTGCATTGCTATGAACACTGTGCTGTGGACAGGCAGTTTGCTGCCTCTTAGTAAAACATGGAAAAAAGGCAACAAAATTTTACAACAATTTGCACAACTGCTGTCCTGCTCATTTTTCACCTGCTGCTTGTGCACAGAACTCCCAGCCAGCTAATATCAAACTGGAGCAAACCTCAACCAGTGTAAATTTAAACTGGCGTGGTCACTATCAAAGAAGGGATATATGTGGGCAAAATACTGTCTTACTGATTTAGCAGTAAGGTATTCAACTGCTTTCTTCCACTGTCTGCAAACCTGGCCAGGGATTCCAAGGGTCACTGATCCTGCCTAGACACACATAGATAAAATTTTCTGATGTAAAAAGACAGACAATACATTTAAGACTTCAGCAGAATAGAAAGCAAAACAAGTCTCCTCGTACTGGCCTTGTGCAGGCTGTTCTTCAGCTTTTCTCTACACCCACGTCCATGCCCAGCATGGGACTGACAACCAGTCTTTCGTGAGCTCAGTATGGAGGAGAGAGGAAGCTAGAGCCACAACAAACACCTGCACTGACCTGAAAGCAGTGAGCAGCCTTAATGCGCCACAAAGCAAACTGCTGTCCCCACTTAGTGAAAATACATTGATAAGCCAGAAGGATATACACATATGGATGCAACTACATGTATATGCACATGTATTTTATTTCAATTTCACAAATAGTTTGATCCTCACCCACTGTAATGCATAAAATTAAACTGGCCATGTATGCTACACACAGATTAGCAAGCAAAAAACCATTTTAAAACCTTCTAATACATAAATATGCAGCTATTCGTACAACACAGCCAAATAAATACACAGCACACATATGCCTGAAATGTGTGTGACATGTGATGCTCATGGGATCCTTGATTATCTTCCCGACCCTTGGGTCACTGTCACCTGTTTTAATATCCCTCTCTGTCTCCATGAATCAGCTCTGGCCATGATTTCTAACCTACAGGCTTGCTGGAATTCATTGCAGGAACAACTGGGACCTCATGCTGTGGTTGAGCTGTAACTACAGCAGCAAATTAATTTTAACATTAAATACCGATTCTGATTTAATTTCATATTTTATTAACAGCGACTCTTAAACGGCCTTCATAAATTAGTTTCACCTGCAGTAAATGCAGTCAAACTGTTCTTAAATCTGCTTGTTCTTACCAGCCGCAGTGTGATCTTAACTCCTAGATCAATGCATGCTTTGTGTACACTCCCCTCTAGTGGATGCAAAACCCCGGAAAACCTGCAAAATAAAGAGGAAAACTACCGAAAGAAAGCAAGGCCATTCCTCTAGGAAGGCACAAATGCTAAGGACAAATAATAACGAAGGAATGGTGCCCAGCTGTCCTAACATCAGCTCAAGATTACCAGGAAAGGTAATGGACATCTAGTGAAATGTTAAAAATACAAGAAGCAGAAGACTAACTTCAGAAAAAAAGTCTTACTGGATTTATAAACATTTATTTCATCACTAAGCAGGGGACTCTAACAATATAGTCCTGTGGATTTATTTTGTGAACCTTAAAGGAGTGGTTTAGGGAGAGCAAAATGTGTCATAAATCATGTTTCCAAAAGCTATGTCCTTGGGAAATTTTTCAGGTGAAGGTTTGAATCAGCTCCACTGCTATGTAATGGAGGTAGGGACCACAGTTGTGCCCCAGCATTGCTCTTGGTGGAAGATAAATCCCATCTAACAGTCTTTACTGAACAATATGATCATTTGAAGGGGTGTAATGGCACCAGCACAGGTCCTCATCTGCAGTGTCTGGTGTAAGTGACAGAACTGTTAAGTATGGTATTGTTACAACTGTGAGAGTGCAGCTCAGGACTGTCCCACACAAGCTCTCCAAGACACTGAGCAGGTCCACCAGTGGCACTGCCCCAGGAATCCCCTGCTCCAGTACCTCTGTGGCACCCTGTACTGCAACTGATGCCCATCACCATGCTTCCCTACTGTCATGGTTTACGCTGTAAATCACGCAGCCCGTTCACTCACTTCTCCCTCTTTCTTCCCCCCCACTCCGATGGTGGGGGGGAATGGGGAGAAGAATCGAAAGAATTCCCATGGGTTGAGATAAGAACAGTTTAGTAACTAAGGCATAACACAAACCACTACTGCTACCACCAATAATAATAATGACCAGGGAAATACAAGGGAAGAGGATACAACCGCTCACCACCTGACCAAGCTGAGAGAGAGAGAGAGAGACTTGGGTTCCTGCCCCCAGTATTTTACATCCTGGGCATGACATGCTGTGGCACGGAATAGCTCTTTGGTCAGTTTGGGTCAGCTGTCCTGTTTCTGCTTCCTCCTGGCTTCCCCTCCTCCCTGGCAGAGCATGAGACTCAGAAAGTCCTTGGCCAGACCAAAACATTACCAAGCAGTAACTGAAAACACTGGTGTTATCAGCGCTGCTCCCAGGCCCAAAATCAAAACCACAGCGCTGCACCAGCTACCAAGAAGGAGAAAAAAATGACTGTTACGGCTGAACCCAAGACACCTACACACCAGGAAACCTGAACCCAGCTGGCACCAGCTGTGGCGCCCATCATCCCACTCTACTCTAGTGGAAAGATACCTGCACTAGAGACAATATATTGTGCCACGCCTCACCACCCTCCTGGACAGGCACCAGTAACTGCAAAGGGCCATGCCCCACAGTCCTTTTACCACTGTAAATAAAGAAGTTAAACTTGCCTGGAAGAGGGCTAGCCCTTTTGAGGCACCTTCACATACTGCAGATGCACATCTGTGTCAATGAGACCATGACCACACTGAAAACAACCATGCACGTGTTACTCTGGTAAGCCGCAGGTAGAAACACAATGGGAACTCAGCTGCTAGGAGCACCAAAATAAACCAGAATGGCAGGTTGGAAACCAACAGAACTTTAGTACGGTACTGGCTGCATGGGGGATCCCCCCTCATGAAGGAACCACACCGAAAAGAGACAGTTCACAGCTCAGGTATGTTCATTACATACATATTCATTATAATTCTCTGACATGCCCACCCAATTCCCGTTACTCATTGCATGTGGTAATTTGGGCAGATAAGGCTGTGGCGCAGGCGCTGTGAATCTGATGAGTTTTCGCTGGGGGTTGCAGTGCTTGCTTGGGGAGAAACACCCCCACTCAGTTTACCCTTCTGTGGAAATCCATTAGTTGAGGTCACTGGAATGTGTTTAGTGTTTCCAATTAACTACATGTTCTTGTTTGGGCTCATTTATGACCCTGAGAGGCTCCTCAAGCTCTTTTCTTTCGCAGACGTTTACATATTTTTCAGGCCCTATCGACAGGAGGAATGCCCACATCCATTTGAAAGAAGGCGACTGTTGCATACCTTACTCATCTTGTGAATCACTGTCGCGTGCCCATGACCATGTCCCTATACAGGCAGAAATACGTGTTTAATTCAGCATCAGCCCCACAACCTGCTGCGGCCGCCGGGCTGCGGCTCTCGTCCCTTACGCCGCTGAGCCGCAAGACGGCGGCAGAGCGTGAAACCAGAGCGGCACCCGGCGGAAGTGATGGTACGCCGGGCTCCGGCAGGCCCAGTTCCGATGCGCGGTGGGGCTCAGCTGTGTGCGACCAGCTACGCTTCCGCTGCGGGCCTGGGTGAGCTGCGGCTCGTCGAGAGGGGCCCCGCTTGGTCTGGTTCTGCCAGCTACCTGGCGCTTCTCGTGGTGGGCTGCGGCCGAGAGGGAGCGCAGGTGCCGCCGCCGAGGGGAAACGGCTTTGTTGGGGGGGGGGGGGCTGTCCCTTGGAGAGCCGTCTCTTTGAGGGAGCGGGGCTGCGGCGTGGTCCCCGCGGGCTAAGGAGTGCGGGCCTCCCCTGTTCGGTGGCGTCCGTGGGTTGAGGAGCCGCCCATCATGACGAGATGGGCTCGCCGAAGTGGCGTTCCCAGCGAAAAGGTGCTGGATGCGACTCCCTGGGAGGAGATGGAGGGGCAGGGCCGCCCAGCCCGTCTTCTCCTGAAGAAGGAGCAAGAGAAGAGGAAGAAGAAGAAGAAAAAGCACTACCGGAACGAAGACGTTAACGGGTTTGCGGCGTTCCTGAAGCAGAGCTCCGGGAGTGGCGAGGTGGCCAGAGCAGTCAGCCCTGAGCTGGAGAAAGAGATAGCCATGGCCTTGAAGAAGGACAAGCGGCGGGAGGGGAGGAGGCTGAAGAGGCAAGAAATGAAGAAAAAGGCCATGGTGAGTTCTGTCTGCAGCAACAGGTGTTTTGTCTTTTAAGAACTTGGGGAAACATCTGTGTGAAAAACGCCAGTTCCAGGCTTTGTTGGCACTGCCAGGGGTGGTTCAGTGAGGAGGCTGAGTGCTCTGCCTGCTAGAAGCACAGCATATGCTAAGTGACTTTTCGAGTTAATGAGGATGAATTCCAGCTTAACCTTTAGTGCATTCATACTGTTCATGCTACACTGTGATGAATTCTTAGCCTTTCTTTTCTCCTGGGTGAAGCTAATTCCATGTGTAATTCTTTGGTACAATCTTTCTGCTGTTTGGGGGCCTTTTTCTGCAGTGACTTCTGCTTGAGAATTGAAGTGGGATTTCCAGCAGACTAGTAAGACTGTCTGAAAGCAGTTACCTCACAACAGACTTGGGCATTCAGTATAAACTTGCACTGAATGTAATCTGGAAACATATGAAGAGAGTTACTACTCGTCTGAGAAATCTTCGGTTTTTCGGGAGTACATAACAGCACTGGTGCAACATAGCTTATATTTCCTTAAGCACTTGCTGCAGCAGTACTTAAAGAGCTTTGGGAATTGTAGTCAAAATCAAGTGTCATCATTTGTTCAGGGCACTCGCTTGTCAATGAGTGAATACCCTGTATGGTGTACTGTTGGTAAAGGAGAATAGCAGTCATAATAGTGTGTTCTAATGACACAGACCACTGACAGTTACTTTGTGACAGGGTACAATATCTCTGAGTCTAGCTATTTTTCCCTAAGGAGAAAATATCTTGTTGTGTTTGCATTCTGAAAAGCTGGAACACCTTGTTAGATTGGGATTTTCATGTCTTTGGTTGCCATGCATAGAATCCTGTCTTCTTATGATTAGAGTAACCTCAAATCTCAACACTAGAGATAAGTATCTGGTACTACCCTCAAAGTTTCAGCCAAGAGAAATAGTGCTCTAGTACAAGTCTACTAGGTGATAACCGGATAATAGGAGTGAATTCTTTAGCAGTGTCACCTCTAAGTGCTGTGTTTTGCTGTGTGAACTCTCTATGGAAATGCATGCAACTTAATTGTTATTTTCAAAGGTATGCTTCCACTGTAGAGAACCTGGCCACGGTGTTGCTGATTGTCCTGCAGTACTTGAAAGTCAAGACATGGGTACAGGAATCTGTTACCGATGTGGATCCACAGAGCATGACATCAGCAAATGCAAAGCAAAAACAGATCCAGCGATTGGTATGTCTCAGAAATTTGTGGGGTTTTGAGATACTTTGATCTTGTGGATTTTTTTAACTACTGAAATACAGTCTTTGTGCTTTAGTAATTTAACTGTTTTCAGGAGACAGGTTAGTGTAAAAATTAACATGTCAGTGTACGAGTATAGTGCTTTTAGTATAGTAAAAATTGTCATTGTAGTGTCTGGACTTTACAAAATTTTTAATGTGGATCACAAACTGTATGTGATTTTGCAGGGCCCTTTCCATATGCAAAATGTTTCATCTGTGATGAGATGGGGCATTTGTCAAGGTCATGTCCAGATAATCCCAAGGGATTGTATGCTGAAGGTGAGTGCACTGATTTACTAAAATCAAAGCACATTTTTCATATTCAGCTGATATGGAACAAGGTAACATTGCAAGTGAATGAGGATCTGACTAAAAGGAATATCTGCCTATCTTTACTCTTGGTGAAAGCAGATTAGTTCAGGGGAATTCAGTGTTAATATTGATTATCTAGGGATTTCTGTTTTAATTGTAAACTTAAATTGTCATACTCTTTTAAGTGTGAGAACTTGCTTATGCTTGCAATATCAAGAGGCACACAAAGAAACAAAATCAGAATATGCTGTGTGTACGTAGTCAATGTGCATTTAAATGTACATATACCAAAGAATGCAGTAAAAATATACTGTCATAATATAGTTTAAGACTCTGCGAGATGTTTGCTCAAAACAAGGTCTCTAACTAGAAAGAGGGCATCTTCAGTTTAAGTGACTTTAATGAGAAGTGTGATCTAAGTTTGGATTTCACTCAGATTCTGGTTTGCCTGGTTTCTTTATTGGCACTAAAACGCAGCATTCTGTCTCCCAGTACAGACTTGAGGCATGGCACACTCAAAAGGGCGATCTTACAGTACAATCACTTTACTTTCAATGGTTGGTTTATATTTATGAAATACAAAATCTATGTTTATGGATTTTATAGATTTTATATTTCATATCAGAATTTGGATTGCCTGCCACTCAGGAGCTCCTGGTAATTTTAGAATCCCTTTTGAGGATGAATTTTCATGGAATTCATACTCAAAATGAAAACTTCCAACAGATCAGAAATAGTCAGTATGTGGTGCTTTACAGTGCAGTTTGATTGCAGACAGCTCTGTCTGTCAGAGGCACAGACAGAGGAAGCCATGTTTGCAGGCTTCCAAAGCTGGCTGTGTATCTGCTCCATGATGTTATGTTGCCAAGGAGTGCAGACCTGTCCATAAGGACACTGCCATATCTTTTTTAAAGATTGTGACTACAGATAATTAGGTGTTTTCAATACACATACAAGAGCAAAACTGTAGGAGGGATGTTTTGTGTTTGGGTTTTTTTGTTATCTCTTACTAGTTTTTTATTCCCAGATGAGTAACAGCTCTGTCTCTTAACAGGTGGTGGCTGCAAACTTTGTGGCTCTGTGGAGCACTTCCGAAAAGACTGTCCAGTAAAACAGAATGCAGGTGAGATGCAGGGGAGTGTACAGAACAGAGTGTGAATGCACAGCTGAGTAACGTTTATCTACTGCCAGGAAAAACTGGGTTTGAGAAGAGAACTTGCAAAGAGCAAAGGTGACCTTCCTTTGGGATGAATGCTTCTATTGAGGGGTGTGTGGAAGAAGCATTAAGTTGCAATGCATAACTTGAACTTTCTGTAATAAAAATAGCTAGCTTGTAGGTTTCTGAGGATAATATGAGCTAATATATACTTGTTAGCCAATATTTTTGCTGCTGTTCAAAACTTAGCAGCTGTGGAACAAAACTGGCTGCTGCTTCTGATGACTTCTGTGTGAAGTGGTGCAGTCGAATATAGTGTCAGTTTTAGGGTCATGGGACTGGCAGCCTGTAGAAGCTGTGTGTGCAGGCAAGTGTTCAAGCCATTCAAGATGGGAAAGAAGGGGGAGGTAGATCTGTCCAGCTGGATTCACCAGATTGGACAAAGCCATTGGTGATAAGATACAGTGGGAGGCATCTCTGCCCATGGCAGGGCAGTTGGAACTAAATGGTCCTTTCCAACTCAAACCATACTTCAATTCCATGATTCTACCTGTGGTGGAAAAATTGCATTATATACAAAAGAAAAAAAAAGTGTAACGGAAGGCAAGAGCATCAAACAAGGGTTTGAAGAATGATTCTGTTACTGGAGTGGTGATACATTTGTGCATTTTATAATGTATTTGCATGGCTTGTAGAACCTTGGGGTTAATAATATGCCACTTTTGTGGAATTTATGTTAGATATTTATGTAGGCAATAGAGGCCTGTGCTTCAGCCATTTTTTTGTAGCTGATCCGCATTTTTTTCCTACTTTTTTTTTGAGAAGCTTTATGTCCATAATAAAGACTGACAGCTGCTGTTTAATTTGCCAAGGGACATGGTAGTCTTTATCCTGATGTTTTAAAACTAGTTAAAAAGAGTTGAATTAGTTTAATACTGTGACACCATTGGTAAGAGTTGTAATATTCTTTGAAATCAGTTTGCATCATGCAAAAGTACTTTTAGACTACAGGAAGATAGCTGATAGGTGTCAGGTTTAGGCACTACAGCTTGTGATTTCTTTGGGTGGACCTGCCTTTGGACCTGAACAGGCTTGAGAGGTGGGCCAGTGTGAATCTCAAGAATTTCATCTAAGCCAAGTGCAAGCTCCTGCATAGGTCAGGGCAATTGCAAGCACAAACAGGCTGGGGCAGACTTGATAGAGACGCCCTGGGGAGAAGGACTGGGGATTTTTGATGACAGGAAGCTCCCCATGGCCCAGCTTCAGTGTGTGCTTCAGCCCAGAACTTCCCCTGTGTGCTAGGGATGCTGGGCTGCATCCCCCAGAGCGTGAGCAGCAGGCTGAGGCAGGGGATTCTTCCCCTTTACCATGCTCTGGGGAAGACTTCCCCCCCACTGCAATCCTGCATCCAGCTCTGGGGCAACAACACGAGAGGGACATGAAGCTGTTGGAGCAAGTCCAGAGGAGGCCATGGACATGCCATGAGGGCTGGAGCAGCTCTGCACTGGAGACAGGCTGAGAGAGCTGGGCTTGTTCAGCCTGGAGAGGGTACTGGGAGACCTTAGAGCAGCTTCCAGTGCCTAAAGGGGCTACAAGAAGCCTGGAGAGGGCCTTTGGACAGGGACCTATAGGAACAGGACAAGGGGGAATGGCTTTAACCTGACAGAGGGGAGACTGAGATGAGCTCTTAGGCAGAAGTTCTTCCCTCTGAGGGTGCTGAGGCCCTGGCACAGGTTGGCCAGAGAAGCTGTGGCTGCCCCATCCGTGGCAGTGTTCAAGGCTGGGCTGGACAGGGCTTGGAGCAATGTGGTCTAGTGGAAGGTGTCCCTGCCTGTAGCAGGGTTTTGGAACTGGATGACCTTTAAGGTCCCTGCCAACCTAAACCAGTCTGGGATTCTATATTCTTGGTATGATTCGATTTGTTCCAATCCAATAAAAATTAAATTATCATTCAGAATTGGTTAACTGTTTTCTCTAGCAAAGGAGTATGAATTGGGCTAAATAGCATTTAAACAGCAGGATGATGTTAATTATACACAGGGATGCGAGTTGAGAAATGTAAATTTTGCTCTGTTGTGCCTTCTCAGTCTTATTTTTTAAATCTGTAAATCATGGAATCATGGGATTTTTAGGTTTGGTAGGGACTTTAAAGCTTATCCAGTTTTATTCCCCTGCCATGGACAGGGGAACCTTCCACTAGACCAAGTTGTTTCAAGCCCCATCCAGCCTGGCCTTGAGCATTTAATAATGGAGATCTTTCCTTTATATTCAGGCACACTTAATGTATACTGAAATCGTCATCTTAATTGTTATTTAAACTTAGGTGAGAGCTAATGTACAGTCTTACATTTTTTGAATGTTTCTTTGAACAGTCAAACAGGAAAACCATGTAGTAATGATTTTGTGAACCTTGACAATTTGTGTGTGGGAAGAAAGGGAGTGCACAAAACCCAGCTTAAAAAAAAGCTTAAGTTGTGTAAGGAGAGTTGGCTTCAGAGCTGGAACTGAATGGACAGATCTTCAATGAACTAATGACAGGCTATTGCAGGCCAAATCTTCAAAAGCTAAGTCTGACGTAAGGGTGAGCCTTTCTGTATCTCCTGCCTCTCTCTGCAGACCAGGTTACGGTTGCGCGTTGGGCCACTGGAATGAGTGCAGATTACGAAGAAACCACAGAAGCACCAAAGCTGCAAAAACCAAAAGTGAAAGTACCCAAAGTTGTGACTTTCTGAAAGCTTTTTGGCTCTAAACTGCTTTGCCTGCACTGCTTCACTTCGGACTAGGGACTACACACGGGTTGCTGATTTCAGAAATTTTGACTGCTGCTGCAAAATTATGTTGCCTTTTTTTTTTGTACCCCCTCATTTGCCTGCCAGACTCACCCAGCTTGCTGCAAACCACAGAAGTACAGCAGGTGGGTATTTTACTTTCATATATCTCTGCCAAAATACAGCATTCCCTCTGATTTGCAGTCCCTCTGACTGCCAGCTCTTTGAAGAGGGTAATTAGCTGCTTCTTGGGACAGGGATTTGGCTGCAGTAACCAAACAGCACATGTGTGTTCTATCACAGAGGCTTATGACCTGTGGTCAGCACTGTTACTTTAAGAGGGCTGTTTTACTTTACTGGAGATGAATGCAATTATGCTGATCTTACCAAGTGTATTTATTTCTCTGAGAGGGGTTGTGGGTATTTGCTGAAGAGCCTTCTTCTTTTAGAGAGAATTGATTCTTTTTCTGTGTATACCAGCCTGAACAGTTGTGTGTTGAAGGTACCAGGTAAACCCTACAGCCTGTGGAGCTGCTGTGTAAAATTCCCCCTACTCATGGTAGGTCAGGTAAAATACGTACATGCATTAACCTGATTGCTCACACATGCTGGATTGTTTGAGTGTTTGTTCAATTAGTAGAAACAGAATCATGCCCTTCCTCTGGTATCTGTGGTGAAATACACCTGGAAGGAGTTGGAGAACAAGTGAGAAGCTTGCTCAGTTTCTTTACCTTGTTATTTTCTTTACCTTGTTATTTTCTTTACCTTGTTTTTTCTTTACCTGTTTTCCATGGAAAGTAGTCAGAAGTTTTCAGTGTTTGTCTTGGTGAGCTGGGAGTAAACCTGCTTAATGGCAGGTTTATTTCTTTTTAAATGGAGACTGCAATCTGAAAGCCTTAAAAAAATGTTGGTGTTTTTTTTTTTGTTTTATTTTTTAAATTTAGAAACCAGACCCAAACTGGCATTTCTGCAAGAGCTCTCAAATACTGTAGTAGCAGTACAGCAATAGAGCCCATGCAGCCAATGGTGATAGGCATTCACTTGTGCCTGACTGGTGTAACTGGGAACACCAGGTAGGAAACTGGAGATCAGGACTGTGTTTTGACATGCTCAGGACCAGCCACTGAAACTATAGCTTTGGAATGTGCTCTTCTTACAGCAAAGAAAACCTCACATATGGGAATTTAATGGTGTAGGTATATTTTATATTGGTACATGTTAATTATTTTTAATAAAACACTGCGAAAGAATACAGTAGTTGGAGCTCTTCTTGTAGGTTTCCTTGTTATGCTCTGGATGCAAAGGCACATTAAGTTGACTACAGTAGGGCGAGTATGTTCAGTTTGTATTAATCACAGCACACATTTAAATGCGGAAGAGTGGATGTGGATGAAATCAAGGATTCCAAAGTTTTAAAGAACTATTGAATTAAAGGTTAAAGCAGTATTGCTTTAATATGGACAGTTTTGCAACAGATGTTTATTCCAGCCTAAAAAGTGTTTCCCTTATTTTATATTGTTAAAGCATCTTTTTAGATCATTTCCTGTCCTTAAAAACTTGTTGGTACTGTAGCATGTTCTTTTATCCACAGGAACTTGGAGCCAAGCACCCTGCCTTTCATAGCAGTACCTACAGTTCCCAGGCAAGGGGCTGGTGCAGACTGCTGTGCAAGCTGGTGGCTTGGGGGCACAACCTCTTCCAAAGCATGTCTGTGGCTCCCAATAGGATGTGGTTACCTGGTTGTGCTGGGGCAATGTGAGCAGAAGTGTCCCCTTTATAGACTGCTGAGTTCTGTGATGTACAACATGTCAGTTGGATGGAGAGAAAATTTACTGTTAGCTTCCCACAGCTGATCACTGTCACAACTTGGAGTTTGATACCTGTTGCTTTGATCTGTTGTGCACTATACAATCACTTGTCAGAGTCCTACACCTGACTAGTCCTCTCAGAGAAGAAATAGTGGACTTCTTCAGACTTCACAGGGTAAAATCACAGGGCAGAGCAGCTGTGAGAATTTCAGTATAAAGGCAGCAGCCAGTTTCAGCTTGCACAGAGCTGGAAGCAAGTACACCTCCCTCTCGTCCTCTGCATCAGTGACTGCTGTGGAAAATGAGACACTGAAATGATTTTGCCAGAGTAACAGCTGCACAGGTTGTCAATTTTCAGTCACTGTTGGACAAAACCACTTGTTGAATGCACCCACTAACCACTTTTGAGATTATTTGACCAAGGGTATGTGTAGTTGAAGAAAGCTATTTGAAAAGCAGCCATGAAAGGTGCTGCATGTAAAGCCACATCATACCCACAGAAAAAAATTAAAACCTAGGCAAATAATGAGTGCTCAAGTGAAGTCTGTGTGCCAGAAACCTGAACCTCTTTGTCTTACAAGTTGCACAGACTTTGGGAAAATACAATCCGTGGTCTTTCCTACAACCCCAACTACATGTGATGGCTGTGTCCAGAACATAGCCCAGCTTTACAGTGCTTCAGTCTCCAGGGGCCCAAGTCTTGGTGTGGGGGCAGAAGGAGGAACCTCTCAGGTAGGAGTGAAATTGGCAGAACAATTAATATTTCAAAAATTGTAATCCCAGACTGGTTTGGGTTGGCAGGGACCTTAAAGGTCATCCAGTTCCAAAACCCTGCTACAGGCAGGGACACCTTCCACTAGACCACATTGCTCCAAGCCCTGTCCAGCCCAGCCTTGAACACTGCCACGGATGGGGCAGCCACAGCTTCTCTGGCCAACCTGTGCCAGGGCCTCAGCACCCTCAGAGGGAAGAACTTCTGCCTAAGAGCTCATCTCAGTCTCCCCTCTGTCAGGTTAAAGCCATTCCCCTTTGTCCTGTCCCTACAGGTCCCTGTCCAAAGGCCCTCTCCAGGCTTCTTGTAGCCCCTTTAGGCACTGGAAGCTGCTCTAAGGTCTCCCAGCACCCTCTCCAGGCTGAACAAGCCCAGCTCTCTCAGCCTGTCTCCAGTGCAGAGCTGCTCCAGCCCTCATGGCATGTCCATGGCCTCCTCTGGACTTGCTCCAACAGCTTCATGTCCCTCTCGTGTTGTTGCCCCAGAGCTGGATGCAGGACTGCAGGGGTAGGGAGTCTTCCCGAGAGCACGGTAAAGGGGAAAAATCTCCTGCCTCAGCCTGCTGCTCACGCTCTGGGGGAGGCAGCCCAGCATACGGGGGTGTTCTAGGCTGAACCACACACTGCCTGGTCATGGTGAGCAAGTAACCTTCTCCAACTAACTCCTTCATTAGCCCCACAGCCGAGTTCAGTGTGCAAGTGTTGCTAAAGTCACATTACAGACTGTGCTCCACAGACAGCCACCCAGACAGATGACAGGAAAAGCTTGGTGCAGTTAGCAGCATTTGGACTTTTTCCCCTGATGTGCATGCATTCAGTGCCGAACATTAGGTGTCTCTGTTCACTAAAAATTGGTCCCACAGAGACTTCTCTACCAGTTCAAAAGCTTATCTGCCATCATCTGCACACAGTAAGGACGGACAGGGCTGGGAGAGCTAAGCTCCTGGTTAACAGAGTCTGAGGCCCCCACTCTACCTGCTGAGCCAGGAGGAGGCAAGCAGGGCCTGGAGGGGGCTACCCTGAGGCTGCTCCCTAGACTGAGGCAGTATTGCACCTTACTCACATGATAAAAGTGATACAAAAACAGGCTCTGGATCTACAGTCTCTGCTCCAGAGCCAACAACCAGGACCTTCTCGAACTTCATTACTAAAGCAAAGGTTATGTTGTGCAGCACACAGTGGCCAGCCTTTGCTAGATGTAGAATATGGCACTGATTTCACTAGTGATTTGGTTCAAGGTTGTGCCCAAGCTAAACTAGTCTGGTTGAGAAGCTTCCAGGCCTCCCACTGCTGTCTCTGCTGCTGCTCTTGGTAGACATGCTGTACAGAATGTAACCTATAAATCACTGCTGAAAGGTCTGATTTGGTTGTAGGTTAAAAAGAAGATGTGTTTAAGTGGGAACTGGACCAGACCCCTAGAGCTCTCACTCTAGCCATTACAAGAGTACAGTAAGATGAAATAGCACTGCCACAGCTTTGATTCCCTTAACATCCCTGCATTCATATTATGATCCAACTGCTGATGATGATACTTGTCTTTCTGAACACAGCTCTTCAGAGCAGAAGTCAGAGCCAAAACCAAAGTAGACACATCACAACAAAAAATCTCTGAAACCACTCTCCTTTTTCACCTGTGAAGGAGTTTCACTGTTCTGCATTTATTCAGTGCTGTCAGAACAGTCTTGCTGAGAGCTTGCCAGCTGGAGGTCAACAGTCCCCAACATAACAGGAAAGCTGCCTTTCTGGAACAATGTCTGAAGCTGTTCCAGAGGCAAAGTAGTAAGATTTGGATTTGTAACCTCAGAAACAGTATTTTATTGGAAGTCAACAGATAAAATAGAAGTATTAACAGTTGAAGTTAGCAAACTAACTTAACATGGGGTACAATCAATTTATAGGTAACGGGTGTGCAAGAACCTGGATAACCAGCACACTGGGTAACCTATTTAGCAGCACGACTTCTCTGCAAATTACACTGGGTGGTATTTACTGATTCAAAACTTCAGTGGATGCAACTCTGTTCAATATAACATTAAAATAGTGAAATAATCTCATGAGCTACAGTTCTACTGAGCCATGTTCTGCCCCAATTTACATAAAATTCATTAATGCAATCAAGACAGAATCTGTTCGTTTAATCTTTTGAAAGTAAACTGAATTTACAGCCTAGCCTAATCTTAATAGCCCAGTATTGGCTATATGATCTGAAGTAACTAACCTGTAGAAAAATGACTGACACACATGCAATAATTTAAACCAGCACTGTTTGATCATATTCAGAGGTGTCTTCAGAAATCTGTTTTCAATTTCAACTTGCTATTGTTCATCTCCAAGAACTTTTTACATTCCAAAGCAGTGTCTTCAATGGATTTAGATGAGCCAGTAAGATTTGCAGCAAAGTAAGGCATAACACCTGATGTCACTTGATCGAAGTAGCATACCAGTTTAAACAAACCTATATGAAACTAAAAAGCATACGGATTGCAATAGTTGGACAATTTTTCAGAGGCTAGATGAGTATCAAAGTTTTTATGGATGTTGAATAGAAACACAGAGTGCTTCTGAAACTGAAGGCAATAATTATCAAAAAGAACATGCCTTTTTTACAGTACTTTAGTGATCTCAGTGTCCTCACAACTGACAGGTCCTAACCATCCATAGGTAAATGCACCCAGCAGTGCAGCAAGAAACATTCTGTGTAACCTGTTAAATAGATGTGCCTTATGAACAAAGCTGTGGCCTGAAAAAAGAATCCTGGCTACTGCGAGTTTCTGAATGCTTTCATAAACATATTTCCTTCAATGGAAGTTATCACTTTCCCATGGAAAAGAACATTGGTCTAGAGATGGGACTCAGATCGCATAATTTCTTTCATGTCAAAAGTTAAAGCACATAATCTGAACTGGTTCATTGATCTTCTTCTGCAGCCAGAAAAGAGATGGCCAGCACCAGAGACCAGTTTAATGCACACCTTCTAGAAGTATATCTTAGGGTTGAATGATTGACCGACTGGAGATGCCTGGCCATCTCTAGTTTAGATTTCATTCCCAACATTCAGATTGGCAAAAGTTGGGCAAGACCCAATTCACTTTGTAGAATAAAGAATGTGTTAATAGCCACACTGAACTCTGGGGAAATCGACTCTATTTTTTTTGTTGCATTGCCGATTCTGTTCCAGACTGTTAGCAAAAATATGACTATATGCACATGTAATATTGCAAGAAAGGAGATACAGCTGAGGTCTGCAGAACTACTCACTGTACAGGAGCTATCACTGTCACTGTAGATCTGAAATCCAGCACAGAGGATTTCACTTCTCCAGTATTCTGAAGAAGGTGGCATAGACGTGAGGGTAACTGACTTCACAGCTACTATGTAAGGTTCACTGCAGGACAAGGGGAAGAATCAAACACTTCTTCAAGAAGATGTTAAGAAAGATACACGTAAATGAGCACGGAGTATGCATGGTTATACCAAAGATGTAATTTTCATATGAAGGCAAACGAGCTTCTGTATTTTTAAAGACATATGTTAAAAGATTCGGTTTTGAGTCTTGTGAAGGCTTTATCATAGACTCCCACCAGGGAAACTTCTGTGGAAAGCCACAAAACAATCATCCACATAATACAGAACCTCTATTTTTTAATTTACCCTGCTCTCCACTACCCACATTTACAGAACTGGGGCCGTGGAGCAACCCTTACTGAGATGCTTTACAGTGTGGCCCCAGCAAAGGTAGACAGGATTCAGCTTCCAGATGTATGGGGTGAAAAAGCAAGCACAGTTCATAATTCTGAATTTTAGAAGCAATATTCTGTTAAAATGAAGAATTGCTAATATAAGAAATTGAGACTAAATAGGAAGTTACACCAGATGGTCCCATTTATCCATTTTTCATTATAAAGGAACAAAAGAAAATCTAATGGGGAAAAAAAAAATCAATGTATCTTAAACTGATCAAGGGGCTTTTTCAACCAAATTCGGCAGCAGAATTTACAGAGAAAATAAATGTGTCACACTGTGGTTTCAAGAAGGGTCAATCACTTCCTTGAGTAAGAAAATCTTTAGAATTGAATTAAATGGGATTACAAAGGAGCCAGTTAAACAGACAAACTCCCAGTTATGTGCTTCATCACACTGATAGGCCCTCTGGGGCATGGCTTTTTTTCCAAACTGCTTGTTTGGAATTCTGGCCTATCTTTCCTCATGATAGAAGTCACTATCAAAAAAAGCAATACTGGACTACACTACAAATTTTTGATGCTCTGAATTTACTTCATTGCACCTTCATGTTGCAAAACAAATCTGGTTGTGCAAACTCAGCTAATAACATGGTTTCTTAAAAAAATAAAATCTTTGCTACCCAACAGCAGGCCCAGGTAAAGGTCAACAGTACTCAAAACTGAGACTCCAAAGTGCTCACAGTCAAACTTGAAATTGCATACTCACCTTGGCTTAAAGGGCTGCCTTTGAGACACAAGAATCACAAAGTCTCTGGGTTTATGCCCAGTCATGGGTGAAGAAGTAACATATTTTGTCATCTTCATTCACAGCCTGCAGGACCTTGCAAGTTCTGCGAATACGTTTAACACACACATTCAGACCCTGACGTATGCAACAGCATCTTCTACAAAAAACACCGTACATACATATATTCCATCCTAACAATAAGCCTATAATTTTCATGTTCAGGCAGCAAAGAAGAGGGGGGAACACAAAGTGGAAAACTGAAGTTTTTCACACCACCTCGTTCATTCAACACCACTTCTCTATCCCACAGAATTGTTAAAAAATGCTGCAAGGTGCTGAATAATGTCCTAAAAGCATACCTTGTGCATGCTGTTTGGAATGACATTAGCTTCCAAGCCCTAATGCACTTGCTGAATAACCAAGTATCACCCACCTGACACACCAAAGGAAAGACAGTTGCAAAATTTTATTCAAAGTTGTGTTCTAGTGGGTTCAGACAGGACCACTCTTTCACTGTCTTTGGAAGTACTGACCACTATCTCTGAGTTTTCACTTCAAAGAAAAGTCAGAGTTTTCCTATATACTGGAGTAATTAATTTATTTCATCTCTGCAATAACCACTGGCTAAGCCAGTACTCCATTTTCACCAGTCAATCAGGCTTCACAGTAGTCATAAGAAAGCTGAAATTTTTGGCATAGATATGGGTAGTCAACTTAGTATTTCATCATATTTCATTTGTTACAAGTTATAAATGCAGCAGAGTGTAAATTTTCAAATATCCCCATGCTTCCACTATCACCCTCTGATAAAAATCTTTCAGGGCAGAATGACTAAGAGAAAAAACCTTTTCCTTTAAGGCAATATTCACTAAATATGATTAGTATTATCAATTAAATTGTTTCTGGTCATTATTCTACACCATATAAGGTAAATAAAAAATCTCAAACACCCTTTACAGCAATTCTGAAACCCATTTCAATTCAAAAAGTCTTTACATGATGTTACTTTTCTTGAAATAGCATTTTGAGGAACTCCATTTCTTGATTTCTCACTTTGACTGTACGAAGCTGAGCATTAGTGTCCCAGACATTAACATCAAGTAGTCCACAGCTTTGCCTTACTTATTAGAGAGAGCATGCACAATATATCCACCTCAAACTATAGGCAATTTACTAAAGTTAAACCTTTTAACATACACATGTCTAGGCACAGAATTGTGTTCATTTTCAAAAAGGGTAACCTCTGCTGCAGCTCTTTCTTTTGACAGTCCAGGGCAACTGTGTTTTAAAATCTGATTAACAAGAAATCAGGTTTTTAAGGTTAAGCCCTCCCAATCCATACTCCGACTAATTAATCTTTAATGTCAACTTCTCTACAGCAATTTCTTCTTAATTAGGTAGCAAAGTCTCAACATCTCAAAAAAAAATTGTGACAGAAAAGGTTAGCTGTCAGTGGATTAGAACAGTCTTAAAGAAAGGTAAGTTCTTACAAGAAATGTTTGTCCCATTGTAAGCATAATGTGAAGTCAGACAAAAGACAAAAAGCTAGATGTGATGGTATCTTCACTTGCATTTCAACTTTGAGTGACAACATTTCACACTCCTCATGAGTCCATATTTTTATCTGGAAAAGTGTACAACATATTAAAACCAAAGAATGATTACTATAAATGCTTTATCACTTACAAATGTTACACATTTATGACTTATTCAGATTTTCTCAGGAGTACCTATGAAACTATACGTGGCAGATGAAATGCAGACATGCAGTTTGAGATAACGGGGGTACAAAATTACAAAATGAAATATATAAACCTTTAGAATCAATTTTAAGTAATGTTCAGTTTGATGGCTTTGTAACAGTAGTAATGGAAAATTACTGAGACGCATGATATACAGAGAAAAAGAAAATAGAGTACAGCTAGAGAACATACTGACAATTCTTGTACAGGATAAACTGTTGTAGTTGACGTAGTTTAGGCCTTTATGACCTTAGTACAAAATGAGTGTAAGAAAAACATGCTAGAAGAACAGGATGTAAAGATAAGGAGTATCTGGAAAGGCAGGGGCCCGGGATGAGCTGCAGTTAAATTAACTGATAAGTAGGAGGACAGGATGATTGTTATGTCTGCGGTGTTAAAGAACCAATTAAGATGGTATAAGCATCTACTGCATGTCCTTCAAAGGCTGCCAGCAGTGATGAAGATTGTTGGAAGAAGTAAACAACCCCAAAGGCCCCCCCCGCACATCTCTGTACGTATGTGGGGAACTTTCTGGAAAATAATGTAATCCATACGTAGCCTCATGAATATGTATGTATGCTCCACAGCTATATAAGGACTGCTTGTGTAGCGATACGGAGACACACGTTAGGAGGAGCTGTCCTCCATGTCTCCCAGCGCTGCAATGAAGAATACCTGCTTGTCAACTTAAAACTTTGTTGGCAAGTTTGTTCCTGGAGTTTTCTCTGAATCAAGTCTCACATTAAAATACAGCACAATGTAAAATCAAATACACTGGTAGCATAGTGACATCACAGAATTATAATTACATCTGGTTAGGGACAGCTGAATTAGCTTTCAAGTAGAACTGAAAGAACTAGAGGCCAGTATGACCTGTTTTACACACTCTGCATATACAGTCTCTAAATACGTGGCAGGCAACTTTAAAAAATTGAGTTATATCAGTGTAATTTTTTTTCTGTCAGGACATGAAGATGTCCATCACTTTCATATACAACAGCAGATCCACTTAGGAATGGAGGTAAAAGCCTCTTCACATCTTTGCTGCAGGAAGTCTCCTCATAGGGGGTTCAGTACACTTAACTCCAAAAGCTAATGGGGTAAGCTGAGGACCTCATGCAGTTCTTTTTGTGAATCTGGCGTCAGTGACCTGTGACAGGAGATTGGACTTTTCATACCAGATCAGGTCAGTATCAGTCCAGAATTCTACGATTTTCTTAACTGGGCCCTTGAGCCAGGTTGAGTTACAGAAATACAGGATAAATATGGGAAAGCAAGGAAAGGTAATACGGAATTTATTAGGAAGGAATTCCATTCAATTTATGTAAGGTATCTAGAAGTGTTCCAGAAATTTGAAACTACAGACAAGAATCCACTGGATGTGGCACTGGTGAGCAGGAGCAATCTGGGTGAGGCCACACTAGATGAGAGCATCCCTGTAGTATGTGTGACAATTAATCAAAATAAGACAAACCAAGCAACTGTCCCCCCTGCCATGTGGATTTTGGCACATATCCAGCAATCCTGTGCATTGTAGCTTATCTAGTAACATCCAACTGGGAACAGATTTTTACAAAAGCACTTTCCAAGCTTAAAAGGGATAATTTTAGATGACAGATGGGTGACCTCCTTGATCCACTTCTCCAACCTGTCCAGTTCAGTAGCTTGTCTTTAATGAGTAATTTGTAGAGTTCAACTACTTCAGCTTCCTTTTACATGTAAATTAGCCACACACTGGCCTATGCCCTCTTCCCCTAAAAAGACTCAATTCTCTTTCCAAGACTTCCCTCCCCATTCCCCCCCCACCCCTTCCCTATTCTTTACTGTGATGAAGAGCACCTACAGTTAAGGATATATTGAAAAACTACTTCAAAACATAGTTTTGCCTCTCTTGTCTCACACTTGCAGTGTCTTGTCTTGGTTATTTTGGGCCTATTGCTAGTCATAGGCCTAAACCCTAATGCAAGAATTCAAAATGAATAACCTGTACATAACAATCACACACAATCATTGCAAAAGAAGGGCTTGGTATGTTCCGTAAGCCCTATATAATGGAACAAGTTGAGTGGAAGAGACTGCTCAGAATTAGTGGACTTTATTCCCAAATTAAAATTTGATGTTCTGATGATGTGATGTGCTAAATTGTTTCCCAAACCCTAGGAAATTTAAAAGATTTTCATTTCTAAGTGATACAAAATTAGAAAGTTTCATCATCTCTTGTGTTTTTTTTTTGTTTTTTTTTTTTTTTTTTTGCTATATATCTTTTGGCTAATTGAGCATTTGTGCAACAAAGAATTTGTGTGTTTTCATATTTTCATGTCTTGGCATAGGGAAAAAAAAAAACCCCAGCATAACCCAGCAAGCATCTTGCTGAAGTTAAGTTTGGTGCATAGCAGAAGGCCTAAGAGCTTTAGTAACCAGCTACAGGATGCATGAATCAATACTGCTCTAAGGAATAGAAAGGAAATCATGTTTTAGGAGTCCTCTCCTAAAGAAAACAGTATGTGCAGCTGTTAAAACATCTCCCTGCTAAATGAACACTGGTACGGCTAGATTATTACTATATGCCTACAAGCCTTGTGGCTCTATGTCAAAGTGCCACTTTCTACCTTCAAAAGTTGTCAATCAAATTGGGGTCCTTCTAGTTCCAGAGAAAAGGGAACAAATTCTCAGCATATACAGAAGCACACACTGCTTTGTAAAACCTACCTACTAGGATATTTCATCTCAAATACAGTTCAGTCTAATGCCCTTGACAGTTTCCTCTCCTACAGTACGACTGCCTTCAGGCAGAACATCGACCAGCACTACTACTAGATTCCTACTATTTTCGATCTCAGCCCCTTCCCAAAAAAACATTTAATGGAAACTGAACAGGTCTGTTTGAGTGGAGATGCTGCTATGCATGTCTGTAAGAGAAGGATAAGTAGTTTTCTGTGTCTACACCACTGTACACACCAAGGATGAGGAACAAGACCTGCTGCATAACTGCAGAGCATATAAGACTGGCAGGATGCATGCGTGCTGGCTTGCAGTATTTAAGGAAAGATTCTGAGCTAGGTATAGCTTCTTAAGGGGTATCCCCTTGTGCTTGTGTTTGCAAAAGTGACAAAAGTGAGTGCAAAATGGTGATAGGTTCACCAAACTAACACTAGCCAAGACAGTAAGTTTCATTAACCAGAGCTGGCAGAAACCCTTCCTTGGAGCTGCATCTATACCAGCATTTAGGGATTCAAGCATGTATCTAAATTTGACTGGAGGAGCTGTGTGTGTAAGTGAAGTTCAGGATTGGTTTCACTCTCACTTTCTTTATCAAAAAGCAAATTTAATCCACACTGTATGTTAATTTAGAGGTAAACATGCAGTTATATATGGCAACAAGTATACCCTCTGCCTACTGCTGACATCTATCTACACTTTGTCAGCAGTTTACTTCATGCCTACAAGCTAATAAGAAAGAAGACTTACTAATGTAATAAATCATACACAACAACTGAAGTGGCCTACAATCATGTAATCAGAAGTATGGTTTTCTATCACTGTTGACTGCATATATCCTGTGTATATGCAGTCAGCATACATCCCAGAAAAAAAAAGAAGAAAAGCAGTGTGCTGCCCTGGATCCCTGACACTTCTTAAAGGAGTATCTAATGTCTGACAATGCCAGATTATGCAGAAATGCGCGGAACAATAGGAATAGATGGTTAGTCTTCACCCATTGACAGCACCAGCACGATTTCCACCTTAACCATCTAAAAACGGGTTAAATCAAGACACCATCCTACATCCTGCCTGAAATTTTGCTGGATTTAAGATACTTCAATTAGATGAAAGAACAGCTAGAAAAAGCTACTCCAGATTTTTCACCACATGGGTCCCAAGTGGCTCAGAAGCAGATTTTACTGCCAGGAGTATTTTTTATGATATCCAAAAAAAGGGAGAAAGTTCCACACTTCAGTAATACTGGAAGGTACCTGGTGGCTTGCTGAGAAAAATGACATCATGCTGTTTTAAAATGTCATCCAGAATGTGCATGGGGTTTGGGTTTTTTTGCATGAAGTAATTTTTTCACAAGATTTAATGGTGTTTGTATTACAGGTTTCAAGCATTTGCTGCTAAGAAGGAAATTAGCATGACACTGCCAGTGGATGCAGAACGGAAGTTTCACATGGATAATAACACAGTCTTAGCAGATGCTTGAAAGTAACACAATTTTTCATTCTGATTGTTCAAGCTTGCGTTTTTGAGGATGAGTGCTGTCTGTCATTTATTTGGCACAACAGAGTTTACTGAAACAAATTACACACAGAACTAGTGGATTTGCCATCACTGGAATTCCTTATGAGTTGTATGTATTGTCTTATTAAAGGAGCTTACTGACTAGATGCAATAATCAGTAAGTGAAGCTTCAAAACCTGTGAGATGCAGGAGGAGGGACTTGAATGTGGAGGAATGGCTCAATGAGCGAAAGCATGTTAGCATGACTGAGCTACTCACGTCAGACAAGTTAGCAAGAGTAAGGACTCAAGTTGTATAGGCCTCTGACTAGGCCGCTTAAAGCTGCTGACACAGCTGCTGATGAAACAAGGCTAGAGCAACCTTGGGCATATATACAATGTTACACAATGTGGTAGTCAGTAAGACAGGATCTTGAGTAGGACAGACACCACAGGAATGTTGAAAACTATCTACTCATGTGACTATAGTGGTTGAATCGCTTATTGTTGTAATGACCAGTGACTAAATTATTGCTGACACTTGGCTAAAAGATGTATCCAATTAGGTATTTGCTGAATGCCTTAGTGTTTCTGAGACCGCTAGCTAATCTACAACCTATAATGAGCTCCCTTTTGTACTATGTATGAGGCTAATTAATATGAGTATAATAGTTGGTGTTGTACGAATAAAATTTGAGGTTTGTCGATCACTCGTATCGAGTGCTTCATTCCTCCCACCGATTCGCAACACTTGAAGATATAAACAGTTTTTTCTTGTCCCAAAACACCTCTGAATCTACATGATCTTCATCTGCCAGTCACCAACCATATTTCAGAAAGCAAACCTTAACAGGTATCCCTCAACAGTTTGGGAAACATGCACTGCAATTAAGTTAATCTTCCCAGCTAAATTATCTTACTACTGGTTTTCTTAACAGCATCTTCCTATCTTAAAGCTGGCTCACATAAGATTCCTTACTGATTTTGAGTTTACAACACTGATCAATGAACAGGGAGGTGCTTTGCTTTTAGGCTTGTGCAATTTTTTAATAGAAAAAGGACAGACATAAAAGTACATGGAAGGAAAAATGCGCACAGAAAAAGTCAAGTGGAGAGGACAAGGGGGAATGGTTTTAAACTGTCAGAAGGGAGATTGAAATGAGATCTTAGGAAGAAGTTCTTCCCTGTGAGGGTGGGGAAGCCCTGGCACAGGTTGCCCAGAGAAGCTGTGGCTGCCCCATTCCTGGCAGTGTTCAAGGCCAGGTTGGACGGGGCTTGGAGCAGCTTGGTCTAATAGAAAGCGTTCCTGCCTGTGGCAGTGGGTTGGAACTGGATGAGCTTTAAGGTCCCTTCCAACCCAAACCAGTCTGGGATTTTGTGACTCTACTGAGAAGACAGGGACTTAAAAGTATGGTATATAAATTCCTGCCACCTGCCCATGGGGAGTGTCCACTTGGAACTATCACCAGATAATGCCTGCTACTTAGAAGTATCTCCCATGCTGCAAAGCTGGTAAAGACAGTATGTTACAGGGTTCTGCATGTATTTTAGTTATCACAGTGACATGAAAAGCACCACAGATCATTAACAGCACTGACTCATCAAAGATGTCTAAGTTTGCTGTTTCAGTGGAATCAAACCATCTGGCAAAACCAAAATGCAAAACCAAGCATGTCAGCTGTGGCAAAAATGCCTCACAAAAATGAGATACAAGTTTGTTTGAGTTTTTTACACTCTCCTTGAGTGCTGCTCAACAACCACAACTCATCAGCTGCCTGCAAGTCTGCCTTTCTGGGATTCAAGTCCTTGTGTTCACCAGCCATTCAGACCATCTTAGAAGAACTCAACTGTACTTCCAGTTTGCACAGTGTTCTGGACAACCAGAGATTGCTTTGCAACGTTTCCAGTAACCTCTGGGAGTTCTGATTTTCAACCCTAGCCACAGTACTGAACACTGTCAAAACAAATGTAAAATGTTGCTTTTTTCCACCCACCTCTTAATGGTGAAACATAACATGGCTATATAGCTATCCACACTTATGCACTTACATCATCCACTGCACTGCTTACTTTCCATCCTGGTTTTGCTGCTAGGCGTGTCAGTGCAGCTATATTGCTGTAACTCATATATGCCTGTAAATCATACAATCATAGGATAGTTAGGGTTGGAAAGGACCTCAAGATCATCTAGTTCCAACCCCCCTGCAGTGGGCAGGGACAAAGTAAGATACATTTCTGAAAATAAAGGAACAAAGTTACATTTTACTGAACACGGCAGAAATCAGGTGTTCTTTTTCTATCATTACCCTTCAATGGCAAACAAATTTATATTGTCCCGTAAGTGCTTCCTCCAGAAAACAGTCTAGTGTTTCTGAATTAAATACTTTCAATAGCTAGATTATGTGCTCACATTGCTGTTGGCAAAACAGCCTTAATTAAAGAACAACAAAATACTACTTTTGGCTTCTCCAATTATAAAGCAGTGCAGAAAAACTGTGACCCCCAGTGAGATAATACAGGTAATCCTCTCAGACCACTAAATTAATGGTTTTGTCCATCTTCCTCCTCAGCAATTAAAAACAACTAGAAAATTAACCTCTTCATTGTGATCTAGCTGTGGTCTATCTTGGCAATTGCTTTACACACAGCATGCTCGGAGCAGAAAAAGTGCAAATATATTCATTATTCACGCTTGACTACAGTGGACAGAGTTGTCATTTAACCACTGTATAAAGAAAATACAGCCATAGTCTTTAATGACAGATTTTAATTTAATACTAAAAAATCTTAAGTAAGCTTTTTTTATCATTGTATCTGCATTTTTATTTTTTGTTTTGCAGAAAAGAAATGCTGCTTCAAACAGCAGAGATGCCTCTGTTAACAGCAAATCACTTCCTGCATTATATATATTTTTTTTTTTTTTTTTTGTGTGTAATGGAAAAAGACCAGGTAAAACTGCTGGGAGCCACTGAGATCTTAAATGCAATGAAAATTTAACCACAAAAATCTGGCACTGAAAAAAGCATTTATGATGTCTGTAAACCCCCCTAAATTCGGGTTTCGGGTTCATCACCACTGATCGCATGTTTACATTGTTTCACTATTCATCTGTCTGTTGGTTTGTCTCTGCCCTACCTTTTAGCATTTACTAAATGGTCTTTGCCCAGCAATTGAGAAAGTCAGTGGCCGGATAAAGCAAAAAAAAAAAAAAAAAAAAAAATGGAAAAACACAACCCCCCCAAGAAACTAATTCCTCCACAGAAGAATTCAGCTTTTTAAAAGCTGGGAACACTGGGACATAAATCTGTAGGAGACCTTACAGCTTGGCTGCTTAAGGGATCACTTGCTTAGAGTCTATGTTAAAGCCATTTTTAACGGTTTGTATGAAATTTAGTTTTAAATCAATAGTGAAGGATTTTCTCTTTTTTTTTTTTTTTTCAAAAAAGAAAAGAAAGTTGATTTTATTACGCATTGATCCATTCTTCTATGACTATCTTAACACTTAAGTACAGACAGTCCACTTTGGAAACTGGTAGGTACAAGTGTTATACACACCCAAAAATTACACAAATACACCATTTGATGCAACCAGACACCACGACACAATCTACAGATTACCTGGTTGCTTTTCTCCCAGAGATCAGAAGGTTTGTCTATTTCAGCAGATAGTATGCATTTTCTAAAACAAAATTCAAAAGAAAAATTATAGCATGAATGGTTTTTTACACTTTCTTTCTACATGTGCTAGAAACAACCACTCCTACAGGCTGAAGTGTCTTCTAAATCTTTTACAGGTATTTTATCAATTTTCGGTTGCAAGACAGGTTTGGATTAACTCCTTTCTCTTCCCAAGAAAGACAGGGAAACAAAAAAATTATAGAGCAAAGTATTTTTGAGACAAGCAATCTCTAATAACTTCAATACAACTTCGGCAAAACTGTTCAGAAAGTTAAGCACCATAATAGTTATGTTTGAGGAGACTTTCACTATTAAACAAATTATTACTTTTTTAGAGGATACATTAAAAAATCAACTTTTCAAAATCAAGTTCTCCTTGTAACTCAACTATATACCTGATCAGTTGAATTCTCCTTCGAGCAATAGCTCCACAGTATCGCCTCATACCATCATTTACAAAAAGTAAACCAGACAGTAACATATCTGATTATTTTAGGACACAGTCTAAGAAAAAGACAACTGAAAAATTATTTCTTACAGATGGAAAAATGCCAGAGATGTAGTACAAATAAATATCATACTCTGTATATTGGCCCTTACACAGATTCACCTGAGCAAGTGGTTTACTTCTAACTTTAGAATATTCCCTTAAATTTGCGCCAACAATCCAACAAAAAAGTTGCAGCACAGTAGCACATTCCTAGCACTTTTTGGTTTTAAACCAGTGGCAGCTGGGCAGTCACCATACATATTCTATCCACCAACTAAACTATTAATCAAATTCATCAGCATCTGATGTTCAAAGCACAAAGGAAGCAGGAAGAACTCCTGTTTTAGTGCATATGGATCTGGGACACAAGCAGCACTGTACAAACAGATGTCATTTGCCTATTCAGATGGCAGGTCTTCCCTTGTTATTATTCTGCATCAGTGGATGTTTTTTTGAAGCACAGAAGTGACACAGAAACATACATCACAATAAACTGCATTAAAAGTCTTGTTATCAAGTCCTTTTGTATAACAAGTCCTTTGTATATACAAGTATATTTTGTATAACAAAAGGACTTTTGTATAACAAAAGGACCTTTTGTATAACAAAAGGACTTGTTATCTTGAAGGACATGCCACTTAAAAAAGCTTCTTTTCCTCAGCTTTTAACAGTGGACATGTAGCTTCTGGAATAAGAAGACTCTCCAGATTAGTGCATCCCAGCCTTCTTTAAACTACATGATGTATTTTGAAAACATCTCTTGCCTGCTTCATAGAGCTCTGCCATACCAGCTGTCACTTATAGTCAAAAGGCCACTGAAAGTTTAAACTATCTTGAGCACATACTAATTTTCCAAAATTTGTCTTCTTTGCTCTAAACAAATGTGCGTGCATGTTCTTATCTTGATGTTTGCGGATGCCCTCTAGGCAGGTCTTTAGGGAAGCACTATGTTTCTGACAGAAGCTGAACTGCTATGGCTTCTTTTGTTTGTTTGTTTTTTTAAGAGGAAGAGTCAGTTCTTCCTCTTTGAACACCATGTAATACGTGGTAATGAATCTTACTGACTCAGCTAGTACACAGGACACCTTTATTTATTTGTCCAGTTGCCATCCCATAAAGTGTAAGTTCACTGATGCTGAATAATCATTTCATTTCTGTCTATGATGGCTCTCTAAAAATTCTGTAACTGAAGCAGGAAGGTTAATGACAGGTGACATCGCAGCAAATAGTATTCAAACTGCTCTGTGTGCTCCATGAACCACTTTCAGGGAAACACATGCTAAGATCTCCATGTCAAAGGAACTGGAAAGCCTACTCATGTCATGGGATTTGGCTCCTACAGATTTGCTTATTAATTCTATTTCTCACCTTAATTAAGGGTTTATAAAAATAACTTTTGTTCACTAAACACTTAGGAGTTTCATCTACAGTAGGTGGAGGTTGCACAATGTAAGTATAGACAGATACAAAAACCTGCAAAAAGCAGATTCTTCTTCCCTGTCCATTAACTAACTACAGAATTTATAATGGAGGGTAGTGACCTTCCACTACACCTCTCAGTTTTGGATGACTGAAGTTAACAATGAAAAATCGCTCACCCAAAGACAAACATTTCATTCAGAAGATTTTTCTTCTGCAAGAAAATTTTAGTGCCCTGTTTAGTCCTCCATTTCCCCAGCACAAGCAAAATGCACGCCACACAGTGGCTGGCTGTGTGACATGCAGTGTTCTAGGTTGGACCACATAATCTCATAGAATCACAGAATTGAAATAGAATTAAAGGTTGAAAAAGACCTTTAAGATCATGAAGTCCAACCATCATGTATGCATTCATGCTACTCCTGAGGATGAGAGCTGACCTGTGTAGTAGGTTTGATTCTGGGGAGGGTGAGCAGCTCTCCACTGTCATTCACACCATTAAAAATGAGAAACGCGCTGTTAATGTGCCGTGCCTGGTTCTTGATCCATTCTTCACAGTTATAAGCCTCGGCACGGACACCAACCTTCACACTGAAATAAAAGTTTAAATTAATTATTGAACTACTACAAGTGATCCAGAAGTAGCTCTGAGATATACTAAAAAAGGCTGCTGGATACCTTTCTCTATGAGGGAGGCCTGGCTCAAATAGCTTCTGCAGTATATGAAACAAATTACTCAGTCTGGACAGAAACATTTCAGAAATAAAATAAAAGGTGGCACTAGCCTGAATTAAGTAACAACTGTGAGGACAGACAGCAAAAGTGAACAGGATGATACAGATTTGACATTCAGCAGAAGCATGGTATGAAGGCAGTTCATTCCCTGCTAGCCTTCAGCGGGACCAACTATAAAGAAACAGGCACAGAATAGCAATGCCAGGGCAACATTTGCCCCTTGCACAGAATTTGGAGGAGGAATTAATTTAGCTTCTGCATTCTTGTGGCTTGCCTTGCTACACTTTTTTCAACTTCTGAAAATGTCCTCCTGCTGGGACAGGGTTTCACATAAGATGTGTCACAGCCCTGGCATAACCTAAGAGTCTGTTGTCCCAAAGCCATGCTGTAGATGTGGAAATAGCCTAGCTATCCTGTTGCCAAAGGTTAGAGGAGAGTAATTCTCTATAAGGCAAACATCACAGTAGCCCTAGTTTTGTAGAGAAGGTAGCACATGCATGGGAAAATGACAGTAACCATTAGCAGGAAGGATCTGTGCACGATGGATCAACAGCCACACCACTAAATTCCAGGAGCAGGCATTCAGTGTGCTAAAATCTCTGTTTCATGCTTACAGTGACCACATACTCAACTAAAGATAAAATTTCAGCATGGGCTGCAGCCATTTATTCCAAACTGCAACTGGCAAAGCCTCACTTCTGTGTACACCCAAACCAACACTGGGAAGAAATACACAAAATAAAGCATGAATTTTGCCAGCAATAAATAGAACCTAGATCTGTAAACAGATGCCAAGACAAGAAGATCCTGGCAGCAAGATTGAGTCTTATGAAGAAACAAAGCTGTGGGATTAACTCATCTCTTGAAAATCCCTGAATTTCAAAGTTACATTCATGGTCTGAATTTGCAGGATTGGAATTTTTTAACAAATGATCTTTAAATTGAGAGTGAATGTCAGAGAACAAATTTTTAAAATTGACACTGAGAAAAGTAAAAAAAAAAGCACACACAGACAGATAGTTACAGGTATATCCCTGAAAGCCCCAGTGGAAAAATCATTTATTTAGTCATGGAAACCCTATAGATGGCTGCAACCTGAAACACACATTTAGGCTGGTGCTGGACAAGTCAAGGAAGACAACAAGATGAGGAACTTACCTATGCTGAAATGTATTGTTTACAATTGCATTGAAAACAAGGTGGTCACCCATGACGGATGGTCCCCAGAATTTAAACATACTGACTGATTTCAGGACAGGATATGAATGACAAAGGCAGCTGAAAAAGAAAGCAAAAGAGGCAGAGAGCAAAACATACAGTTGTGTTAAAAAACCCTCAATGCTAGATTTGAAGTGGGTACTGATAGAGAAACAAGGTTTGTGCAACCTAGAAGATCACTATATTACTCTAATGTATTCCATAACCCACTGAAGTACAGTTAACATGTTCAGCTCCAAGTGCATAGAATTCCAGCTTCAAACATAATAGTACAATTTATGTCATGCTGTTTCATTTTTCAACACAGTTTACAAACACTGACTAATTAATTCTTGCTGCTTGATATTACCTTCTTTTGGAGCCAGATCATGAATCCTTTACCTACAGAATAACCACTTACTTCGCAGAGTTTCGTTAATTTCTATATGACAGCATGGGGAGTAGGATTTTGCTCAGTATGTAGAAAAGCCAGATCATAAGGCCTTTAAGCGATTAAAAGAAACCTGAGCAGAAAGGTTGAGCTCCAGAAAAAACATTCAAGCAAAACACAGTCTGTCTACTTCACACTTGTACTGTTTTGCTTGCTTATCAAATTTTTTCTGCATTATATGAAATAACAATTAATTAAAACCTACTAATGTAAGTCAAATGCATAGCTGTTTTTGTTTGGGCTTTTTTGTTGTTGTTTTTTATTTTTTTTTATTTTGGTCTGTTTTACTAAATTATGTT
This sequence comes from Myiopsitta monachus, assembly GCA_017639245.1. Classification (NCBI taxonomy): domain Eukaryota; kingdom Metazoa; phylum Chordata; class Aves; order Psittaciformes; family Psittacidae; genus Myiopsitta; species Myiopsitta monachus. The sequence goes on from CM029941.1 coordinate 73,717,558, forward strand.
TAGTTCACTACTGGTGCTGAAGCTGGGAAACACATCTTTGCACATACAAAAGAATATAAAGAAGCTGAAGTGATCACTTACTGATTCAGAAACCATTGGCTATATTTCAAAAGCTGAGGGGACAACAGTGTATTAAAACACACAAATCTTAATAAGCCTGTTCCCTTTTTCCTTTCTGATTGCCTAGTGTGTCTGTTCAGCTGTCTTTTCTTATTTCAGACCTAATCCTCCACTGTGCTCAATTATATGTAGCCATGTACAGCTGGGTTGTCCTACTGTATCTCTTTGTACTGCTCGTGAAATAGGCTGTAGCCACTGTGGTAAAACTTTGCATGTCTAGTACAGAAGATTGCCTGTGTCAGGCAAGTACACTTTCCACAAGTATACTCGTAAAGCTCCCCTTTAGATTAGTACAGTGGATAAACAGATACACACCTGATCAAACCCAGCCACACAGCTAAAGAAAAAACTTTGCAATAGCGTGTCATCTACACTAGGGAATTCCAACAACTCATCACTTCTCTGACCTTCACAGACGTTCCAGAAAAAAAGTCTGCAGCACAGATACAGTTTAAGGGTTTGTGGAATTAGGGTCTCGTTTGCATGCTCTCTGGAGTGGGCATAACTTAGGTTTCTTCAAGAGGAATGTGAGCAGCAGGTCGAGGGAGGGGATTCTCCCCTCTGCTCTGAGGAGATCCCTCCAGCAGTCCTGCATCCAGCTCTGGGGCAACAACACAAGAGGGATGAGGAGCTGTTGGAGTGAATCCAGAGGAGGCTACGGAGATGTTGTGAGGGCTGGAGCAGCTCTGCTCTAGAGACAGGCTGAGAGAGCTGGGCTTGTTCAGCCTGGAGAAGAGAAAGCTCCTTAAGGGGAGACCTTAGAGCAGCTGCCAGTGGGCTACAAGAAACCTGGAGAGGGGCTTTTGACAAGGCCCTGTAGGGACTGGAAAAGGGGGAATGGCTTTAACCTGACAGAGAGGAGACTGAGATGAGCTCTTAGGCAGAAGTTCTTCCCTGTGCGGGTGGTGAGGCGCTGGCACAGGTTGCCCAGAGAAGCTGTGGCTGCCCCATCCGTGGCAATGTGCATGACCAGGTTTGACGGGGCTTGGAGCAACCTGCTCTAGTGGAAAGTATCCCTGCCCATGACAGGCAGACGGAACTGGATGAGCTTTAAGGTCCCTTCCAACCCAAACCATTCCATGATGATATGATTCTATGATTCAGGAATTATAAATGTAGTCAAAGTCCCAGTCTTTACTGGGATCTCTCTGTATCATGAGTAGTGAACAATACACAATAATGTCATTTATTTTTGGACTTTGAAAAAACATGGTCTGTCCTCATGGATGTGTGCAAAACTCCTCAGTAAGAATCCCATATGCACATCTGAGAATAGATTTTTCATTGTGCAGATTTTAAACTCAAAAATACAGTTTGGTAGCATTCCCACCTTTTAACTCAACTACACTCTGCAAACTAATGTACCAGAATTATTAAAAGCACACAATTACCTGTAGCTAACTAATTGACTGGTACATCTTTCTAACAGTCTAACAGATTTAAATGACTGTCATTTCATTAAGTTGCTTCTCTGATTTTAAATGCAAAACAGTGATCTTATCTACAGTATTCACAAGGAAGATGCAAACCCAGTATTACTGAAAATAAGGGTGGTAAAACCCAGAAATTAGGCCTAAATATTCCAGGTTTCCTGGAAGACTATGCTCCAAATACTTATACTGGAAGTGTATGAAACACAAAAGTACAGATCAAAATCAAGCTAGTATTATTAATATTCAAATGTCTTTATTGCTATCTGCAATATTTTCATCTACTATCCAGACAAAAAACTGTGGGCAGGAGGGAAGTGGGAGAATTTAAGGGTGAGTAAACTTTAAAACACCCTCAGAAATGTATTTGTCAAGTGTTAGCCCTCCTCTTGTGCTCCTCCATTGGTTTGTGGCCATAGCAACTCTTAATTAGCACCTTCAAAGGTCAGATCAAATTGTGAGTGGCCTAACAAAAGGTTTGTATCAAACTAGCCATTTCTCAAACATAAAGCACAAAATCTCTGTTTTTAACAAGCCTCTGTCACCAGCTATTACTCCTGAAATTTTCAACATGACAAATTGTGTTTGACATACATTAGTTCAAACAAAAATTTTTCAGTACTTGGTTTTCTGATATTTTCCTTTTCTTTTTGAACCCAAGTGTGACTCTCGCTAGAAAAAATTTATGAAAAATAAAAACAGGTAAATATTTTGGGTCATATTATGGCAAAGATCTGAAACAATCCCTTGGAAGCCAATAAAATGACATACTTGTGTAAGGTCAGTGCATTTTAATATTACTAAAAATAGCTGTTTATCCTACCCCTACAAAAAATCTGCTGTTATCTGTACAACTACTGGCTATAAATTGAAACTAAATGAATAATGAATGGGAAAGTCATTTAATTATTAAAGTTAAAAAGCAAAAACATATCTAACTTCCGTGCAGTGAATTAGGTCACTTGGTATGCAAAAAGAATTAGAATTGAAACTCTAGTTTTGCTAACAAAGAAGCTTTGTACAGTGTCCAAGAACAAGGAGGGATAAAAACAACGGCTTTATTTCACTGGAAGAGAAATTAAATGATTTTAAGTCTAGGCCAAACTGACAAGCAATACTAGGCAGTGTTACAAAAATACTTCTCTCTTAATACCTGAAGATGACAAAGCCCTTTAAAAAGCTAAAAATACTATGACCCACAGGATGGGGTCTCAGACTGAGAGGTTAATGACTTGCTGAAGGTTATGCATCCATTCTGTGTGTTCATCAACAAAACAGAACCTGTTTTGATTCTTCTTCTCTGACTTATTCTTTCTTCTGACATGAGGATCTGCAGACTAATATTTAGAAGGCTGTTCACTTTTGGGTATCAGTTGATACAGGGTTTGTGCTGGTTTTATCCTGACTTAACAAGTAACCCTACATTTAAAACAATGCACCAACCACCAGAAGGGCAAGCTTCTATTCCAATGTCTAATGCTGACTTTCTACAGAGATTTTCAAGAGGAGAACATTGTCTCTTTTGCCTTAGGGTCTCCATGTGTAACAGAAGAATAACATTTGTCTCCCACAGGGGTGTGGCATACTGTGGGAACTGTACCACAGGATTACTTCAAAGGCCTCCTGCAATCTCAGAAGAAAGAAAAGTCACTAAGGCTTGGGTCTGTGTTTTTCATAAAATAAATCCTTATGAAACCCTTTAGATAAAAATCACATCCATTTAGAACTACGTGCAAAGACTATGGTATAGAAAGGTACCTTGCTGAAATACTTGCCACTGTCTCCATCCAAGCCATGATTCGGCCACTAAAAGTGTTTCCATGATGGTTTGCATGAGGAGGCTGGATAAGCTCAATACTCTGTACATGAGTAAGGTCAGTTGAAACTCCATCTTTCTCTTCAAAAGTATCTGAAATACGGCAGCAACGTATTCATGAATTATTTCAAATAGTAACTCTAATAGCCAAGAAGAAAATACCCCGTTACTGAAGTGTGCAATTTGCTTCAGGCAACACTGAAAAGAATTAAAAAAGAAAGACACAAAAGACTTCTGTTTTTCGCAAGGGAAGCAAGAGGCTGAAGATTTGCTCTCTTCTTCCAAGGGACATAAGTGGTAGGGGATGGGGCATGCTGCAGTCTATCACAGCATAGTGATCCTTCCCAGCCCTCCTACTACCTTTCAAGAAGTGATGACAGAAGCAGTCAGTGTGAAGCGGGGCTATCTGTGAATGCAGACAGCCAACAGCCTCTGCATATGCCTGTGATTATTCATGGTTGCTATGCATGACCTCTAATGGATGTTGTCAGAGAGTTTATCAGCTGTTTAAATGACTTTCATAGAGTTTGACCACCGTATATGATGGCCACATTTGTAAATGCGTCTAATTAAGGTTACGCATGATTGTTTCAACAACTCTTGTGATTACCAGAGACAATACAGGACACATGACAGCAAGAAATATGGGTCTGAATCAGTAATGATCTTCCATTATCTAAGCATTTTCTAGTTCCATTTTCAAATGTTTAGCTATATATCCACACTCTAATCTTTTTTTGCAGTTATGTTTTGCAAGATCAGATTTAGACATGTGATGACGCCTATCATTTTAAAGTGTATCTTGATGTGAACTGTACTTTTGACTTTTGCCATGATTAACTGAAGTTATGACTACATGAAAGTGTGGACATATTTGACTAACTTGCACTTTGGACCTACTTAAGTTGTTGCATAAGATCACTCGGAAAACAAACTTCACTTTCTGGATATGATTTATACCTATTTTGCTACCTGGCAGCCTTTACACACAATATTTTCTTCTCTCTTTCCCCTGTTTTGCTTGTTCTGTCTCCTTAAGGAGGTGAATTAGTGCTAACAACGATAAGATCCTTCAAGGAAGTTCCCAGACAAGGCAGTGGAAGCAAAATCATCAACCTCTGATATGTCTTTCATGGTATTAAGCTGTTTCCTATGAAACACTTACCATGAAGACAAATAACTTGTTTGCTACTAGCAAACAAGTCTCTTTAGTTCTAGATAATCTTATTAAATTATTACAACTAGAATCTATATTTAAACAGGGTTAGTCTTTCCTCAGTAAAACCACATGATGTCTGTTGTTTATATGTGGAGCTATGGCTCAGATTTTTCCAAACACCAGCATATTTCTTAACTATTGTGAATCATCTCTTCTGCAGGGGAGCTGAGCAACTTTTGAGTGCACCCGTCTTTAAGAACAGAGTAAGAAATAAAGACAAACCTGTCTCTAACTCAGTTTTTATAATTTGGTCATGAGGAGTTTTAATTTCTTTTACTTGTTTTGACCTCCATGTAGTGAAGCTTCTCCTGCTTCTTGATATTGATCTCACAAGATAAACATAGCTCTTACATCTTTCTTGCAAAGACATAGCTCTAAGCCTGAGTGAATTTTATCCTCCTATCTATACTGTCACTAGTGTCATAGGACTTTGCTATAATTTTGCAGAATTCTGTGTGAACTGTTAAACCTTACACAGATAACCTACATGCAGATCTGCAATTCACATCTATTTAACACATGCTTAGCCTTCAATCCTGCATTTTTAAATCTGGAATGTCTAAAAGACAAAGAAATACCACTCTATTACAATAACTGTCTTACACACCCTCTGTCATGGTTTAAGCTGTACATTTCACTTCTCCCTCCTTTCCCCCCCCCCCCCCCCCACTCCGATGGGGGGGAAATGGGGAGAAGAACCGAAGAAAATGTAACTCCCACGGGTTGAGATAAGAACAGTCCAGTAACCAAGATACAATACAAATCACTACTGCCACCACCACCAACAATAATAATGACAAAGTAAATACAAAGGGAGAGGATACAACCATTTCGCTGCCCGACCGAGCCGAGAGACCGCACGGGAAGAGCCAGCGAAAGCCCGCCCAAACCCCCCATTTCCTGGTTCCTCCCCCCCGTATTCTACATCCTGGGCATGACGTGCTGTGGTATGGAATAACCTTATTGATCAGCCCGGGTCAGGCTCCCTGTCTCTGCCTCTTCCCACCTCTCCCCTCCTTCCCGGCGTAACATGAGACTCGGGGAAAGCCGAACCCATGACACCCTCAAAAATCTGGCACATGTTTTTCTACATGATACCACAATGTCAAAGAGCTCTACTCAGGCATTTTGTCTGCTTTTTTCCTCCCTTGCAGCTACCCTTAAGTAATTTGTTCCATCCTCTATGCTGACCACAGTAATCACCTTTCTTATTACTCTCCTGCATTAGGTTCTGAAAGACCTGCTCATAGCCCAGTCGGATTATTCTTCTCGCAATAGCCAGGCTGTGCTCCAGGTGGTCTTCTGTAGACAGAAGCTTTACAGGTTCTAATTCAATCTATGCAAACAAACAAACAAACAAAAAGGTTCTGAACACCATAATCATAACAAAGTGCACTTTGAGCTTAAAATGGCATCAGCATTTTCTACAATATTTTGCTATCAACTGTCCAAGATGACAAGTTCTATTAGTACAGACAAGTGTAAAGTTCAAGAGATTCTGCATTATCCTTTCTGAATCACTTGTTAAAACACAATAACAAAGTTCTTTTAGCTTTTAAATACAAATGCGCATGGCAGCACATGCAGTTTAAACCAGTTCTCACTTAGAAAAAAAAAAGATCTTAATAAGTAGGTTTGACGACTGATTTTTTTGTATCAGAAAAATAATCCAGTTGCATTAATCAGTTGTATAGTCAATGAGAAAGTGTATCTCAGAGTCGACTCCCACACATGACAGAAATAGCTCTCCATACTCACATAGGCTATTCCACCTATCTTGAGGTCCAGTTTTCAAAGAAGCACTGAGGTGCACTGACTTGGAGGAAAAACACATGAACACCCAGCACTTGGTGCAGCTTCGGACTACACTTATGCCCAAAATTGCTACTTGTGCTCAGACACACACCCTTCTATTGCCAAGATCAGACCTTCTCCTGTAAGTAAAAATTCTCATGTATGTCAGCTCAGTAAAAAACTCAAATCAAACCTGTACTGGCTTAAGAAAATTATCACATTTATATAAATACTGCAGAGGTGCCACTGAACAGTCACTTTTGTGTTGTCTATAAGGTCTACCCTCAGAAACCTTAAAACAATGCACAAGCACTGCAACATGGACAAATAGAACATTTTGTATCTTGCAGTAGTGCTGCTCATGTTTCTCAACAGGGCACTGAGTCTTCGCTCAAGCTCTCTTGCAGCTTCCTTGTCCCCTTTCTGGCCCTTCTCAACAGCTTCCTAGCTTTTTCCAGACAGCCCCACTAAAAGATTAAGATGGTGACTGCATACTTTTGCTCTCTACTCAATTTTAGCAACAGTTGTCCAGAAAAGTGGTTCTGAAAAAACGTTCTCTAATTTCTCCAACACTTTAATTTGTGATGAATTTGAACTGAAGTCTCAAATTTCCTCTGGGGTATTACTGTCTTAAGCCTGACCTTAATCATCGCCAATTTAATCCTGAATTAATCTCCCTGGAAATTTGTGCAAAAGGTAAATGAGTAAATGGGTTGATGCCACCGATATGATATCAAATCGATAATATACAATCCTTACTTTATAGTATTCCGGTGTTTTCAGGTTAACCAATTTATCCATTAACCTTCCAGAGACAAGCTGGGCTTCAGTTTCGGTAAACCTGCTCTGATCAATTTCTTCGCAAAACTGAGCATGAGAAAGACCTTTCTCATATGAAAGCTTTAAAAGAACTGCGCCTGCTTGGCACAGCAATGTGAAGGCAAATGGTACCATGACTGATTTCTAAATGTCTCCAGGGAGTCAAACACTGGGGAGACGAAACAACATTGGCATGAAAACTAATTAACATAAATGGCAAAGAATTAATTTAAATTGGAAGTTACCTCAAAAATAATGTCTTTTATGTGAATAGTGATGTCTGAACAACCTCCTCAAAAGGGGAAGTAAAGGATAAGGAAACCCCACCCCAAACACCCTTGCAGGTTTCAGAAGGTAGATAGATCAGTAACTGAAAAGGAGAGAGACTATTCAGACTCATAAGCATCTCTCTTCCAGTGCATGCCTCTCAGAATATTGCAAAGACACTAGTTCTATTATTAGCAAACATGAAACACAAAGTGGAAACAGTAAAAAAAGCCTAGGAATTTCAGAACAGAGATGTGAAAAAAAAGCATCTGCATAAAGTCTGCACTTCATACTGTTTTCCTATTACTCATCAGAATAACACGTATGAACATTTTCGTGTGTTTCACAACCAGAAAAGTCAGATTATTTAGCAGAAACTAACTCAGTCCCAGTAATTTAGCATAGAAGAAAACAGAAGGAATACCTTTCCAGCACCAACTGGTTTGGCTACGTATGTTGCATATGCCACACTCACAATTTTTTCAACATTAGTCAAAACATCCTGTACCACAACCTTGATGCCAACCTAGAAGGAAGAAGGTAGTAAAGGAAGGAAACGAAAAGAGTATTTACATCACTGTCAGCTGAATTCAGCCAAAATGGTGCAATCTCAAAGAAAAAAAGGTAAAAGAACTGCTCTGCTGCCACTGAGACATCTCTGAACACATAACATCACAATATTTGCTGAGCTCTGAAAAGTGTTTTAGTACAACTGTAGGTAAGCTTAGCATCACTTGTAAAATAAAGTAAAAAACAGGAAAGACACTTCGATTTAGTTGTACGGATCTCTCTTTCCATTTACATGTGTGCCATTTGGAGTCCCCAAGATCTGTATGAGCAGAGAAATCTGTATAAATGTATAAAACTCAAGGAAACACTTAAAGGTGAATCAGTGTAATTGTCCTGTGTGACACAGGCCTGACATGAATCAAAGCTTCCGACTGTTTTCTAACTTTTAGAATCTTTAAGAATACACCCTCTGTGAGATGCTGTCACAGGTTCAGCAGCAGCAGTCATTTTTTCTCCTTCTTGGTAGCTGGTGCAGCGCTGTGTTTTTGATTTTGGGCCTGGGAACAGAGCTGATAACACCAGTGTTTTCAGTTACTGCTTGCTAATGGTTTGGTCTGGCCAAGGACTTTCTGAGTCTCATGCTCTGCCAGGGAGAAGGGGGAGCTGGGAGGAAGCAGAGACAGGACACCTGACCCAAACTGACCAAAGAGGTTATTCCATACCACAGCATGCCATGTCCAGGATGTGAAACCGGAGAGCAGAGACTCGGAAGGGTGTGGTGGCGGACTGGGGGGTTCGCTGCTGGGGGATGCACTGGCTGGGTCAGGCTTGGTGAGCAGTTGTATTCTTTTTCCTTGTATTTCTCTTGTATTATTATTGATGGTAGCAGTAGTGATTTGTGTTATACCTTAGTTACTAAACTGTTCTTATCTCAATCTGTGGAAGTTGCATTATTTTGATTCTCCTCCCCATCCCCCCAGGACTGGGGTAAGAAAGAGGGGCAGTGAGTGAGTGAGAAAACGGGGGGGGAGATTAGAGACTTAAACCACGACAGATGCACCACCCTATGAACAAGAATTGGGCTTGGGCATAATGCAGAGAAACTGAACTTTAAGGTTCAGTTATGATTTCAAGTAAGTGATTGGGCAATGCATTGCATACTTGCTACAAAACGAAGAACATGAACATACATACACCTGAGATATATTTTTGTATCAGAAGTTTCAAAACTACTTAGAACTCCACCTATTCAGTGAATTCTAGGTCTGACCTAAAGACTGCTTAAAGGTCAACTGCTTTGGACTGGACCAGCACCACCTATCCCACTCTGTGCATTACACCTGTCAAATATTTTAAGTCTTCAGAGTCCAGTTGCTATTTTTACACCAATTACTTTACAAGAAACATGCAACTAAAATACACATTATGAAAACAGTTTCATTAGGCAGATATTTTTTGTGCAGATATTCTTTAGATATCGGCAAAAAGCTCCTGGACCCACGCTGCATTCCTCCAACTTAACTTCTATGCTTTAAATATTGTTAAAATAGTGATGATCTCTTACCTCCATGCTGGTTTTGAATGCTCTGTTCACCTTTGTTTTGATGGTAATAATTTGTCCAACCCTGTTAAGAAAAACAGCATGGTACGTAATCATGCAGCTTCCTAACAGCTTGAACCTGCCTCTCTAGGTATTCCGAATAGTGAAGAAAATCTCATTAATCAGTCTGTGTCTTCCATTCCATACTGCAAACGCACTGAAAAAGGTCTAGCTCTGTAATTTGCCAGACTTCATTCATGCTCAGTAACAATTTTAGTTGTTCAGAAAACTGTTTAAGTTCAGTACTAGCATTTGTTCTCCTTGCTGATGCCTGTGCGACATCAGGCATGCTTCAGGCCCCAGGACCCCCAAGAAATTTTGGCCTACATTCTGCTTCTGGTCAAAGGGACACATCTGTCTGCAAAACAGGATATATCTATCACACAAGCTACACTCCTTGTATATGCTCTAGCATACAGACACATGTACATGAAGAAATAATACCAGGAGAAAAAGTGCTCTTTCACATATTTGAAGGATGGGGAACGAGGTCACTGCAAGTTTTAGCCAAGAACAGGGCTGCAGCATGTCCCTTCTGTTCTGTAACACCACACCTCTGAACAAGTACTCTTCCCCATTTACCTAACACAAAATCCCCAAACAGAATTGTAACTTTCTACCTAAATAGTATCAAATTTAAATTTGAAACTAATTTCTTGCCTTCTGGAATGCCTAAAATACCTGTTATGTGTTGGTAACAGGAGTGACGCTTGTTTTCAAACCCCTAATATCCTATCACAAGGCAGTGCTGAAAGGGTGGAAAGAAGGCAGTTTCCCCTAAAACTGCCTTATGAAGCACTGCAATAAAAGGATATGATGTGCATGGTAAGTCAGAACAACAGACAAAATAACTGGGCCACTGCCTTCAGGGAATTTAGACAGACTGACAATTGTGAAGATCAGTTCCAGAGCAGGGTAAGTGCAGCTAGCTACATCTGAGTCTTGAAAATATAACTCAAACCACTTGAGTACCTATGATATAGGCATTTATAGCTAAGGATTTGGCATAGTTATGATCTGAGTTTATATTTAAAAAAATCTTTTATCATTTCTCCCTGATTTAATGAATTGGTTTTGACATATAAAGGTATATGACTTTTCTTAAATTGCTTCTCTCTATGCCAGAACTTCAAATGAACTGTTACCAAACACCAGAATGTGGAATAGGAAACTTGCTCCTTTACAATACCAGACATGAACAACCAATTACGTGGAAACTTTCTTCTTGTTCACATTCAAGAACACAAGTGGAAGCCTTTGAATATAAGGGGGAGGAAAACAGCTACAGAAAAGACTATATGCAAATACACAGCCCACATTAGCATTTGAAGTACATATTCAGAAGGAATTGTTCCATCATTGATTGCAAAGAAAAAGCACAATCATTAATACAGTAATTCTAAACTCACAACTAAGGGAACCATCAGAAAAATGAGAATGTGTTCATAACTGTAACACAATATTTATGTCTAAGTTTGGAAAAGAAGTTAACATTACATGTTGTAAAGGCTTTAGAAAGGTTCAAGTCAAAACCCAATCAAGTACCCTGAAACACGTCTGAAGGCTCTGTATTTGTCATAAAACTCCCAAAAGAGAGGACTACAGTAACACAGCAGTAGCGGTAATGATGAGTACGAGGTGAAAAAAAGACAATATGCTAACTGGACAACCCGCACGATTAAAAGCAACATATGTCAATAGTGAGAAAGGCATTCCTATAAGAAAGAGAATTCAGAGTCTCTACAGATGCATGCAGGGGATGTCATGGTCCCTGTCAAAAGTATCACAACACTGGATTATCCATGAGGTCCCACCAGGGACAGCAAAGGTCTCAATCTCAGGCTTACTGGCCTGTAAGTATTCTTCTGTACACAGATTGTTTATTTCACTTTTTTCAGTGACACCTGCCTGGTGACCTCTATTTCTCTGTGTGAGAACATTGTGTAAGGAAGGCTGAGAAAGGTAAATCTGGGTCTGTCTATGAGAAAGCTGCTGGGTGGGAACAACAAAACAAACCTGGATGTGATCTCACTGGGCCTGAGACAGCCCTGCAACAAGGCAGATCTGGACTTCAAGGACATCAGACACCCCGACTGACTGGCACCTCCCTGGTGCACAAGCAGTCTGTGCAGCTGGACTCACATTTCATTGTAGAAAAGTGTACTCCTCTGGAGTCCATGGCCACATCAGAAAATGAAGATGTCACAACTGAGATGGTCAGACACTATGACAGTGAAATGTCTTTTCATATACTTTCAGGAGCTGTTTCAAAATTAAATGGTTTACATTATAGCATATATTCTGACTTTGGACAACCTGATTTATTTGGGCATTTAAATAGGTAGGTAAGGACAGAAGTCACAAAACACCATTTACCTACACAGAATCCCCAAACAGATTCACATCTCGCATAAAGCAGAAAGCTTTTAAAATGTAACAGAATGACTTAATATTATTCACATATGGAGCACTAACAAAATTTAAATAAATTTAATTTAAAATCAGATGTTCTTACTACCACTGAACTGCTGCATATTAAAAAGACAAGGAAGAGGTATTTATTTGTTATTATAGCATAAAATTGAGTTTTGCAATAAAGAGATTTGTGGAAATATCTGTTTCCATGTCAATCAAAAAGAAATATGCACAGAAGAGTTAATCCTTACAGAACATTTGGTAACCTGAGTTAGGTAAATGAAACCTTGTAGTAGGCAACTTGCAAAACATCTTTTAATTTAGAGTGATATACAAGAGCTCTCTTACTTATGCAAGATGTTTGTATAATCAAAATGATCTGGCAAAATTTTGGAAATTACACAGTAAACTACAATCGGAATGTTAGAGATAACCTGAGGCTGAAAAAATAATTACTGAAACAACTTCACAGTTTTTAGGCTTGAAGCCTGAATTCATGTTAAAAATGAAAAATTGGCACCACAAGAGGAAGGAGAACTACAGATATATTTGGAAACAAATTTGGAAGGAAAAGTATTTTCATTATACTTCAGGAGCTCTGTTCTGCTCTTGGAAGCAAGAGACAAAATTGCTCTGAAGCCACTGAAGTCTGAAATTTTATGCCTGAAATATGCCTGAATCCATTTGTAGGACTCTCTGATTACAGTTTTCACAGAGAGGATTTTTTTCCTAAGGATAAATTAAAACAAAAAAACAAAAACAAACAAACAAAAAACCCAACCCAATAAATTACATGCAGGACAAACACTTTAATTTTGTAAATCTGACCAAAAAACTCTCTGGAGTTCTAGACTCAGAACGGCAATGTTAATTTCTTTGTTACTTGTATTATTTCTCATCCTAATGGCCACTGGTCTAAAAATCTGCTGTTCAGAACTGTGAGAGGATGTCTGTTTTAAACTCCTGCGCTGCAAACAGTTTTAAATTGACATCAGCTGTACAACCAACAGCCAGCATTGTTTGGTTCAGTCAGGACAACCGCATTCATGTTCATCAGTGTAACCCACAGGCTCATTCCATCTAAGCACTCACTGATTTCCAAGTTGCAAGGTGTAAAAATACATAAAACCCACAAAGTGATGGCTTTAAGTCTCTGTAAAGATATGGCTCAGGAATAAACACGCAATTTCCTCTTACAGTGTCTTTTATCCATTGGAAAATAATGGAAAATGGTTAAAGCAGAAGTCCTGTATTATCTTGTAGACTGTTGTGGTTTAAGCCCAGCTAGCAGTGAGTACCATGCAGCTACTCTCTTACTCCCTCATGCTCCGGGTGGGATGGGGAGGAGAATCAGAAGATTAAATCCATGTGTTGAGATGAGAACAGTTTAATAACTGAAATTAAGTAAAATCTAATAATAATAGAAATTATAACAAGAATAACAATATTTATAATAGTAATAGGTGTCCTGGGTTCAGCTGTAACAGTTATTTTTCTCCTTCTTAGTAGCTGGTGCAGTGTTGTGTTTCAGCTTTAGTCTAAGAACAATGCTGATAACACACCAATGTTTTAGTTGTTGCTAAGTAATTCTTACCCTGATCAAGGACTGTTCAGTCTTTCACGCTCTGCCAGTGAAGTGGGGCACAGGAAACCAGGAGGAAGCAGCGACAGGACACCTGACCCAAACTAGCCAAAGGGGTATTCCATACCACAGCACATCATGCCCAGTATATAAACTGGGGGAAGTCACCCAGAAGGCCCAGACAGCTGCTTGGGTTGGGCTAGGTATCATTCAGGGGATGGTGAGTGGTTGTATTCTCTCTCCTTGTTATTTCCCTTATCATTATTATTATTGGTGGTAGCAGCAGTGGTTTGTGTTATACCTTAGTTACTAGACTGTTCTTACCTCAACCTGTGGGATTTACATCCTTTCAATTCTCCTCCTCATCCCACCAGAAGCTGGGGGTTGAAGCTGGGGGGGAGACAGTGACCAGCTGTGTGGTTCTGAGTCACAATCTGGGCTTAAACCACAACAATAAGGAAGGACCCTAAAAAAAAAAAAAAAAAAAAAAGAAGACAAAAATTCAGAAAACAAAAAGATGCACAATACAATTGCTCACAACCCCATGACTGAGCCCAGTCTGTCCTCCAGCAGAGATTGGTGGCTCCCTACCACTTCCCCCGGTTTCTATACTGAACATAATATTCTGTGGAATGGAATATCCCTTTAGATAGTTTGGATCAGTTGTCCTGTCTCTGTTCCATCCCATCTTCTTGTGCCCCTCTTGGCACAGCACGACAGACTGAACAGTCCTTGATCGGGGTTAAGTGCTATTGAGTAACAACTAAAACACCAGTTACCAGCATTGTTGTCAGACCATCAATGTTACCAGCATTGTTGTCAGCCTAAATCCAAAACACAGCATTGCACCAGCTACTAGGAAGAAAAACAACTGTCCCAGCTGAAAGCAGGACATTGACTCTGTCAACATTCAGTGATCACAAATGCAAAATTATTTTTATTTTGTTACATGAACACATTTTTCTAAAAGAGCTGAAATAAAGAGATGTTAAGAAATAAACTGAAAGAGCACCTGCAGAAGAAAAAAAAAATCACACAGTAACTGTTACAGGCATGTATTCATTATTTAACAGAGATAAGTAACAGACTGCAGCACTGCCTTTAACTAGAGCCAAAGATCACTGGCCAATCAGTTCCTTACCTGGCATCTAGATTGCCAAGTCAAAGTAACTGCAGTTTATTTTTTATGTGTGAAATTGATCTCTTTTCTAGGAGGACCCGGCTATCATAGATAGAAAAGAGCAGCTTTGAGATACAGCCCTGGGACTCCAGGGAGCCTACTGGCCTTCTATCTCAGATTTTATAATGCCTCAGGTTATCTCTGCCAAACAAGAATCTCTAGAATAAAAACATTTGACTGATGTTAGCTGGTTTTGTACCTGGCAGCCTCTTCAAACTGTATGTCATCCATAGATACAGTCACACAAGAAACACCAGCATGTTTCTCAGCTTCAAAAGAGACACAGGGACACACAGTTACCACATTGCGTGCAGCAGCAAGCTATTCATCTGTATACTTTTGCACAAGAGACAGAAACGAAACATGTAAGATCCCACTTCTTTTGATCACCTTAATGAAAGCCTGCAGTAGACCTCTTAGAAAAAGAAAAGCTAAGTTAATATTTATCATGAAGTAAGGGTAACATCAGATGAGGCTAACTGATGATAATATTCTTTCCCAGTTTTAAAAGTTCTAAGGGTCTATCTGTAAAAATGAACATTCTGGTAAGACAGCATCAATAAAATCTTACAGAACCAATAGAGTCACGTAGCATTAACACACCTAAAGAAATATCAGCAACCTCCCTCAACACAGGATGAAAGGAATATTGGCTGTGTTAAACCAGTGTGGAAGCTTCACATCAGTTTCAGACTCTCAGACACAGGAGGGATATCTACTGGCTTATTAGCATGGTCATAGCAGTGGAGAGCAGGTAAGTGCATCCTCAGTGCTGCATTAAAAATGCAGGAATTAAATAAAAGAAACACAACCAAGAATTAAAAAAAAGAAATCAAACCTGCTTACTTAATTTAAAATAAACTTACCAAATTTGAATTGCATTCTTCATCTCCGTAAGATGCATTTGACTGTGAAAAACAATGCACTCTATTTTATATTAATTATGAAAGCTAATCTTGAAAAGGTAAACATCTTTACTGTTAATATTTAATAGGCCAATAGTTACCATTTTACAGCAAGTTATTGTGATTTATTATTTATCTGACCATCATAGCAGCCAGAGTTCCAAGTCAGAGGCTAAATCTCCTCTGGGGCACACTAGGAGCTGTATAAACACAGGGAAGCCCTGCTCCAAAAAGTTCCCTGAGTAAAAGGCAAAACAGAGGACTAGCATTAAAGCTAGAAAACAGCACTACACAACAGGCAGCAGTTCTCATGCCCAAACTGTCCAGTATTTTTAGTGAGCATTACAAGCAAATGCTTGGAGGAACTGGGTTGCACGGATTGCATCAGTATGTGCGGAGTTCACTTTGGAAATACAAGGGTAAAACACATAAGGGCACTTACTAGAAACACACCAAACTGGGATGAAAGGGAAGAAGTTACAGATGACCAAGAGGGTGGACTTGTCACTGCGATAGGTAATACAAGATGATGAGTAAGCGATAGTTATAAATAGCCTCAAAAGTGAGGAAGAAGCCAGCCATGTACTGGCTGCAGCACACCTAACGCAACAGGGTATGAAAATGAAATGAGGAAGGGACAAGCCCCAGGCACTTGCAACTGCACCAGCTGGAACTAATGTGAGTGAGAGATGGCAAAGCCAAACAAATCTCTGCCTGGCATGTTGAGTTTTGCTGTGACACAAAAAGTAAACTGAGGAAAGAACATGCTGAGATTCCCTTGTGTGCCACAGGAATACCCCTGTGGCATTAATGACTGCTGCTGTCCTAAGCCTAACCAAGTAAAAGCAATTATGAAAGCCAGCTCTGGTGGCAGATAGGCAGCTGATGAAGATCATCACAGCTTAAATAAGGTCCAAGGGAGCAAGGATGAACTGCTGTAGCAGCTGGGGCTCTGCCACTTCAGAGCAGGGGCTTGAGTTCAAGGCTATTGGAAATCAGTTCAGTCTATCCACAGAGAGCGTTGTTACAGGCTTAATCACTGGAGGTCTGACACCAAACAGTTCTGTGCTAGAATAAAAAAAAATCATGATCACGTTGTGAAGTTGGTACATGCCAGATACATTATTGTGTGACACAAGTTCTCGAGGATCCAAACTCTTTCTGTAGAGTGGCACTGCGTAGTGAGTTCACCGTGATCACTGCATCACATGGAGACTTGAGTTCTCCAAACACACCTGGTATTCTCCGCAAGACTCGTTATGGGCTGCTGATGTTGTACTTCAAAACGGGGTTCACTGACAGCAGAGACTTGGGTATTCTTAGTGCTTTAGATGTGGCTTTTGCTTCCATAAGTTAGCCGAGGAGATTTAAAACGTTTTCTAAGCTGAGCTACACAAGACACAGAGTGCTCTGCCTGTTGCTTGGATCTGTGGTTGTTTATGTTGTGCATTCTTTATTCCACCTGTGTGCCAATGTTTTTAAATTAGTACTTTTCTTTCTTTTAGTGTTTTTCTTTTGTACATCCTTTTTTCCCCTCAGCTGCTGTAGTCTTTAATTCTCATCCTAACTGCCTGTCACCAGCTGAGATCTGGCACTCCTCTCCAGCTCTACCAGCTTTGTTCACTCCCCTGATGCCTCGTCCAACCTAAACCCCCACATCTCACATGCTTCCCGCGGATTAAATCTTCCCTCAACTCTCCCCTCAGCACCTCCAAGGGCAAAATTCCACCTCCTCCTCGCCCGCCATGGGCAAATACGGGGACGGGGCTACCGGTTTTCTACAAGGAAGAAGCTGACCCCGCAGTCGACGAGCTCAAGGCGCGCTCCTGAGGGGAGGCGGGGAACAGCAGCCGCTCTCCCCAGCGCCCTGAGGCGACGCTCCCGCCCTCCGCAGCCCCTCTACCTGCGAGGCAGGCAGTGGCATCCATCCACTTGAGTAGCTGCCCAGCGCTCAGCTCGCCGCTGATGGTCAGCGTGGGCCGGAAACACGGTCTGGCACAGGCAAACATCGCCGCCCTCCGCCTCTCCGCGCCTCTCCGCGCCCCTCCATGGCATCGCGGGTGAGGGCGCACAGGGGCGGCCGACGCTTCCGCTCGACACGGAGAGACCACGCTGCCCCTGCTCCTCCGCTGCCTACCGCGCTAGGGCGGGACCGGCCCACGGCTGAAGTGGGATCGCCGCCTCTACCGGGGGCTGAGCCGTCGCGGGGAGGCTGGAGGGAGCCGCGCGGCTGCGGGTAAACGGGTAGTGGCGCGTGGACGGCAAACGTGGTCTCGGAGGGGAGAGGAGGGTGGCTCCGTTTCCATCCCCGCGGCTCTTCATGTCCCGCTGTCAGCCGCCACGATGGCGCGGCAACCAGGAGCGTGTGCAGGGGCTGCCGGCGGGTCGGTGAGCACTTTGCCACTGAAATGTTTATAATCGGGCTCGGATTTATTTTATTTTTCCCTTTTTCCCATCACCAACTTGAGAGCCTGGCAGATAGTCCCAGGGTAGGCACGTTCCCATCTCCAAGTGGGGAAGGTGCCATGGCCTGGTGAACCCCTGCCACTGCTGGTACAGATGTTTTGACGCCTGCCTTGGTGGCCATGGCTCTGGTCACGTATTCCTGGAGGAGTTAACTGGAGACCTCATAGAGGGCTCCTTCTCTTACCTAGTCCTCCTCACGTGGCTGGTGACATACTGCAGGATGTTAACACTCTTGCAAACTATGAAGATGCAAGCACTGCTGAGAAATCATAGAATCATAGTATGGTTTGGATTGGAGAGACCATACAGCTCATCCAGTTCCAACCCTCTGTCACAGGCAGGGACACCTTCCACTAGACCAGGTTGCTCTAAGCCCTGTCCAGCCTGGCCTTGAAGGAGTAGGAAGAAGAGAGCGATTGCTTTTGAATCAATTAGGAAAGCTGGTGTTTGACTACTGCCACACATAACTACTATTGAAGGCTCAACCATGTGAAGAAGGCAGTTTGGAGGTGCTCACTGGTTGGGCTTGTCAGCTGTAAAGGCAGGGCTGGTTGGTGGAGCAGGCCTGTTGCTTTGACATAGCAGTGTGTAACTTGTAAATGGTCTTTAATATAAGATGGCAAAGCTTGTATTTGACTCTGCTATTTTCAGCCCCTGGGGTATTGTAAATAGCATGGTTTTCAACAGAGCAGCAAAACTACTTGTAGGCATTCTTTACAGCCTTTCCTCTTTTTACCATCGAATTATGACTTGTTACCTACTGTTCTCATGACAGGCTTCCCATATTTATTAAAAACATACAGCAGTGAATTTATATAATGAATATATATGTTCATTTAAACATTGCTGAAGATCCAGCTTTAACCCGGAACAGCCAGGAAAATCTGAATTTCAGCCAATCTGCCTCACCAAGATAAAGAGTTTCTCAGTGCAGTAGTGATTTTCTTCCCACATGGCCTGTTACTACCATTGCACTACAGCAAGATCTGTTTCTTTGTCACATACTCTTAGCGAATGACAGGATTGCTGTGCCATCACAGTAGTTACATTGCAGAGAAAATCAGTATGCTGTGCTAGTCTCTAGATTTATTTCTATTCTGTTGCTTCAGGAAATATGTCTGTACTGATTTCTCTTTTCTGACTAGCTTCAGTGCACGCAAGGCTTTCTCAAAAGTGGTGGTGGCATGCCTCAGTCTTGCTGCCTGAACAGGATCTGGAAACAGTATGCAGTCAGTATTTTCTCCTTACTTGCCTGCTCAGTCCAGATGACAAAACCTCAGGTATCAACTTCTCATGCCATGGATCCTGGATGTCAGAAGGAAGAGTCTTTAAAGAGAACTAAACATTTTCCTATTAAAAAAATCCCAACAACAACAGCAACAACAACAAAACCCAAAAACTTACGTTTTGCCTTCCTAGGCCAGTACTTTGTAAATATGTTTTCAGGTTTACCTTGTCCTGCTCATTGACCAGGCTTTCTCAAAGATAATGCTTATTTTTCGTTCTTTGACAGGTAACTTTAATCTCCATTTCAAATAGCCTCAGTGATCAGTGTTTGGCCTATAATATAACTGTTATCTGCTGTAAGATTAGGTTTTACAGAGCTGTTAGTATCATAGAGATTTAAAAGTCAAGTCTCAATCTACTCACATCTGAAACGTTCTGAATTATGTGAAGGAGTACATGCTTAAGACAAGTGATCAGCAGACCTCTCTTGGGCTATATGGAGGAGTTTTGGAGAAGCAGAAAAGGTAGTCTCTAGTTTCTGTTGGGGTAAGGGAAAGGTGGTATTTGATAAACATACCTATAAATTTCTAAGGGAAGAATGTAATTCAAAATATGTCTGGTAGAAGCAGGAGCTGCACTTCCAGAACAGGAATGGCGCCCCCAGGATCCAAATGAACAATGCATGTGGTTTACACTGCTTTGGACACTTGGCAAAAACACCTGGAGAGTGAGGTTGATGAACTCGCAGACTAAAATGTGCTTTTCCCAGGAAAGCCTCAACTTTTGTAAGCTGCATTTCTCCTGCCCTCCAGCTCCTCTTGGACCCTGCCAGCTGAGTTAACAGACTAATGTGAGTCTTCCAATCGGCTTCAGTGACTCCTTTCTCTGCAGTCATTATACATACTCCTTTAGCTTCACAGTCTCCACTGTAATAGCACTATTTAACATCCTTCAATGAATTTGCCCTCAGAAAATACTTGCAACATCAGTATTGTTCTCCTTTCACAACTGAAAAATTAGAGAAATTAAATTACTGGTCCAAGTAATTTAATTTCTCCCGGAAGAGAATCTGTGCTTTTCAATGGGTTTGAGTTGAAAATTACCTTTTGTGGCACAGGAGCCTGTACCACCACTTCTGGCATCACCACCAGGTGAAGGTAGTTGGACCAACACTATGTGTCTTTGGGAAGCATCTTTGTGAAGCATCAGATTTCACATTATTGAAGCCCACTGTGAACAAATGGTTAAAGGCAGATGGAGGATCCCTTACATCCAAACCCATACATTACTCAGTCATCAGCTTTGCTGAAATTGTTACTGTGAAATGAGAACTGGTGGTGGATTAGAGTGAGCTCAGCCTTAAAAGTTTGGTTAACCGACTAAGAAATGGACATCCCTTCAGCACTGTTGCTTGCTAATGCAGTTATAAAAAGTTTTTGTCAATAAATGATTCCCACTTAATGGCCTGAGGCTTCTCCTGCTGAACTGAAATCGTAAAAACAGCAGCAACAACAGGTGAAATACTGTTTTATATAAAGCAAAAAACCAGAATGGATATTAGGTTATAATCTCCTAATAACATGCATTTGTAATTAATTGAAGCAACGTAACTTAAAACGATTTGTGCAGCGCAGCAGCGTATCTCATGAGCACTGTGAAGAACAAGACACAGTGCTATGCCTGAAGAGTAACTGTGCCAGAATAGGTAAGGTACTGTATTAGTAAAAGTTGAGCTCACTATTAGATGTGATTAAATCTTCTGTAAAGTTATCAGAGCTAGCAAGTGCTGCAGCAGCCAGCCAGCTAGCAGCCCACCTAGCTAATAATGTAAGTGATCCACACCTGTATTTCATCCAAGCTAGAATTTATCCTGAGAAATGGTATTCAACAAGAGGGTAGCAAAGAATCAAAATTCTACAGAAGCTCGTCATCTAGAGTTAGTTTTAGTGTTTCTACCAAAATTTCTTCTATATTTAAATAGATGTATGCATGACTAGAGAGCTTTAGTGTTCCTTGGAAAATAAGAGACTAATGTACTAATTGTGATACTGTTAACACCTTCACAATCTCTTCTTGCCAGTGGACTCAGCAGCTGTAAGACATAACTCTAAAATGGATCTTCTTGGTGATGTTTTAAATACAGATGCCAGTTACTGCAGTAAATCAACTACACTGTAGAGCTGTGCATCTTTATAGACTGTATATCTCCATATTCTTGAAACAAAGGTATTACTCCGTGAAGTTATAAATGTTTCAGATTCGTGTGGTTCTTTCATAACCCTAGTTATTCATGGAAAAAAAAAGGGGGGGGGGGTTGACACAGCTTGTGAAAATACAACTAATTCTTGTAAAATGAAACTTTATTCTAAAATGTATCCAAAATTGCAAGACACAAGCACTATTAAACAGATAAATAGACATGTATTTATGTACAGAGAGCATCAAACACAGAACAATTGTTAATTCTTATACCATTTTAATGAGTATCCATCAGTAAAACTTTACAATTTAAAGAAGACTTTTCAGTTGCAAAACAGTTGTAAAATCATATGTATAAATTATGTTTACTACAATTCCAATAAGAGAAGCAAAGTAAAATACAAAAATAATAATCAATACTGCAAATTAAAATATAAAACCCAAAGTAATGCTGCACAGGTACATATGTACACTGGATGAATTCATGCAGCTAGGCAGTGCAACAAATCAACTGCTGAGTTTAACTTATCACAAATGGAACGACCGTGTTGGCAAACAGAAGAAAATATATTTTTGTAATAAATCATAGTGCATTTTGAAGTTAGACTTTATAAAATGATTGAGTGATACACTTCTAAAATTCCCCATGTGATCTTAGATTCCCCAACTCCTCTCCTGCAAAATAAAATACAAATGACAAAAGCTAAAAAAAAAAACCAACCCACTGTAGTACAGTCTGATCTACTGGTACCATCTTGATTTTATTTTTTGAAATTCTTGGTATCAAACTTGTTTGCAAGTGTCCATGTCCACAGAGACATGTATTACTCTTTGCTACCACATGTAAATCTTCATGCTCCAATGCCATCTCCATAAACTGAATCACACAGGATGCTTAGACTGCACTGGTTGAAAGAGACACAGCTGAGCCTTGAAAAAAAGAACTCTTGAATCCCTGTGAAGTACAGAGAGAGAGTAAAATGGAAGCTAGAGAAGCATCATTATTCCTGAAGCTCCTATCCCCAATTGCTTTAATTACATAAACACAGAAAACGTAAGAGACTTTTATGGCTTGGATGAAATTTCTGCTGACTTGCTGGGCATATGCAAGGCCCTTTCACAGTGCAGAAGGCTACAGAGTGTTTTGGTTGGTGAAAGGAAGCCTCAGGTGACCGTGTAGAAAAATACCTCTGTGGTGAAAACAAGTTAAAGAAACAAAACCAAAACAGAACTTGTTGAAAACTGATTTCTTGTGTAACTGCAATACTAAAACATGGCTGTTCACCTTTCAGTTCTGCTTTGGTTGAACATGTAGATATAACTGAGGTTCATACCTCATTGAATATTACTGGTTAAATGTCAAAATTAAATGCGATACAATTACACAGTCCTTAGAATCTTAAAAGTGGTAAGCACGCTCAGTGTTTTTACTAGGAAATTACTGCTAAAATGCTACATTTTTTTGCTGAGAAGACATAAATTTACAGCAGTCTGTAAACTACTGAAGTGTTGATCCCTGCATCCTTTGTGCTCCAAAACCCCCTTTCAAACCATCACTAACTTTCATGTTAATGGGAATTTCGAGCAAAAAAAGGATGCAGAAAAACACTTATACTGGGTAAACCATGTAGCAATTTATACAGCAGCATTTCTAAATTTTCAGCATGCAAGTACGTGTTAACAGGCTAAGAGACGGCATGCACTGCAGTTACATGTCATTGTGCTTACGTCTGATAAGTATCCTATGGCATTTTCACTCAGAAACGCATAAAGATTAGCCCCAAAAGATTCAAAACAGCCAGCATGAATGAAGCCATCAGCTGCTGTTTTGAAAGTAAATATTTGTATTTCTAGTAAAGAACACTCCGAGAGGGAAGAAGTTAGCCTACTTGTAGCTTATAGATACTGAAGCTGAAGAGAATTACAAAGGCACGATACAAGCGTGTATTTGTTGTAAATTGTATATGCTCATATATTTTTGCTCATACCACCTTGAGATACTGAATGGCAAAATAGTAACTGAACATGCAAATGTTAATGGAAAGTTAAGTACTGAAAATAAATGATTGCTGGAGAAGATACATTTCTACTTTTCCTGGGTGGTGAGCTTGCTCACCTTCCCTCCATTAGCTGACAATACCCATCAAGATACTCAAGAACATGGTGATCCACTGAGAAAACTGGAAGAGTGTCAGACGACAGAATGGCTTTATCCATCTGAAAAGTTGTCAAAAAGTGAAAAGTGGCTGCCACAGCAGTTTTCCCCACTGCAATTGTTTACCTGTGGCCCAGAATTCACTGAGAACCCACAATCAGTCACTGGAAATTCACACCCATCTTCACACAGAGATGAGGCTAAGATAATCCATGAACGTAAAAGTTTTGGTCAAGTTTAGCACTCGAAATATTGAACATCAGAGCAGGGGATTGTACTAGCATATAATAAAAAAATTCCTCAATTCTTCTATTCATAGCTACACCAGATGTGTATAATTTTCAACATGGAATGACTTACGACTTGGGAAATAAAGCAGATCTATCAATACCGCTCCTGTTAAAACTCGCAAAAGAAAATTATACCCACTTTTGTGTGATGAAGTTATATAGCAACTTCAGCTGCTGTCTCAGGCACAGCTGAGAGAATGTAGACTCTTCATAAAGGTGACAAGGTGCAATTTTTAATCTTCAGCTGTTCCTTAGCTTTCAGCAAGAATCAGTACAACTGCTCTTATGATTTTGTACCAGCAGTTAATGAAGAAATATAATCAAGTTAAACTACAGTAATGTAGATGTTCAGTGAAAGCCTGAGGTGGAACCTGCTGTAAATTTACTTTGCTAACCCACAGTAACACTGATGCAAAGATCTCCTTGTTTCCAAACCAGCATGTAAAATCATATAGATGCACTGCACGTTTACAAAAAATTGCCACCATAAACTGCCATTACTATCTGTATTCTCACAGTCCTAACTGAGGATCTTCTAGATTTATTCCTTAAAGTTCCCAGGAAAGGAATCCTTAGCCATCCCAAGGAATGTATGAACATTAGTATCTTCATTACAATCTCACAAGGGCTTAATTTAAAAGCATCATATGCTATGTGTGGTGTTGATTCATCTGAGCAATGGTTTCGTGCTGTGTTGCCTTCAGTGAATGAATCAGTAAGGGAAAGAGAGAGAGTGCGACTGATACTTTTGTGTACAAGACTATATAAAGCCTTGGATTCATTCCACCTAATTGTAGGCAGTTAAAAGCATGCAGGTTTCACCAGTGGAAAGGGAAATCTTCCAGAGGCATATCCTCTTCTATTCCACCTCTGACTTACAGAATAGATGCAGACTGGTAATTTTTAGGCAGCTGAAATTAAGGTAGGATGAATTGGGCCACGGTGGGGAGCAGAAACATGCCTGATGTGGTACAGTGTATTGCCATTACAAAACACAGCCTGTCAGCCTTGTCTGAGGCTCCAAACCAGATATACTTTTTGGTTAGTGACCCACACAATCCTTGCAAGCTCACCAGTCTCGCAAGGATCTTTTAAAACTTAAACCAGTAAGACTTGATCTTATGACCTTGGTTTTATGAGCTGGGACCTTTTATGTGTTGGACCTTTCTTCAACACAGACTACTGCCCTTCTAAACCCATCCCAGAGGCTGCTTTTAAATGTTTCACATAAAGTCTGGAGAAGTTTACAGTTGCAGGGGTTACTCATCCCAATTTTCATTACGTTATCATTAATGTAAACCAAATCAACACGCACACATGTCACTGTATTTATGATGTGGGAATTTTTTATGTCTATGCTTTTGAGCAATTTTGGCAGGGCATATATTCACTCCCTACAGTAGATGCTGATAGTGAAGCACACACTGAGGAGAAATATGGGTGTTCAGAAATACACAACATTTGTGAGACCCCCAGTACTATCAGTATTAATGCTTAAGGTCAGAGGCAGTATCACGTTTTACATGTATTTTTTATGTTTATATTGACAAATTTAATTTGTGCTGGTTTGGAAAATTACTGAGGTTTTCTTTACTTCCAGAGACCGGAGTGTGAACATTAGTTTCATTTCTGATATTGAAAGTCATTCTTTTTCTAAAATACACCTGCCTAATCATTCAGATGTGACCTGCAAATACTTGAGATTATGGGACTGGGATTCCCGTGGTGTTTTTTTTTTAAAGGGCTGAAATAATAAATTTTTTTTTGATCTTAGAAATAGAGGGAATTTATCTACACACTGGCTTGGAAGCATCAGAAACATTTATTGAAAGTACTCAGTGTGAAAGCGTGAAGGTGCAAAGTCATTAACAAAGACTGCCTTTATTCAAAATATTAACCTACACAGTTAAACAATCAATAAAAACATGTAAACCACAGAATTTAAAATAATCAAAGTAATTATCCCCTTCAACTTTCCCACTTTTTTCACTTTTCTCATTACTGTCTTTCAGTCTAGACAGGACTTGAATGTCAGAAACCAGCAAAGAACACACACATTTTCAGGTCTTTGTTGTATATCATAAAATAGTAATAAAAAATAATCCAGTGTCCAAGAATTTGGATTATTTTTCTATCTCCATAAACAGACAATTAAATTCTCCTTAAAACACTGCCACACATAAAACCCGCGGTGGCTGGGGACAAGGACACAATACAAAGGCAGTGCTTTATCCCTTGCATACCCTTAGAGATGGTTTTCTGTCCTGGCACTGATGCAGTTGAAAAGCACACACTGCATATCTGGCATGGAGCCATGAAATGTGCTAACCTGCAGCTGCCTATTGTCTTTTAAAATCCAGCCCCCAAAAGGGTATGAGCTGGGTTGAATTCTCTTACATTTAATATTCCTGCAAATGGCTTATATATCTGCTGTTTGAAATAAATTCTGAAACCACTAGGCGTGCTTAACAAAAACCTTTTACCTATATGTGAACAGCAAGTTTTGAGGAGAGAACAAGTACTGTTGTAGTATAAAATACACATGGCTGTACAATCAAACGCCACCTCTTGCTTCAAAACAATTTACAGTAGTAAGCAATGGTGACAAGGCTTCTTACACAAAACCTACAGGAATTTACATAATATGCATGGATCACTGAGGTTATAATGCCAGCAGTAGACTACACAGAGTATCTTGTGCAATGTGAACAAAGTTAACAATAGTTTACCAATACTTTAAGTAATTCACATAAATATGCTAACCCACCAGCCAGCAAACCCTCCTCCTCTTCCCACCATAAATAAGTGTTTGCCAGATGCATATACAGCAATCCATAGAAAAAATCTATTTGTTTTTATGGTTTTAGGCAAACATGCACGAAATAGATGCACTGCAACATTTTTGCAAGGGGATACTTGCCACAAAAAAAAACCCTCAAAATTGGCCTCTAAGCATATACAGCATTTTAATTCACACTTCTCAAATACCCACTACAAGGCTAAAAAGTTTATTTTATGGATAATAAAAATTTACTTGCTTCTCAACTAACAGAAAGCTCCAGCTTCCACTTTTACTCATGCCACTCTTCCATGTCTGTATTTTAGCCTTAGTTTAGGAACTTGTATTCTCTTCCTTAACCGTCAATGTACTCATTAATGTAAATTCATGTAATCATTAATGTAAATCAAATCAAATCTACAAGTTAATCAGAAAAATTAAAATAAACTGGGGAACAGCTTATACTTGCTTTTGAACATCACCTTTATTGACAATTTAGCAAACATGGCTTTGCTTTTCTGCTAAGCTGTTGGACATGCTCTTTGCTCCTGTTACAGATGGACTTTGACACCCACTAGAGGGGCATTTGCACTTTGCTCATCTGTAACAAAAAGTGTGGCTGGTGGATAGCCCTTGGTCCACAACCTGCCTGAATCAAAAAGACCAGCCTTTCTGCTGGGGATTACAGACTGCAGGATCAGGATGCACCTATGCTTTGAAAAAGAGAGCAGCTACTGAACCCTAGCTACCAGTTTTGCTGATAACAAGCTTGTTACCAGTAACTTACTTGCCAAGCTATACCAGTAAAAACTCTACTCCAATTACAGATCATCTGTTTGGATTTTATTTCCTTCCAATCTGCATGGTAAATATCAGCTTTTGTTTCAACCTACTTTATGTCATTGCTAGAAATCATCTTGTCTAATGTGAGTCTGTGAGAGGCTACCTTTCCTAATCCTGAACAGTAAGAGCTCTCAGGATGCTGGACTGGTACTTCACATTTCTTGTTATGCTCAATGTCTCTAATTAAATAAACTCTCTGTAGTAGGTCTGTAAATAGAGATTTGAATAACTTTCTATACATTCATTGGATCTTATTTTTGTGCAGAGATCTGGGACAGTACATTTAATAGGAAAATCCAAATAAGAGAGGAAAAAACATGAAGATGAAACAACAGAAATGAAACCTACAAATATCCAGTTCATCCAGTTGATAATTTGGCTCCTCAAGGATTGGAGCAGTTGTTCCATAGCAATAATTCTTCCCATCAAAAGCG
This sequence comes from Myiopsitta monachus, assembly GCA_017639245.1. Taxonomy (NCBI): domain Eukaryota; kingdom Metazoa; phylum Chordata; class Aves; order Psittaciformes; family Psittacidae; genus Myiopsitta; species Myiopsitta monachus. Next base: position 73,745,608 of record CM029941.1, read on the forward strand.
ATTGCTGATGATTTCACTCTATAGGGACAAACATAGGTTTGGCCATGGTTATTGTTATAATTCCCTCCTAATCTGAGGAACTGTATATATCTCTGTAACAGACCAAACTTCTAAATTGCATGGTCTATTTCCTGGTACACCCAGGGTATTGAGAAAAGGCATCACCTTTCAAAAATCCCCATGTTTTGTGCTGATTCTCTATGAAAACTGATGCTAAACTGCCAGAGTTTTCTCTTAGCAAAATTATTCTTCTTGTCTCAGCATTGTAAAGTCTTGAAGGATCCCCATACCTAACTGCAAGAAGAATTGTACAAGTTCTCAAGAGAACAGCGAGGTAGCGTACGAATACCTTGTTTCTGAGCGCACATCTGGTGGATATTAATTACTGGTCCTTAATTACTAGACCCTGTGAACAAGCCTGCTTGACCACTCATTTACTCTTCTGAGAGATACAACCACAGAACCCTGCACAGCTAAGGGGCACCCTGAATCCCCCACAACATACTGTGAAAACACGCAATAGACAAATAAAATTATATTTGTGAATTGGGCTCTTACAATGTCATACATTAAGCAATCCACTTTTGGGGGTGTGGAAGGAGCTTTCAACATAAAAGTCCAGCTGTAACTAGGCAGTAAATTTCATTTTGATCTGTTTATCCCAAACTGACATCTTTCAAAACATATTTATGATGCTGAATTCAAATAAATAAAAGGGGTTTTTCTTCCTCAGTTTCTTTTTCACATAGAAATTAAATAGTGGCTATAAAGTGACCATTTCAAATTATAACTGAAAATTGCATTTTTATTAAATGTGAAAACATGTACCCAAGAAAACCCTTATACATTTTTATGGCAAGTTTTCCCATTACATGAGAGGCTTTCTTACACATTTTAAGCTTAAATTGAAAGAACACTGACCAAACAGAAGTTTGGACTAAAACTGCAAAGCTGTTAGCTATGTTGAGGGAAACTATGGCTGCACAATTGAAAACAAGATGGAAGGACAAGTTCACAAAAATAACTCATGTAGTAGTGAGCAACGCTCTAATAAAATAAGAAACAGAAGAAAGCCAAATCTGTTCTGCATATCAGTACTACCAGTATATAAACATGGTCCTGCATTGGTAGAATCTTTAAAATAATATCTGCTTAGGGAAGACTAAATTTGAGCTTCTAGACTATTCATGCTCAAGTATGGTTATAGCATATTAGCACTTTCCTGAAGGATGCTACTTGTATTCTTAAATCAAGTTAAAATTAACCAAGTGCAGGCTTAATTTCAAACAAATCTGCCCATGTTTTCAGGATCAGAGTTTCAATGTGCCGAACAGATGATTTGGTACTATATTTTTTTCCTCCCCAAGAAAACAACACTGGCAGACAAATTGCACACATGCACTTAAGGCAGTATTTCAGATAAAGACCTTTTCTTGGTTTTGTTTTTGGTTGTTTTTTTCAGGTTGAGACATCAATTTCACAATTTCAACAGACCCCTTGTATTTTGCTCTGTGTATTTAGTTAATATGTCTGCCAAATGTCACACCTCAGATAAATTGCATATTTCTTCCAGATCAGGGTGAAATCCTACCAAAAAAATGACTTTATGTGAGTGGTTTCATCTGTTTCAGCCGGACAACTGTCACGAGCAGCAGCTTAGAGGGCTGTCAGGAAAGTAGAGGAAGCTGCACACAGTAACATTTAAATCTAACTCATTTATTTCTGAGTGCACTGAATCTTTATAGTTGTTTCATATCATTAAATCCTGAATTAGACCCTTAAGTGTGATCACTCTGAGGAGAAATGAGCTGTCACTGCTGGAAGAGTATTTTTGAGGTTTATTTGAAATATGTGCTTTTGTCAGGATTCTCATCTTTTGGGCCTGACCAAACCCAAGTGGATTTGTGACAGGAGCCATGGCATTTCATCACTTACAGTGAATGAAAGAAAAATGAATTCAATAAATTGCACTAATATCTTTTTTTTCTCCTTTTTCATTGTTAAGCTCCATTTTACATTCTTCAAATGCAAATGTATAGGGTCAAATCTTGGAAGACTCCAGTCCTTATTTAGCCACCACAACAAAAAAGAATCAAAGCTGACTAGGAACAGGAGATAACACTTAAAAATAATTAACTGAACTGAGAAATAGAAATCACTGCAATATGTATCAGCTGAAAATTCATTTTGACTGGCAAAGGGAAAAAGAAGACTAAAATGTTCAACACTGAACACTGGAACAGCTGGTCCCTCATTAACTTACCCATCTAATTCCAAATCATCTTTACAGGCAGTATTTCATTTGTAACCCACAGAACAGGGGAAAATTGAAATGACTTCTAGCCAGTTCAAGATGCTGTCCTTTTGACACATGAATTACTATACATAAAGAAGCAAGACTGTTCCCTTCTTCCTAGTTTGAATTATTTGAAATAAATAAACACCCTACGTATTTATTGTTGTGTATTCCCGCTGCAAGGGAAAACAACATCTTGGGACATGGGGCATTTCATTCTACATTGAGGCAAGCAGGCTGGTTAAGTCCGAAAGTTGTTGCCATCTCTGAGTGTGTGACCCACTGCTGATCTGGGCTCTGCAACCAGAAGGGCTTCCAAACAAAAAATGGCAAATCTGGCCTTAGCACAGGCTGATTGAGGATCCTCTGATCTGGAGACTGTCGCTCTGAGATGCCCTCGAGTCAAGCTGAGGCACATTTACGTCACTGGGCAGCATGTCAAAGACTCAATGTTACTAAATGTTATTTGCCATGTTTTTTACACGCACCAAACTCACTGTACAGTGGAGGGGGAAACACAAGAGTGCAACTGTATTTCTTCCTCATGCTTCTGCAATTAAGGAAATAATATAACCCCCACATGCAAACATCCAGATATTTTTTGAATGTGCATGTCAAGCCACATGCTTTAAATGTGATTCATACGGCTGCTTCTTTGTCCTAAATCTGGTTCTTGCCTACACAGGAATTAGACATGGAGATGAAATCTGGGTAAGAACACTCCTTTTCATAGGCTTATGACGCAGATAAAATTTCAGTGTGAAATTCACAACTGAATCTTAATTTCAGCTGATTTGTACAAGGACAGACTATTTGCCAGAATTATCACAGCATGAGACATCCATTACTCCCTATTTCTGCTACTAAGTGATGCTATTTCATCACTTCTGTTTTTAAAAAGCCTTACTTTGATTTTGCCTGAAAGAACCATTTACAGGACCATGATCTAACCCTGTACTCTGCTTTTGTGAGACTTCACTTGGAGTATTGTGTGCAGTTCTGGTGTCCGCAACATAAAAAGGACATGGAACTGGTGGAACAAATCCAGAGGAGGCCCACGAGGACAATCAGAGGACTGGAGCACCTCCCGTATGAAGATAGGATGAGAAAGTTGGGGCAGTTCAGCCTGGAGAAGAGAAGGCTGCGTGGAGACCTCATAGCAGCCTTCCAGTATCTGAAGGGGCCTACAGGGATGCTGGGGAGGGACTCTTCGTTAGGGACTGTGGTGATAGTACAAGGGGTAACGGGTTCAAACTTAAACAGGGGAAGTTTAGATTGGATATGAGGAAGGAATTCTTCAGTGTAAGGGTGGTGAGGCACTGGAATGGGTTGCTCAGGGAAGTTGTGAATGCTCCATTCCTGGCGGTGTTCAAGGCCAGGTTGGAGAGAGCCTTGTGTGACATGGTTTAGTGTGAGGTGTCCGTGCCCATGGCAGGGGGGCTGGAACTAGATGATCTTAAGGTCCTTTCCAACCCTAACTATTCTATGATTCTATGATTCTATTTATTACTATATTAATAAAGAGAAATCTACATAAAAATCAAGTGTAGAGAAAATATCCTGCATCACTTAAAATAGAATTCCTCCTGGAGCTGGACAAGTTCTGACATCAGTAATGCTGTTGTGTAATAAAGGTATAAAAAAGCAGTTACGTTACACACTGCTATCCAATGTATTAGAAATGTAAGTGTGAGTAAGTTAATGCATGAAAATAGTCTTTCCACATTAATGCTCTAGATATGTTGGAACTCCTACAAGAATTTGTAACCAAAAGAAAGAAGTGAACAAGCAAACAGATCTATGCATATTAGAAAAAAAAAAACCCAAACCAAACCAACACCCAAAGGGACACCTATAATTTTATAAAGTTGAATATTTATCACATAAGACTGCTTTCTTACAGTTCAGCTGCAGAAAACTGTGTATGGTATTATCACCTGGGCTTGCCAAAGCACATGTAAGTAACTCTACTCATGTACGTAAGCATAGGGATGTAAGCGTCCCCTACAGAAAGCAAGATGACTGGGTTTCATTATATCTGATTAAAACTCTAGCAATTAAGATATGCAAGATTAAGAATATTCAAGGAGATTTTCCAAATCTTCAATTTTGCAGGCTTGCACATTTTTTGTTCCCCCAGTCTGTGGGACTATGTAGGGATGAGAGGTGCTGGACACACCTAGTAATTAGCAGTGAAGGACAGGCTACAGGAAGCAGGGCCTGATCCTGTCCATTTTGCAGCCAGGAATGTATTTACACAGATTAACACTGCAGAATCAGTGTAACAGTATTATAAATGTCTTGATCTGTACAAATGGTTTGGAAAAGAAATGGAAAGAGGAAACAAAGACATGATGGCAGTAAGAAAAATTGTATAGAAAGGAGTTTGAAAGAGCCACAGAAGAAAACGTATGTGCCTGAAAGGATGTTATACTCTTCTATATAAACTAAGATAAGATATTTCTAAAATTTTATTCAATATGTGCTGGCAGTTGCATTTAAGGTGCTTCTCTGCAGAGGTTTAATTTAATGGTCAGACTTTCATCCTGAACAGGTGCCTATAAGCTAAAATAGTGCAGACAATGGAAAATTCAGAAAGAAGGAAAAAAAAAATCAAGACTCTGATTAATCTAAAACCTCACTCTGATTAATAATGCTACAGCAACACATACTCCATCTTGTAAGAGAGCCCTCAGTGATACTGTCAGGTGGTCACTGGACACACTGCTTGCCTGCTGGAGCTCCAGCTTAGAGCAGGACAGCACAGAGGTTCCTGGAGATACAGAACAGACTCCACGCTCATTCAGCGGTGTAAGACCTCACTCTGGGGCACACCTGGTGCATGAATGGGCTTTGGCACTTGATGCATAGTCCAGGTGTATCCTTTTATCTTAGTCCAGTGGCAAGTGAGCACCTGGCTGGGCACTAAAGTCCTTCTTGGAAGACTACCAAGATATACAGGTGTCAAATGCAGGCTGCAAGGACACCTGGACTCTGCAGTGCACTGGGGACACAGACACTGAAATCAGTGGTATCAGTGACAACAGCAAATGATCTGAGGAAATTAGATCTGATTTTTTGTGGTTTTGTAATTCAAATCAATAGCAGGGGCTTCTAGCATCTTTTGGGACAGCAACGGAGTGTTTTACAAAGATAAGCTGGCGAATGCACCCTTCATAATCACTGAGAATTAAGTCCACAAAATCATGTAATGACTATCTAGTTTGTGTTTACAACTAACCAAAGTAATTATTCTCACTTAAAAGTGACGCTGCGAACATTTTTGATATTTTAAGATAATTTTAAGCCTCCAAGAGTTTCATCTTTCAATAGCCCTAATAAGAGAGTAACAAGTGTTACACCTTTTAATTTTCATATATTATATATATTATATTCATATTAGACACATATAATATATGTAAATAAAAATGAGCTAGGAGATTGTAGTATTCCTTGCACATCCCATTGTGTGCAGCTACTGTCACAAGGAGTCCATTACATGCCCTTCCTTATGATAAGTTCATGAAAAAGAGTCCTTGAAAGCCTTCACAGCCGTAGCACATCTCATAACTGCTCCTCCAATGTAAGTGGCTTTTCTATATGCAAAGTTCAAGGAGGGCACTTTGTTTTTTGTCTGTGGCATGAACTTTTGTTCAGCCTCTTCCTGGCCTCATTGCTGTTCATCAACCTTTTGATCACTACACAACTGATAACTTTTGTTTTCCTGGGGGAGCTGGAAGTCATTAGGATCTACATGTGCCATAACCTTGGTTTTAGAGCTTTGCCTGAAGAGACATGGGATTGCTTCCAGAAACATTTCCTTTAAGACCATATGCCCTTTCTCTATTCTATCCTCAGCTTTCATGTCTAATATAGGCTGACCTCCTTATAAAATGGCCCACACTCTATTTTCCCTTCTGTTCATAGCAAAAATGAGACCCTCACAAAGCCAGCAGTCATAAAAAGTCTACTGCATCATTTTGGCTAACAAACAAACAAACAAACAAAAAAAAACAGGAAGAAAAAGAGAAAAAGGCTGTTTACTGAAAATTTTGAGGGAATTATTTCTGGTAATGTGATGAAAAATACACGTCCGAATAGTAGGGTGACCTGATTTACTGAATGGGCTTGGGAAATGCTGTTTATAGTAGGATTGTTACCATCTGGTTGAGAATCAGTGAAAACGGGAAAATATAATTGTTCAAAAAGGTTTTGGTGGTAATGACTCTACGGCACAACCACCCCTATGGAAGATCATGCTAAATACAAAACTCATTACCAAGGGCAGAAGAAGCCCTGACTTTTTATAGCTAGATTCTATAGCAATTGGAGCTCACTTACAGTAACCTTATAGCACTCCATATAAACTGAGACTCTTGCATCAAATTCAGGCTTCCATTTAAAATAGATATTGCAGATATTAGGCTTCAATTAAAGAAGAAAAATAACCCTCAGTGCTTCTTTTTTTAAAGGCAAAGTATAAAAAAAAATCCCCAAACTAAGTGAAAATTATTAAATTTCTCAAAAAAATTTAAGTTGAGCTTTCTTCTATTTCTTGAGACAGTACAGTTTGTAATTCACAGGGTAACTGGTATCAAACACAAATTAATGAAAGCTCTTAGAAGCAATTTTATTCCTATCTGTAATGGCAGACATTAACAAAATCAGAAGAATTTATCATTTGAGTTCACCATAAAAAATAACTTATAAAGCAGTGACATATGCAACATAAAACAGTTCAGGAGGAGAGAGGGAAAGCGAATTTTAATAATTAAAATGTAAACGTGGAAAAAAAAAGGAATAAAAGTCCCTACTTCTCATTTCTAGTTGTAATGTCATAATATTTTACAATGTCCTGCAGGTCTATGTAAGTATGTGTGTATTTCTGTATCACACAGACATACATATATATCAACCCACACATGTACATACAAAGATAATTTTCTGCAGTTCCATCTTGGGCAGTTCTCTTAATACCACTCTTTACGGTTGTCTCAATCATGTTTGGGACCCGCTTTCTTGACAAAACGAGGGAGGCGGTAGGAAAGGAAAAAAAAAAAGTGTCTGATTATGTCTGAGATCCTTTTGTTAAACTGTACACGGGGACGAATAATTTTCTTCTGCAGTAGCTCTCTGAAGAGGGCCAACTCACTGTGGTCTTCATGGCGAGACTTGTTAACGGATCACACACTCATTGTCATGCTAGGGGAGTACTGGAAAAAGAGGAATCCACATTTTAACAACCATTTTTCCCGCCCCCAAGTAACTAAACCCAGTTCTGGGCCACAGCAACGGGTTCACATGTCAACATGTTCTTTGAGCTTCCTGCTAAAATTTTCCTGTAGCCTGAGGCTGTAGTTCAATTTGTGGTATTATAACTTCTGTGATACTTCTCTCATTATGCGAAAGTACAGCTATTGCTGATAAAGTCAACTTTCTTGAAGAGTGTTTTGGTCTTGCCTGGGTGGTGTGGTGAATCAATACCTCACTGATGCTTTCCACACATTTTTGCGGTCAGTGCTGGATACTGGGGGGATTTAACTTATCTCAAGAAGACCAGTTGTACTTATTGTTAGCTGAGGCACATAAATATTTTGGAGACCTTTTCATTACTTCATGGGAAGAAAGGAGTAAAGGTTTGTAGTCCTCAGCATAAAAAGGACATGGAACTGGTGGAACAAGTCCAAAGGAGGGCCACGAGGATGATCAGGAGACTGAAGCACCTCCCGTATGAAGATAGGATGAGAAAGTTGGGGCAGTTCAGCCTGGAGAAGAGAAGGCTGTGTGGAGATATCATAGCAGCCTTCCAGTATCTGAAGGGGGCCTATAGGGATGCTGGGGAGGGACTCTTCATTAGGGACTGTGGTGATAGGACAAGGGGTGACAGGTTCAAGCTTAAACAGGGGAAGTTTAGATTGGATATGAGGAAGGGTGGTGAGGCACTGGAATGGGTTGCTCAGGGAAGTTGTGAATGCTCCATTCCTGGAGGTGTTCAAGGCTGGGTTGCACAGAGCCTTGTGTGGCCTGGTTTAGTGGGAGGTGTCCCTGCCCCTGGCAGGGGGGGTTGGCACTAGATGATCTTAAGGTCCTTTCAAACCCTAACTATTCTATGATTCTATGTAAGACTGGAATTAAACTAGGCTTTTGGTCTGCATTATTATGTATTACCAATTTTAGGAGGCAAACTGAATCAAGGTTCAGTGGTCATTCTCCTTTATGTGAAACAAAAATTCAATCACCACATTACGTTATTACTGTAACACAAATTGAACTGCAGCCCTTATACAAGCTATAGTTTCCCTCAAGTTAGCAGTACTTCATCACAGTAATCAATGGGACACCATAATGCCTAGAAGAAGCGTGTATCTATATGCCTAATCTGTTTTCAAATTGAAAACTGCGGACTGCAGCAACACTTAATTTGTCCTAAAATCTTCTAAGTAAAGGAAAATGTTCAAATGCAAGAAGTATTAGCATTATGAAAACTGATATAAGAAGCAGAAAGATAAATTTGCCTTTGCAAGAACAGATATGCAATAAAAATCCTGCCAAAGCCAGAGTTTCAAGCTGGCCATTTCCAAACAAGCATATTCCAAACAAAGCATCTTGGATAGGTCTTCCAAGTCACGTAAACTATATAGAATGGACTATTTGGGTATGGTAATGGACTACTTAGGTAAAGTCTATTTGTCCCTTGTCATGTCTCTGATGTTTTGACTGCTTTAGGGCTACTTCCATCATGTCCTGCCAAGCAAAAGAATATGCTTATCTTTAGCCACAGAGACCAGCTGAAATGCTTAAAGCAAAGCCTATGTTTAAGTGATTTCCTGTACTGAGCTAAAGTACCTGAGTAAATCACTTTGGATAAGGAATCAAAAGATAACTAAATGTCTTTGTGATTTTGAAGTTATTATTAGCCAAGCACTGTTCCCCACCCCCAACCAAAACTCTTGGTAAACAGTAAATTTGCATGAGAAAGACTTCATAATAATGCCTACTCTAAGTATCCAAGTAATAAAATACAAATCAGAAAGCAAAACAGTTCCCAAGGACTACAATGTGACTCGTGTTAGAGAAGAACCCATATCTAAGTGCATGTGGCATGTATAATGCATGCCTTGTAGTCATACGTCTCACGTAAAACCTTGGGAAAACTGAGTCCCAGGTTCTTCCAGGTAGGTAAACAACATCTAGGTGCACCTAGAATCCAGGAAGTGTCTGACAAAACTGATCTACTTTTGGGTACAACTGATGTCCTTTCCATGACCTTAGTTTGCTAAACTGGCCTGCCTGCTGATCAGACTGCCTGCCCTCAGTACAAGCAAAATATGCCAAATTGAAAGTCAAGGATTACATTTAATGGAGGTTCTATAATGACTGTTTTTTGGCAGATGTTGAAACATCAACATTTTTGAGTTGCAAGAACCATTTTTCTTGAATATGCCACACAATCGGAGCATGTGAACATGTGCCCTCACTATGAAGACATCAACAGCTAATATGCAGAAAGTCTACCTCTTCAGTAGGTTAAAAAAGCAAACCCACCCCAAGGCCCAATCTGATTCCCATTAAATTTGCCTTGAAATTCAACTGTTTTGTGATCAGACAGCTTACTTGTCACAATATCTGAACTGAAGTTCACCACTACACACTCAATGAAGTTGCACTCACTCTGGGCAGCAGTGATTTCCAATAATAATAGAAGTGTTGAAGCCACTCAGCACTTCTGAAAAATCAGGCCACTCCTATTTAGGAACCTAAATATGGATTTAGAAACCCAGCTTCAGACATGAGTATGAAAACCCATGGGCTTGCTCTGTAATGTAGTTTATACCACATTTTGCTGCCGCAAGCATTCCCCATTTCAAAAAGCCTGAATGAACACTAGAGGGAACCTTTGCTTTTTCTGCTTCTAAAAGGACACTGTATCTTTGCAACATGAGATCTACCCGTGCTCTTATCATATCCTTCAGTGAAAATCCTGTTCCAAAAGGCATTCCCTACTAAACACATCGTTTATGAGGTGAAGGCTGGGCAGCCACACATTGAAAACACTCAGGTGCAAGGATCTGTTGACTGTGTGTATTTAGGCTGCTTGGATATTGCCTAAAAAACACTCATTGTGCACTAATGAATGTGACGCATAATTATTAATGTTTAACAGATATTTCAGTGATAACTGACCTCTTAATCTAGAAACTTCTACAGCAGATCTACACTTCCCACATTTCCCAGTTTCAGCTCAACTTCTAGCAGTCCTTTGCACAATGTTTTGCCAAGTCCATAAATACTATAATTTTAGAACCTAGCAAGAATGTGAGGCACAGTCCTGCATCAGAAATAACTACAAAGCTGTTTGTTATTGCTGTATTTTTTCTTTTGTTAAACACAATTACAGAGCTAAAGGTTCACAAAGTAAAAGTCAGTAACTAAACAAACAAGAAAACAGGTAAAGAAATACTTACGCTCTCACTCTGAAAAGGGTTGAGGAAGTTTCCACCCATCTCACCATCATCTCTGGGAGTGCCAGGCTGATTACTCATGCTCATATTACTGGGAGAGTTCTGTTAAATAAGATTTAAAAATACAGATTAAGTATCGAAGACTGCAGTCCATTTCTCAGCTTCACCATGTGTGCCAAAGGCACACTTTACATGATACTGTAATGCACTAAAATGCACTGTGCAATGCACTGGGATTTTCAAAGATTAAAAATAAGCCTCTGCAGGGTTCTGCATGATTTTGTCACTAATTTTAGCCTGTAAACTAATGCTTCCTAATGACCTAAAGCAAGAATTATTTACCTGCAATTCTTGCTTTCAAGTTATAGCCAGCATCTTCTAAAATCAGGAAGGTACCAATAGCTGCATCAGGATACAAGCCAGTTCTGTCACTACATTAAATCATGTGGCCAAATGCAGTGAAGTCTATGAGTGTGTGCTTTGACATACATGACTTAGAAATATGTACTTAAAGGTACACCTATGGATGGATCTGGTCCACACAGACCTTCGCAAAGGCCTGTTTCTGGGGTCTTTCCTCATAGTGTTCACAGTTTATTGAAAAACAGTTTCACAAGTAGTTCACAAGTGTTGTTCAAGTAGTAAACCTCTAAACACAACTAACACACAGCATTCGTAGGTAAAAGTGTTAACAAGAATCTTTTAGAAGATTCCTGAGTAACAGCTGGACACTGGACTGGGCTCACAAACCCTTTCACAGGAGGAGCTGCACTTTTGCCATTTTCTTGCACACAGCTTAATACAACAGCATTTTAAGCAACATTTTCAGTCTCTAGGTTTGACTGACATACTAATAAATAATAACAATATACAGACTCATGAACATAAAATTCCTTTTTTTTTTCATTTGGTTTGGGTTTTTTTTTTTTCCTTACAGAAGTGCAGAGCCACCTTTGCAGTGTTCAGCAAATGCTTTCAGGATTCAGTTATTTAAAGAAAGGGTGAAACAACGTAACTGCCACAGAAATTATTCTGAGTCAATAGCCAATACATGATTATTGTAGGCACTAGAGTTATATGTTTTTAGAAAGTTGATTTGCGGTACCCTACCATGCCTGGAGTGTGGGCAATTCTCTTTCCATCACTGTTAAGATTCCTACTTATAGGTGATTTGTGATGGAAAAGGAGCAGGGAAATTGGGGAGTGAAGTCACGAAACGTCAGCATGAAACATTTACGTCTATCACAGTTCTTCTGTTCTTCTTTTGATCCAGAAAATTGAATGCAATATTGCTGTTGACATTTTACTTATACAAATGCAAATCTGGTATGTCATAATAAATTCAACACAAACCTAGCGCAGTCAATGGGCAAGCTAACAAAATGTAAATCCAAGTAGTGAACTTGATCAAAAATGACCAAACCATAATGGCTGTAAGTATCCTAAGTGAATTTGTCCTCTTTCTCTTACGTTACTTCAATTATAATCCTCTGCGCTACATCTGTTAGCACAGAGATTTCTTTAAAAACAAAACAAAACAAAACAAAACAGAAAGCATTTTGCACTTTGAAAATACCTGCATGCAGTCTTCATTTAGTATAACTAAATCTGCAATAGGTCAAACTCTGAATGAAAAACTGGAAACATTAAAGAAAGATAAAGTCCCCTTCATTCCTTGGCACTTCCCTTAGAACTACAAAGGCTCTCTATACTGGCACTTTAAAGATGTACACTGGAGTGCTCACTGAATAGAAAATGGGACAGGATAGTTATGACTTCTTTTGCATGCTACTCTTTCACCATATTCCCCTGAGAGAAGATGACCATTCTCAGTCTGAATGGCTAGGTATGTATATGAGTTCATCTTGGTGTATTTATTTTCACTTATAGGTTACATATAAAATTAATTACATAAGTGACATGAAAACATAACTTGTTTATTAGCATCTGAAATGCAGCTTCTAATGTCGGGTCAAAACCCCTGACCCAAGCCTTTTGCTCTCTTCGGCCTTTTTCACTCCTTCTCAAACTGATCCTCAGATCTCCGGAAATCACTGCACAACATGTCCATCAAAGACAAGTAAAAGCCTAACTAGCTGATTAACTAGCTGATTAACATCAGACAATGAAGTTTGCTATTCAGTGAAGTTAGTACTATTTTGTGATCCACAGCTTGAAAAATGTTGAAAATACTGCTTTGGTTCAATCACAGCTACTGTACCTTAAGCAGGAATTAATTCAGGGAAGTCCGGTTGCCTGCGTTATGCAAAAGGTCATACTATACAATGTATTAGTTCCTTTTCACCTTAGAATCTATGAATATAAAGTTCAAAACTCACTAAGGCCTTGTCACATTTATTTTATGTGATGCTCCCACACTTTTGTTCATTCCTGGGGGACCTACCCCTGTTTTATTTTGCTCTGCATAAGGCAAAGCTTTGAAATTCTGCAGTTGCTGGAGTACACCAGCCCCAAAGGTTCAAATTCCTGACACAAACACTTCCGTAGCAACTCCTCTGGGCTGCTTTTATGGCCAGTCTGGGGTCTAGCCTTGTACCACTAGCTGGGTTTCTCCAAAGCAAGAATGTCTTTGATGCCTGTACAAATTCTATGGGCACTGCAAGTATCACTAGTTATTAATGTTTATTTAATATGCATCATTTCAGCTCATTTACTTGCCCCATCTCAATCTACTTCATAAAATCTTAATGTTTTGACGTTCAGCCGATTACAATAAAGTCTTCTCTAGAAAAAAATAGCTCTGAAATCTGTGAGATGGACTGATTCTACCAAGACTGGGTTGATTTTCCTAATCTCTTGGGAATGTATCATCTGCTCTTCTGATATGCATTTTACTCCAGTGATGCCCTGTGCCTGGACTTGAGCATCACACACCCCAAGCTATATTAACTTCAGTGAACAATTCCCATCACTGGGACAGCATTTTACTTTTAGTAATTTGAAAAAGACATGCATCAAACGTGATTTCCGTGAGTTATTTACTAAGGTTAGCAAATTACAAGACTTCTAGATAAATTTGGTTCCAAGTTTTCAGAGCTCCTGATACTTGTATTAGCACATAGACTGGTACTTAGTGAGTTGAACACAGGCTGTTAAAAATAACCCTACGGCAAGCTAATGGAAATGTTTTGGGTTTTTGCCTTAAAAAATGCTGCAGTTTGCAATAAAGATACTGAAGAAAAGATACGGGTACTGATTTAAAAAATGCTGTATGGTTATAAACTTATTGGAGACTTTTATTGAATCCATCACTGCACAGCTAAGCACAGCACAACTAAGGCAACACTGTCATTTCAATCCATCATTTTGCAGAGCCTAAAAATGTTATAGATATTAAAAATGTACAAAAATACAGGATTGCTCTCTCACAGGAGCAGCAATGGCCTCGGACACATCCTGCATGCAGCTATTAAAAGGTGCTATGCAGATATTAAAAGGTCACTTTATCGATACCAAATAAGCTCATTAATTCCTACATTAATAATGATAACATATGTAGTAGCATTATTTTTATGGAAGAAGTAACACATTCAAGCACAGTATTATTTTTGTTGATGCAAAACCCCTTCAAGTTAAATTCACATTCATTTCCAACTATTTAATGATTATGCTATCAAAATAGTACTTCTTCTGAAACTACTTCTTATTCTAGCTTTTAGGAACTTACACTAATGATTAAGATTGCCTTACAGAAGTGACAAAAGCAATCATGCAGTGCATAAATGTAACATTCTAATGACATTTTCCCAAATTTACATTTAAATAGAACTGATTATTAGAACTACATTCATTTGTCTTAACAGTATGGAAGATTATAACATGATCAATCAGATTATGAACTGGACATAATTAATCACATTATTAAGCAGTAGGGACTAAGTTTACTTATACTCCCCATTTATTATGTTGTTATTGAATTTTCAATTAATACTGATGTTGTCTGCATAGCTTCCAAATAGTTGACAAGCAGAAAATGTAGATATGTAACAAAAAGCTCTGTAACAAAGAAAATACATTTAAGATGAAACATTCTAAAAATTCCAAATATTTGATTAAATACTTACTTTGGAAATACTGTCCATGTCTCCTGAGCCTTAAATTAAAACAGACATTTTTTTTTCAGTTAGTTTTAAGCTGAAGGTAATCTAAGAATTTTTTTTCCATAGTAAATATATAGTATCACAGCAATATTTTAAAACATAACCAATCATGCATCATCTTACTTCCTTCCCAATGTCTCTCTTACTAAAAGTTTACAGTCAGTATTGAACAATGTTAGCCCTTTCTCTTTGAACATACCAAAAAATGAAAAAAGAGTAAGGAAACACTTCTGATCTGTATCTGTTATTTGTGTAGCAACCTTTCAGGATGAGAGAGCCAGCACAACTCTAGAAACTAGGGTACAGGTATAATTCATTTTGCGGTATTATCCACCAAGGGAGATGCTGCATTAGCTGTACTAAAAAAAAACAAAAAACCAACAAAACCGGACAATTAACTAGTAAAAGTTGATGCTCCTGGGGAAAAAAAAACCAACCAAACAAACAACAAAAAAACACTATTATCACTAAGGTCAGCTAGGAGGGTTTCATCAATGTCTTTGCTTGCAGAAGCAGAAGCCCTTTACCGAAATTGGCTGGAATGACTTCCGGTTTTGATTCATTACAAACACTGATGATGACAGTATCTTTCAGAAGAAAGCAGATGATCCTGAGGACCAGAGTAACAGAAATCAAATAAAATTAAATATAACGAGTGCAAGACTATTGAATTTTTTTTTCACATGCTGTAGCTCTCACTCTGGTAAAGCAAAGAAGAAATAAAACTTTAGGATGAATGTATCAAAAAAAGCATTTTTAGCATCAACAGACAGTAAACAATTCTGGTCACCTATTTTCAGGAAATACATATTCTACAAGAGTACTGAATACAAACCCAGAAGAGTACCAGAGAAATCAATCAAGAAAATAGGAGCTGTGGAAGAAGACTGAAATAGCTTACTATACTTAGCCAGGCAAATTAAGGCTGAGAAGGAATATGATTTCTCTCTATAAATACATCAGATACATAAATGTTATGAAGAGATATCTTGTCACAGCCCAAAGGATAAATTTTGGTGGAAATCAGGAAAAGATTTCTATCTAAACTTCAGAGCTATGTATAGATACCCAATAGAAAAGTTAGGGTCAAAGGAGTTGGAGAAGTTCAAGATGGACCTTGACCAATTTCTCCATCTGATAATGAGATGCTGCTGCCTACTGCAGCATGGAAATGAATGGAGAGGATCCCTTCCAACTCTCTTCTCCTTAAAGAATTCAGGTTCTAATTTAGATATGAAGTTACCCCTAGAAAGCAGTCATCATTAATTTGACTAAGCACTTCATCTCTTTCCCTGGAGAAAATAACTAAGCAAATGCTTAAGATACATGTAAAATCCTTCCACAACTGTTTCAATTCAATTTATTTTCTTTTACCCAAAAATAATTCTCAGGCTGTAGAAATGTGACAGAAAAAGATGCTACTACCTTTTACACAATTTTTAATTTATTTGAATGCAACGTGCATGGTTTTTAATAAAAGCAACAACTAATATTAGGATTGTAGTATGTAAAGAAAGGCTGTAAATTCACCAGGTGTCCTTATGCAAAGTAATCTAGAAATTTTGGGGACATGCTTTCCTAGAAAAAAATGAAATTCTATTAGGAGACAGATGCGTACTGCTGAATTTTAATTCCTCAGAACATGTCTACTAAATAAGGTTTGATAGCTGTTTTTTTTTCTCAACCTGACATAGCCTCTTCAGATTTCTCCCTTTGTCCTACCAGTTTGTATTTCCTGTCTCACGATCTCCAGCTTTTGGGCTGTGACAGATCTCCAGCCACCATGGAAGTATGGATTTAAGCCATGCGGAGTTTAGGTTAGCCCATGCCTGTGCTGGGAAAACGACAAAACTTCTGTCTGGGGATAACAGCAAGGGGAGCACCAGCAGCTTGGCTTCTGACCTGTGTTTAGCTTGCTTGGGTTTCTCCCCATAAAGAAAAACACTGCTCAGCAGAACGCTGGTGGTGCCCTTTGTGGGAGGCACAAGAGAACACTGCTGGTGAACCAGGGGGATAGAAGAAGGAAATCTGAAGAACTGTACAGCCTGAAGTTCCACCCTGTTGCCTGCATGACCGGCACCCCTTGGTGCAGACGGAAGTGAAGAGTACAACACAAGAACTGTATTCAGAGCTACTGGCCTCATGCTAGGGTATGAGCAGAAATAAAATCAGAGTATTTATTTACCTTGCAAGCATGGAAGAGGAAGGTATAAGTGCAATTTATTTAGCTGTAGCCTGCTTCTTAAAATCCCTTTCAAACATCTATCAGGCTTCCAGCAAAGAGTAAGAGCAAAGAGTTTGCTAGGATAGCCAGGACATAAAGCAGTGTATATTTTGCACAGTTGTACAAGGCTTCTCCCCTATATATAAGTCCTTCAAAAATCACAGTGCCAAAAGCCAAGCAGTACACTGTTCCCCCTGCCTCTGCATGCCCTGATCAGAACTCATGTTCTTTTGAATGCATTAAAATTGGCAACTGCCTAAAGCTGCTAGTGGGTATGGAGTAATAAACTTAACAGACATATGGATAAGTATGGAACAAATTACGATATCTAAATGTTGGAATAAAACCAGCTTAACACATACATCAAAATATGTAATAACTTACTTCCAGGTAATTGATAAGAAAGTGCATCAGCATTTCACAATGACATCTCCCCAAGATTTTCAAAGAGGAACAGAGGTAAATAAAAATGGTTTTTAAGCCTTTGCCTCTAAATTACTGATGGTATGCTTTCAGACTGCTTTTCGTTAACTGCATCAAAACTATACTCTCTAATATAAATAAAACACAGTATTTTTCTCCCAGAGGTGCCAACTTGTTTGCTTAAAAGTGTCTTAGTACTTCTCACTAATATATATACAGCTTTTACAGGTTTTAAAAGGTTTTTACACACAGTCTTCCACATAACTCAGAGAACTGGTCATAGAAAATGGCACTAGTCATAGAAAATTCACAATGCTTGTAATACTGAGTATCATTACCTAATGATCCATTCATATGATGTGAATCCATTCCACCCAGTCCACTCATAGGTCCATCTGACCCTGGCCCCATTGGAAACTAAAATGATCAGACATTAAAAACTGGTATTACTGTACAATTTTTTGTAGATAATCTAATAAAAAGAAAATATTTGTCAGCATTAAAAAAAACAAACAAACAAACATAAAAAAGTGAAGGAAAAATGCACAGTCCTATGTCTGAATGTGCAAGTCAAATTGAAGTATTTCATGTGAAGACTGTGAAAACATCATTGTTTCTTTGAACTTCTTCCAATATTACCTTCATGAAACTCTCACCTCTCTGTAGGCTGGAATATAGCTTAGGAATGCTTTATTATTTACTTTGACACCTTGGGTATGACTTTCAAACCTGCTAGTGCTGACCTAGTGTACTATCATTGGGGTTACAGGAAACTTTTATGATTCTCTTCAATGAATGAAGTGATTAATTAACAGCTTTCAAGGCCCACCTTATACTGATAGTTGGGACTACTCTGCATTACCTTTGTGGAGTTTCTGATCGATTTCAGATACTAATCTTAAATTTTATTCTTCAAATACTTAATGACATTAACATCTAAATAGCTATATTTTTAGGTCCTACTGGCTTTTTTTTTTATTTCTCCAAAAGGCCCATAATATGGATCATGATTAAATGAAATGTGGTTGTAATCAAGAGAAATACAATAAAACTGAAGCCATAAAGATCAAAGACGATTCAAGTTCTACCTGAGAATCCAGATTTTTGTAAGCACTAGAATTGCTGAAATTTAGGCGAAATAGTCAGAAGTTAACTAGTTCACTAGGCAAGCATTTAAATGTGATCAATAGGTTTCATTCTTAACATCCCATTTAGACAAACAGGGAAGCTGGTGTCTTCTCAGAGGCATTCATTTTGTTCTCTTTCACAGAAGAGCAGGGCAACACAATACTGGGTCACCTTCAGCAATTTTCTCCTCCCTTTTCAAGGATAGATACTTTTATTTGAACAGAAGTCTGAACCATGTTGAAACTAATGCTTATTGGCAGCTCCTAGGATGATGTTCTACCACACCAAAGTCTACTGCATCACAGACATACCCAAAATCCACATGCAGAGCTTCCAAGGTCTTTTGTATGTAGAAGAATATGCTCCAATCTTTATGTTGCATGTATTGACATGATTTGGGAAACATTAAAAAGTACATGGTGAGGGGAAGCAACTGAAGTGTCATCCACAAAAATTATAAACTTAGTATTAATGATATATGATGGAAACATAGTGTTTGGATTAAAAAAAAAAGGCTGCGTAATTCAAAGAAGTATGTAAATAGAGTCATATTTACATTAGGTCTGTTGGGTCCAGGTGGTACTGCATTCATTAAAGTGTACATGTTGTCTCCAGAGTTGGTTGAATCTGTAATAAGAGATTATTTTAAGTGCTAATATGCACCTTTCAATAAAACTACTAACCTAATACATATCCTGTCATTTTGTTCATGTTATTTCTGTGCCTGAATCACTGATATACGGTGGCAATATAATAGATTTCACTCACTTTCTATCTACTGCTACCACACAACAGAGCCATGAAAAGAAAGAATTGCAATGGTTCCTAAGTGACTACGTCTAGACTCTAGTTTTATGCATGACTGTTAAAAGGTTTATAAATCACCAAGTAGCTATAACTATTTAATTCCATAAACCCCTTTTTCCTGGAGTCTGAATTACTTCACACATCTTCAATTCTCTCAATAGAACAGGAGTTTCTTATCAATACTTCCTGCAATTTGTTTTCCATCTGTAAAAAAATGATAAGTAGCTTCTCATTATACAGACTTCAAGCTAGGATAGCACATGAAAAGTTTTTATTCTCATCCATCTCAGTCTATTTGATTTTGGATATATCTAACCGTTCAGTGGAACACTGTGCAAAGATCCTGACTCCAAGGACAGCTTTAATGTATCTTAATGGTACAGCATGGTGCAATGCTTCAAAAAAACCTCTTTGAGTCCAAAACCAACAAACTGTCCTGGCACAGGATGGTGCTTAAGCTAGTAAATTCTGCCAGGAGTTTCCCTTGCCCTTGCCAGATGCTGACACAGCTATATTGAATCTCAGTCCTTCTTCTGCAATAAATGCACATGAACATTCAGATGGAGCAACTCCAGAGTTGAAATGCAGGAGACAACCCAGCTAACTGTGTGGCTGAACTTAAAACCAATGCCTAAGAACCATTAGACACAGATTACTCATTCTGATCCCCAGCTCCTCCCCAGTGCTAACACACACATAACATCTTAACACCTTTCATCAATATTTTTATGAAAGAGAAGGCAAAAAATGTAGCGGATGGTTGACAAAGTAGGCAAATTCTTTCTCAAAGGAACTTCCCAAGAGACAGGAGATGTAATGGAAAAGTTTGCTGAGAGAAGAATGACCAAAGGAAAGTCTAAATACACCCCTAAAAGGACAGCATGATTTAAAAAAATACAAGGAAGTCTGAAAAACCAGCACCACTATAGTACCTACAAAAAGGATAAAGAATAGCTTAGTACTCTGCACCCAGATCCTCCAAAAGACCATTCCACCTCTTTGAACCAGAGTTTTGAGATTATGAAAACAAACAAAAACCACTGCTGAGCTATAATTACTTTTCAAAGATAAGGTGATGGAGGAATTTTAGACTTAGAAATAGTAAAAGGAAGAAAGCTGAGCCCACCGAAATGTGCTGGAAGAGGGAATGCAGCCTAACCCATAAGAATGTATTTGTATGTACTCTGGGAAGTTAAAAATCAAGGTTTTTGTCTATTTCTTAACCTTTCTCAGACAAGTTTTCTAAGCATTAGTTCACTCTGGTGAATAAATAATTCCATTATGTAACAGAGCACTATGTATCACTAGACTATTTAAATACGCTGTTCACAGAAGTAGGGGTGAGACAAAAAGCTTTTAGCCTGAAGTTATCAAAGTAAGGTTGGCATATAAAAAGTTAGTTTTAATGTTCAGTAAGGCAGGCAAATAGTTCTTCCATCATCAGATCCTTCTGCAACACACCTCCCTAAGTTTCCCCTTGCTCTACTGGCTCACATCAAAGTACATACAGGCTGGTTGGGCCATGGGAACATTTGGAGCTGGTTTGTCTCAGAGGCAAATAAATACCTTTGCAAAACTCTCAGGTGGTCAGTTTCTAAGTGTTTTCATACTTTCAAAAGCAGAAACTCAAAACATCTTTTGAGTCTCTGACTGAAAGTGGGAAAAACTGTCAGCACAAGCTTCATTTGAGTAGCACACAGCCTAACATCTGCCATAAATGCAGTGCTGAGGAAGTGCAGGCTGTCCATAAGCTTGTTTTATCTTAAAAGGGACTCTGACTTTGAAATGCCAGCTTGCACTAATTATCTTTTTCACTAATGATATGAACAAGGAACACTATACTTCATCTTAGGTTGCATTATTCTAAAGCCCTGTAATTGTATTTAATGAAGATGTTACACCGCTGAAAGAATTTTTATAGCTACTTAAGAAAATTCCCTACTCTCTTCTGTTGTAGAGGACAGCAAGAACATGCATGACACAAGGACTTAGGATGCTGTAATATCACTGAGTGAATGGGGGACCTCTTAACTGGGGAAAGTGAGTTACAAAGGCAGGTACAGGCCAAAAGGAGAAACTATTGAATACTGATATTACACAAGGAGTAGCTACAAAAGGAGTAGCTATTGAATACTGATGTTACACAAGATGCAATTGCCTGGAGTTGTGCAAAGCGTTTGACACTGTCTCACATGACATCCTTGTCTCTAAGTTGGAGAGACATCAATTTGATTGGTGGACCACTCGGTGGATAAAGAACTGGCTGGATGGCAGCACGCAAAGAGTTGTGCTCAAAGGCTCAGTGTTCAGATGGAGACCAGTAACGAGTGGTGTCCCTCAAGAGTCAGTGTTGGGACTGGTGTCTTGTTCAACATCTTTGTTGGTGACATGGACAGTGGGATTGAGTGAGCCCTCAGCAAGTTTGCCAATGACACCAAGCTGTGTGGTTCGGTTGATACGTCGGAGGGAAGGAATGCCATCCAGAAGGACCTTGACACGCTTGTGAGGTGGGCTGATGCCAACCTGATGAAGTTTAACCATGACAAGGGCAAGGTCCTACACCTGGGTGGGAGTAATCCCAGGCACAGCTACAGGTTGGGCAGAGAAGAGTTTCAGAGCAGCCCTGCGGAGAAGGAGTTGGGGGTGATGGTCAATGAGAAAATGAACATGAGCCGGCTTCCGTGTGCGCTTGCAGCTCAGAAAGCCAACCATATCCTGGGCTGCATCAAAAGGAGCGTGACCAGCAGGTCGAGGGAGGTGATCCTGCCCCTCTACTCTGCTCTTGTGAGACCTCACTTGGAGTATTGTGTGCAGTTGTGGTGTCCGCAACATAAAAAGGACATGGAGCTGTTGGAACAAGCCCAGAGGAGGCCCACGAGGATGATCAGGGGACTGGAGCACCTCCTGTATGAAGCTAGGCTGAGCAAGTTGGGGCTGTTCAGCCTGGAGAAGAGAAGGCTGCGTGGAGACCTCCTAGCAGCCTTTCAGTATCTCAGGGGGGGCCTATAAGGATGCTGGGGAGGGACTCTTCATTAGGGACTGTAGTGATAGGACAAGGGGTAATGTGTTCAAACTTAAACAGGGGAAGTTTTGATTGGTTATGAGGAAGAAATTCTTTAGTGTAAGGGTGGTGAGGCACTGGAATGTGCTGCCCAGGGAAATTGTGAATGCTCCATTCCTGGCGGTGTTCAAGGCTGGGTTGCACAGAGCCTTGGGTGACATGGTTTAGTGTGAGGTGTCCCTGCCCCTGGCAGGGGGTTTAGAACTAAATGATCTTAAGGTCCTTTCCAACCCTAACTATTCTATGATTCTGTGATTCTATCTTGCATTTTATCAGGATTCTGTCCATAGGGGAGTACAGCATCCTCTACATCCTGCAGTTCCACCTTGGTATGAGAATCTTTTCACAACACTGATGGAGGGCAATACTTACATCTAGCTGACCACCTGTTAAGACTTGAGAAGCTGGCTAGCCATCCCAAATCCTCCCATCCTCCTCCTTGTTTCCTCAAACCTTGGTTGGAATATGGCCAATCTTTTCCCTGGCCAAAATCTCCATGTGGTCCAAGTTGCAAAATACAGACCATTCACTTAGGGGAAAAAACAGGGAAGTTGAAGTTCTGGGAACAGATCACTGGTAGGACATGATGATGGATCCTCTGGGGCCTTACTCCTCTGTTGCAAGACATAGGAGAGCAACCTGTCCATCGTGACCCTCTTGTCAATCAGATGACACAGCTGCAGGATACAGCACATCACTCAAGAAACACATGTTGGTCAGGTCTACCCCATAGCTTAGTACATGGAAGTTTCACGACATTCAGAAATCCCCTGATTTCCAAACTGGTGGAACTGTCCCAAAGAACATAAGTAAAGGCAAATATAGACTGGGGCTTCTTTTGTTTTTAACCTGCTATTGCTGAAACTGCTATTTTGATCAAATGCCAGAGTAATTAATCACTCTGAACTGCAGAGAGACAACGCTCTGTGTCTGCAACAGAGCAGGGAGCAAAAAAGAGTGAAAGCAAAGAGAAAAAGTCATACAGAAAGCATAAAAGCAGTAACTATCATTAGCTGATTCTTCATCAAAATCAAAGTCTGAAAAATAATTTGTGTGCTTCCTAAAATCCCTTACAATTACTTTTTATTATTTTCAAGTATAGTTCAGTACCTGCAGGACTAGGCATGATAGGTGTTCCTGGAGGCCCTCCACCCCCTGGAGGACCCTAGAGAGAGCAGAGAATGTCAGTTGGCATGAAAGAAAAAGATACTGCAATAAAAAGTGAACACAGTACAAATGAAAAGAAAAACGAAAAACTATCATGAATGTCATGAGTTAAATTGGTAAAAAACATGCATGTTTTCTGTTAAGCTAGTGAAACATCTCATCATGGCTTAAGATAAGGTCAGCAAGCTCTGGCACAGATTTCTGATGTACATAGGTATAGAGACTCAAGAATATCCATTAGTCAATACCTCTGTGCCATGCTGTGAGTCGGATGAAATACTTGGAACAGGGCCTAAGACAATTACACTTAATTCCCTCAACCTGTTTTCATTACCAGTGTTTTTTCAGCTGACATTTCTGGTTTGTTGTACTCTGTTCACGGTCATTGGTAGAGTAAGTAATGTTTGCTAAGCACAAAATGTGAGGTGTCCCATGGGGCCAGAAGAACCTAATCACCTTAAGAATCACCTTTTTAAGGCAGACTTGGTACCTTGATGCTGTTGGCATCTAAATTCTGTCTGTATAATATCTTACATTTTTTAAAATAACATCTGTATAAAACATTTCTTTCAAAGTACTAACAAATGGATTAAAAAAGTCAGAATAATGCTGGATACAGTCACATTACTTGTCCAGACTGCTAACTCAAAGATTAAAAAAACAAACAAACCAACCCATCAAAGAACAACTATTTTCTTAGTTTCAGGTATTTCTGTTTTACAAATCTGCTTATGACTAAAAGTTGTACACAAACTGCTTTAGTTGTTAAGTTTTTTAAGCTTCTCAAAAAATTTCTACAATATTATTATTCTAAATATCCGAATCACTTAGGAAGAACAGAACCATAGTATATTGCTTCCTCTGTTTGAGAATCACTAATATTTTTAAGCAATATGAAAACCTAACAAATTCCAGTTTGGTATAAATGTCTGTGTCAACAGAATTCAATAAATATTGACTTTCCATTATAAAAAGTACACAGATAGCTAGCAAAATTTTTTTCATTGCCATATGACTCTTATTCTTTTTATCATTTTTGTTATAATTTAAAATAAAAGATACACTGTTCCAGAAAGGAATATTTTTTCAGCGGCACTGAATATAAAGGTTTAGCTGTCCCTGTCTGCTTACAAGAACATTGCTGAGATTTGCTATAATTCACTGAAGTATTTTGGAAGGGTTTAAGCAAGGTCACCGAGTATCTTATAGAGCATGCTAGAACAAAGACTTGCTCCACCACAACACCCACAGGTCAGCTTAAAAAAATCAAGGCATAATCATAACTTCATTTCATACTGCCAGCAGCCACATTGCTTTTTACCCCTCCCAAATTGGAATTGAATCAGAAATGAATGTGTTAGGATCTGGCTTGGCAAAACTGTCTGAAAGGCCTAATCAGCCCTCAGCAAGAATTTCCATCATTGCTGCTGCAGAGCTACAGATTCCAAAGAATATAAGACCTTTCAAGCATCACAAAGCTGTCAGACATTTTATCCGTGAATTTGAGCACTAAGTTCAATGATTTTTTTTTAGGTTAATATATATATATATATTTAGCATAACATAAAAAGGTGTAGAAAGCACTAACTGTTCATTTATTAGAAAAGTTACTTATGTTCACTACTAACTTTTGCACCTGATGTTAAATTTACATTTACTCTCATTGCTTGTGTGCTTCCTTCTCCCAGAAAGTATCTTGG
This sequence comes from Myiopsitta monachus, assembly GCA_017639245.1. Taxonomy (NCBI): domain Eukaryota; kingdom Metazoa; phylum Chordata; class Aves; order Psittaciformes; family Psittacidae; genus Myiopsitta; species Myiopsitta monachus. The sequence continues at coordinate 73,770,997 of CM029941.1, forward strand.
TATCAACTATTTTCACCCTTAGAATGTATTCATATCTAATAGAATTATTTCTCAAAAACTGTCTGACAAACTAAGCAGGCTGAGCCCTCAAAGTGCATAGTTCCAGATCTCAAATCCTCTGGCTAAAAAGTTGCTTTAAAAGCTCCCCAGCCTATATGCTGTCCCCATATACTTGCTCCCTTGGAAGCTGCTGCACACCTGTTTTGCTTCTTTAGATGTCTGTAGGGCTGGAGTTCATGCCTTCCTTTTCCAAAATGTGGTGAGCCATTCTGAAGCAAGACTACTATTCTCCTAGCACCAGACAAGACATGCACTTTACAAGCATTTAAGCTGGCAGAAGAGTTTAACCCTTGTCCGCTTTCTCAGTAGCTTCGTTACTATCCTTGCAAGCAGGAGCCTCAGCTTTGCTTAGGGCTCCCTCTGGAAGTGTCTCTCCAATACTTCAATCTTTTGTGTGTCTCATTCTTGCATGTTTGCCTATCTTTCGATTTTCCTTCATCATCACCAGTTAGATGCAACATTCCGTCATCACTCATCACTGTCAGTGAAAGAGGTAAAATCACCTCTTTACTCTTACTCCTTTCTACCTGTACACTGACATATGGTGATGCCCTCTTTTGTCCAAGTCATTTATCCTGGCTGATCTCTGTCTTGATGCGAGTACACCAACAGAGTCCACTACTACAGCCTGCATTTTACTTAGGTTTGCTTCTTTAAAATAATGTTCTACAGTATCTCCTTTTCTAGTTTCTCAGGGCTTTTTACTTCCAAAAAAAGAGAATATGAAGTCAAATATTAAAAAAAAAGAAAATTGTCAAAATTTGCAACAATAACTGTTCATTAATATCAAGGGCAGAAACAACAAAACCTCTTTCCAATAGACAGAAATCTATTGAATTCTGCATTAGAAGTCTGGTGATCAGCAGATTTGTACTGTTTCCACTAAACATATGGCAGAATTAGTACCTCAGTTGTGGACACTTATGAGAATCATAACCCTTTTCAGATCTAATTGTCTAAATGAAGAACAAAAGAAATTGCTTTTGTCTACAAAAAACAAGCTCATCTCTGAACTCTTCATAAGACAAACCTACAAGATGGACAAAGAGATGAAAAAACACTGGTAATATTGTCCTCATGGTGAAGGACCTGCTATTTCCACATCCTGAAATAGCTTCAGGTTCTATGCTGGATAAAGGCAATGCCCTGTAGTTGTCTAATCTGCAAGTGATAAACATGAAATATCAAAAGAGAGGTCTGTGGAAATCTGGCACAGCCAGTGTATATGTGTATATACACACACACATATATATACTTGCGGTGTATAATATATTGGTGTCACAGGGTAATGAGGGAGTATTATTACCCTGTGACACCAGCACTAAGCATGTGATAAAACCAGAAACAATATGCCTTAGAAGACTACATGAGGATTATAAATAATCCAAGTACAACAGTGCAACAACAATAAAGAGCCTACACGGATAAACACAGTTAATCTCTTGGGATACAGAAAAAACCCAGTAACATATACTACCCAAAAAACATTTTGTTGATAGGTAAAGTGTTGAGAGGGTTAGCATTTTGTTTTCTTTTGAATGACAGCTCAATGCTGGGCCTATTATAAAGTTTTAACAACTTACTTCTAAAGTACAGATTAAGAAAAAACAATGATACCAACTAATCCATACTATGTTAAGACAGTATCTGTGAAATGAAGACAGACAATGGAGAAAAAAAGAATTTGAGTCTTAAAAAGGTAATTATAAGAACATAAATTTCCTTTAAATTATGAGCTACAAGGACACACATGTATATCTTTAGGTGGATAAAAGCTTATTCTAAATTTTCAAATTTTTTTCTGAAAAAGTTCAGAACTCATACACAATATTGTGATCTTGAGGAAACTTTTTTTTTTCTCCCTTATTATTACTGCAATATATTTTATTGGATATATAAATGTTCACTGAAGTAAAACAGCACTCAGGGCAATTTTGATCAGACTGATAATGATTCTACAAATAAACATCAACATATGCACCATAGATGGCAAAAAAACCCAAAAGCACAGATCAGATGTTCAGTTCTCAACCAGTACACAAGGATTCCTCTTAACATTTGGACAGTTGTTTCTTTGCCTAAATAAAATGTAACATGATCCTGCCCCTCTATTCTGCTATTGTGAGACCTCACTTGGAGTATGGTGTACAGTTCTGGTGTCCTCAACATAAAAAGGACATGGAACTGTTGGAACAAGTCCAGAGGAGGGCCATGAGGATGACCAGGGGACTGAAGCACCTCCCGTATGAAGACAGGCTGCGAAAGTTGGGGCAGTTCAGCCTGGAGAAAAGAAGGCAGCGTGGAAACCTCCTAGCAGCCTTTCAGTATCTCAAGGGGGGCCTATAAGGATGCTGGGGAGGGACTCTTCATTAGGGACTGTAGTGACAGGACAAGGGGTAATGGGTTCAAACGTAAACAGGGGAAGTTTAGACTGGATATGAGGAAGAAATTCTTTAGTGTAAGGGTGGTGAGGCACTGGAATGTGCTGCCCAGGGAAGCTGTGAATTCACCCTGGCGGTGTTCAAGGCTGGGTTGCACAGAGCCTTTGGTGACATGGTTTAGTGTGAGGCGTCCCTGCTCCTGGCAGGGGGGTTAGAAGTAGATGATCTTAAGGCCCTTTCCAACCCTAACTATTCTATGATTTTATGATAATAAGCAAATACACACATGAGTGTACTTACTACATAGTTCCCAGGAGATGCTGAAGAGTACGGTATCTGTAATATCAACAGAAACAAATCAGTAATTTCCTCTGCAGTGAGATGCAGTCCATATATTTATGTGTTAAACATAAATGTTTATGGTTTTTTTTTTTGTTAAACAAGTATGTTATGCATACTTGTTTATTTCAAAGACACAGTTAAGGATTATGAAAAGATGTTACTGTTGTCAAAAAACCGCCTTTTTAACAACTTGTCCTTGTAAGTAGGTTCAAGTCAACTATCAGTACAGACACAAACCAGATTTAATATCCAATATTTCAAATAAAAATATTTCCATTTAAGATTACTATGCCCTGGTAGCCACTCAAATGAAGTTAACACAAATAACATAATTCACATATTTAAATGTCTGTAGGCTGAGGTCTCACATCTGCTCTTCATTGTTTTATAATAAATGAGGCATGAATTTTCAACAGCCAGCATCACTTTTTAAAGATACCAGGCTACAAGTTCTAGTACAAAGCCAGTTCTTGTATCTACTGCAACAGTCTTCTTATTCTTACTGTGGGAGCCACAGCAAGGCCTGTAAAGATTTGTAGTCTATAGCAAAAGGTTAAGATATAAGATTAAGCTATAATGTTATTAAGGTAATATGTTTCATAAGGTTTATAAAATTAAGCAGCACATACTTGCATTTAAGTCAAGAGGAGCATGTACTGAATTTGTATGTTCAGATGTATACTTAATATTGATTAAAATCTTGTCCTCAAAGGAAAACCAACTTTTTATCTTTCACCCTAGAAGATGCTAGTTTTATTTCTTTGCTGCTTTCTTCTTCTTTCTTTCCTTTTTTTTTTTTTTTAATTAAAGGACAGTATTTTATTTTCATTTCAGACTCAGAAATGGTATTTGTTACAGAGGATATCAGGAGAAATCCAGTTGCCTAAGAATAATTCTTCCTTATGACCTTTCCAATTATTCTTTCTAAAAGAGCATGGACTAGTAGTATTCTATGGGGTAAGAATTAAGCAACTGCACTTACAAAATATAAAATTTTTTTGCAGCATCACCATCTTGCATGATGGTAGTCAGATGGCTCAGTCTTACAAATACGTCTATTACTGGACTTCTGTATTAATTTCACAGAATGAAAGTATTTCAGCTAGCCTAACATCCATTTTAGTTGAGTACATGCAAAACAAAACTGAGGAAGAGTTTCAGCTGTTTTTTTTTTTAATCACCCTCCCCCCAGCTGTCATTAGTAGAATTAAATAATCAAAATTGAGAACAAGGCTAGAAAGAACCAGGCTAGTCCATTAAGCCAGACCCATCTTATCCATCTGCAAGTGCTAAAAGATGTCACATTTTAATACTAATGATGTATGATCACTGAATGAAAACTTTACCTTTGTGTTTTCTGAAGAAAATCCAGACCATTGTTGTTCACGTGGGATGCCTCACTGACCTCTTCTTCCTTCAAGCTGTTATTAGACTACCTCATTTTGTAGTTGTTGCCATGAAACTCAATAGAGTGCACTGCTTTTTACAAAAACCATTGAGAAATGGCTGATTTGTTGCAAAGAATTGCTCTGTGCTTCTTTATTCCAAGGTTTAGAGCAGCAAAATGTGCTTTTGTTATGTATAATATGTGAGCACACATGAGCTGTGTCTTTAAAAGTTGTGATTTCTGTAGATCCTGCTGGGCAGATAGTATTGACCTAATTCACCTTAGCAGTACTAAAGGAAACAAAAATGTATTTCGAGTATACCCCAGGATAACCTTTGTGTTATGGAAGTGTTGTAACTGATGTGAAGATGCATAGCTATTGTTGATTACCTACACAGCTGGATATTTGCAGGCCAATGACAGCTTTGTTCATATGTGCTCCACACTGTACCTGCTCTGCACTAGGATGCACTAGGGTTACAGGAATATATAGCATGCAGTATTCTGTTTGTTGAATGAACTGGAAGCTTCTTCCTGGTGTACTGATGTGAAATACTTCCTTAAATGTAAGATCAGGTCTAATATATTTTAAATATATACTTACGGAGTTGGCATTGGTTGGGTTTGGCCAAGGTCTACCACCCCCAGGACCCCTGTAACAGAAGATGAAAGATGAGACCCAGAACAATCCCCATCTTCTAACCAGCTCTTAAGGAAGCAAGTAAAAATAATCCACTTTCAGAGTAAGGAAGGATGACTTTTTCAAAATAAAGTGTGTTTATAAACCATAACTACACCAAGTCATAATACTGTAACAAAATTCTCATCATTGCACTACTATAATCATTTAATCAGCTTATTAGTTGATGAAAGATAATTTATTTATTGTTACAACCCTGCCACTCACATTTAAGACACTTTATTTCCTGACTCATTTTGGTAGTTCTTTGCTTTTCAGGACAGGACCTACCAGAACGGCACCATAAGGAATTCTTCCCCAACAGCCACACTGCCAGAGGCTGCAGTGGAGATGGAATAGTTTTGCATTGGTCCCAAACACTTGCAAATTTAGGAAGTGCCAGACATTCCCCTTTTATATTCTCAATGCAACAACGATTTGAAAGACATTGCAAGTGTGTGTCTCTTGAAGTGTTTTCTTTCTGCTCACAGAGAATTTAGCTCTGTGTTACATATATGCAACATGTTAATATGGCACAGAAGTTTTGCAAAGGGTAAAAAAAAAGTTTCCAAATTTTAAGTTCTCACAGGAGTTTTTTTTCCTTGTACTCTGTTACCCTTTTCTAAAATATCTGGAAGAAGTATCACACAGTTCATGAAAGTCTGCTTACAGTAGAGGCAAAGGCAGGAGGTACAAAATAGAAGTATAATTTCAGACATAGGAACAGTACTCTTGCTTAGATAATTAAATACCTTCCTGAAGAACTGAAGATGAATGCATTTATTCAGTATAGTTTTAAAATACTGCAAACATGGCAAGGTTTTATTAGTGAGAGTGACAGTAGTACATTATATATGTTTTGGGAAAACTTGTATTTTTAAAAGAAGAAGCCACTTTAAATCACATTTCTATAACCTCTACCTGATAATAATTACAATAAAGCTCATGTATTAACAAGTGAAAACATTCCAGTTTGTACATAATACTCTTTGAACATGTTTAGAAATGTATCTAAAAAACGGTTTGCTATTTGACTAAGGCAACAGAAGTCACAGAAACACAAAATATATCTTACAGCAGTCAAAATGGAGATTTTAAACATTCTTGTTACACTTGACCCAAGTGGTGTACACATGATGAAGTGGTAGCTCCCCAGAAGGAGGCACAAGAGTGTTTCACAGGCACAAAAGCCTTTTGATAAGGACAGCTCTGAGAAGACTTCAGAGTGATACTAAAGGCAGGGAAGGGAAAAAAGGAGGAGCCATGCAGATAGAGAATGTTTTTCTCACAACTCTTGCTGCTATTTTAAGTTTCTCACTCTTAGCTGAGCTCAGAAAAAATAGTTTGATGGTTAGGCTTCATCTTTTAACAGTCTCTTACGAGGAATCCAAGCCATATGGGAGGTAAAATCTCCATGTTTACAGTCATAACATCTCAATAACCATAATTATTCCTGAGAGCATTAAGAGCTCATAGTTATTTATAAATAAGGCAAAATCACTTTTTGAAGGCCCTGACAACTCAGAGGCAGATGACAAAACTTTCACATTTAGAATGGCATTTTGGCCTCATTAAGCTTTAGAAAAGCAACATTAGCCATCACAGCTTCCAGACATGTGAGAGTAATTTAAATATAGAGAAGAAAGCAGGCTTTATTAATGAGTTCAGGAAGTTTTCTACCTATTTTAAAGTCTTGCAAAACTAAAACCTATTAAGTAGATAAGTTGCCTGAGGGATTTAATATTGTATCTTGTGGTTGTTTTTTTTTTATTACATTGCTGATGAAACTACAAAGAAATAAGCTCAAACAATCAACTAAAATAAATCAAGTGAAAACTTATTTATTTCTACTGATTTTGTTTTTGGAATGCCTTTTCTGCCTTATTTATTTGGAGAGACATGAATTTGATGGATGGACTACTCCGTGAATAAGGAATTGGCTGGATGGTTGCACTCAAAAGAGTTGTGGTTGACGTCTTGATGTCCAAGTGGAAACCAGTGATGAGTATTCCTCAGGGGTCTGTAGCACCTCTGCTCTGGAGACAGGCTGAGAGAGCTGGGCTTGTTCAGCCTCAAGAAGAGAAGGCTCCTTAAGGGGAGACCTTAGAGCCGCTGCCAATGCCTAAAGAGGCTACTAGAAACTGGAGAGGGGCTTTTGAGAAGGGCCTGTAGGGACAGGACAAGGGGAATGGCTTTAACTTGAGAGAGGGGAGACTGAGACGAGATCTTAGGCAGTTCTTCTCTGTGAGGGTGGTGAGGTGCTGGCACAGGTTGCCCAGAGAAACTGCGGCTGCCCCATCCCTGGTGTAGTGGAAGGTCCCTGTCTGTGGCAGGGGGCTGGAACTGGATGAGCTTTAAGGTCCCTTCCAACCCAAACCATTCTATGAAATCAGGAATATTTCTACTAACACTGGAAGTCTGTTCTCACCCCAAAACCCTGAACTTGTTTGTGTGACATTAAGTAACACAAATATATCTAGTGAAAGCATCAAATGGAAAATAGCTGTGACAATACTACATATTACTCTGAGCTACCAAGATATTAAAATGATGACTGAGATACACAATTGAGTTAAGCCAAAGTGACATGGAAATTTAGGCAGGCCTTATGAGCAGACTGAGAAACACCTTTCATCTAAAAAGCTGTTAAAATTTGAAAAATCACTGGAAGTCATGGACAGCTCTAACAATAGACTTAGACTGTCGCAGATTCTGCTGGAAACCCATATGGTTTTTGTAGAGCCAAGTATTATTAGCTTATAAAACACACATTTAAAAAAGCTACCTGTGTATTTTTTTTCAATGCAATGCAAACAGGGTTTTTTTCCTCCTTATTATATGTTTATTTTGGACACATTGACAAAATCATAAAACATTATTATGAATGTACAAGTTTCAAAATGAAGTAATTCATGAAATAGCTATCGCTATGACTAATTGCAGCTGCATTTTATCCTTAAACTTAGTTCTATACTGTTGATTCTAGTTCTTGAAAAATAAAGTCTGAAGTTGCAGTTTCCCAAGGGGCAAATATATTCCATCAGGAAATTAAACAGAGACACAGTTTATGAATTGAAGTCAAAAACCAAAATCACGCATTTTTTTTCTATTCAGGCATGACTGAGATATTCTTAGTGCTTGAGACAGCACTGCAGGTCACACAGGCCATTAAAAGGTGCCAGTGAAACGTTAACATCGACTCCTGAAATTTGTCATTTTGTTCCAAAGACGGCATTTTTCCACAAACACGTAAAACCTTACTAAATCAGGTTACACCAACTTTCAACTTCAAACCTTATGGTTAAATACAGTAAATTTGTAGAGGAACACAGAACACCTATTAGCTGTTTCAAAAGTAATCTGCTAAGCATGAGTTATGATGGAGCAAGCAATTATTTAGCAGTAGTAGATTTGTGGAGTATATGCTTTTGGCCTTAAATATTATCAATGAGTTCACAAGCTGGTTGTTGCCATTTTTTACAATAAGGACACTTTCAAATTGCAGTTAATAGTCATCAAAGCATGTTCCTCATCAAAGCATGTTCTCCTTGTCTTATCCCAAATGTTACTTCCTGGTAATGCTTTTGTAGGTAATCCGCAACAAATTGCCATATCCCAGATGTTACTGCTACAATCAAATAACAATTTTTCTAAATATGGCAAGGTTTTTTGTACTTACATGTTCATCCCAGGCATCCCTGGGCCACCTAAAGCATTCAGTGGGGGTCTCATTGCACCTCCATAGTTCTGCAATGATAACCAAGGGTCAGACTACCACAAAACAAAAAAAGAAAACCAAAGAGGAGGGGGAAAGAAAGGACAGCAGGTTAATGATATCCCTACATAAGTACTGACTGGATAGGCCAATGTAATTAATTCTTTCAGGAGTTTCCACGGTTGACTTCAAAAAATAACACTGTTAACCCCACAGAGAAAGAATTACAATACAGTAGAAACAGACTAAGAATACTTAAAAATGCCAGTTGTTTCAGGAGGAATTATTTACACATGCAAAAGTCAAGGCAATGGCCATCAAGACGCAGGCTTTATAACGTATTTAACTTTTATACAGAGGGAACTCATTCAAAATCAGAAATGCAGACTTAAATTCTAAGATTTCTACATCATGGCATTTAAATACAATTATTTATAATTAGATTTTGTTAGGATATCAATATATGCTTGTATAAAATTACGCTATATCACTTTTATAACATACAGCATAATCATTACATTTCTCTTCTAATCTGTCAATTCTAGTAAGCCTATAGTAACTAATATGAAAAGTATTTAATAATGAATGTCATAGCACTGCTAACAAATGCATTGCCCAATGCCTATAAAATCTGAGTTTATGCTCTGATATTATGACAGAAGTTTAACTGTACTAGTTATGAGAAAAATAAATTATACCTATTTTTATTCAAAGCAATACAAAGGAGAACAGTCTGGGAGTCATAACAGACTCCCTGAACTGTATTAATCCTGCTACATTTTTCTGATACTGCAAAAGAACGGATAATAGAAAACACAAAATAGACAGCTGTCCATTTTAGAAGAATGTGGGAATGAAGAAGTAATTAAAAATAAAATAGACTGTTATTGCAGTCTGTTTTCCACTAATAAAACCTATTTCATGTATGGTATACTACAAGCTGCATAAACTGTATCAGTCAGACTTATGGGTGTTCTCTTAACAGGTCTGACTCATAAAACCACGTAAACTTGAAGTCATGAATGGGAGAAATCCAACAATGATAGTCAAAGTGTGGGTCTGGTGCTATTTATACTTTGACTGATATGACATGATCAGTTATCTAGAACTGATCTAGAAGTGATCAAGAAATAGGAGAAGAGCTTCTGTTGCTGAAACAAAAAACCAAACTTAAAAATGTCTTAATTGTCAGCAATACTGAAAGAGTCCCATTGATAGCTGGTTTGCAAGAGTACAACCAGAAGCTGCAAACATCCTCTTCCAGACTCAGCAGTGACATTTGAGTTGCTGATCATCAATAACTACTCATCCTGCCTTTTTGTATCATCAGGTAGACTGGTGGCAAAAGTTAGCCAGATTAACTCCTGTTTAACCTAAGTTATCCTAAATGATTTGCCTGAGCAACTACAGGGGAGTAAGTGATGGCTAGTCAAAACAGCTGGGCACAGTGACAACTCCAGCTGGCAGTGCTGTATCCGGAAGAGAACACAGTCTGACTTACAAGACAGCAGTTCTGTAATCTGGTTTATTTCATTTTTCCATCTTGATGTGGAGGGCCAAAACACTCTCCCTGTTTGGTCTCTCTGGTATCTCCCTCTTTATTTTAATTCAGGAATCATTTGTGTGGACTCGGGTTAAAGATCTCTATGAAATCCTGCAGGACTCAAAGAAACCTAATCAAATGTACTTCTAACTTTAATTGCTGCCAATTCTAATCAAATGTACTCCTCTGTCCTAAAATAAGAGTGCTTTCATTAAGACTGCCAATATACATGTTCCTTCGTCTGCAGCTATACTCTCTGTAGAAGTTAGTGCCCCAGTTTGTTCCTTACAGCTTTTTACTCTTAAGCCAGCACCACCACTGTTTATGTGGCATTTGAATTGTTTGGAAAAGTGCTCTTTAACATCAGGTGGCCAAAAGGAGACAGATTAGCCAAACCTTTTTATTTAAATGTTGAAGATGACTTGATTCTTTTTGTTTAGAAAGCAGCAGGAAGCATGTGGGAGGATCATCAGCAGATATGAAGGATAAGGAGAAGTAGCAGTCACAGACTGAAGGTAGTACCCCATTCATCTAACATAGTTATATCTTGAAAAAAGCCCGAACCCTAATTCTCTGAACTTTTTCACAGCTTCAAGCGTTTACAACCATCTTTTTTTTTTTATTTCCTGTTATTTAGTTTGAACAGTCTAGAATAATAAAATACAAACCTGAGGTAAATTTTCTTTAAGTTTTCTAACACATGCATGCTATACTGGACATAAGCATTTCTATATCAGCACATCAATTGCTCTGCAGGTTGACTGCCTGTGCAGCAAGGTAGCAGAACTTCCTACTACAGCCACACCTAAGTCAACTTTATAGGAGGATGTTAAAAGTAGGTGTGAAAGATTCATCAAATTTGGTTTTAGAACTGTATTGTGAGAAGATCCTAAATGCCAGAAAAAAAGATAGATGATGATCCATTTACAGAAAAGATCAATTTGCAAACTTAGATTTTGTATAGATTATATTTTTTCCCATTTTAAGACAATGTTCAGCACAAAAGAGAGGAACTTTACGATACCACTAGATTTTAGGAGACAGCAGAAATGTAAAAATCATTCTTGTAAAAATTGGCATGAGATCTGCCAGCCGTGTGACTAATGGTGCTGAATAAAGTATCAGTTCAATTTCATATGGCAGCATTGCAAAGTTTCTCTTCCTACCTCCAAAAGGCAAGCGGCAAATATACCTCAGTGATACAAAAAACCAACAAATGTGTTTAATAATAGCCTGTTGGTCACACAGCAGATACAGTGTAGACTGCACAACTGATTTCTACCCAAGAAGACCCAAAACTGTAAAGACAGTTATGAACAGAGTTGAAAAGCAAAGCTAATCATTTAAAATTCAGTTGCTGTTCCAAGGAATAAAGAACTCTCTAGAGAAATTTTCTGAAATGGGGAAGTAAAAATGCAAAGTGTGGGCACAACAAGCATGCTGTAAAACAAAATACTGGCAACACTGGTATGAAACACCACCTAAATCTTCTCACTGACAGCACTGACAAAACACAGAATATTCTGGATTCATATTTCAGGTATGCATCAGAATTAATTTGTTTACCGCTGAAATGTAATACTGACAAATATCCACTCATGTTTTCACAGATTTGAAAAAAAAAGCCTATAAATAATTAGCACCCTGGAGAAGGCTGCTTCTTGCAATGCAAGGTTGCTCTGGATGTCAGAAACAGAGCTAGAGAGATTCTTCTGATTGACAAGGGGGAGAAATGGCAGCATGAAATTCTAATTCTGCATTAAAATCTCACTAGCAGTCTCCCAAAATATAGATCAATAGTGGATGAAAGAAAAACTTTACAGAATTTTGGTACACAGAGTTTGCCTAAGTTAGATGTATCAATCCTTTCCTCCTAAACAGTATAATCAATTACACTGGGAGGATAAGGAAACACTTGGACTCCTTCACAAACGTCAGCCTTTGATTACAACATACACTGCCTGTAGGAGAAACAGAACTTTCCTGAAATGAGCAAGGTAAGGGATTCCTTTTTTAATTTCAAATCTTAATTCAAATGACTGATGGTTTTATTTTAGACTTTGTACAGCCACAACTCAGAATTAGCTTTTGCAAAACAGGCAGTTTATTTTCAAATGAGGTTAGAAGAACAAGTCCTGGCTATCTTCAAGCTATGGAAAGCCAGAGTAACAGAATCAGTATCGGCTTATCAATAAAAAAGGGCACCTATCTGTGGAAGGTACCTGTGGTCCTAATGGAACCATTCCTCTTGGAGGAGTCATTCTCTGCATTGGCCCACCCATGTTTGGATGCCCTGCAAATAAAATTTTGTAGCTTAAAAAACTATGCGATACACAAGCACCTTCTAAAACGGCTTTAAAATATCATTCATTTTTAATTAACAACAGCTTAATAAGCTGCAGCAAGCTTTGAGGCAGGAAAAAGACACAAGTTTGAGAAGACAGTACTTTTGAATAGTCCAAATAATTATTTCATTCACCTTGCTGCCTTGTTGGGTCCATCCCGCTAGGCAGTAGTGGCTGACTTCCTGGGACACCTCCAAGTGCCTGCAGGAACAGAAATCATGTTAACAGCATACACTCCTTTGAAATTTACTTTAAAGATGTAATTGCCTAATTTGTACCTCCTCTGCCCACCCTTCACTTTATCTTACCTATTATTTAACCTCCAGACAGTTGGGTATGTAGCAATTTTCTTGGGTATGTAGCAATTTATCCCAAGCTTATATTGTTACAGTTTTCCTTTTTTAACTTCCTTTTCATCCGTTGTTTTAAAATTTCCTTTCAGAAGTCAGGATGCAGACACGGATATTCTCCAAGACTGAGCCATAACTGAGCCAACTCCACAGTATTCACAGTGTACAGCTACTGAGCTGTGATGTGGGGAATATTTTATCTTCCACTCTGCCTTACTCTTCTTGAAGGGCATCAAGGCAAAGATAAGCTTATTATTCATATAGAAGATATAACAACTGTCACAAAACTTGCTCCTAAATCTTGCCTTGATGCATGAAGGTACATTGTGTTGTTACTTCACCTCTGGTCCAAATCATCAACATTGCTTTTATGTCCCCACATTTTAATCCGACCTTTGTGTTTATAGTAACTGAATTAGGCTTAAGGCTAATTTCTACAGTCTCTTGCCTGCAGTTTAGTCGACAAAAAAGAAGTTTTTTTATGAATGGGTCTTTGTGACTGATCCACCTAGCATTTCAAAACACCATTACATTTTCAGTGAAAATGTATCCAGATTGAGTAAATCTGATACTTGAAAGTAATCTACTCAGGCAATACAGGCAATGCTTACTGTGGGAATGGGTAAATTACTCTTGAATGGGAAATATCACAGTAGCCTTGGATATATACAAAAGGGAACTTATCTGCAAAAACCATAGACTGCGTTCTACAAGAGGCAGGAAATTCACAATTAAAATGCACATTATTTCCTCAAAGGTAATACAGCCAAAAGGTACTGCACTGCAAGATTAATGAAATTAACAAATAGTCTGAGATAATGTCATTTAAATCAGTTTTACATGTACTTCAAAGGCTTGAAGTTAGGACATGTACTTCAAAGGCTTGAAGTTAGGACAATGCATAAGAACAACGCATGAAGTGTATGGATAAGTGTCAATTACCAGCAAAGCAGGAACTTGTCACTTCTGCCAGAGATGGACACACATGGACAAGAAGGCATTTCCTGCTGTGAGCACATGTGACCAAAGCCTTATCTCATGCAGTCATTATACTGTGGATCATTACATGAGGGACCATAGTTCCTTTCTAACACATCAGACTACCTCCCCCCCCACAAAAAAGTGACCTGCACAGCACAATGCATTGCCAACAGCAAACAACTTTGTAGGTCTTGATCTTGTAGGATGTGATCAAATACTGGAGGCAATTTAGGGGCATTCATGCCACACTCAGTACTAATTTTCCTCCTACAAAGCCTAGACTAGCTCAGATAACCCTTACACAGCACTGTACAATGCTGTACATGCATGTCCTGTGTTACCATTCCTTGCCTATGAAACACTATCCGTACTTTGAGGCATTACGGAATAAAATTATAGTTAACAGAAGGAATTTTAACTCTGATTTTTACTGACTTCCATCTAATCAAAATTTCAGCCTTAAAGCTGCACTACAATGGCTTATTACTTCCACACATTGCCCATCTATACTGTAACTTAAATAATGTCACTGTTGCTAAAAGCAGTAATTCATTGATGTGGCATAATGTAAGTGAATGGCAAGAGCAGTAATTCACTGAGATTATGTGATTATGTTACAGCTCTGAACTGAAAATATCACAATCTGCAGACAAAAGCACATCTGAAAGTAGAACTGCAGGCTGGCAGTACTTTCACAGCACTAACCACATCCTGCTTCTACCTGCCAGCATTTACAGTGTTCAGAAACAGAAAAACAAAAGAATATGTGAAACCCAAACACTGGAGTGTTTTCGGCTAAGGTATTACTGAGAAGTGTAAAAATAAAGAAGATATTTTGTACTGAGTTACAGTATGTCTGTAGCAAAGATTTAACTGACACTTCAGTTGTCCCTTGATGATCACTTCTGCAAGGTTAATTAAGTCACTCATTTCTCTTGTGAGAAAGCAGATGTGGTACAGGTAATTTAACCTGCTCCCAAACATTACCATGTTTGATGTAGGGAAATATCTGAAGAAGTCTTGGCACCTGGTATACACAGCCCACTCAAATTCAAACTTCATGCTTTCTGACAATATGCTGGTGCTAAAGACAAGTCTGTTCATGTGTTATACAGACCCAAAAACCAGCCAGCTCACTGAGCTGTGACAAGAAAGGCGGTTCTGGGAGTTTAAGTTGGACCAAAACACCCATTCCATCTATCTTATGACCTTTCCCAATATCTCCTCTAATATTCTCCCCTATCTGCACCAAGGAGAACCTAAAAATACAAATGCTATCTGCTTTCAGAGCCAAACAGCAGCTCATAACTCATTCCTGTTACGCTATCATGCATATCCTTTTTGGAAATGAGAGAAATTGGGAATTTGATGCTTTTATGAAGACTTCAGTGTCTCCAAGAGCCACAAAACACTTCACAGTATTTCCTTCTCACCAATAATCTTCATATTTACTAAGAAATAAATATACTTCATATATCCAATAAAGACTAGGAGTGAGTGATGCATTTTACATAGAATTAAGTAAAAAATATTCTCAGAGCTAACTGCTTGATGTGTGGTTAGGAACTTTAGAGAGTGTAACAATTATGGGGACATTCTGCCTCCATCCCAGAGGAAGCAGCACTGACTGGAGGTTAATGAAGCACAACACAAGGCAACCATATCCTCCCTCTGCAAAAAGGCTTAGCTCACAATTTTGAGGCGCAGACACTAATTATGCATAGGAATGTCAGCTGGGAGTGGCATGGCTGCACCTTATCAAAATTGACTAATAGTCAGACAAAATGGGGTGGGGAGGGACTGAATGAGTTTTGTATCCCACAAGCCCTTTACAGCCAACAAGACAACATTCCCTGTCCCCACCACTGTACCATCACCCTGGACCACGATGCATTCATCAGTGATAAACTCTTACCTGATTAGGTATTCTCAAAGGCGGCCTTGGACCTCCAGGGTACCGAGGAGACATGAAAGGCTATGAAAAACAAAGAAATACTGCTAAATAATTAAACTTAATTTGCAAATACCACACTGAGTCATTGGGTGTATGCCTTGTGCCATGCTCACACCTCAAGCATCCAGCTTAAATACTTCCACAGAGCGCTCAGTACATTATTCCACATCGCTTTGCAGAACTAAATAAATTTTGAGATGCATCTATTTGGAACTTTGCTACAGCAACTGTGAATGCAGAATATAAGCAATGTATTAACAGTGTAGAATAATAAATCATTTAGATCACATAATCACACACCTATACTTTCCACTGGAGAAGGGGGAAAGATACGAACCCTGGAATAGAAAACAAAAATGTTCTTGGAAAAGTAAAGAGGTAAGTAATAGAATGAAAAATTCACAAATACTTTCTACTTTTTCATAATAATACAGTAAAATGTAATACAAGATTGTGAAGACACAGATTTCAAGTTTATGTTGTTCCATTAACAATATTAATTCAATGTTGCACTTGTCCCATCCTCCATATGCAGCTCCATGCTCACGCAGTACATCTCCTCTCTCAAAACCAAATTCATACCCCAAATCTGTCATACTATCCTGCACCTTGTGAAGTTCTAGTGTCGCTTGGTAACTACTGTACAACATGATTCATAGCCCATGTGACACGTGACAAAGAAGGTCAGTCTCTTATGACAAAAAAAAAGTAGTAGCAGCAAATACATTTAACATCTCTACTTATTCCACCCTAAAGTGTGACAATAATCTAGAAATTTAAATAGCCAGGAGGTTAGTGGCAAGTGTGAGATCTACATACAGTAACAAAAAAGAGACAAAAGAGACATCTGACTAAACAGATGATGAAGAGGAACATTTTGGCAAGCAAGCATACCTAGAAGGACAGAAGAAAATGAAAAGCTAAAAGTATGCTCTGACTGTGAACACAGGGACAAAAAGACTGACTCTTTGTATTGCAAAAGAGAAGCTCACTTCTGTTCATGACACTGCCACTGGAGACAAAGGAGAGATAAAGGAAAGGATTCCACTGGGACTGCCCAGGTGCCATCTCTAATAACAAAGGAGCTACTGCACTTTTAAACCCACTCTTTGCTGTCTCTTTGAAAAGAAACAAATACACCTACATAGGCATCATCTAGTCAGCTGTAGCTATGGACCAATGAATGGCATATTTCAGCTCCATCAGCACCACTGTGTTATAAACTAAAATACTAGCAACAATCAATGCTAGCGATCATGTATTAATAGTAGCAATAGCTAGCAAAAGAATTATAATTATTTTACCAATAATTACTAAAGGATTTTTTCCTATGAACTTGTATAAAAAATTAATAGATCCTTTCACATCTTAGGATCAGATGAAAGCTGAAATAATGTAACCTATGTAAACATGAATTCAAAATAGGTCGTAGAAAGCAATTTTATATGCAGAGGATTTACAAACTGAAGAAGACAGTTCAGTGACAATTGTGAAAAGATTATTAAAAAAGGCATTTGAAATTCTGTGCTATAGAAGGGGGAGTCTTCCTTCATGTCCTCTCTCTGATGGTGAGAGTCTCTGATAAGAAAGAAAGAAAGAAATTAAAAAGGGTTCTGCATGTGGTGAGGGCTGTAAACATGCAGGCCCTTGTAAAGCAGTAAAAGCATAAGAAAATTAGAATTTCAACAATTTCCAAAAAGGTCAACCTAGTGCATTATCTGGGGTGCAGCAAGATACTCTAGTGAGTATCTTAGATTTGGCTTACCTCATTCAGCAAATGAAACCTTAACTTTATTTACAGTTGTTACAGTTCATAAAAGGGAAATGAGCAGTATCTCTCAAGTCAACCATATCTTAATATGGAATCACACTACTAATATTAGTATATAACTAACTGTGCATTATTGGCAGAACATTGCTCCTTTCAAGCACAGTGGAAACCTGCTTTTCCCTTTCTCCCCAGTGGGTTCACATTTCTATGCAGTTCATAAAAACATCTCAAACTGTATTTTTTTTCACGGAATTGAAATTTTATTAAAAGCAGTGACACAAATACCCCACTGCAGTAACAAGAGAAAGAAGCTTACTAATAAAAAGTCACAACTTCACTTTCCAAAAGATGGTTTCTAATGCCTGATGGTAAGTCTGTATGGTTTGATTTGCTGTGCCCTGATGTGAGTAGCGGCCTCAGATTTTTGTGAAGGTCTGGATCTAAGCAGGTCTCAAGCCCACTAACTTAAAACTGGTGGTCACAGAGTTTTAATTGGCCAGTGTAGCACTTGTCCTCTGAAGACAAAAAGTTCATTATTCACATGTTTAAGAAACAAATATTTCTTCCTGCTACCTCAGCCTTGTGCCAACTCAAAATTCAGCACCTGGATAGTTGAAAACCTGCAATGGATTCCCCCACTAAATTCTCTCCTTATTTGCCTCAAAAGTTCACCAGAGGAAATGGATAGGTGCCATGCCAGTGAGTCAAAGACTTCCTTGCTCACTCCAGCTAGCAGGAAGGAAGAGGGCTGTCACAATACAGAGTACAAAAAGCACTTCTTCCACCTAAGGATTAGAGGCACATGACTTATAAAAAAGTAAAAAATTGTAATATGCTATGTCATACTCATATATTATGATTATATATTGTACAATATATAAAAATACATATCATCCTACATAAAAACATAATACATGTAATAATATGTCATGATATATAAGTATATGGCATTATGTGCTATGATACTAAAATAATAATTTATAAAAATAAAAAATAAAAAAATAATCAGTATTAAAGTAGAAATGGAAAAATGTGCCAAAATATAGAAAATAAAATTAAATAATACAGCAACTTTAGCCATTAGGTAGGAAGAAGACAGAGTAGAACAAAAGGTTATCTTCCAGAGCCCTCTCTGTACATAAGGATACTCTCCAGATAATATATCTGGCATGTCAGGTCCAGATTCTGCTTAAGATGTTGCAAAGTCTATCTAAGGAAACCAGTCTCTCAAAGCTGATCTGACTGGGGAAGAAGAGTATTACCAGAGTGGCTCCATTCTACAGTAATTTCCAGAGGCTGAAATGGCTCTCAAGGGTTTCCAGTCACCATTGCAGCCTTCCAGTCCTCCTAAACTATCACAGGGACATTATGACGACTACAAGGAGGTGTAAACAACACTACTGCACACTGTCCTTAGCTACTGTTTACTTCTCAAATGGAGTTTAGGAACTGATACATACACCAGTTTATTAAAAAACAAACCAAACAAAAACCAGCAACAAAAAGACACAAAAAACCCCACCAAAACCAACCACCAACTAAAAACCAAATCAAACCAAAAATCAACAATGAAATAAAACAAAAAGAACAAACAAATAAATGTAAAGAGAAAAGAACATGAAATAAAACAACAGTAAGAATGTCATATCTAAGCCACAACTGAGACGAAGATGTCACCAGCATTTGAAACCTGTCTCACACAAGTTACAGCAACAGCAGAAGATTCTGGAAACTTTTGGAGAACAGCCAATGACACACATCTGCGAATGTCAGTATATTATAATTACTGCCTTCAGGTATAAAATTCAGTAATTTGGTATCACAGGAAGCATCTTGAAAACTGCTGTCATGCAGCTGTGACCAAAGCAGAAGCTTTGGTCTACTGAAATGGGTGAAAAAGAAGCCAGAGAAGAAAAAACTTCTGTGCAGTTACTGCAGACTATATGGACCATATGTATTTATCAACTTAAAAAGAAAAAAAGCCCACCTAAAGGGAGAAAATTGCTAAAAAAAGATTTAAAAAATACTAAAAGAATACAGACTACACAAAATAAAATCAATAAGAGAAATGTCAAATTTAGTAAGCTCCCTGCTCTTATAGCATCCTGTCAAGTTGAATTGTTAAAAATCAGTTCTTATTATTGATAAACAATTACAATTGTTGTTGTAACTGTTAAAGAAAAGTTCTTGTTAAATATAAGAACTGTGCAATTTTTACTCTTTTTTTTAGTTGTTTGGATGATTCTAGAATAAGGTGTGGCTTAGTTTTCTTGTACCTAATGCCAGTGGAATAAAAGAATTTAAAAGACAGTGTTCTACTAAGTATGACAGATTTCAATAAATCTATTTATATTTGCATTTACTTCCCTTCCAAAAGCTGGGAAAATAATTTACTTGCTTCAAAATATAACAGGATTTTTTTTTGTGTTGACATTTTCATTCTTTTTCTACTTATGTAGTTACATTTATTGACCATGCTTTGTAACAGATAAATTGCAAAATTTACAATAACCCACAGTCAAATAACTAATCCTAAATATTGCTCACATTTCAATTCCTATTGAAACTGAATTTCTGATGAGATTGAATTTACTGTAAATATCCATCTGTATTCCAATACATACATATTACATCATACCCTATGACTTGTCATACTGGATAGCACAACCTTATGTAAGAAACACACACACACCAGGAAAATACATAAATGTAGCTCAAAAATAATTATGGCAATTACTGGGCATGAGTAATGGGAGGCTGCACATATCTGCCAACTATAAAATACCAAGAGCCAACATGCCGATGAACAAAGCCTGGGCTGAGGAATACAAAATGGAATGCATACCACTTGAATAAGAGAATCCTGTCACCATGGCATGAAAAAAACCCCACCTTTTTCAGTTAGGGTAGCTTAAAATAACAACGCTCATCAAGATTAGATTCACATGAACGACTTCCTAGCTAGGTGTACCAAATTTTTTTTCAGCTCAAGAAAAAAGTGTTTTGTCTGGTCAAAGCAGGACATGAGGTATGTTTTAAAGCACATCACCAATTTGGTTTAAATTACTACATTTAAGGACACTGCAGAAAGCAGGGCAGTAGCTCAACCAGTCCCTAACAGCTCTATATAGACCTGGATGAGGATGCCCATGCAATACTCTTACTGCTTTTTACATGCTTAGGAAAGCAGAGGAAAAGGTTCTGCTTGCATCAGAGTGCTCTGCAGGGCTTTCCCAAAACACCCCTAAATTGACGATCTTAGAAGCAAACAAATCCAAGTAGTAACTTTTCTTCAGCATCCTTTTTTTTCTTTAACTTTCATTATCAAATTTAGAATACTCTCCTTAGAATGTGTGTCAACACCATGAGAGGAGCATAGCAAGACTACACCACAAACTAAAAAATACAAGATGAAACACAGTTTTAGCACTGGAAAAGATGGAAATGGTATTAATCAGTTTGTATAATTCAGTCACCATAATCAGCACAAGCTCTAAATACCATGTATCGCTAGAAGCTGAAAATGGAACCACAGACTTTGTGCACACTATCACAAATTATTTAAAATTAATTGTGCTGCTACTTGGAGATCAGGTATTTTAAGAGGGTCCAAGCTGCCAGCATCAAGGTCATAAGCCAGACAGGAATTCTCATAATGAGCAAATCTCTTCATTTATTCATTTAAAGTTTTAAGTGATAAGAAGTGAAACGAACAAAAAATCTTTGTTCTCCTCTCCTTCTTTAAAAAATGAATTCAATTGTCGAGTGATACATTCTGTCACTGAAAATGCAAATAATATTTATCTTTTCTTGTTTTCAAACTATTCCTGGTTAAAAGGGTTGGCATTTAACTATTTATAGTCCAAATGGAAAGAAATAAGACTACAAAGTATTTTTATTTCATTTTTATATTATAGTAGCAGTATTGAAGAATTACTAGGAAGAACATTTTAATGTATCACCTTAAGACTCCTGAGTTTCAGAAAATGGTTTAGAAGTGCTTTACAACTACTACTAGCTGTGTGCTTCCATTCTCAATGAAATGGGTTTTGTACTCTTTTTAAGAGTACTGATGATGAACCATAAAGTATGTGTGAATTGAATTTATCCAAGTTAGTTTACAATTCATATACTTTCATTAATTTAGTTTCCTCTATGCTTTTTTTGCGGACATCTCCATCAGCAGCAACAGTCATCACAGTGTATAAGACACTCTTCATTAACACATTTTAATTCTAACCAGGACTAAATTAAATTAGCTCTCAAAATGACACTCTTGCCCTGGCACAGCCTGCTGATAAGCACTAATATGTAACTTATCCTCTGCAAAGCTCAGACAGGCTATCATAAATTCAAACAAAAAAATATTTTCCTCTTCATCCGCATTTTGCTGTTAATTTTAAAACCTTTCTTGTCCTCCTTTGCTCCCCATACGTCTACAACAGTGTTAGAAGTCTTTGGTTTATATTTTGCTAAATTATTTTGGAGATGAAATTTGGGTTACACACTATACATCTTGTAATCCACCAGTAGAAATCAAGCTGTTTTCATCTACACTATTTCACATGTTATAAAAAAATTGTTAAAATCTCAGCATTGAGACAGGATTTCCCTCTACATCAGCCTTTCCTCATTTTCAAACATATTTGCATGAGCAAGTTCTTCTCTGTTCTTCAGATAAAGTCCCAGAAAAAAACTTCTGTATTTATGGTTTTCTAAGAGCAGCCTGACATACTTTAGTAACCTATAAACAGCAACAGTAAGATGTTTGATTTAATTTAGGAGTATGGAGCAAAACTATTATTTTTTTTTAATCTAAACGCTTTCTACAGACATCTAAATATTCCCAAAGTTACAGCAGTACTAGTATTTCAAATGAAATGAATGCTTTATCTCTAGTCAAGAAATACAGGAGTCGTTGCACCACACAGAAGAATACTGCAATACCTTGTATGGTCAACATAGAAAAATGAAGAAACTAAACCTTTTTCTAAAACACACAACCAAAACAAAACCAAAAAATCCCAAATAAGCAAACATCCCCCCAAAACAAAACAAAGATGTTTTGCCCCTAGCTAAACAGGTGGGAGAGAGAGGTTGTAGGTTCTGTACAAGGAAATTAATGCAAATTTTGAAAAAAAAGGGGAAAAAAAGGCAATTTTAGAAGGGCTGTTACCTACATGCATTTTAAAATGGGTTAACAGCTTTTACTTAAATTTTTATTGAATGCAAATACTACAGAAAATAAGACTGTTTCAAACCTTACAAGCCAAAACTGAAGTACCAAGAAGTATAACTTCGTCAAAAAACAAACAGTGCTTTTAGAAATCAGACATCATATGCACCACTAAGCTTGACAGAGGTTTTCTTCCCATTTAGTAAACCTTCTATTGACCCCTAATTATAGTAAAAGACTGATTTTTTTGGAACAACTTTAACAATGACAAGCTCGAATTTGTTTTTTCTACTGTTAAATTTAATAAATATATTAATTCAAAGCTACATATATTATCATCATCCCAGAATTTTGTCTTCCAACCCAAGTACTTGCTGCTCATGTAAAAAGGAAGAGTCAGACTAAGACGGGAACTTGAATTAACCGCAGCAGAAGGAAGCATCATACATGAATGACAAACTTTCTCCCTACTCTTTTTTACCACTTCAGCAGCAATTACAATGCCGAATTTGGCATACGGTCAGTACCCATAAAATTCTGAAGGTTATCTCACAGAGAACTTGAATTTTCAGGATAAGATTCTAAAGTTCAGAACCGATCTCCTAGGGAAATGACTTGTGCCCAATTTCACTTCTTCCCTCTGCTTCACAACTAGCAGTGGGTCTGTGGCTGTGTGAGATGCACTTATGGAAGAGGAGGCTGTGGAAGCACGGGCTCAGAGCTTATTTAGCTACTCAAGCTGAGCAGTTTTAATTATTCTAACAGTTACAAGCAGCAAAACCATTACCACAACTGCAGAATGGAATTATCAAAGCCAGCAGATGTTGGACACCTTTATCTTTCTTTAAAGTTGACTTTATTCCTGGTATTTAGAGAAAACGGACAATAAAGAGAGGAACAAACACAAGCTACTCGCAGATCTTTCTAGATGATAATCCCTTTTCACATGCCTAAAAAGTCAAAATAATTTTTTTAATTAAGATATTTTAAAATGCAGTGTGACACTCACAAGGACAAAAATGTGCAGATCCAAACTCTGCAAAGAATTAGAAATACATACATCATTTTATGCACTTGAGTGTTCCCAGTGGGTGCCAGTCTGCTATACTGGGGTGGATGCACTTACAAATGGAGATTTCAAAAATACTGTAAAATTATTTTTACTAGAATTAATTGTATAAACACAGAGTGAGGGGGAAATACCCTCTAAAATCTATTTTCAAAGCTTTTCAAGGCCTACAAAAGGTGCTAGCTTAACTCACAAGCTGCATTTGTAGCTTTGGTGACATTTCAGTTGCTCATAGCAAAGTTTTAACAATCCATGATGCTTTTCAGACCTCTAGGACTTCAGTGTACCCATTCTGCTCAGGGCCAATTCGTTAACTTTTCACTCCTTCACCTGCAATTATTAATTCTTCTCCACTGGAATTCAGGATAGCTGTGAACATGTAACAAATCCAGCTAATTTTTCAGTAATGTCAGTTAATTTTAGTTAAAAAAAAAGGGGGGGAAAAGTATAGGGAATCCTGCAAAAGTGCAGAAAACATAATGATCAGCACTGAAAGGTAACTGATGAAGCAGGACTGTTAACCAAGTATGGCTGTTTCAAGATGGGAGATAAAAATGGCCCTTGAAAAAACAGGGAACTATGGGAACTAGATGGTCATTAAAGTCCCTTCCAACCCAAACTATTCTATGATTCTAAGTGAGTATTAAGGGAAGAAATAGTTAAAAGAGTTCAAAAGGGTTTAGAAAGAAACAAGAATGTTTTTTAATCAATACAGATACGCATTATGGTCTTACAAAGACCAGTCTGAGAGATGCCTGCATCTTTTAGCTTTAGTAAAGTAATTTAGCAGCTGGAATTAAGAATCTTCATTCCTTGTGCAAACAACGACCCCTTGGTGGACAATTCATAGAATCAACACAGCCATTCCAAAATGGCTTTAAGGGACACTGGAGGGTTTCTCTCCCCTCGAGGTTTTTTACTGCTGGATGCTTGTTCAGATGAGCAGTCTTTGAGGATGCTGTGTGAGTGTGAAGCGGCTGAGGCAGAGGATCACGTATGCAGCACAATCATTTCCAGGAGACTAATACACGTGAGCTCGTTTAAAAAGGAGTATAAGGACTGAGAAAAACCACAATGGGATGGTTTAACCCCACACGTCATAGAATCAGAGCAGATATATATATAAAGGTACCATCCGTATTTCTTTAGGAGACTTTGACCAGTGACTTTTTAAAACAAAGCAGATATTCTGTGCTTCCCTTTGATCAATTATAATTTTCCTTGCTAGTTTTCTTAGGGGTATATAGCAAAGATTTAACTGTTTTCCTCAAATGCTGCATTTTACATATCCATAATAGAATCATAAAATCGTAGAATAGTTAGAGTTGGAAAGGACCTGGAGATCATCTAGTTCTAACCCCCCTGCCATGGGCAGGGGCACCTCACACTAAACCATGCCACCCAAGGCTATGTCCAACCCAGCCTTGAACACCGACAGCAATGGAGCATTCACAACTTCCCTGAGCAATTCATTCCAGTGTCTCACCACCCGTACACTAAAGAATTTCTTCTTCATATCCAATCTGAACTTCCCCTGAAATAAGTATCACACCATGACTTTACTATACATATTGTAAATGTAAATTTAAGTAGTACATTATAAAGATTTTTACAAACCCATTTTCTTTTTACATATAAATAGTTTACTATTTCTGTTTTAAAATGCGCAAGGTGAATACTGTCACTGATTTTTAATTCAGTAACTCTGCTTACTTTCAGTAGCTAAACATTTATTTTTTTTTGATAGCAGGCAAAGAAAGAAATGGAAAAGTTCTTTCAGCTCATGTGTCTTACTGTAATGATGCTCTCCTGAAGCATCAAGATCAGATCCACTAAGGTACAACAAGGCTAAAAATAATATCTTAGAATAATAAAGACTGAACTAAAATGAAAATAAGTGCCACTAGATGGCACAACAGCCTTACATTAACGGGTTGGGTTTGGTTTGTTTTTTTTTTTTTTTTTTTTTTTTTTTTTTTTTTTTACCCCTTTATGTAAGAGGAATATGTAACATTTGTGTTTCAAACATGGTGTTGACACATTTTTCCCATGCCATTCCAAGTATATCTCATGATCGCAAATCGGTGAATGAAGCAAACTACTTGACAATTCCTTTAGAAATTATATGCTCAATGGAAATAAGGTTTAGTGGCAAGATCAACTAGGAGAAATTTTAACAAATCTGCTAAAAAAGAAGAAAAGTATTGCATTTAAAAGAACAAGTGCTTTATTTTGTATGTGAAAAGGCATAGTCAGTGGCAGAATTTAACTTTTTTAAAAATTACCATATTAAACAAGTGAACTGTCAATTAGCAAACAGCCTGCTTCCTTTACACCTTCATTGGCACTTGATGAGTTAACTCTTCAGCAGTGTCTCTCAGGTGAGTTAAGTACAAGCCCAATATTACCTGCCCAAGTGCCCTTAAAAAACAAACAGGTTTCTTAGGCAGATACAGACATAGCAAACTTTCAGTCAACTGTGCAATAAAAGATGTGAAGATAACTGGGGGTAAAGTAAATATGCATCTAAATGTTTCTCACAATTGCAGTGCAGAACCGGAGTCAGAGATTCAGCTGTACTAGTTGTCACTAACATGGAGAAACATAATGAAAGCCCCTCAATTAGAACATAGAACTTTGGAGCGATCTGGTGTAGTGGAAAGCGTTCCTGCCCTTGGCGGAGGGTTGGAACTGTACGAGTTTTAAGGTCCCTTCCAACCCAAACCATTCCATGATTGATTCTAATTCTTCATATGGGTGCATTAAAAAGAAAAAAGTAACTAAAAGGCAAATAAAATTCTGCAAAATCAATAGTTTTCATTCTGCCTAAAAATACAAAATTCTTCCATGAACACAAGCTGCAGAACTTCCCTCTAGCCTCTATTTAGTTACTAATGCTAGTATGATCCACAAGGATGAAATAAATAGTCTGCAAAAAAAAAAAATCTAATGCATCTCAAATTTTTTAGTTGATTTAAAGATCAGTGAAGAGATGGATGGAAATGGGCCATTCACTGTCTAAAGAGCAGGGTTTTGCACCTGAACACAATCCTCATGCTTCAAATGGATATGTTGATGCGTGCACAAACATGTTGAAGTATATACAAACTTCAGAACTTCAGGATGATATTTTAAAATATTTCTGTTATATTCTAAAAGCACACTGTGCAATGATGTGCAAGGATAAAACTTGATTTTTTTTCTGATCTCACTGTCCTCAAGAAGAAGGGAGTGAGCCTAGTACTCAAAATTTGGAAGGCCTTACTCTGTCTTTATCTAAGAGGACTTTCACAACGAACACTTCTGTACTGCAGAGAACCAACCCTGGTGAAAAATGGGGGCCAGAAACTAGAAGTAAGATGGCATGTGAAAATATGAGAGTCTGAATTCTATGACCTAATCCTCTTTGATCACAAGTGGGTGAATTTAACTCACCTCAAACAGTTTATTAGAATCCTGTGTAAAGCTTTGGCTGCTGACATTATATGCATCCTCTAATTTACCTGAAGGCAAATGATTATTTTAATCTTAATCAGTCCCCCAGTTGCTCTACTATTTTGGTATCAGATAGGACCACAAAAAGAGGGTGAAGACGAGGCCATGCCAACCTCTGGGTATGGCCATATGAAGGAAACCAACAGCAGGGTAACTCTAATGTTAAAAATTGGCATGTAAACAATGTCCCAAATGACTGTATTTGTTGAATATAGTAGCTAAGTGCCTTCCTCACACCTGAGCTCCATGTACAGGATGTGGTCCTGGCAAACTGATGATACATTGCAAGATTCAGACTGGAGTTGGAAGATCAATTCAGAAATGTATACAGCCATTTTGTCCTCATGCAGTCTACTATATTTTTATGACTGCTGTTGCCCAGGTAATTCGTAATCTTTTAAAAGGATCATCACTGATGACATTCCATTTTAATAGGCAGAGAAACATGAAGAAAGAGAACTGAAACAACTTATCCTGGGTTTCCAAGGAAAAATTTGGGTATTGTGTGATGAACTGCACATCATTTTTTAGCATCCAGGCTCACACTGATTCTCAACCACTATCTTTCTCTCTCAGGCTCTGTATTTAAGGAAGCAACTTACCAGAAGCACTGACCCAATAGACATCACCCTCACTGAACTGCAGTTGACCCGTTATTTCAGTCTGAGACAAAATCAACTCTAAAACTTGTTTGGATTCTCCTATTTCCAGTTCAAGAGTCTTGCATGACCTGTTACCTCCGTTCCTCCTGTAGTTCCACACATTCAGTTTTGATGCTAATGAGCCAAGAGCAGATTCAGTTACTGTATAACCCCAATTTATTTCCAGAGTAACACCTATTCTATGTACTGAAAGATGAGGACAAAAAAAAAAAAAAGTATGTAGCTATGAAATTTGAAGTTACATTAAAATGCAGAGCATTAGACGAAATTCAGACACATCCTAATTCTACAGAAACCTGCTTTCTTGACTTTTCAAAGTTTTGATTTTTGACACTGTAAACAATTCTCTAAAAAAAATAATTCAGTTAATGACAATAGTTGTGTACAACTCTAGCACCTTCCTTTCACTTATCACTGCAAAGGGTTGCATTTCGGACTCTCAGCATTGTAGTGATCATCACCTATCACCTGAACTGGAGTACACAAATACAATTACAGAGAGATAGAAGATAAATGCAGCTGCTAGCTTCAGAACTCCACATCTGTGGACCAGGTATAAACTGCTAGAGACTGCTAATTAAGATCAGTGCTGGTGGTCTCCACACAGGTGAAAACCTCATCTGACAAACAGCAGTTTCATTGTCTGAGAAACCATGCCTCTCCCATATTTATCTACCTCCATGTGCTACACTAGCGTACATCATTTTATTCAATAAATTTATTTTCTGTTATAAAAAAAGAAATGTCACAGAAATAATGCTGGAGGTCAGCAGTGCCAATAAAGCTGGAACCCAGGCAGTGTTTCCTGGTTCCCAGCAAAGTCCCCACCTAGGCTGCCACCCGTCCCTGACCAGTCTGATAAGAAGGAACTGCAGCAGCAAAAGTATCCATTTTGCTCATGTCCCCATTAGTGGTCAGTGCCGCATGCTAAAATTGAACTGCAGTGTAAAACCAAGTGTTAGCACTCACAAGAAATGAAATGACTTTAAATTGTCTAGCAATTCTGAGTTAGCCAAGCAGAGCTGGATGGTACAGAGCCATCAAAAAGTTCAGCTTCGGCCAATCCAAATATTTTGTGAAAGCAGCAAAAGGCAACCCTATCATTCCAGGATGATCTTATAAATGAATATCAGGTTGTAGAAACCTGAGAAGTTATTATGTTTTTGTAGTGCTAAGTCTTAGTGAACTAAATATAGATATAAGAACAATTCTCCCACTGTTTCCATAATCTCTTAAAAACCAAAATGGCTTACTTTTGTGATTTAGGAGTGATGTGCAGGTCTGAATCCCCAACTTTCAGTGAAAGAAGACCAGCAGTTCATGGAAAAGCTGAAATCTGTCAGTATTCATACAAAGACAGATGAACAGGTTGCCTAAAGAAGCTGTGGCTGCCCCATCCCCAGAAATATTCAAGGCCAGGTTGAATGGGGCTTGGAGCAACCTGGTCCAGTAGAAGGTGTCCCTGCCCACAGCAGGGGGCTGGAACTGAATGACCTTTAAGGTCCCTTCCAACATAAACCACTCTGTGATTTGCTCTATGAACATGTTTTCTGTTATTTGGTTTATTCTTGTGATCAGTTGGGATCAGAGGAATTGCAGAAGCATACACAGAACAGATTGTCAAGTTAAAGAAAGCAGCTTACTGGATAGAAAGCAGCTATGAAGGAAGTAGGCATGAGTTTCTCTTTCTTTCTTGTTGTTTCACCTGCTTTTTATGGTAGCAGATGATGCTCCTCAACTTTCAAAGCTCACATACACGACTATGTCTGCCAGTGTATTTTCCTGTCCTCCGATAAATTGACATTGATAAGACTTAGCTCCATCTGAAGGTATTTCAACCAGATATATTAACTGCTTCTTCACAACACTCACTCCAACACCACAACACATTGTCATGAACTCTCTGTACGTGTTTGCTCTATACATACCTTACAGTTTCAGTATGCTGTTAGCTAACTGACTGGATTTTGGCTTAGCTCCCCTTGTTGTTAGCTCCCAGCTGGAAGCTGGGTTTGCTCCCAACCATATCAACACATCTGCTATCAAACTTCAATTTGCTAACCAGCATGTTATTTTTTTACGTATATTTTAAGGAGATGACTACAACGAAACCTCGATAACCTCTTGAAAAATATCTGTCCTTTTGAGAATCCCATTCAGATGAGGGAAGTAGATCTCTATCAGATAAAACTGTAAGAACTCATCTTGAGCACTGCATGCTACACAGACAAGGTGGCAGTTTCAAGGAGAGGTGAAGGGTGACCTCTGGAGCAGTCCAGACCAGACTGTGCAGACCAGATCCTGGAACCTGTCTTGCAGAAGACTCACTAGCCATGCTGTTTACTTGATGATAGCTCTTACTAGTGTCACAAACTGCATTACCCTGAAAATGGATTTTCCTCTGTTTCTTTTCAATACCAGGCCTTGCAAAAACAGCAGGCTGTTGGTGGGACTTCAAGTAAGACTGAAGTCAGATACTGGCAGACAAGGCACATTTCACCCATACTTAACTATAATCTTTAAAGATCTAGAGTGGCTAGAAGTCTTTTCACACTTCTAAAAACAAAACTCCCACACCCTCCTTCTGCAAAACCTTTAAAATAGTTCTTCTCTCCTCTGTAATTCTCATACTTGTCCTATCTGTTCCCTTCCCACTCTTAATTGTCCTCAAAGACAATAAAAGGAAAAATTAATTCCTTTGACACTAAACCTGAGTGGGTGGTTAAAATAAGAAAAAGTGAAATATTTATAAAATAGAAAAATTAAGATAAAATTGCATGTAAAAAGAATCTACCCAACCAGCTTTTCAAAACCGTAAAAGTAGAAATAAAGTAATTAATCAGTTCTGCCAACTCCTGAGGATTTTCTGACTGGCAAAAGTAAGATATACTTCAATTGCAAATATCTTTTCATTCATGTATTAAAAATCATGTCTCAGTTTTTGAGTTGATGAAGGAAACAACACGCTCATGCCAGGTTCAGGGTTTCTTTTTGTTGGCATCAATACCGCAGGGAGCAGTTTTTCCCTCTATGACTGTGGGAAAAGGAGAACCTACAAAAAACACTGTCACTTACATACAGTGTAAATTAAAGCTTCTGATATACTGCCATTTATATGCAATCACCACTGGGATAAAAAAAATAATAAAATGTTTCTTCTTCCCTTTTTTTGCCCTGATGAAACATGCTTCTTTTATCTATGCATCTCTGTGAAGAAGGAAAAAGATACTGGTCTCTACCTAGACTTCAGCATTTTACTTTTATGGAACATCCTATTGCGATGTTCTCCCCACATTACAATCCTACAAATCTGGGTTGTTTCTTTCACATCATGAAATCAAGTATGTAAAGTGGAAATCTCTGTTCTCCCTGAAGAGCTGTTTCAGTGCTAGAGATGCTGCTACTTTTTGCTCCTGCTGCACAGCCACAGTTTACCAGCATGAAGAAAAAAGCAGACAAGTTTTGGTAGGAGGAGATGCGAGCTCGCTCACAGAGCAGTCTAATCCCTGGATTACAACTGCTAGGCTGGCCTTGCACGAACAGCTCCTATTTTTTCCATTACAGCATTCTCAGTGTCCAAGGTGATAACTGGGTATTTAGTTTCATATATGACAAAACTTAATAGAAGCAATACAAGGTCTAAATGCTTGGCTTGGTATTTTTAAGCATTACGGTTGAGCTCTTCAATGCACAAGAAGATGCAATTCTTAATTGCCTACCTCTAATTCTAACATCTTAAAAATCTCACCTGTGGCTTTACCACAGGGCTAAACATGACCGACAACAATTTTACTTTAAGTTTTCAATGCAATGCACATATCCCAAGAAATTATTTTTAAAATTGTATCAAAGCATTTTCAGTCTCCACCATTTCTTATCCTTGAAATTTTGAAATAACTTGTGCTGTCCTATTCCATATATTAAATACTTGTCTGTCAGAGACATCCCTTCCTTTCCACCTATTCACTTTTGTTAAAAAAAAGATCTCAGTTATTGCACCATATTAGCAAGACATAGTTTAGAACAGGACCTTTTCTACAGACTTGTAAACAGTATTACAGAAGATTTTCTACCCTGAAATTCCTGTAATCACAATTTTTCTGAATACCTGAAAAAAACCCGGTGGTACAGGACCTACTGGCATGCCATCTCCTGGGGGAATGTTTCCTAGCACTGGACTGGGAGCTGCTGCAGCACTCTGAAAAGAACAAAGGAAGAATAAACCTTTGTCATTGCATGGTAGGCATTAAATCCCTAAAAGAAACCAAGCAGAGAAAAAAAAAAAATTAACCTTTGTCATTGCATGGTAGGCATTAACCCCCCGAAAGAAACCAAACCAAAAAGAAATAAAAACCCCAAACCTGACCAAAATGCAGAAAGTCATTCTCTGGATATGTCATAATGTCATTGTTTCATCTGAAGGTAAACTGAAATTGTATAGTGCTTAGTCTACACAAGTATAATATTTTCTAAAAATAACCAACAAACGTTGAGGGAAAGGATGCTAGAGATTGAACAGATACACAAATACGCATCAAATAAATAGGTCTCATCTAGATTTTAAAAAACACTGCACCTGAGTGTGTCTCTACACATATAGATGTGAATGTAACTTGCACACATACTTATGTGTATAAACACCCTCATGCATACACAAGGATATACATAGCAGATAGTAAAGAAAGTAATTTATGCATGTTTTCAGCAATTTCAAAGCACTTTAAAGATAATTTCAGCAGACTGCAATTTTCTTTCAGAACTACATCAAGCTTCAAAACAGAACTCTGTTAAAAACACTACAAGAAGGAATGGTCTGCTGACAATACTTATGATTTTACCAACCCCAAAAATAACCACCATGACAAATTAGAAGAATTCAGGTTACGATTTTTGGAAGGGAAAAGAAAAAACGTATTTCCAAGAAGTGAATCAGAGGATGAAATTAGTTACCTTTACAAATCCTTCAGCTGGAATAAGCAAATAAAGAATATTGCTTCTGGCAATTTACAAGCAGGAGGTAGTCACAAAAAGGGAAGCCAAACTGTTACCATTGTCATGTGCTGGAACTTCAATTTACTTTTAATTTCTAGTAGTCTTCCTTCCTGGGATATGTATCTGCAGGGCATAAGGCTGAATTACCTATAAAGACTCACAGTTTCCTGTGGAAGGACTCATGCACACACAACGCACCAAGATCCATTTGCAGCTTACCTGCCAGTATCTGCCCTACAGAATCTGAAATGGCTTATGTTTATTAACTTATCACTCTATTGTATGCTCACACTTGATTCCCATAAGATGCAGATCTGGAAACTGTATTTCCAGGTGTTTGGCACACTATCTAGGAAATAAAAGAATAATGCTGGGAAGAGTTAAAACTGGCAGAAAGAAGGGCTGACCTTTTTAAGCCAAGCAGAAAGGAAACATTCAGTTAATTACCACAGTTTTCAATGGCTTAAGCTGTGCTTTAGAATCAACTTTCTGAACAACTAGCAGAAGCATGTTTAGCATCTAAGCTGTAAACTGGTTCCAAATAGAAGTCTAGAATGCATCATTAAAATACAAAGACTGCAGAAGGTGCTAGCTTCAGAACTCAGCATAAGACTTTGACTCACTAGGAAAATCTGCAACAAAGAGCCTTATTTGTGCAAGGATCTGGTCTGCAGGATCAGTATTAAAATACTAGATAATTGCAATTGACAGGAAAAGCTAGTTGGGCGAATTGGATGTAGCAAACACTTTTGAATCATAATGCCTTCTCAGGAGAGGCTACCACAAACCAACCAAGCTATCTGACAAAACTGTAGTGAATAAAGACCATTCCTCACTTGCCACTGCCATTCTTTGGGAACAGCCTGAAGTTCAACAGACTGGAGTATGATGTGGCTGAAATGTGACTCCCTGGCAGTCTGTTGCAGGTCTGTCACAGTAGCTTGTTCTCCCAGGCAGAGGGAGAAATAAGCAAGTGGTGTGAAGGTACAGAAATCACTCCTAAAGAATAAAGTGAATTTGTTATACTTCTCTTCTTTTGCAGGGCTTCTGTGAATGCCCACTAACTGTTTCAGATTATCTGCATTTCCAAAGGAAAACAGAAGAGAAAGTTTTCACCTTTTTCTTATGCAAAACCTGACCTGTTTAAGCTGAGCATGAGGTAACAATGCCAAGTAAAACCATGAATAGGTGCAGACACAGTTTGAGTGAAGCATGTTGGATCTTACTTCTGTATGCACAGGTTTTGTAGATGACGAATGACAATAGCAGAATCACTGATTGAAAAAATCAATGACATTAAAAGGCTAAGCATCTTAAAATGTCCAAAACAGCCTGCACTGCAGTCTCTTGACTAAGAAGGAATAGCCCATTAAAGGAGCACTAATAACTATGAACATTATTACAATATCAACCCTCCTTGCATGCTAATTCCTGATCACCCCTATGCTACCTTAGCTGCGCCCATCTTTACCGGCCATGTAATACACATTGTAGTATGTCCAATGGAGCTGATGATACAGAATAAAGCATTTAAACAGACTATAATAAATCACTGGGCAAACACAGGATGAAGTCAGATAGGCAAAATAAAGTTAAGCTGCCAGATATCAGAAAAATACTAAGCAGCACCTCCTCTGATACACAGTTTTCAAAAGCCTTCCATCCCAGATTCACTTACACCTGCTCACATTACTAAACTATACCAGGCATTAATGCATGTCAGGGTGTCTTCATGCACTCAGTGGATCTCAGTCCCCCTCAACTGCAGCCTCTGCCAGAGCCGCCAGAAGTTTTGAAAGAATGCCTGTGAAAGAAGGCACAACTTCTCAGGATACAGTGCTCCTATGGTTGATGAGGTTGTGGCCAGCAAGGTATCAACTAGAGAGAAATTAGTTCTTTTCTTCAGGCTAGCTACTCAAAATTAAATTAATTTACTAATGTTGGCTGGTTTTTTCTTGTGGACTATGATGGTTCAGGGAGGTATTCAAAGCATTGATTTTAATTGGCCTAATTATTTGAGACTTGATTACACTGTGCAGTTTATATACATCATCTCTCTTCCGTATCTGAATGGGAAGGAGGACAGAGCAATGTGAAGACCCAGTGGCTATGACAGTAGGTCACCTTTACTGCTTAATAATTGTAAGAATATTGTAGCTGTAGGCATTCTGCAATAGTCCACTCTTAGATGCTACAGCAACTTCAGTTTCTATTTTTCATTATCTAATGCATTGAAGTTTTTTTCCTGTTTTCGTATTTGTTTGGATTTTCTTCCCTGATGGGCAATGAAGTCCCAAAACCAGAAATAAATCATTTTCAGTATTATAGGTACATCACATTTTCTAGTTTGTGCTATCCAGTGAATGTTTTAAGAACCTGTACCCGGTAGATCAATAAATGAACCTGCAACTCCTGCATTGAAATACTCTTATTTATTCTATACTGATGAATTATTCAGTTCTTCTCTCATAGTCCCACAGCAAGCCATGGCTTCTTTTTGCATGCATTACAAGTTGTTCATCATTTATGCTTCCATTAGTTTGACATTTTAAATATTTGCAATTTGCTTTCCCTGCTTTTCATAAAAGGATGAAATAAGAAAATTTAAATGGTTTTATGTTTTCGTACACTATCTTACCTCCTTAAAATTAGAAAACTTTTTTCTTTTGTAGCTAAAATACTAGATTTATGATATCTCCTTGCAATTATTAATTAAAATGGTGTACTTGAATTAAACTTATTATGGTGATTCTTTGGTCTACCTAAGCTACTCTTAACATTGTAAAATAGATGACTGTGTTAAAAAAATTAAAACTAGTCACAGTTTAAGCTGATTTTTACAATAAAGAAATCACAAAGTAAATAAAAAATAAAATTAAAATAGATCAGCTTTTCCATTTGTTCAGTATCTGAAATATAAAAATCGTGAGAGAAGACTGCAACATATGGGTCATTTTTTGAGGCTATCACAGGAAGAAGTTTGTGACAGAAGATCACAGAATTCCAGTTGCAATCAAAGAATTTCACAAAGAAAGGACCTGACTTTACCTACAAAAATCCTCATCTGGCTCATTCATTGATCTGGGCATTTAATTTCAGGTATTTTGCTTAGAGTGACACCCTTATTTTTACCCAAATGAAGAAGTTTGTCACATGTTCCTAAATTTTTCCACAATATGGAAAATCTACTTAATGATGAATGACAAAATCTGCTTGCTGATGGATATGAGAAGCTGGACCTCACATATAAGACAGATCTACTGCCACTCAATTCCCTCATCACGCAAACCTTCTCCATAAACCTCTGTTACACCAGCCTTAAATATGCTGATTTAACTGGACAGCCCTAGCTCCTGCTCAATTAGTAGAGCCTGTGGGTACCCACTTCTTCAGCTTCATCAAGCATCAAGCCAGCCCCTTCTGCTAGCTCATTCAGAGGCAGTGTCCTTGTGTTCCTTCTTCAGTGGCAAAGCATTAGCATGTCACTAGTATGTTGTGCTATGAAGACCATGCAAGTACACATCCCTGATGGACCCCAGGCACAGACAAGGCAGTGCCTCTACGTGACACTGAAACCACTGGTACCAGCATTTGTGATTCAGACAAGTTAAAACCCCCATTCTTAGGATTTAATGATGCTAAAACTGGCATCAAAGAGGAAGAGCAGCATCAGGTTTTTGAGAGCACAGCAGCAGCTGTGAACCTGTGAAGAAGGAGCTTCATTAGTAACTCTGGTTTTAAAAGAAGAAGTGGAGCTAAGACTTTGTAAAGCACAGATGCTTTTCAGTGCTGTCAAAAGTGCTAGGCTGAGTCTCTTCCTTGAAAATAATTTTTTTCTACAGGTAAAGTCTGAAACAGTTTTCCCTTTTAAAGAGCATTCCACTCATTATTTGCACAGTAGATGCAACTATGCTTTCCCACCCTTTATACCACTTCCCATTAACACTGCACTTGTCAGGAAGGTATACCTGAGAACATGTCTCCATCATCCCAAGTTGTGACCCCTCCATATGCTGCTAGAAGCAAAAGATGCTTTCACAGGTGATCTCCAGGCTGACAGAGCCTCAGAAAGATGGCCCTTAGGCCCTAATAATCTTACAGTCTAAGCAGAAACATCCTATTGCAGAACTGGCTGCATATTACTGCAAACTCATGTTGTACGCACTATTTTTCTGCATTCAGTCAAGAAAAAAACAAACCAACCAAAAATAACCAAGAAACTTGATGTTTATACCGGATCTCAAAGTCCAAAGGCTAAGCAGCGCTTGTGTAGGAAGTCCTTCTTATACTCTTTCTGATGAGACTCTAATTACTTTAATGGTGCAACTGAAAGCCTTGCTTTTGATTATTCTTAAATTTCATGTCTGATTTTCAGTGATAATCAGAAAAAAAACGCTAACTATTGTAAGCACTGACAGACATACTTCAGCCTTCTTTTCTCCTTCTGAATCCCGCTTCAGAGAGAAGTTAGGTCACGAAAATTTTGGCAAGATCTTCAGAAATAATAACACTTTGATCAGTTTTTCTGAAATACAGGAGTTTCATCAAGAGAGATCTTTTCATAAGAAATCTACTACAGAGCAATTCCAAAAACTAGCTGGTTTATATATATGCAGCATCATTTTACATTTCTTCTAAACCTTAACATGATTAAGATGCATTCACTCCTCAGTTCAAGTGCTGAAACATATATATACAACCAGTGCTTAACATAGTGTTAAGGATAATTTTTGTTCCTGTAATAAATAAGCCATTACTATTTTATTTTAAAATCACTGAGCTTTATAACCTACATGAATTTAGATGTCTTCTTTAGATTATGGTATGAGTATTGATATTATATTTTCATATATGCAACCAAAAGATGCAGTAACCAGAAAAAAATATTCTGTCTTGGAGGATATTAATACAATCAGCTGAATAATCAAAACAAGAGCAGAAATGTTCAGCATCTCAGGTTAGTTTTGTGTATGTTCATAAGACATTAATGCACAGGTAATTTTAATTAAACAGCAACTATGTAAGGATGAATGCAAAGGACAATCTAGGGAAACAACAACTGTTTTTGGCATCACGTTTGAAACAGTGATGACATCAGCGCAGTGTTGGCAGGAAAAGTTTAATTTTTCGTAGCTATTTCCTTAAAAGCCATATTGAAAACTCGCACTGACATTAAGCATAAATAAGACTCCACTAGTCAGCTGATAGCTCTAAGATGAACGAACAAAGAAGTTCATATGAAAGTAAAATGTCTTCCCAAATCAGTATTGCTTCATTCATCACATGCACCAATGCCAATCAAGAGAACTCAGTTAAATAAACATGACCAGATGACAGAGGCCATCATGTTTAGCTTTGACCGGTCCCTGATGCACAAAAAGCACAAAACTAAGAGAAAAATATTGTAACAAGATAAGCAAATTTCCATTCATAAATATGCCAATCTGCAGCTTACCAAGTGTTTGTAAGCCATTAGCTAGTTACTATAATAATGTTTCACTAACTTTTACCTACCATGAATCAGAGAAAAAAATATTAAGAGGAACTACAGTAATTAACCACTAGAAACTATCTCATTTTCTCAAAGACATAACATGAAACTACTCACTGTTCTGAACAATAGAAGAAAAACAAAAAAAAAACCAAACAAAAATATTTAAATAAGCTCCTGTTCCTTCTATAGCGCATTTGAAACACTCAGCTGTACACAAAAGAACCATAGCCTCTAGAAAGCATCTGTGGTTTACTTAAGAAGAACTGAAGAGCATGCCAAAAAGTTAGATTTGCCACTGTCGTGGTATAAGCCGTAAATTTCACTTCTCCCTCCCTTCCCCCCCCCCCCCCCCCGATGGGGGGAAAATGGGGAGAAGAACAGAAAGAATGTAACTCCCACGGATTGAGATCAGAACAGTCCAGTAGCTGAGATATAACACAAATCACTACTGCTACCACCAATAATAATAATAATGACAAGGCAAATACAAGGGAAAAGGATACAACCGCTCACCGCCCAACCGAGCCGAGAGAGCGAGAGCCACTTCCGGGTTCCTGCCCCCAGGATTTTACATCCTGGGCATGATGTGCTGTGGCATGGAATAACTCTTTCGTCAGTTTGTGTCAGGTGTCCTGTCTCTGCTTCCTCCCGGCTCCCCCTCCTCCCTGGCATAGCATGAGACTCAGAAAGTCCTTGGCCAGAACAAAACATTACCAAGCAGTAACTGAAAACACTGCTGTTATCAGTGCTGCTCCTGGGCACGAAATTAAAAACACAGTGCTGCACGAGCTACCAAGAAGGAGAAAAATGACTGCTGCTGCTGAACCCATGACAAACCACCCCTTATTCCATACCATTCACATCATGCTCAGATCCCACATTTTCAATATACCGTCACATACATATATATATACATCCACACACACACACAGATGGAGAGATATAATCCTTTAGTACATGGACCAATCCCTATAAAGCTGCTGAGTCCATCCAGTCCGTGATGTCAGGCTCCATCTTTTGTAACAGTCTTTCAGAGCAGGGGAGGCTGTGTGCAGTGTTGGATGCTGATTGCTCCTTTACTGCAGAACTCGTCTGGGTTCATCAAAGTTCATTCTTTGTTGGGATGATGGTCTGAGGGCCAGTCGCGGATGACTTGAAGACATCTAGTTGATGGGCTATAAAAATATTACATAGCAGGCAACAGTATGCAATTGAGTTCATTGGCTGTTTTCTCCTAAAATCAAATCTCCTTCAGGTACACATCACACTTCCCAATCTTCTTGCATTACCCACCAAGTATATCCGGGTCCCTGAGATAAAAGCAACCCCATGAGTGGGTTTGTCTTTACCTGAAGCAGGAATAATCCAGTCTGCTTCCCCAGCAAATTCTTTATGTGCACCACAGGAACTTTGTCCACCTCCACAGTATGTAGAAGTTCTGACTGGGCTGGACCAGCTCTGTTGGCAGATCCTCTGGTGTTGACCAACCAGGTGGCCTTTGGTAAATGTGTATCCCAATGTTTGAAAGTCCCACCACCCATTGCTCTCAGTGTAGTTTTTAATAGCCCATTGTACCGTTCGATTTTCCCAGAGGCTGGTGCAT
Organism: Myiopsitta monachus; assembly: GCA_017639245.1. Lineage (NCBI taxonomy): Eukaryota > Metazoa > Chordata > Aves > Psittaciformes > Psittacidae > Myiopsitta > Myiopsitta monachus. Next base: position 73,810,996 of record CM029941.1, read on the forward strand.
GGTAGGGGATGTGATATACCCACTCAATGCCATGCTCTTTGGCCCAAGTATCTATCAGGTTGTTCCGGAAATGAGTCCCATTGTCTGACTCAATTCTCTCTGGTGTGCTGTGTCGCCACAAAATCTGCTTCTCAAGGCCCAGGATAGTGTTTCGGGCAGTGGCGTGGGGCACAGCGTATGTTTCCAACCATCCGGTGGTTGCTTCCACCATGGTAAGCACATGAGGCTTGCCTTGGCAGGTTGGTGGGAGTGTAATATAATCAATCTGCCAAGCCTCCCCATATTTGTATTTCAGCCATCGTCCTCCATACCAAAGAGGCTTTAATCGTTTAGCCTGCTTAACTGCAGCACGTTTCACAGTCATGAATAACCTGGGCAATAGTGTCCATTGTTAAGTCCACCCCTCGATCACGAGCCCATCTGTATGTTGCATCTCTGCCCTGATGGCCTGAAGTGTCGTGGGCCCACCAGGCCAAAAATAATTCACCCTTATGTTGCCAATCTAAGTCCATCTGAGCCACTTCAATTTTAGCAGCTTGATCCACTTGTTGGTTGTTCTGGTGTTCCTCAGTAGCCCGACTCTTGGGTACATGAGCATCTATGTGGCGTACTTTGACCACCAGGTTTTGCACTCGGGCAGTGATATCTTGCCACAGTGCAGCAGTCCAGATGGGTTTACCTCTGCATTGCCAGTTGCTCTGCTTCCATTGCTGCAACCACCCCCACAGGGTGTTCGCCACCATCCATAAGTCAGTGTAGAGATAAAGTACTGGCCATTTTTCTTGTTCCGCAATGTCCATGGCCAGCTGGATGGCTTTCACCTCTGCAAACTGACTCGATTCACCCTCCCCTTCAGCAGTTTCTGCAACTTGTCGTTGAGGACTCCATACTGCTGCCTTCCATCTATGGTGCTTTCCCATAATGCGACAAGACCCATCAGTAAATAAGGCATATTGCTTTTCACTTTCTGACAGTTCATTATATGGTGGGGCCTCTTCAGCACGCATCACTCCTTCTTCCTCTGGTGACCTTCCAAAATCTTTGCCCTCTGGCCAGTCCATGATGACTTCTAGAATTCCCGGGCGACTGGGATTTCCTATTCGATCTCGTTGTGTAATTAATGCGGCCCATTTACTCCATGTAGCATCAGTTGCATGATGTGTAGAGGAGACCCTGCCTTTGAACATCCAGCCCAGCACGGGCAACCGAGGTGCCAAGAGGAGCTGTGCTTCAGTGCCAATCACTTCCGAAGCAGCTCAAACCCCTTCATAGGCTGCCAATATCTCTTTTTCAGTTGGCGTATAGCTGGCCTCAGATCCTCTGTATCCCCGACTCCAAAAGCCGAGGGGTCGACCTCGAGTTTCCCTGGAGCTTTCTGCCAGAGGCTCCAGGTAGGACCGTTCTCCCTGGCTGCGGTGTACAGTACATTTTTAACATCTGGCCCAGTCCGGACTGGTCCGAGGGCTACTGCACGAACTATCTCACGTTTAATTTGCTCAAAGGCTTGTTGTTACTCAGGGCCCCATTTAAAATCATTCTTCTTCCGGGTCACATAATAGAGAGGGCTTACAATCAAACCGTAATTCGGGATATGCATCCTCCAGAACCTCACAGCACCCAAGAAAGCTTGTGTTTCTTTCTTATTACTTGGTGGCGACATTGCTGTTATCTTGTTGATCACATCTGTGGGGATCTGGAGGCATCCATCTTGCCATTTTATTCCCAAAAATCGAATCTCCTGTGCAGGTCACTTGACCTTACTCCATTTTATGGGAAAACCGGCTTTCAGCAGGATTTGGATTATTTTCTTCTCTTTCTCAAAGACTTCTTCTGCTGTATCACCCCACACTATAATGTCATCAATGTATTGCAGGTGTTGTGGAGCTTGCCCCTGTTCCAGTGCAGTCTGGATCAGTCCATGGCAGATGGTAGGGCCGTGTTTCCACCCCTGGGGCAGTCGGTTCCAAGTATACTGGACACCCCTCCAAGTAAAAGCGAACTGTGGTCCGCACTCTGCTGCCAGAGGAATAGAGAAAAAGGCATTGGCAATATCAGTCATGGCATACCACTTGGCTGCCTTTGACTCCAGTTCATACTGAAGCTCTAGCATGTCTGGTACAGCAGCACTCAAGGATGGGGTAACTTCGTTCAGGCCACGATAGTCTACTGTTAGTCTCCACTCTCCATTAGACTTTCGCACTGGCCATATGGGGCTATTAAAGGGTGAGTGGGTCCTACTGATCACTCCGTGACTCTCCAATCTACGGATCAGCTTATGGATGGGAATCAGGGAGTCTCTGTTGGTGCGATATTGCCGCCAGTGCACTGTTGCAGTCACGATTGGCACTTGTTGTTCTTCGACCTTCAGCAACTCCACAGCAGAAGGATCCTCTGAGAGACCAGGCAAGGTGGACAGCTGCTCCACTTCCTCTGTCTCCAAAGCAGCAATACCAAAAGCCCATTGGTACCCTTCTGGGTCTTTGAAGTACCCTCTCCTGAGGTAATCTATGCCAAGGATACATGGAGCCTCTGGACCAGTCACAATGGGGTGTTTTTGCCATTCCCTCCCAGTCAGGCTGATTTCAGCCTCCAGTACAGTCAACTCTTGGGATCCTCCTGTCACTCCAGAAATAGAAATAGGTTCCACCCCTTGACAGCTTGATGGCATCAGAGTACGCTGTGCACCGGTATCTACTAGAGCTTTATACTTCTGTGGGACTGATGTGCCAGGCCATCTGATCCACACAGTCCAGTAAATCCGATTGTCCCCTACCTCCACCTGGCTGGAGGCGGGGCCTCTTTAGCAGTCATCACATTGGTCACTCACGTCTTGTAGAGATGGATTATTCTTCTTCATCACAGGAGCTGAGGTAAAATCTGCTCTTCCACTCCGTCTGAGAACCTGCTCACCAGAGACTGAAGCCGCAGCCTTCATGGGGTGATCAGACTTGACCTTTGCTCTCTTTTTCAGTTCTCGCACCCGCTCCTCCAAAACTGAAGTAGGCTTTCCATCCCACTCCATCATATCTTCTCCGTGATCCCACAGGTAAAACCATAGGGTGGCCCGTGGTGTGTAACTTCTATATCTTCTCTCTCGAACAGTGGGATGCCTTCTGTTAATAGCTGAGACGTGTGCTGGCACACGTGAAGAGCTGGATAGATCCTCTCTCAATTGTTGGAGGTCCTGGGACAGTTTTTCCACAGCTGAGATGATAGAAGGGGTGATATTATCTTCAAACTCTCGGAGTTTATGAATCATTTCATCCACTGTTGGTGGTACTATGTCATTCCAGGTTACTGTTGCCAGTGAGTGGGCATATGATGAGGGTTCATTCCGTGTAAATTTCCGCCACATGGGTCGTGTACATTCGACTTCATCTGGATCTATGAGTATATTCCCATTATTCGGCTTGATAGTATAGATCATCTCTACAATGGCTGATTCTCTCAGAGACTGGATGCCTTTCTCTAGAGTAGTCCACTTGGCCGAACGACTCATAACATCATCCTTGTATGGAAACCTATCTTTCACAGCTGCCAAGAGCTGCTTCCAAAGGCTGAGGGACCTTTTCTCTCTTGCAATTGCTTTGTCAATTCCCCCTTCCCTGGCAAGTGATCCCAGCTGTTTGGCTTCACTACCTTCTAGTTCATGACCTTCGGCCCAATTATCCCAGCATCGGAGCAACCAGGTGATGATGTGCTCCCCTGGCTGACGGGTAAAGTCTTTTCGCATATTCCGTAGCTCGGTTGAGGTCCGAGATCGGGAAGTCACCTCTTCTTTTTCTGCTTCTCCTTCACCATGTGATGATGACTCTTGGTCAGATGCTGTCCCACGTGGTGAGTACGTTGTTTCCTCATCTTGCTTCATCTTTCTTGCCTCTTTTTTCTTTTTCTCTTGTGTACAGGGGCAACCGATATTGGTATGAGTTGGTCCTCTGGTTTAGCTGTGGTGATTATCACTGTGGTTTGGGTAGCCACCCTACTTGTCACTGGGGTTTGAGTCATGGCTGTACCTGTCGCTGGTGGTGGTGTAGCTGCTGTACTTGGAGCTGGATTAGCTGCGCTGTCCATTACAGTTGGAGTTTGAGTAGCTGCTGCACTTGTCCATGGGGTGGTGTAGTTGCTGTGCTTGGAGCTGGAGTAGCTACGCTGCCCATTACTGTTGAAGTTTGAGTAGTGGCTGTACTTGTCCCTGGAGGTGGTGTAGCTGCTGTGCTTGGAGTTGGAGTAGCTGCACTATCCAGTAGTCCGCCCTCAGATCCAGAGACCATTTTTTCCTTTTGAAGATGCTGGACAGTGTTAAACAGGGCTCTGTAAGCATAAGCCAAGCCCCAGCACGTTGCCATGATTTGTCCATCTCTGGTGTGACCAGAATGACCACACACCTCCTTTAAATGTTTTACTAATTTTTCTGGGTTTTGCATTTGTTCATTGGTGAAGTTCCAAAGCACTGGAGGGGCCCACTGTCCTAGATACTTGCCCATACTATCCCACACACCCTGCCACTCATGACTGTCCAGCCTTGGGGAAAATCTCTCGGCCATCCTGGATTGTAGTCTAACCCCAGACATGGCCCACACCCCACTCTGCTTAACCCTCCGGACCAGACAAAATACTTGTGAGTAAAACATATTCCGTATGTGTGCCAACATGATTAATTCCCATCACAACCAGCAGGCAGGTCTCAAGGGTATCTAAAGGCCATTCAAAACCTTCAAAATTCTCAAATGGTGCTGCAAACGGTCTGGTGGGGGTGCTGGGAGCACAAAAGAATGTCTCCTTCACAGGCTGACCACCCGAGGAGGTGAAAAGAGACGTGTAATTGCTAAGAACTTCCATTATATACCTCCCAAAGTATAGAGTTGGTGGCCACACTGGAAACACAAACCGTGTCAGTTTCATGATCACTGAGTTTCTTGTATTAAAAATCAGTGCAATAAAGTAAATGTAACAAGAACCTTAACCCAAAACCCAGATCTGAAAAATGTTAAGATAAGAAATACCAGCTGTAAGTAAAATATTATACACTGTACCTGTGAGAACCAGAGCAACAACTTTGAGAGCCAATAAATCAGCATTGTGATAAGTGACTATTAATCCTTGCCGTTTATCTCAACCCTTCGTGCCCCACGTTGGGCGCAAAAAAGAACTGTCATGGTTTAAGCCGTAAATTTCACTTCTCCCTCCCTTCCCCCCCCCCCCCCAACTCCAATGGGGGGGGGAGATGGGGAGAAGAACAGAAAGAATGTAACTCCCACGGATTGAGATCAGAACAGTCCAGTAGCTGAGATATAACACAAATCACTACTGCTACCACCAATAATAATAATAATGACAAGGCAAATACAAGGGAAGAGGATACAACCGCTCACCGCCCAACCAAGCCGAGAGAGAGAGAGCGAGCCACTTCCAGGTTCCTGCCCCCAGTATTTTACATCCTGGGCATGATGTGCTGTGGCATGGAATAGCTCTTTCGTCAGTTTGTGTCAGGTGTCCTGTCTCTGCTTCCTCCCGGCTCCCCCTCCTCCCTGGCATAGCATGAGACTCAGAAAGTCCTTGGCCAGAACAAAACATTACCAAGCAGTAACTGAAAATGCTGGTGTTATCAGCGCTGCTCCTGGGCACGAAATTAAAAACACAGTGCTGCACCAGCTACCAAGAGGGAGAAAAATGACTGCTACTGCTGAACCCATGACAGTCACATAAGAGCATGCCATTTGAAATACCTGGATCAGAAGACCCAATCAATTCTTGGTATAGTTCCACTGATATGTATTTGTCTAAAATGTTTAATTTCTGCTCTGTAATAGGAAGGCATACATGTGACAGGACTAGTCTGACAAGTCTAATTGTAGAAGGTCATAATGTTACTCCTCATAACTTTTCCACTTTTCTCAAATTGAAGCTCCTTACAGCTTGATCTGGAGTCTGGCATTCCAGATTCCAATTCCTGGCATTTCCCTTCACTACATCTTCACCACATTATAAGTGATAAAGAATATATAATGTCATATGTAATAATTCTGTTAATAGCCAAGTTGTTTATCAGTCAACAGACCAAAAAATACCAAAAACGTTTAATCTCTTTTTTGGGGGGGAGGGGGCAGGAAATTGGCTTTCCTGGTTTCGTTCAGCAGAACTGTTCACTTAGCGAAGTGGACCTCTTGACGAGGATGCCATCCACTCTTCTTCCCTCAAGAAATAATCCTCTCCCCAAAACAAACTCACAGTAAACAAATCTTCCCCCTATCTGAAGTAGGATTACAGTTTGCTTTACTGTATCCCAGTGCCCAATCTGGGGTTTTCATTCTACTTAGCTGAGATAGTAAAATTCTGTTACACTACTGAGAAGCAGGTATTAGGTTGGAAGTGTACTGTTAAGGGTAACAGAAATTATTTTTGAAGACAGCTTTGCTGTTGATGAATAAAAGGATTTCAAGCTCTTGTCAAAAGACAGAATTTCAGCCCTGTCTCTCAGCTGCTGCTTCCTGGATTCTCCAGAACACAATTTCCAGGCAAAGATTTTTCTTAAGTATGGTTATAAAGAAAAGTTTTTTTAAACTGAACATTTTGTTATCCACTGGAGCCTACTAAAATCACTACTGCACATAGGTATCAACAGAATGTTTACTTGAAAAAAAAAAAAGTGTAAAATTAATTTGTGTTTTAAATAAGGAAATACAGAACTATGTTTAAAAGCTGAATACTTGGGTTCTCTTATTTCTTTACAAAGATACAAAAAGAAATACTATTACAAACAATGAATTCAGACAATTTTCTAGGAAATGAAAGGCATTCATTTCAGCTTAATTCCAAGCCCTGTGTTACTAAGTAATGTACACCTAAGCACAAAATCAAAACACCAAAGGCTAGCCAGCTGAGTTATGCGAAACGTCTGATAAAATGCATCAGTATTATTGGATCCATCAGTAATAATCATGCTGCTGACAACTTAAAGGCACTTGAGGACACAAGGCACTGTGGTTGCACATTGGAGCTGAATTGCAGTGATATTTCAATGAAATTATTTCTTTCCAGAAGTGACACACCCCGCCCCCAGATTCCCTGGAGACCAGGACTGCTTCGGTCTGCTAGCTTAACAACCACAAAATAGTCAATGCACTGTGTTTTTTCCAAGCTGCACATCCAGATCACATCTTTGTTGAATAACTGACATTGCAGCCCATGGGTTTAACCTGCTGCCTTCCTCACCATAAGCAATTAGAATGAAGACATGCGAAAAAGGTGCTTCTCCTAAATAGGAGTTAGCACAAAAACAATCAGAAGAAATCGTTTAACTTACATGACCATGACACATTATGTGTATCTAACTGAATTTTTAACCCTCCCTTATGAGATCTAAGCATAACATTTACATTCATAATTGCTGAAATACAAAACTGATCCTTAAATAATTATTCCAAGTAATTTTAAATGGGAACTGATGATCATACGGCATGCTCTCTGATCAGGTCAATCTGTAACTAAAGGTTAGTTTTAGAAATACCATGCTTAGTCCATGTACGAGCTTGTTTAATATTACTTCAAAATTTGTTTTGAAGTTTTAAATACTATTTCAAGAGGAAAATTTGAAGGAAAAAAGAGGCTTATAAAAGGTGGAAGCGAGGACAGACAGCCTGGGAAGAATACAGGGTTGCTGTCCGGGAAGCTAGGAAACAGGTTAGGAAAGATAAGGCCCACTTAGAATTAAACTTGGCTAGGGATGTTGAGGATAAGAGGAAGGGATTCTATAGGTACATTGCAAATAAAAGAGTAGAGACAACGTGGGCCCTCTTCGGAAGCTATAGGGAGAACTGGTAACCCTGCATTTGGAGAAGGCTGAGGTTCTTAATGACGTCAGTGATTAAGATGTCAGTTGTCACTGGCAAATGCTCTGACCACACCACCGAAGTCTTGGAAGGCAGACGCAGGGATTGTGAGAATGAAAACCTCAGGCCCACTGTAGGAGAGGATCTGGTTCAAGACCATCTTAAGAACCAGAACGTATACAAGTCCATGGAACCTAATGAAATCCATCTGCGGGTCCTGAAGGAGCTGGCAAATGAAGTTGCTAAGCCCCTGTCCATCATATTTGAAAAATCATGGCAGTCAGGTGAAGTTCCCGAAGACTTGGAAAAGGGAAATATAACCCCCATTTTCAAGAAGGGGAAAATGGATGAGCTGGGGAGCTACAGACCAGACAGCCTCACCTCTGTGCCTGGCAAAATCTTGGACTAGATTCTCATGGAAGCCATGCTGAGGCACATGAAAAACAACAAGGTGGTTGGTGACAGCCAGCATGGCTTTACTAAAGAGAAGTCCTGCCAGACCAATCTGGTGGCCTTCCATGATGGGGCTATGGAACTGATGGACAGGGGTAGAGCAGTTGATGTCATCTACCTGGACTTGTGCAAAGTGACTGACACTGTCCCACATGACATCCTTGTCTCTAAGTTGGAGAGACATAGGTGGACCACTCAGTGGATAAAGAACTGATTGGATGGCTGCACGCAAAGAATTGTGCTCAATGGCTCAATGTCCAGATGGAGACCAGTAACAAGTGGTGTCCCTCAGGGATTGGTGTTGGGATCGATCTTGTTCAACATCTTTGTTGGTGACATGGACAGTGGGATTGAGTGCACCCTCAGCAAGTTTGCTGATGATGCCAAGCTGTGTGGTTCAGTTGATACGTCGGAGGGAAGGAATGCCATCCAGAGGGACCTTGACATGCTTGTGAGGTGGGCTGATGCCAACCTGATTAAGTTTAACCATGCTGAGTGCAAGGTCCTACACCTGGGTCGAAGTAATCCCAGGCACAGCTGCAGGTTGGGCAGAGAAGAGATTCAGAGCAGCAGCACTGTGGAGAGGGACTTGCAGGTGATCGTCGATGAAAAAATGAATATAAGCCAGCTTCAGTGTGTGCTAGCAGCCCAGAAAGCCAGTCGTATCCTGGGCTGCATCAAAAGGAGCGTGACCAGCAGGTCGAGGGAGGTGATCCTGCCCCTCTACTCTGCTCTTGTGAGACCTCACTTGGAGTATTGTGTGCAGTTCTGGTGTCCTCAACATAAAAAGGACATGGAACTGTTGGAACAAGTCCAGAGGAGGGCCACGAGGATGATCAGGGGACTGGAGCACCTCCCGTATGAAGATAGGACGAGAAAGTTGGGGCTGTTCAGCCTGGAGAAGAGAAGGCTGCGTGGAGACCTCCTAGCAGCCTTCCAGTATCTGAAGAGGGCCTATAGGGATGCTGGGGAGGGACTCCTCATTAGGGACTGTAGTGAGAGTACAAGGGGTAATGGATTCAAACTTAAAAAGGGGAAGTTTAGATTGGATATGAGGAAGAAATTCTTTAGTGTAAGGGTGGTGAGGCACTGGAATGGGTTGCTCAGGGAAGCTGTGAATGCTCCATCTGTGGCGGTGTTCAAGGCTGGGTTGCACAGAGCCTTGTGTGGCATGGTTTAGTGTGAGGTGTCCCTGCCCTTGCAGGGGTGTTGGAACTAGATGATCTTAAGGTCCTTTCCAACCCTAACTATTCTATGATTCTATGGTTCTGTAAGTTTAGATTGGATATAAGGAAGAAGTTCTTTACTGTAAGGGTGGTGAGGCACTGGAATGGGTTGCCTGGGGAAGCTGTGAATACTCCATCCCTGGCTGTGTTCAAGGCGAGTTTTGACAGAGCCTTGGGTGACATGGTTTAATGTACGGTGTCCCTGCCCATGGCAGGGATGTTGGAACTAGCTGATCTTAAGGTGTTTTCCAATCCTAACTATTCTATGATTCTACTTAAGCCATGACATACTGCTCAAAGTAGGCTGATCACTGTTACTTTCTTCTTTCTGCTCCAAACACACTCCGCTTTGTTCTGTTGATGCTCTACAGAAAATTCACAGTTGGTATGACTGCGCTAGTTAGGCTAGCATGACAAGATTATTTCACACCCTAACTTTCTCTAGTATTTAATCTGTTTTTAATAATTCAGTCATGTCTTTTAATCATGTAATTAATGTAACTGTTAAACTCATTTTGTTTTCTAAAGATTTTAAGATTGCCATAGCACAGTTCTCATGCCACTGCACTCCATACAAGTCAAGCCCTCTCCCATTTTAAGAATGTAGTGATTAACACTAAAAGTTTCTCTGCATCTCTCTTCTTTTCCAAGTTATGAAACACAAATGAATTAACTATGCTGTGAGTTGAAAGACCAATTCTTATTATGTAATGCAAAGTAGACTAGTCTGGATTACCATTAGGTCACCTGGGAGTGAGTCAGCAATCTTGGCAATATTACGTATTTGAAATCATATTTACCACATGGTTAATTTCAGGTCATTGATAACTTCAAATATCGTATTTATATATACATGTGAGTATGAGGAAACTCAAGTAACTTGTTATCAAAAATGGATTTTTGTCTCCACACGTAGCTGGCTGTAAAAGAAAAGACATGCGCAAAACCCATGTATTTTATTTCAGAAAAGGCTGAATTGCAGAATGTCCCTGATGATGAAGCTACTCCCTTTGCTCAAGCAATAGTATATTTGGGTGTTCTTGTCTGGACTTCCATGACATAAAATGCCTCTTTAATAACCATTACTAAAATACTAACTACAGATACAGCTCTGTTTCTTTCAAGGCTGTGCTGTAGAAGTTACTACTCTGTTCTAAACCATGAAAATATGATTTCACAATACCATACTACTGACAGCACATTTTCATAGACAAAAACATACTGAAGCAACCATTTGGAGTTTTTGAACATCAGCTTCTTTCTTAATCGAGTTAACAGAACATAACACAATACATTCTTTATAGCCTGAATTTCATTACTTTAAAATCAGTGGCATTTCTTGTATATATGGGAGCTGGAAAATACATGGTTTATTTCATACAAAGTCTGTGTTCACTTTAAGACACAGAGATTGCAATTAAAACCAGTACTATTTGGAAAAGATTTCCCTGTTTTTCTTGAAAGTGAAGTTCCTCCCTAGATGGCCTGAAGTTAATTCCGTAAGCAGAAACATCATCACAAGATTAACATTCTCACAAAAAAAAAAAGCATCTGAAAATTATATGCTGCAATTTCTCAATTTTCATTTAACACTGAAAGAAGCCTTTTAAGAATACTTCCCTACCATGCAAATATAACTAGCCCAGTGAGACTCTTCTCCTCAGGCAGGTCCTTGTTCAGCCACCACAAAGAGACATCCTCTTAATGAGTGCATCTTTTCCCATCATCTACAAAGAATGGGTGGGGAGACCAAGACCAGCCACATCAAAACTGAGGTTCACCTTTGTGAAAACCCCTCTATGTATTTGAGCATTTTGAGTTTAACTGAAGCATTACATGCAATGTATGGTGCACAGTATTGATAACAAAACACAGTCCACAAGATAGGACTTTTCAGGCATGCCTGAAACTCAGGTTTACAAGAACAGCTAGAATGTTTAATATCAGACTCTAAGAAAAGCATTGCCAATTGAATGCTTCAATTTTGTGAAGGAAAATATGGTAAAGCTAAAACTCATGGAAAGTTAGCCTGTAAAGCATCTCATTTTTCTCACATTGTCTGAGTATCTATCTTTGGATAAATGTAACTTGTTGAGCAGAGAGTTAACACCTCTAAGTGCTAAAACAGAATTAAGTACAATGCTTACAAAGGACTAACATTTTCATGCTGGTGACTATTTGCTATATAGTTTTCTTTGGTAGTCTACAAGTAACAAAGGCCTGACCTGCTACCCATGGGGTATGTCCTGGGTTCAGCTGTAACAGTTATTTTTCTCTGTTTTAAGTTTGATTGTAAGCCCTCTCTATCATGTAACCTGGAAGAAGAATGATTTTAAATGAGGCCCTGAGCAACAACAAATCTTTGAGCAAACCAAATGAGTGATAGCTCATGCAGTAGCCCTCAGACCAGTTCGGACCAGGCCAGGTGTGAAAAATGTACTGTACACCACAGCCAGAGATAATGGTCCTATCTGGAGCCTCTGGCAGAAAGCTCCAGGGGAGACTCGACGTCAACCCCTTGACTTTTGGAGTTGGGGATAGAGAGGATCTGAGGCCAGCTATCCCTCAACTGAAAAAGAGATACTGGCAGCCTATGAAGGGGTTCAAGCTGCTTCGGAAGTGACTGACACTGAAGCACAGCTCCTCCTGGCATCCTGCTTGCCGGTGCTGGGCTGGATGTTCAAAGGCAGAGAATAAAGTAATGGGAAAAGCCAGTAGCAGCAGCAGCAGCAGAACTGTTCTCAGGTCACCACTGACTGATCCTGACTTCCCTCCGATCATCACCCCAATAAAGAATGAACTTTGCTGAAACCAGACGAACTCAGCAGTGACCAGATGAGTTCAGTGGTGTCATCAGCAGGCAACAATCCAACATTACTCACCATCTCTCTGCCTTGAAAGACTGTTACGACAGATGGAGCCCGACATCATAGTGTGAATGAACTCAGTGAACTTAATAGGGATGGTCTGTTGACTAAGGAATGACACCAGTCTATTTGTGTGCATGTGTATATATATACATTTTTATATATATATAAAGACACAAAAAGAGATATTATATTGAAAAACGTGGTATCTGAGCATGATGTGAATGGTATGGAATAAGGGGTGAATACTGTGCTGGGTTCAGCTGTAACAGTTATTTTTCCCCTTCTTAGTAGTTTCTGCAGTGCTGTGTTTTTGACTTTAGCCGGACAACAACGCTGACAATGCACCAATGCTTTAGTTGTTGCTCAGTAACGTCTACCCTGATCAAGGACTGTTCAGTCTCAAGCTCTGACAGTGAGGAGGGGCACAAGAAGCTGGGAGGAAGAAGAGACAGGACACCTGATCCACACCAGCCAAAGGTGTGTTCCATAAAACAGCACATCATGTCCAGTACATAAACTGGTGATCAGGGGAAGCACCCAGAAGGCCCAGATTGCTGTTCGGGTCAGGCTGGGTATCAGTCAGTGGGTGGTGAGCAACTGTATTGTGTAGCACTTGTGTTCATTGTTTGGGTTTTTTCTTTCCTTCCCTTTATGGTTTTATATTCTCTCCACTTTTATATTCTCTCCCCTTTTTATTTCCCCTATCATTATTATTGGTGGTAGCAGCAGTGGTTTTGTGTTATACCTTAGTTACTGGACTGCTCTCATCTCAATCAATGGGAGTTACATTCTTTTAATTCTCCTTCCATCCTACCAGGAGCAGGGGGAAGAAGAGAAGCAGTGAGTGAGCTGCTGTGTGGTTCTGAGTTACTGGCTGGGCTTCAACCACAACAGGATACCAGAATTCAAGGAAGAAGCATCCATCCATTCTCAAAGAACAGCAGAGGCAGAGGGCTCAGTCCTTCAAGGGCCTGCCTGCACAAGGCTTTTTAGATGTACTTCTAAATGCTTCGTATCTGAAATACTATATCTGTATCTCAAAAACTCTCTACCTGGAATGGTGGTCTAAATGTGTCAGAAACTTTTATTTAAATTTAGGACATGAGTAAAATAAAATAATAAACACACACACACCCCTCCAAACCCCCAAAAATCCCTACTAAGTGGCATTTGAAAGCCACTAGTCCTCCTCCTGCCTCAGCAAAGAAGCCAGGCAGGACAGCTGCGTCCCTTAAGCTATACACAAATGGATTACTGAAGATTAAAAAATCTATGTCCTCCCTTTTCTTTGGGACATACAGTGCAAAGCAAGTCAAACCCCAGTGGCTGTCTCAGGTTGTTTCTCCTCAGCAAACCAATTATTTTCCATCCTGTGGTGTGAAAATACATAGTGGTGATAACAAGAACTTGAGGTTTTTAGGGTTAACTACCTCCTTCTGTTCTTGAACACACCTTTAAAATCCTAATCTTTTTATTATTTTATTATTATTATTAATGTTTTTAAGTTGTGGCCACATAGATACCAGCGCAGCCCACACTCTATGCTGCCAGTAAGCCCTGAACGTGGGGACTAGAGTCAAGGCACTTCCTCTCCTGGAGCTTTTACAACTGCTGTCCCAGTGGGCTGGACTTGTCCTTTTATTGGGTCACCCCATGGAGAATGCCAATATTGATTGTGTATTTTTAAATACGTATGTTATGCTGGCAATAAGAGACAAAATCGAGCTGACTTAACCATAGACAGGCACCTATCATATAAAAAATGGCACCATGCAACCTGGTCTGTAATAGACATTCACACATGCCTAGATTGCATATACACACAGATCGGCTTTAAATGCAAATTATGTGCATGCATATCTTGGCTGAAGATACACATACTATGTGGAAGGAACCTTCACAAAGTAAAGCATGTATAAAAACATTATTTACATAATTTATATAAATTAGGTCAGGTCATATAACACTAATCCAAACCAAAAGCAAGCAAATTTTCCCAAGCTCCCTCACAAAGCGTGTGAATAAAAACCTAACTGTCATGGTCACTCTTGCTTCAGCACAGTGTCCAAGCTGACCTAGAAAACTTCTAGAAATAAATGTTAGTACTTACTGGTTGCAATAATGCATATTCACTATACATAAAAAAAAGGGCTTCCTCCTCTCAGCTTGGAAAGTATAGGTAGGTCAAACAGAGTTTAGCTCTGTTCATTGAAGAAAATTATCTAAATAATTACTTAAATAATTAACACACGTGCAAACTTCTATAACTTAATACCTCTCACTCTGTTGGAAGTTGGTTTAAGAACAGGTTAAACCACAGCAGGCTAAGAACAATGTAATGTACAGGCTGGTAAAAAGAGAAAATAAGAATTTTAAAAAATGGAAGCCTACTCCCTGTCCTAAACTAACAGTAACTAATTAGATAATAAAGCTTATCACCATCCTAAACTACCTAAACCACGACAGTCAGAGGCATTTTCCCTCTCCATCACATCCTTCTATAACACTATTTCTCCTCTCTCTGACAGAGAAACCCAAACAATTTTTCAGCCAGGTTGGTTAATGACAGAGATCTGGCTGGTCCTAAGTGCTGTGTTACCAGGGGATAATATAAGCTATAAACTGCTTTATAAAAATTGCTTGAAGAAAAACAGCACTATAGCAGTGCTCCCCACTATCAAGTAAATAGCCTGTATTATGTTGGCCTTTTGATGGGAAATTACACAGCTCTCGCTATCTGCTGATAAGATTCACATCAGTAAGTGGTGGAGAGCTGACATTCTTCTTCCATCAATCTGAAACAGGGCAAGTATTGACAAAGTAAGACCCACTTGTAAAAGACAGCAGCTGAGCTGCCAGACACAGGGTTTACATCCACGCTGTGTTTTGTTAACAGAATGAGAGAAATGCAGCCTTTATTGGGATTTCCTTCAAGCAACAGCCAAGGCATGGAATGTTAAAGCTCAGGCCCATCATTTCTTCCTCTTCACTTACAAGTCTACAAATCCCTAGAAACGACTCTGGGCTTTTTGGTCTCTGGGGACTTCAGCCCAACTTGCAAAGATAACCAGTTTCTGCAGGCAGACAGTCCCACAGGAGGGATACCCATGTTTAGTACAAAAGCTGACAAAACTGACTTAGTGTCAGGTAGCAATAGGTAATGAAGTAGTACTTCATTTAACAGCTTCTACCCTAGTAGCCTCAATACAGCAAGAGCTGATGAAAGGGAAAGGACATGGATTTCTAGGATGGTTGTTTTAGTTCTTTTGCAATTTACTTCAGCAAAGCTTAAGCCTGCTAACTGGCATGCTTGATGTCCTTCATTCCCTCAAGTTCATGTGAAATAAACTTGTTCATGTCCTTCTACCACTCCTCATTGATGTAGTATATTGCTGTGCCTTTGCTTCATAAAAGTGACTTTCCAGGATCTGTCTTCTAGAAGAAAGACTTTTCTCATCCTTTATGCTTACTACCTGCATCAATATTTGCTAATCAAAATAATACACAATACAGGCTGTTCTCTTTACTTTCTAAGCACTCAATTTTCTACCTCCTTAAAATGTATAACAAGACAACCACCATCTCAAAATGGTACAAAGAGGAAAGGCTTCACAATTTGTAAGCAACAAGTACTGTTCAAAAGGGTTTTTTGTTGCTTCTGTTGTCCTATTAGCCACTTCATATCAGCACTGAAGTACAATTGGCAACATCATGAATACTAATGAACACCAGATGAGCTGGACAAGGGAAACAATATGGGATTTATTTTTATAAGCAGCAGGTTCAAGGGGCACTAGATAATGAAGTTTCAAGTGCTAGGAACATTTAATTTCTTCTCAGGTATATTTAATCCAAGAGAAAGGTGTACTGTTTGCATAGTAGAAGGGGAACTGAAAGTTAATTTTTTTCTCTTAGTGGCCTCAGCTTGGTGTTACTGCTGTATAGACTTCTGTTTCTGGCATATTGTATACTAGAGTATTCATAGCAAAATTCACATTTAGATAAACTATATCAGGTCAGTGACTGTAAAGCTGTAGCTTGACTGAATGAAACAATTTGTAATTTCCAGAGTAAAAACCAGTCCAAAACACAGTAGTAACTGTGTGAAAAAGTGACAAAAAAGTCTGGGCTTAAACATACACAATATGAAACTTGGACAAAATGTTTTAACTTCCCAGGCTGAGATAACTTCATCACAACTTTTATCAGCCATAGCAATGAACTTTTTCAGCCTTCCAATTATTTTTACACCCTTTATGCACAGAACAGAGTGCAATTTTAACATGACGATACCTGACAAGGCACTGTAAAAAAAAAAAAAAAAAAAAAAGCTTATTATTATTTGACTTGGTGTAACCATTGTTAAATCCTGCTCATCCCCATCAACCCTCAACTCTACCAGTGTCCATTCCTGTGATATTTGTCAAGCACTCTAGTTGGGAATGTTTTGGAAAAGAAAGGTTTTAAACAAACAAACCTCAGTGGATTTGCCATGATATAACGCCACGACAAAATTTCAAGAGGCAAGGGTCAGTAGGTTAAGAGGACAAAGGCAAGCAGACTGCTTCATGCTTTCAAATTTAATTTGTGCCATAGCTGGCACACGAAGAGAAAGATGTGTGTGCCTGTGGGAAGACTCAGGGCACATTCAAATCCCCACATTTAGGGTGTTCTTCACCAAGATCTGCAGAGCTCCTCTGTTTCTGCACAGGATGCTGCTCAAACCGGATGTGGGGAACTGAACACAGCAGTAACTGCAGACACCATACCTGGAGCCTGAGAGGAGGGTTATTTTGGGTGGCCTTGGGAGGTCAAAGGAGGAATGTGGAGGACAGCAAGGCAGTCTAGGGCCCTCAACAGGGAAAGGCAAGGCAAATGATCTGTTCAGTGCTGTTCTGAGTCACCTCCATTCTCATAATTAAAGAAAACTGCAATACAAGACAGGAAGCTCAAAATACACTGGCAAAAGGCTTTTTAAAACAGCTTTTTGGTCTCAAAATTGTCTTGTAACCAACATTTCACTACAGAGATTAAAATCTTTTACACAGGCAACCCTCCCCCCTACACTTTTTAGGCTGTTGCTTTTGGCTGAGGCCACTGTTACAACAGGAAATAAAAATTATATTACTCAGGAAGGAAGCTAATGAGTTTCCCCTCCCCCAGATGCCATTAGATACTTCCTGAATAAAGGAGAAGCACACTAATATAAAGAACAGAGGTACATAAGTAACCAGAAGCTGAGCATGCTGTATAATTAAAGCTACATATAGTTTCTGGATGGAGAAGGAATACCAACTCAGCTACTAATGCTCCACCACCTTTATGCTACCTTACAATGCCTGTGCCAGGGTGTTTTGTTCTGTCTGCTTTTAAATGACTCAAAACCAGTGATGCTTTCATCACTTCCTCTGGGAGCATATACCCAACTATAAAAAAATTCCTTGTAAGGACTGTTCCCCATGCACCTACTTATGAGCTACTCTTCATTTGTTTTCATGGTTTTGAATTTAGGGCCACTTAATAAAACCCCAAATCTGGGCTTTTAGTGTTTGGTTTGTTTTGTAGAATTTGGATGTTCTTTAGACTGAGGGATTTCCAATCTGGGAAATATCCGAAGCCTGAAAATAAACAAAATACCAAACGCCACATTTACAGAGGCTCAGTGACTGACCCTGCTGTCTTATTAACTTCCAGTGTTATTCAGCTTTAAAAAATGCAGTAATTTTTTCAGTGAACATAATGTAAATATTTTTGTGTGGTTCTATGTTAAAGAATATATTAAGACTTTGGCCAAAACCATCAAATTCACCATGTAGTTAATCTGCATAATGTATTTTGGACTACAGTTACTTGAATTCATTCTTGGCATGTTGGTATTTTATTTTAAAATCAACTGACTGTAAATAATTTAAGGAGTGATTCTGCAAAAATATAAGTTCCATGTGAAGTGAATATAATACAAGAGAGTGAAATTCTGCACCTCTTTAAAGTTTTCACAGGAGCAAACCTTTCCTGCAGAGGAGTATCTTTTCATTTATGGTTTCACCACAAACACACACAGTATGTGAGTTTATAGCTATTCATAATGAGTTGGGCTTTTTTGACTACCTCAGCATGACCAACACTGAAAGTTATGGGTCTGTTTCTAGGATAAATGCCCACACACCATATGGTGTTTCATGACATCTACAGTGATCTCGTGTTGGGCCCATGTACATCCATGTGCAACAGCACCTTGTCCTTTCTTCTCTTTCCTCGCCAATATTTTCAGGTCAGTATCTGCAAAATCCACTTTCTCTGCTTTGTCTTATTCTGTTCTCACTTCTTTTTTTCTCTTCAATAAAATCACTTGTTTCTTTGCCTTCTTTACATTCCTCTCAAGTCCTCAATCCATTACTCCTTTCACCTCTTCTGATTTAGTTTAGTTGCTGATACTGAAAAAAATCACTGAATTTAACTCTAACTGGCAATAATGAATGAGGAACAAAAATGCTTCTACTGGTACATAGCAGCAGAACAGAATCCCCATGAGAAAAAAAAAGACAATGAGGAAGGAGAGAGCAACTGCTTGCTGTAGCTTTTCCCAATATTTGTATTCTGTAACTTCTGTATCTAAACACTGTCTTAGAATTATTTCAAATGTCATTTAGTTAGTTTCTATTTCAAACAACACAAAAAATGTAGAAAACAAAATAATTAAGAGCTTAATAAATAAATAATTGGATTAATTAATTAGGTTAGATGGGGCTCGGAGCAACCTGATCTAATGGAAGGTGTCCCTACCTGTGGCAGGGGGTAGAAACTTCATGAGCTTTAAGGTTCCTTCCAACCCAAACCATTCCATGATTCCATGATTAACTTACATAATTTTAATTTTGCACCTTTTTTCTGAAGTTAATACATGTATTATTTTCTTGTACTTATATTATAAAATAAGGCTATTTGATAATCACACTAAGACATTTCAGAGCGTGTCTCATTCTGGGATCTTAACGTTTCACCAATAGCTGAGACACTTGGCTTTTCATCTTCCAAGGAAATTAAGACACGGCAATGTGCCAATATGACACACTGCCTGTTGAGTCTCAAGACTTAACTACGGGATCTTATTCTTTAAAGAGAAATCACATGAGTCCCTACACCATGTTTAAAACAATAAAAATGCATCATTTAATCCATACTGATTAAATTCCTTTGCTACTCTTTGCAGATAAATGCTGTAGTAGTGATGCTTATGTACAATACTTAAAGGGGAAAAAATAAAATTCTCCCTTTCCGATTTGTTCACCCATTCAACAAGCACAGATGTTATTTCTAGCTGAAATAGCAGCCTTTGGCTACAGCAATTCTGAACATACCTGCACAACATTTTGAACAACAGAACAAGTTTAAATTATTGAAGAGAATTCCTCCACAAAGCAGACAGACAAAACCTGGACTGAGGCCAACACCACTAGTCAGCTTTAACCAGGTTTTCTTCACAGCGACCCTGCCTAAGCTGGAGCTCTGTGGATGAGAATGCCTCCAAGACACTGCAGTGTGGGCAGAAACAACTAACAAATCATTCCCAGTAGAACCAAATGTACATACATGCATAAAACCTTCCATGCCTCTTAACTCTCCAGAAATTAAATACTTGTTAATGGTTAAATTTCAGCACTTGTTAATTCCACAGAAAAGCAGAATAACTCTGCAAGGAATAAATGCTAAATTAACCAAAAATTGTAAAATATTTTTTTTGCCCAATACTGGTTGCTTTCTTCATGTTTGCAACAGTCAAGATATTATATACTCTAAGTTTGTGCATGAATATCTGGTTGAGCGTGTTTTTTTCACACTCTTCATAAAGCTTGTCATTGATCACCTGCCAAACATCTAACAGTCTGCAGCTTCTTGCAGAGCAGAACCGCTACATCTGTGTTTTCTGATATCAGCATATTGTCCTAATATCAGCATAAACTGCAAATACACAGAACGTTTCCCTACAATTTTCTTATCAGTTGCAGCTAAGCAAAACAAAATCTAAACCTCACAGAACCCCCTACATTTTTACCATACTATTCCACAACCACTTTTTCTTTATATTAAAGCCAATAAGCATTACATTAAAACATTAATGTACTATGTCATTTAATTTCTCCAGGTATTTTTTCTGACAACATACTGAAAGCCAGCAAATGTAAGTAAAGATCATCCCAAGATTAGAAAGCTATTCTAATCTTAGCATATATATATTCATGTGTATATATATTTATACATATAGTATATGAGGTATATTACTGTATCCTCTAGGGGACAGCCCTCTGCCTTCTCTGCGAGTGATGCTCTGAGCTTGGTAGCCCCAGTCTAAACCTCTGTGAGCTTAGATCTCTGCTACAGAGAACAAATAAGAACTGTGGAACCCAAACATAAACTCTGCAGCTCTATATACATCTAAATTATGACAAAGATGAAGACCAAATATAGCAATAAAACTTTTATTCTGATTTTATTTTTGCCCACCCTGGAAAGAAAGGACTTCCTAATAATGAAGTAACAAAGCAGTAATTATTCTCACATCCTTATATTATCATTCTTTACACATGCCCTGTCTTGCTTTTTGTTGAGAAAATTGCTCCTGTATGATTAAAAAAAAAAAAATCAGAACTGCTTCAAAATCCTTTTTCATTCAGTAAGATTTTTCATTTTTGGCCTATTATACTGACACTATCACTTAATAACCATATAAAGACCAAGCTTCTTTTCACCTGGAGATCTCTGAAGAGCCAGGCACAGAAATCTGTTTATCTTTAAGGTATTCAACATCTTTGAAATTAAGATGGGAATATTCAAAGAATGCCTCCCACACCAAGCCTAAAGATAGTAATGTTTCATTCCCATTGTATATTTTGAACTCCAGAGCTGGCAGTTTTGGATTTCTGAATTTCTGAGTGCAGAATATAGACAAGACTGCACAATGATTTCATCAAAGCTCAGAAAGTATTTTTAACCCTTATTCAAAATGATGTTCATTTTCCCCCCTCATACTTCTTATTCTATCTTAGGGGGAGACCCATCTCTTCTGCAGCTCTTTAACTGCTTTATAAGGCATAAACAGCGCATTTATGTAGCACTAAATCGCTGTTTCAGATTCAAATGACATAGCAAAACCCTTTTGAACTGAATTTTTAGAACTAAGACATCTAACAGTTGTGAAAAATTGAGTCAAATTGATCTTTACTACAGTTTAAGGCTTTATATAACACAGCTGAAACAGAAAATCCTAATGTTTAGAACTAATACAGGCTGGTTTTATAGGGTTGCTACAAAGCTAAATCCAATACAACAACATGAGGCAGTGGCACTTAATAGCAATGACCATTGCAGCTTTATAGCAATGGCCATTGCAACAATAAAAAAAAAAGGAGCACAAAACCAACAAACTCCAAACAATGAAAAGCTATCATTTAAGTAAAATTAACACCTTTTTCAACATGTATTTTCAAAAACAGTGGACCGAGCTTCCCTGAAAAGTCACCTTAAAATTAATACAGCTTCTAACAGCTACAACCTCGCATATCCATTATGTATTTAAATAAGTAATGGTTTCTTTGGTGTAGTAATGAGGAGTATCTTAATTTTAATCAGCAGTCTGTAATCTAGACCAAGCAGGATATAACTTCTCTGGGGAACAGGAGGCCTTGTGTGTGAACTGTCAACTCCTTCCTCTTCCCTCAGCAGCAGGAAAGGAAGCGCTAAGGGTGGAACATCACATACATGTCTTAGAAAAAAAATGCTAGGGATCACAGATGGAACAGAAAATATACTATAACATAGACAGAAAAAGGTTTACTTTATTCAGCAGAGAGAAATAAAAAAAAAATACCCTGCAATTACCATATTGCCAGCTGACACAGGAGGAATGAGAGGGAGTAAATGCACTCAGCATGTAAATATAAGTATGGGCTTTTTGTACTGCCTGGTAACAAAGGGGTCAAAACCCCCTCAAAACTTCAGATAAAGTTTTTCTGGAGAAATGGTTCAACTTGAAAAGTCAAAACCTTCCCATCATTTGTGGGAAATGAACGTAGTCATGGCCATCCACAGTGCTTACATCAGTCCCAGCTGAATCTAACTTAATGGGATTTAAGTCAATTTCATTCAAATTTAAGTTATACTGGAAAGGGAAGATCCTACTTTAAAATTGTTTAATTTATGTTTTACAAGACACTTAGCTACTGAGGTCGCAGGTGCCACACAGACAACAGTGACAAGAGAGAAGAACCAATCCCTCAAGTTATTTATTTTCACTGAAGTCTGTGAATGGAATTAGAGTTTAACATGCAATTTTAGAAAGGTCCAAGGAGCAACCCTACATTTTCAGTTTAGCAGATTCATATCTTGGTGTCACTTTTGTTCTAGTTTTAATAAATGTTAATCTGTCTGTAACAGACCTCTGCAGGCCCCTAAGAGTTAGTTCTCGCCTGTGGTAAGAACTAGCAAGTTCAGAGAAATTTCTTTTCACAATGGGCTCCCAGGTTTCAAAAGAGCTTTAAAGATCTCATTTGTTTCAAAGACATTTGCTTGAAGTCTTTGTTGGTGGAAAGAATAAAATCATGGTACTATGTATCTCTACACCATAAAAGGCACCTTTAGTTGGACAGGCTGATACTGTGGCCATCCCCGGGTTTGAGAGCCAACAGCCCTTAAGGGTTCTCCCTGCAAAATCAATGAGGACATGAAGGTGTTAGTGAGCATTAAAAGACACTGCACATCCCGCAGAGGCTTCTCCAGACTTTTGTTCCAAGAAACTTAGAAGCAGACTCATTTGAGAGGACTAAATGATAAACTTCAAGGATTATGATGAAGAGATAGAAAGACAGGCAGTATTTTACCAAAACCTGGCTCTGGTTGATCACCACAACAGGTAACATTTCTCTTCTTCTAGGAGAAGCAGCCAGCAAACATGGTATTCATCTGAGAACCACAGGATAAACAAACATGTTGCCGTTCATCCTACTTCAGTGGAGACAGCACTTAAATCATGCTTGATTTTTACTGAATTCTAGCAAAGCAAATGACAATGAAACACGTACACAGGCAGACAATTCAGAGGGAAAGTATCTTTAGGCAACTGTCACGGCCTCAGAAAGAAGGCAGAAAGAACCAGCAAAGATGAAAATATGTCCAGTGCACAGTGACTACAGTAATCCCATGAACCTCTATAACACTCTGAAGAAGTTAGGTTCTCACTATGTCTAGGCCAACCCCTGTGTCACCCCCCTTGTAAGACTTACTACAGCAGTTCTAGTGGTCGACTACCACCAGTGTGTGATGCCTAAATGGAATTTCCGTTTATCTCAATTAGCAAGATCTTGTATCTTTGTGCTCCATATTTAAGTTGCAACAGGCAAGGCATAAAATTAGTTAAGCATGATGCAAGGACTCTGGCTAGTTTCAAAAGGTATCTCCAATTCACCATGTGGTACCACTTAAAAAAACCATTAAGTCAATTCTACATGAATGGCTGTCATCTTACACATAGAAGTGGCAGTACTTAAAGTGCTTCCTCGGGTAGCAAATACAATTCAAATAGAGTTCTCAAAAGAGATTTTTTTACCAGACTTTGAAAAAGAATATATCAAATAGACCCATGAGAAGAAAGTATGCTCGTTGGCCTCACAAAGACATTACAGGGCTGGTTGTGTAAACAATTCACAGATCTCTAAATGACAAGCAAAGATTAAAAATAAGTATGGACCATTCAGATTTTTGAAATTAAAAGGCCAGACTCCAACTGTGCTTTAAAACAACTGCAGTACCCAGGGCTGCTTGATCTTAGCTGTTGTATCAAAAAGATTGATTAGAGGAGAACAGCACTAGAAAAAGAAAGATTACCAGTTTTTTTCCAAGATAATGATAATCACTGCAAAAGAAGTGCCAATACTTAATCGATTTCTCTTAATATTGGGACCCTCCAACCTACCTGCCTACTGCAACTGGATTAAATTAAGGCCTTAGGGCAAACACTTTTAGGGTTTCTGCAACTTCATCTTCAGATGCATCCCCCTTGTATTGGCAGTATGAATGGTTAAAAGCAAAAACTATTATGGTGATGATTCTGATCAACAGAATTTTTCAGAGACACGCTACATTTCTCACCAAGCAGCATCTTCCAGGATAAATTACAAGACCAACAAACTGTGGTTCTCCAGCACAGGTAGGATTATTAAAAGAGCCTCAAAGAAAGTCACCATTTCACACACACAAAACAGGTTTACATCGTTATTTGGTGAACTCAAATTTTTTCAAATATGTTTATTTTATGGAATCATAATACCATTTAAAAATAGATTTTGAGCATTCTAATAAGGCATAGTACTTCGTTCAAGCATGAGTTTTTATAAAATACAAATAATTTTTTAATTTTTAAATAATTTTTTAACGCTTTTTCAATTGCACTTAGGCAAAATTTCTTAGAAATCAGAACATTTCTGCTTCTAATTAGGTACTTACAATAACAGTGATCACCTGTATGTCCATCAGGTGAGTACAGCCAGAAAGTTTTAATACTTATTTTGGCATACACATGTGGTTGCATTTTTATTAACCAAAACCAAAGACTGACCTAATCACCTCTGAATAAAACAGCTTCTGCCCATCATTTCTAGCCTCAAAAATACAGAAGACAATGTTGTCATGGAAACTAGTCCATCCCTGAGGTATACTGCATTTTGCCAGATCTAAATTATACTCATATCCACATTTTCCTTAAATTATGGACAACTTAACTTCTTTGCCACGTCACGCTGAGAAAAGCCACCATTCAACACAACTAAAACCAGCCTAATTTTTGCAACAAATTACTAAGTAATGTTAAGAAATACATTCAAATCCTGAGTTTTGCTTATATGTGAAGTCATAAAATCTTCAATCAAATATGAAGATGAACTGCAAATCACAGAAGACACCAAGTAACTGAAAATGACAACACAGCAGAAGCTTGCTCAAATTCTGAAATTTTAAATAAAAAAGAAAGTTTTTTTCTTTGGAGTTTAAGAAGCACTGTGCTGAAGTCTGATACTTGATGAAAAGGTGGTGATTACATCAACCCAGAGCTATATAATCAACTATCTGCAAGTGCAGTCTCAGTGGGAGGGTATTACCTGTCATTTGTGAAGAAACAGCAACTTTCAAATTCTCATTCTTAGTATTTTTCTGCATTCAATGCAACAGTACCTCTTGGACAGCACCTGACATGCTAGTTGAGATTTATTCTTGCTCAGGTATCTAACACTAAATGCACAACTGAATCACAGAAATAATTCAGAAAGCATTACAGAAAGAAAAATGTCAGAAAGCATTTCTGGATCCAGGTGAATCACGGCTAAGCAGAAAAACAGGCTAATATAAAGTAATTTCAACTTGACTACTGAACTGATATAAAGAAGCTTCTCAAAGATTTTGATTACAGACTGTCTCAACAATATTCATGCACCAATGCGTTTATGAAGAACTTGGTGAAAATGGAGAACTTTTGCTTATTTCACTTCCAACTCAAGGAGATGATACAATCCCAAAAAACATACCTTTGAAGGACCAGCATTTTTAGTATCCACAAAGGAGAACAAAAACTGATATGCAATAATCAAGAAGGCAAAGTAAGAATTGAGGCATAAGAAGACTGTAAGGTCACACCTTTGATATTTTCTGACTTGCTAATGACCACACACTAATGAATGACACCAGGAGGCTCAAAAAGTAGACTCGGACATGGTGAACCTCTGAGTGGCATGACCCAATGTAAAAACAAGTTTATAAATGACCTTTTTGCTGGTGGCGGAGCACTGGTTGTGGGACTGGGAAACTGTACAAGACTCTAAAGTGCTGGATTGTAAACAAAACAGAGGACTTTGTAAAGCAATATACATGTTTGCCTCTGTTTCCTGCTGCATTAGTCTTGTTGCCCAACTTCTCTTCTATCATGCTCTCCCTACACTCCTCCATCCCTTTGTTTCCCGTGTTCTTGCTGTCTGCTTCTTGATCCCTTTCCCACTTCTCTGGCAGATATCCTTTGGGCTGAACTCCTCCATTGCCCTCTCAGTGCTGATGGGCAAGAAGCTGTCTCCCACCTCCCACATACTTAGCTTTCTTCTCAGGTTTGCTCCTCACAAGACTCACAATGCAGCTTCCCAAGGGTCATTTACCTTGAATCAACTGATTTACCTTGAATTTGTATAAATTTTACTTCCAGAAGCATTCCCCTCCCCCAGGTTAGGCTGCAATGGTATGTGGAGGTGAATTAGGAGAGCTTACTGGACATAAACAAGTAAAGCTTTTAATCACACATAATGCAGTTGAATGGGGGAGTACTATATGAAGAAGAACCACAACCTGATACACTGGAAATATGATTTCTGGCAGGAATCCATTACTCATAAAATCACAGAATAGCTTTGGCTGGAAGGGACCTCTAAAGGTCATCTAGTCCAACACCTCTGCAGTGACCACGGACATCTTCAACTAGATCAGGTTGCCCACATCATGCCAACACATGCCTGTGCATGCAACTCTATGCAAAAGACAGCAGTTTCTGTTTCTGGAATACCTATTAATCATTGTGAAATATATGAACAGACAACCCTAGAAATTTATTCTTTTTCTTTTTAATTCAACAGATACATTAATATTCCAGCTGCACATGGAGCTTTTCACAGTGGTTTGAACATCTCCACCAAAAGCGATGTGAAAGGGCAAATCAGCCTGATGTTCACAGTAGTTCAGCTTCCATGGTCACACAGGATTTTACCTTTCCTACAAAAATAAAGTTACTAGGTAGTACAATGTGAAGAAAATCCAAGTTCCCTCCTAGGACATGAATATTTCTCTCTACTTCTCCATGAGAGTTTAGGCAATTAGTGTCCAAAGTGATGCAGTGGTTTTACTACAGTGCCATCTATTTACACAGAGATGAATAATCAAAAGGTGGCAATTAGCTGCTGCTAATTTGGGGATTAATTTTAATCCTCATTTCAGACTTTAAAATGCCATATTTGGCTATCAATTCAAGCCTGAGATTTTTTTTTAAAGTGCATTCCTTTCAAAATCATCTTGAAGTGGCCTCATAGCTTCAGGCCACCTCTCATGAACTTCAGTGTCTGGTTACTCAATCCCAATGTCAACAAAGGCTGGGAATATGGTGAAGGTGGTGGCATGGGCAATCCAATCCGAGGAACTGAGCTATGCCGAGGAGCAAGAAAAGCACATCATCTCACACACTGGGGATTTGGATATTCAAAAAAAACATCCTCTAACTTAGCTGTCAAGCTCAAAACTTGTGTCTGATCATAAGAACTACTCTAAGGCAAGAAAAAAATAACAGTTTATGGAAGGTGTTCACTAGACACAGATGCGCTGTACATTTTTTAAATAACTGTAGTTATTAAAATAAATAAACATAATGTTGGCTTTCTGTTCCACAGTTTCCTCCCTTTCTAAAGACTTTCATGAAACCCCAAATGATGTTGTAAATGTAATGGCATACTTTGTGGGCACAGTTTAACTTGTTCTTTAAGTAACATTTTAGATGCTCAGTGAGAACATTAACATGAACATGCATTTAAAGATGAAAACCTGGCATAGTTCACTGTCAATAGGTGATTTCTCTGAGACCCATACAAATTTTAAACTGCAAGACATATCACACCCATGTAACCTATACATTCCATTTCACAATCTAGTTTAAAATGCTTCAAAGGTAACAAAATAAAAACCTGACTTTTTATGCAGTTCCACAAGCCAGTCTTGGAACACCTTGAAATTGGAGAATATTTTACTTGATATCTCTGCTGAGTTCTCTAAAGTCTGTAAAGTTCCCTTATGGGAATTTCCATCCTAACACTTAAGATATAACCTCTGCTACACAACTAACAAGACATGATATATTTTTTGCTGCTAATCATCAAATCTGAATTTTCCTTTAGGTTATATTTAAACAAATAAATTATTTTTTTCCATTTCTCCCCCACCCCCCACCCCCTCCCCATCCATCATCTATTTCTATTGAATGGCTATGAAAACAATTCAGATAACCCACATTTCAAAGTTCTTAGTATTATGGAGAACACTGCTCCAACTCAGGACTTCCCAGTAGTTATGAATTACTATAACCTTTTGTAAAACGAAGGGATAGATAACCTCATTATTTCTGAATTTATGCAGCCACAATCTATTCGTTTACTAATAACAAGACTTGAAGACAATCTGCATGCAAAACTCATTACACGGCTTACAGTCTATAACTTGCTGATATTTAAGCTTCTACATGGACATTACTGGCCTAGCTGTAATATGTTCTTGGGAAATACAACAGTTTATCCATTTTATATCACTATCAAAACAAAACCATCGTCATTGTTTGCTCAACAATACTTAATACTCTTGCCTGTGACAACTCTATATCAAGAATTACAAAGTAACACCTGCACAGATTTAACATGAACAGAGACTGAAAAATTGTGCTTCTTCCCCACAAATTAAGTGAAAGGAGTGAATAAAATAGAATTATGAGAAATGCAACAAATTATCTAAAGCAAAGGGAGTGTTGATGGCAATTAGATATATTAAGATTTCTGTGATGCTATCCTTTTATTTAAATGGTTGAAA
The DNA here is from genome assembly GCA_017639245.1 of Myiopsitta monachus. NCBI lineage: Eukaryota > Metazoa > Chordata > Aves > Psittaciformes > Psittacidae > Myiopsitta > Myiopsitta monachus. The sequence continues at coordinate 73,840,018 of CM029941.1, forward strand.
CTTCTTGTCTCATATTTATTCTTCTGTCATCTGCATTTGTCTCAATCGGTATAGCCAGCTTTCCTCCTAGCCTGTTTGTGTTGCACTTTCTTGTTCCAGACTAATATTATTTCCATACCACCATGTTTAGCGAACTGGAAGAGTATAGGAAGTGCTTCCACCACTTTCCAGATGTGTAACAGCAAATTTTCAAGCATCACTGATAAATGCTACCTGCCTGCATACAATACCAAGTCATATCTCCTTAAGCTGCTGACAGAAATTCAAAATAGGAGTGTTATTTGGACAAACTCACACATGGGCAGCTCAGTGACACCTGAATTAAGGTAAAATTGAAGTTGATCAGAAGTTCGCAGAAGGATTGTGGTTGGAAGGCAGATCTGGAGATACTTCACGGCAACTCTGGAATTCACAGCAGGGTCATCTAGACAGCTGTGCATGTCCACATCCAGATGAATTTTGAACATCTTCATGAATGGCTTTTACATACCCTCTGGGCAACCTTCTCTACCTTATCCCACTTACAGTGAGGGTTTTTTAATGTTAACAAGAAATTTTCCATATTTTTGCTCCTTGCCTCTCATCCTTTCACTGTGCAGCCCTGAGAAGAGTCTAGATCCATATTCAATATTCCCATCAGGCATTTAAACACACAGACAAGATCACCTTTAGCTTTCTCTTCTCCTGGCTGAAGAGTCCTATTAATCTAAGCCACTCCTTGTACAACAGATGCTCCAAGCCCTTAAACATCCTCACAGTTCATTACTGGACTCACTCCAGTAAGGGCTTTTCCTCTACGGGGGAATCCAGAACCGGACACAGCACCCCAGATGTGTTTCACCAGCGCTGAGAAGAAGGATAACCCTCCTCAACCTGTTGGTTACACACCCCTGAATGCTGTTGGCTGCCTTCATTACAAGGGCACACTGCTGGATTGGTGGACACCATGATCCCCAAGTGCTTTTTGCACAACTGCCTCCCAGCTGGATGGTACCCAGCCCATCTTGTTTCAAGTTATTTCTCTTCAACCATGAGGACTCAGCATTTCCTTTGGTTGATATTCACCAGGTTGGCCTGTCAAACCATCTCTGAATGGCAACACAGCCTTAAAGTGCTATCAACCACTCCTACTGCTTCTGTATGATCTACATAGTTGCTGAGGGTTCACCCTGCCCTGTCATCCAGATGACTAATAAAGATACACACACAACTTCACTAAAAATATTCGAAAGTACTTTATGCCATGAAGCCCTACTGGGGGATGGTGGAGCTGGTCTGACAACAAAGGGGAAGAGCGGTTTTGGTAGGAGGCTTGCCAGGTTGGTCAAGAAAGCTTTAAAGTAGATGTGCTGCAGGAAAGGGGCATCATTCCATCCCAACACACCCAGTCAGCTGCCAGCACCTACAATAAATGCTTGGAGCAATGTACAGATATTGCAGCCACTCCAGCCAATGAGCTGGCTTCAATTGGAGCTTGGCTCAGATGCCTCTGTACAAATGCCCGTAGCATGGGGAACAAACAAACAATCCGGGAGGTTCCTCGATTGTGTGGAAGACAACTTCCTTCTGCAAGTAATAGAGGAACAGACAAGGACAGGTGCCATGCTTGACCTCGTCCTCACAAACAGGGAAGGGCTGGTTGGAAATGTGACGCTCCAGGGCAGCCTTGGTTGCAGCAATCATGAAATGGTAGAGCTTGAAATCCTGAGGACAGTGAGAAGAGTGCGCAGCAAGCTCACTGCCCTGGACTTCAAGAGAGAAGACTTTGGCCTCTTCAAGACCTGCTCAGTAAGGTTCCATCGGATATAGCCCTAAAGTGCAGGGAGGCCCAAGACTGGTGGTTGATATTCAAGGATAACCTGCTGCAAGATCAGGAGTATTGCGTCCCAACTAGAAGGAAGTGAAGCAGGAGGGCCAGGAGACCTCCTTGGATGGATAAGGAGCTGCTGAGGAAACTTCAAAGGAAAAAAGAGGCTTATAAAAGGTGTAAGCAAGGACAGGCGGCCTGGGAAGATTACAGGGATGTTGTCCGGGAAGCTAGGGACCCGGTTAGGAAAGCTAAGGCCCACTTAGAATTAAACTTGGCTAGGGATGTGAAAGATAACAGGAAGGGATTCTATAGGTACATTGCAAATAAAAGACAGACTAGGAACAATGTGGGCCCTCTCCAGAAGCTATCGGAAGAACTGGCTACCCTGGAGAAGTGTAGGCTTGGAAGAAGGCTGAGGTTCTTAATGACTTCTTTGCCTCTGTCTTCACTGCAAATGCTCTGACCACACCACCGAAGTCTTGGAAGGCAGACGCAGGGATTGTGAGAATGAAAACCTCAGGCCCACTGTAGGAGAGGATCTGGTTCAAGACCATCTTAAGAACCAGAACGTATACAAGTCCGTGGAACCTAATGAAATCCATCCGCGGGTCCTGAAGGAGCTGGCAAATGAAGTTGCTAAGCCACTGTCCATCATATTTGAAAAATCATGGCAGTCAGGTGAAGTTTCTGAAGACTGGAAAAAGGGAAATATAACCCCCATTTTCAAGAAGGAGAAAATGGATGAGCAGGGGAGCTACAGACCAGTCAGCCTCACCTCTATGCCTGGCAAAATCTTGGACTAGATTCTCATGGAAGCCATGCTGAGGCACATGAAAAACAACAAGGTGGTTGCTGACAGCCAGCATGGCTTCAGCAAGGGATAACCCTGCCTGACCAATCTGGTGGCCTTCCATGATGGGGCTACGAACCTGATGGACAGGGGCAGAGCAGCTGATGTCATCTACCTGGACTTGTGCAAAGTGACTGACACTGTCTCACACGACATCCTTGTCTCTAAGTTGGAGAGACATCAATTTGATAGCTGGACCACCTGGTAGATAAAGAACTGGCTGGATGGCCGCATGCAGAGAATTGTGCTCAATGGCTCAATGTCCAGATGGAGACCAGTAACAAGTGGTGTCCCTCAGGGATCGGTCTTGGGACCGATCTTGTTCAACATCTTTGTTGGCGACATGGACAGTGGGATTGAGTGCACCCTCAGCAAGTTTGCCGATGACACCAAGCTGTGTGGTTCAGTTGATACGTCGGAGGGAAGGAATGCCATCCAGAGGGACCTTGACATGCTTGTGAGGTGGGCTGATGCCAACCTGATGAAGTTTAACCAAGCCAAGTGCAAGGTCCTACACCTGGGTCAAAGTAATCCCAGGCACAGCTGCAGGCTGGGCAGAGAAGAGTTTCAGAGCAGCCCTGCGGAGAAGGAGTTGGGGGTGATGGTCGATGAGAAAATGAGCACGAGCCGGCTTCAGTGTGCGCTTGCAGCTCAGAAAGCCAGTCGTATCCTGGGCTGCATCAAAGGGAGCGTGACCAGCAGGTCGAGGGAGGTGATCCTGCCCCTCTGCTCTGCTCTCGTGAGACCTCACTTGGAGTATCGTGTGCAGTTCTGGTGTCCTCAACATAAAAAGGACATGGAACTGTTGGAACGAGTCCAGAGGAGGGCCACGAGGATGATCAGGGGACTGGAACACCTCCTGTATGAAGATAGGATGAGCAAGTTGGGGCTGTTCAGCCTGGAGAAGAGAAGGCTGCGTGGAGACCTCCTAGCAGCCTTCCAGTATCTGAAGAGGGCCTATAGAGATGCTGTGGAGGGACTCTTCATGAGGGACTGTAGTGATAGGACAAACTTAAGCAGGGGAAGTTTAGATTGGACATGAGGAAGAAATTCTTTAGTGTAAGGGTGGTGAGGCACTGGAATGGGTTGGCCAGGGAACTTGTGAATGCTCCATCTGTGGTGGGGTCCAAGGCCGGTTCAGACAGAGCCTTGTGTGGCATGGTTTAGTGTGAGGTGTCCCTGCCCCTGGCAGGGGGGTTGGAAACAGATGATCTTAAGGTCCATTCCAACCCTAACTATTCTATGATTCTATGATTCCATGATTCCAAGTTAAAATTTCATTCTTTTACACAAGCATTGAAATGAAACTTTTTTGTGCCTTTATCCAACAAACAAAAGAAGTTTTAAACTAAAATCCAGCATCTAAACCTCTTCTTGTCATGCACTTCTTGGGGTTTTTCCACAGTGACAGAGCAACAGCTGGTTGCTTAACATTTTTAAACACTAGAGAATTTCTTTTAGTGCTGCTGGACAACGTGGCCAAAATTTAAAGAGACAATAATTTAAAGTGACAATAGTTTAAAGCTTGTTACTGTCATACTAATGACAGCCTAACGTACTTCAATGATACGTGCAGACTGTGCCTTATGGAGTTAAAAGTAATTAAACCCATAAAAAACCACCCACTTATTCCAAAATTATATCCTCTTATGACGTTCAAAAAATCCTGAGACAATCTCATCTGTAAAATCTGTATTTTTACATGAAAGACATACTTACAGACAAAATATGATAAAAATACTGTAAAGAATCACCCAAATCAATTAAAAACAATCAAAAAAATCAAATTAATAGAACATGGAACAGCAAATGGTATAATTTTCAGCACACAGTGTCATAGCAATTAGCTCTACAACTGCTGTTTTCAAGGGATAAGGTTTATTTCCATTAATAAATGTTTACTTAGAAGATTTATAACTCTGCTTCAGCACAAAAATGGTAGGAATAGTTTCCTTCAAGAATGACTACAAGAATGCATCACCAAGCAGGTCTCTGCTGTTATTTTTAATATGATCCTTGAATCACACCAAAGTATCTCCATACTTTTGTTGTCCTTTTCCAATGTTCAGATTTCTACAAACAGCTATCCTGAGTTGCTGAAACGGTTCACTTTTTTAGTAATAGCATTATTTTACATTTTTTACATCAAAAGAAGTTGAACTCAAGAATCACAAATGTGTAGAATACGGGAAAGTAACTCATAACTGGAATGGATCAATTTAGAGAGCTGGAGATTGTAAGCAAATGACAGCAAGAAGTGCTAATGCAAAGTTTGCAGCAATCTTATTTAGGATTTATCATTCTGACATAAAACATTATGAATGGTGTGTACATAATTTCATTTAATCCAACTGTGATTTATGGTGCATACATTTAAACTTATATAGCCAGAAAAAATTAATGTACATGACACTCCCATACACACAGTTCAACATGACATTACACTTCATTTCTAGTAACACGCAGTACACTGAAAACTCTGTATAAAAGACTGTGAAATCTTCAGAGGTATAATTTTACTATCCTATTTGTTTTTAAAGGAGAAGATAAACTGTAAAACAAAGTCAAAGATGGAGGAGGGGTCAAATATAATAAACAAAAAAACCCAGAAATCTGTCCAAGACACAGATTCCCCGAACTTCTTCTTCAGCAAGTTTCTCCAAAGTAAAAAGAACTACAAATTTGTGTGGAAACAAAGAATGACGGCCAGTACCAACAACATTTCTCCTGCTGCTGAGTGGCTATCCCATACAGGCAGTGCCAAGGCTGTGAACAGATGTCCGCTCCAAGACCTGTTGATCCAAACTCTTGCTACTGCCCAGTCAAAGATTTTTCTGACAAGCACATCCTGCAAAACCCCTCAAAATCCAGCAGGTTAGCCCAGCATCAGTAGTCTGGTCAGTGTGAGGCAGGCTGAGAGAATAGGAGAGCATGCAGTACTCCTCCTTTTAAGATTACTATAGTATCACAAAGTAACTTAGTCTGGAAGTGATCTGTGGAATTCATCTATTCCAACCTTCTGCCTGAAGCCAGTTTGACAAGAGCAGGGAATTGTCCAGATAAGCTCTGAGTGTCTCAAAAAAAAACACCACAACTCCTCTGGTCAACCTGCAGTGGGGTTTTACAGGGTTTATATATCGTAGAAACACAGAATAGTTAAGGTTGGAAAGGACCTTAAGATCATCTGTTTCCAACCCCCCTGCAAGGGCAGGGACACCTCACACTAAACCATGCCACACAAGGCTATGTCCAACCCAGCCTTGAACCCCACCACAGATGGAGCATTCACAAGTTCCCTGGCCAACCCATTCCAGTGCCTCACCACCCTTACACTAAAGAATTTCTTCCTCATGTCCAATCTAAACTTCCCCTGCTTAAGTTTGTCCTATCACTACAGTCCCTCATGAAGAGTCCCTCCACAGCATCTCTATAGGCCCTCTTCAGATACTGGAAGGCTGCTAGGAGGTCTCCACGCAGCCTTCTCTTCTCCAGGCTGAACAGCCCCAACTTGCTCATCCTATCTTCATACAGGAGGTGTTCCAGTCCCCTGATCATCCTCGTGGCCCTCCTCTGGACTCGTTCCAACAGTTCCATGTCCTTTTTATGTTGAGGACACCAGAACTGCACACGATACTCCAAGTGAGGTCTCACGAGAGCAGAGCAGAGGGGCAGGATCACCTCCCTCGACCTGCTGGTCACGCTCCCTTTGATGCAGCCCAGGATACGACTGGCTTTCTGAGCTGCAAGCGCACACTGAAGCCGGCTCGTGCTCATTTTCTCATCGACCATCACCCCCAACTCCTTCTCCGCAGGGCTGCTCTGAAACTCTTCTCTGCCCAGCCTGCAGCTGTGCCTGGGATTACTTTGACCCAGGTGTAGGACCTTGCACTTGGCTTGGTTAAACTTCATCAGGTTGGCATCAGCCCACCTCACAAGCATGTCAAGGTCCCTCTGGATGGCATTCCTTCCCTCCGACGTATCAACTGAACCACACAGCTTGGTGTCATTATTCATAAAAGGTTTTCTTATATTCATGTGGAATTTCCTATGTACCAGTCAGACCTTATTTAAGGGAATTTACCCAGCAGAATTGACTTTTCATGTAATTTTCCCATTTATTTTTTAGTATTTATATTACCTGAACATATATCAAATGTATTCTCTGTGCATTTCATTTATGCTGTCTTGGAGTTTGTTTGGATTTTTTGGAGGTGGGTGGTGGGTGTTGTTGGGTTTTTTTGGGTTTTTTAAAGTTAGAGGAGGAAATCTTTGTACTGGAATCTTGAACTCACTGTAAGTTTATGTTGATAGGCTAAGTGTATGAGCAAAGAGTGCAGAGCCATCTGCATATCATGACTAATTCGGGAAGCTTCACGTACACTGCTATGGAAAAAAAAAAGGCAGAAAACCAATCCCCTCTGTTTATTCTATTTTGTTCAGTATTTAAAGAAAAGCAGCTACTTTCCACTGCTAGACTAAAGACTACAAAAAGTTGTGTGGTTCTTTTTCTTTTCTATCTGTTATTTCCTCTGTCCTTTCAAAGTAGCCCTATGTCATTTCCAACACTGTAGCTAAAAAGTTCAAAACCCTGACATGAAAACGAAACAAGGAAAAAGCAGTTCAATAGCTCTGCTAAACGCCAAATTAAAATCAGCATAGGAGTCACCTCAGTGGTTTCAGCAAAAGCAAAAGCAAAGTGTGCTGGAGTCAGAACTGTCTTTGCTCCTTGGGGCAGGATGCCCTTTCAGAAAATACAGTATTTTCCACGCTCTGTGAATCTCAGTCCATAATTTAGCAGCAGACAAAGCAGCATAAGTATGTTTAAGGTCATTTTGATTTTGTTTTCTTATTCCCCAACTGCTGTTTGTATCTTATTATCAAACCTGCTGACTAGCCATAGTAGGGGAGGGGCAGTTTCAGATTGCAGAGTTTAACAAACCCATTCACATATCTCAAATTTTCTCTGAAACTAACAAAAGGCTTCAGCTGCACTAATTCCACCCAAGGTATGGTCAGTTGAATTTAAAATTCTACTTCACTGGATAGAAAAGAGCTAGGTAAAAACATCTATTAAGATTTACAGCTCCAAAATAAAAAAAAAAAAAATACAAATAAAATTTCTTAAGGAGACTTGCTGTTGAACTAAAGTATCTTATTTTCTTTTAAGAAACAAAACTACCAGTTATTGTATGCAGAAGAAAAACAGAGCTGAACTAAACAGAAGTTGTATAACTTAAAAACTACCCAGACAAACCAAGTGCATACAAAACCATCCAATGGTTATGCTTCCAAGAAGCTTTAATACTCTGTAATGATTTCTCTTGTCCTACCATATGTCAATTTTGGCAGCCGTTCCCCAAGAACTATTGTCAGTGCAGACGATCTGACTCTGAAATCTCACAAGCCATTACACCTCCCACAGTCTGCAAGCATTAAGTGGAATTTTTTTTTTATCATGTTCAAAGGCACATTTATGGTTTCTTTAGCTGTTGCATCATTAAATGAAAGGAAGTGATTAAATGGCTCTGACATGAAAATTCAGCATAAAGGAAGAGCTTCAAAAACCTACCTTACTAGGTTTGTTCAAGGACTTTATTGTATAAAACAGAAGTGTAAGAATTCAGGACAAAATCTTTTCAAATTCTGGCCCCACAGATGTTAGCAAAAGTTTGGATGTCAGACTGGTAAAAATTCATCCCTTGTTTGGCACTAAAATTTACCTTGAGTGAAAAATCTTGTAGGTGAACATTATGAAACAGATTAGAGTTAAGTTCAATGTAAACACACAGACAGATGGATAGATGACACAACCTGCAAATATTACTGTTTGAGTAAGACTAAGAATAAACAAATTACATATGGCACCTTTATTTTGTTCTTAGACGTAAATATTAGGCAAAACTAAATTAAAAACAAAATTCGTATTAATAAACATTTTTCTAGCAACAGATCCAAACATGTAGATTATTAATGCCACACTATTCAGATTCCCCCGGTACATAAAATGAATTATTTTATGAATGAAGTAAACAACTCATGCTTTGAAACATGCAATTTGCTGAGGTAGAAGGAGTCAATCTGTGTTATGGCTAAGACTTTTAAACAAAGAAGATGTGAGCAATTTTAGAGAAAATAAAAATTGACATTCCAACAGGAGTTTCACTCCAATTAGCCAGTAAAGACCTTTCTTTTTTGTCTTTGTTACATAGGGCAGTGATTTCCCCCTCCTCGAAGCAGAGGAGTAGCAGTAAGCTGACATTAGAAATCGCTGATTCAGTGAACCCATAGATACAGAGCACTGCCTCTGTCACAATTATACTACCTTCCATTCAAGACACCCTTCTTTCAGCTGGGGAGAACACGAAACACCTTTTGTATTCAAGAAATTTTAGGTTAGAACTCAAACAGCTATTTTCCCAATAACTGAAAAGATGAACTCCTGACCACTAAGAAAAGCACAGTCTGTGTATAAACAAACATAAACAGGAAAATCAGTATAACTTTTGCACTGTGGTTTACAATGCACTTGTGCACAAACATGGTCTAAAGCTCGTCTCTGTGAATAGAGAGACATAAGGTTTTTATTAATTTCTTTAAGTTGAAAGGTCTCAGTAATGAAAGATCAGTGTCACTGATCAGAAAACAGATGGACAGGTTGACTCTCAAAGGGATTAAATTTAACAAGTGTAAAACAGATGATGAAGAGAACACCTACTAATTAATAGAATGTAGTGGTTTTTTTTTTTTAAATCAGTGTTATTAATCTGTAGCAAGACAAATACGTAATAATAAAGAATGATTATGATTTGGATTTTTTTTAATCAACGTTATTAATCTGTAGCAAGATAAATACGTAATAATAAAGAATGAGTATGATTTCATGAAAGCAAACATAAATCTAAATTTTTAAGTCATTTTGGTATGCATAGGGAAACACTGATGTCAATCCAGAAAGCACCATTGAGAGTCCACCTGGGACACAGTGAAAACTGACCATTCACAGAATCATAGAATCAACCAGAGTGGAAAAGACCTTTAAGGTCAGCAAGTCCAACCATTACCCCAGCCCTGCCAAGACCACCACTAAGTCACGTCACTCAGGGCCTCATCTACACAGTCTAAAGTAAATTAATTTGAGCTGGAAAAAAAAAACAGGAAAGCATTAGTATGACAACTGCAACAATAGGAAAAGATTTGACCATTAAGTGATGGTGGAGATCTAATTAGGCTTGAATGGCCGTTTATTAGCCATGACTATTTCCATGGTGTACATAAGGAATACTGGAGGAAATGAAAACGGAGCATCTTCATATGGAGTGTATTCTTTTTACTTTAACATCTTTCGAAGCAAAACATATGCACAAAATCAAATAAAAATGAACATGAGAGTCTGCTTCTTTTCTGGTTTGGGGGGTAGGGGGTATTTTACACCATAGTATAAAATCAGTAGTTAAAATCAAAAAAATTAAATTTTACTAATAAGAAGCTTTGCTCTAGATCTGGCATATTTGCAGTAAGGAGTGAAATGAGTGATTCTATCTCCTTCATATCTGCCATTTTCCTGTAAAGGAAAAAGTGTTCAAAGTGCTCATGCCTGTGTTCACATACTAGACTATTCTGCAAGAGTCTTGTGTAATACGGTCATAGACTCTTATGACCAAAAGAACTCCAAATAAATTCCTAGCAATCAGAACTATGAATACTGTTGTACTTCCTCTGACTTTGGTCAAGCTACATTGAGTTACAAGGGCTGAAAAGCTGCCCCAAAACATTAATGTCAAATCCTGGTTCCAGTGTCACAGAACAGGGGAAAAGAAACAAAAGACAACTAAAGTAAGGTGAAAATTAAACCCAAGCACTTTTTCTTGCAAGTTAGTACTGAAAATACTGTTCCCCTTGATATTTATGTATAATGCTAATAATGTAAGTTCTTTAATATTTAAGACCAGTAAATAATTCCAAAAGTGCCTTTAGAGATGGTGATACTCACTTAACCCTTTTACAAGAGCACACAAATGATAAAGCAAGTTTGGGGAATAAAACTGCCCAAACAGGGCAAAACAACGGTAACACAAGGTTGCCCTGCTTTCGGCTCGTATAATTTTCTTCCTAGTAGCTGGTGCAGTGCTGTGTTTTGGCTTTCGTCTGAGATCAATGCTGATAACACACTGATGTTTTAGATGTTGCTCAGCAGTGCTTACCTTGATCAAGGACTTTTCACTGTACCAGGCCTTGCCAGTGAGCAGGGGCACAAGATTATTTCAATTAATAAACTGATTTTATCTCAGTTACAAATGTGGTGCTTAGTTAAGCCACAACAGAGGAGCAGACAGCAAATCACAGAAGTCCCAGCCCCACATCCAACCCTTTTATCACATTCTCCTCTTCTTGAAGCTATACATTGAGTGCACAATGCAAGTATCTTTTAGATTAAAAACTAGAAGATGCCAATCTCCTGGCTTCATTGTTCAAGTGTTGTTGTACAGCTCTGTATTTAAATAACACATATAAATCTTCTCCTACTTTAAACACTCATGATCTGATAAACATGTACTGTCATGTGTATTGATTTTCAAGTCTATAGTCATGTATATTCAGTTGACAAAGGCACACAACGTGTTAACTGCAGTAAGGGATTTAGAGAAGCAGGGGTCATGCAATCTGTCTCCTGCCCTGGTAAGCAACCCACCAGGACAAACATGCCAAAGGTGGCCGATGCCATGCCAAAGGTGGCTGATGCCTCCTGAAGCAGCAGGCAATGGTATATAAACTGCACCAAACGACCAAACACACTTGAAACTTAACCACACTGAAACTATTTGCTTATTGTCCTGATCCAATGCAACTGTATCAGACTTGTACCTAGAAAAGCTAACTATTTTTAGTCCTAGAAAGCTTGGTTCTGAGGACCCAAGAGAACAAATTGTACTTGAACAAAACTGAGGGGAAAAAAAAGGAAAAGGCAATCATGTTCAACAATAGACCAGCATTTATCTTGACGTCAGATTTCATCCATGATGCTAAGAGATGGCATCTGGTCATTTTAGGGTAATGGTTTGTTGGTCGGGTCAGGAGGAGGTATTTTAGAACAAAAGTTTTCTAGGCATGTAATAACTGTCCATAGAGAAGTGGAAAATTCCATTTCAGAGAAAGGGGGTTGCTTAAGCACAGTGTGGTTCCAAAAATCCAGAGAGTGTCCTTGAATTTTAATATAAACATGTTATGGCATTTTCTAAAGAAAAAATATTACAGTTAATGCTGGGAATCCCAGTAACAAATTGATTCTACATTAAATATGAGTATTTTACATATTAACAGAAAATAAAGTCCAAGTAAATAAATTCTTATTTCTTTCTCAAAGATACAACAAAAAAACCCCACAAAATAATGTCTGTTTTCATTCTTTTAAAATACTGTATGATGTGTCAGTAACCAGCAACAGAAAAAATGCCTGACATAGAATCCTGGTGAATTAAGGTACCTGACCTTGCACTAAAGTAAAATTTTCCATAAATGACCCAAATGACCATACCCAGGCATGTTTTATTTCTCTCCTTGACTCACACACTGCACCTCTAATACTGTAATTGCACAAATGGGTCTGTGCATGACCGTCACCTTAAAGAAAAACAAAAGAAGTCGTTCCCCTGACTAGAAATCTCACTATTTCTTTTCCATTCAAAGCAAGCTGAAAATATCAAATACAAAAGAATATTTTACAATGAAGAAGTATCTCAAAATACAAACATATTCATACAAAACCAAAATGATCACACACTTCTTTGGACAGTGAATTAAAATCAGGTGAACTGCTGCACAGGGAGAAATATGTCAAGAAATTACTTTGATAAGAAAACATCATATTTTATCTTTATAAAAGGTAAGTTTTGAGACACATCATCTGTTGGCCCAAGCAAATCAGTGAAGGGGTTAAATGAAAAATCGTAGCACAGTGAAAGTAGAAAACTAATTTTTTCTACATTGGGCATTAAAAAGGAATCTTTTGCTAAAATGAGATGGTCCTGCTCTGGTACCATAACATTTCTACACCTCCTCTTCTTTTGGGATCTCCACAGAAGAGCATCTCGTGCATAAACAGACAGGCTTGAACTCTGAGCGTACTGAAGCCCTCCAACCTTTAATAACTTGATAGGCTAAGCTACCACCAATATCAAGCACTAGATGCAGAGTTTCTAGAAAATTAACCGCCTCTTTCACCATTCAAAATCAAATCAATTACTCTCCAAGCCTACAAACATCAAAATTACTCTAACTTCTTAGGAGCTGTCTGAAATCTAATATTTGAAATATAGCTCGATGTGAAATTATTTCCCATAATAAATGTACTACTTTGAATAACTGTTCAGAATCCTTTCTGGAAAACATAACCCCAAACCAAAGCTGATTCTGTATTGAATATGAATTATCCTATAAGCACTTCATCTTATCATAAGGGCATATACAAGAAAGTTGAAAGGAAGAATATTTTTAACAGCCATATCAGAAATCTTTTTTTTTTTTTCTTTTTTTTTTTAAGAAGGGAAATGTGCTTCCCACATGCTTGTTACAGACATCATTGGTGTTGGATGGCAAGTTAAGCCTGCATTAACACTATGTTGAAGTTTTACTAAGTACTGTCATTTTCTTCTCTGGAAGGGGAAAGGAAAAGACAACTCCTGAGAGCACATGTTGCTGCCATGAACAGGGAATTCAGAAGAATCCTTTGCTCCACACTCTGCACCCTTACTGACTATAAACATCATATGCCAGCCAGGAATCACAATGCTTTTCAGTGTTTTCAAGAGAAAGCATTTTCTCAGTTACAATTCTTGGGAAACTTGCTTTGAAAAGGCTTACCAAGAAAGTGAACAAACTGTTCATTTCTGCTTACCTAGTGTAAATCTGTCAAAATAGAGATTAACAACAGAGTAACTGCTATTCCTCCACTGCAAAAGCTTTTTATCTGATTTCCATCTTCCTTTACATAATTCATAGACAGATGTCGCTTGTGTGCGTTATGAAACATCATATGACAGGTAGGTTGGATTGTATTTATCAGAAAAGGTAAAAACTAAATTTTTAGTATTTTGAAATTTTAACAGAATTTGACATGGTATAAGCATGAAATATTTTAGAATCATAGAATAGTTAAGGTTGGAAAGGACCTTAAGATCATCTAGCTCCAACCCCCCTCCCATGGGCAGGGACACCTAACACTACACCACGCCACACAAGGCTCTGTCCAACCCAGCCTTGGACCCCACCACAGATGGAGCATTCACAAGTTCCCTGGCCAACCCATTCCAGTGCCTCACCACCCTTACACTAAAGAATTTCTTCCTCATATCCAATCTAAACTTCCCCTGCTTAAGTTTGAACCCATTACCCCTTGTCCTATCACTACAGTCCCTCATGAAGAGTCCCTCCACAGCATCTCTATAGGCCCTCTTCAGATACTGGAAGGCTGCTAGGAGGTCTCCACGCAGCCTTCTCTTCTCCAGGCTGAACAGCCCCAACTTGCTCAGCCTAGCTTCATACAGGAGGTGCTCCAGTCCCCTGATCATCCTCGTGGCCCTCCTCTGGACTTGTTCCAACAGTTCCATGTCCTTTTTATGTTGAGGACACCAGAACTGCACACGATACTCCAAGTGAGGTCTCACAAGAGCAGAGCAGAGGGGCAGGATCACCTCCCTCGACCTGCTGGTCACGCTCCCTTTGATGCAGCCCAGGATACGACTGGCTTTCTGAGCTGCAAGCGCACACTGAAGCCGGCTCGTGCTCATTTTCTCATCGACCATCACCCCCAACTCCTTCTCCGCAGGGCTGCTCTGAAACTCTTCTCTGCCCAGCCTGCAGCTGTGCCTGGGATTACTTTGACCCAGGTGTAGGACCTTGCACTTGGCTTGGTTAAACTTCATCAGGTTGGCATCAGCCCACCTCACAAGTGTGTCAAGGTCCCTCTGGATGGCATTCCTTCCCTCCGACGTATCAACTGAACCACACAGCTTGGTGTCATTGGCAAACTTGCTGAGGGTGCACTCAATCCCACTGTCCATGTCACCGACAAAGATGTTGAACAAGACCGGTCCCAACACTGATCCCTGAGGGACACCACTCGTTACTGGTCTCCATCTGGACATAGAGCCATTGAGCACTACTCTTTTAATGAAAAAGAAACTAATAGCACAAAAAAAAAAAATCAAAATAGATGATGATAAGTATCTTGAAATTAGAAAGGCTTCTTCTTCAACACAATTTTTTTATAATGAAATATTTCTCCACTTTTAAAAACTCATTTACATAGTGAAATTAATCAAAGTTGACAGCAATGGTGGGGAATGCTAGCATGTAATTAAACAACATTTTCATTCAAAATTTGCTTCAGTAAAACTGTACTGGAAATTATCATAAACAGAAAGTTTATTTTACTATCAAATAAGTTCTTATATGTTTATGAATTAAGATGCCCATAACAGAAATATTATCTTACTGAGTACAGTATTTGAATATGATGTTGAAATCCACATTTATTATTTGATGTTAAGATATACATATTTTTAAGTTATTAATTTATTTTGTACCTCTTTTTAAAATTAAATAGAAGATCATCTTTGTAACTGAGAGATCACTATAAAAAAAATCTCTGTTAATTCAAACCTACAATAGTGAGAGTTTGAAAACAGTACCTTTCTACACAAATAAACTATAACAATCATAACCCAACAATCATAAACCAACTGCTATAGAACTACTGGAATTTTACCACATCTTAAAGTAAATCCTGTTCCACAGTACACAATGCTAATGTACAACCACTCTTAGATAATGTGAACATTATCTTAGATAATGTGACTGTTGAGTAGATTTAGCCTTTTGGAAAAGTTTAGGTTTAATAATGCAGGTACAAACTTGCAAACTATTACTGCATGTGCCCTCTAGCATACCTGTTTTTTTAAGTGCCATATTCCACGACCTTTTAAAAAACCCTCTCTAGATCTGGAAAAATCATCAAGCAGCAAAGTACTTACAGCACTGTTTTAGATATGTGAATGAAAAACTTCAACCAAAATAAAATATTGTCAAGTATCAGATGCTTGATAATGCATGTGAGGAGTACAACAACAGTAAGATACAGGACTACAAATGAGGAGAGATGCAGCTGACTGATAATAAAGAAACAACAGAAAGCCGTTACAGATGGTCAAGCAGCGAGAATATAGAAAAGGTGAAATAAGTCTTTGTAAAAAGAGAGAAAACAGACAGAAAGGAGAGGGGAAACCATGTGGTTAAAATCACATTTTTGTCACTGAGCAGTGCCATTTCAAGAGCTGGACCAAGACATACAGAATCCTTCAACACAAACTGTAGGACAAAAATCCAAAACACAGTATTTAGCTAGATGTTAGCCTTTAGCTGCCTATGAATCCTACTGGAGAAACATAATGGGCATGAGGTACTATCCTATCTCTAAAGGGTATAAAAACTTGAAAGCAAGCTGAAAGCAGAGGTGAGGTAAGTTGATCGTGGCATTGTACTTCACCCTGGTTTAATAATGTTAGATGTCTGCCCCATCTCTGAAATACCAAATTTAAACATAACTTTCTAATATTCATACACCAATTCTTCTGGATGTTGCTATTACTCCCAACATGTGAAAGTCCTTCTGACATAGCCCTTCACTTTTTAAATGGCAGAGCATTCTACAGCCTAAACATACAAGGTGAGAAATTTCCTTTCATCAGTTCTGCCCTCCCCACTTTTCAATTTTATTCTGTATCTCTTTTGATGTGAATGGCCTTGAAAATCATCAGTTTTAATAGACAAGCATTGATTCTTATGTTGTTCCCCCTCTGTAAAGCCACAGACTCTCATTAAAATACACTAATTGTAATTTATGATCAACTTCATGCTTACCCCACCTTTATGCCCACTAATTTGTACCATTTGAGCCCAAAGGACTGATTCTCTTCTCTATCATTAACTATGGCGTAGCTGAAGACACTCTGGTAAACAAGAATAAATCTTCATTTTAACCACTCAATTTCAATTAAAAAAAAAAGATTAATTCTAGTTACAGCACAAATAAAATTGCTTCACATAATTATTGCTTTTGAATTGGAAGTAATCTTCTATTGTGTCGTGGTTTAAGCCCCCCCCCCCCCCCCCCCCCGCGGTTTTCTCACTCACTCACTGTCCCTTTTTCTTCCCCCAGTCCCACGGAGATGGGGAGGAGAATCAAAAGACTGCAACTCGCACAGGTTGAGATAAGAACAGTTTAGTAACTAGGGTGTAACACAAATCACTACTGCTACTACCAGTAATAATGACAGAAGAAGTGCAAAGAAAGAGAATACAACTGCTCACCAAGCCCGACCCAGCCAGTGCATCCCCCAGCAGCGAACCCCCCAATCCCAAAAACCTGACCATACCATGCACCCCCAGTCCACCACCACACCTTTCCGGGTCTCTGGCCTCTGTTTTCACATCCTGGACATGACATGCTGTGGTGTGGAATAACCTCTTTGGTCAGTTTGGGTCAGGTGTCCTGTTCTCTGCTTCCTCCCAGCTCCCCTCCTCCCTGGCATAGCATGAGACTCAGAAAGTCCTTGGCCAGACCAAAACATTACCAAGCAGCAACTGAAAACACTGGTGTTATCAGCACTGCTCCCAGGCCCAAAATCAAAAACACAACGCTGCACCAGCTACCAAGAAGGAGAAAAAACGACTGCTGTTGCTGAACCCAGGACATATTGGTTCTCTAAACCAAAATGCAGGAATAGGACAGTTATGGAGAAAGCATGAGCTGAGAAAGGAAATAAAATTGCTTGTGTAATCACCTCTGCTTTCCTCCATGTCAACTATTTAGTTTCTGTGTCCTTCACAACTCTTGTCCTTTTTCTCGCTGGTCTTCCAGAAGAATCATTTTTTGCAGCTGAGGTGCCCATTATTACAAACAGATGACATATGAGGCCATAATGCTCATTTTTCATCATGAGGTCATAAATTTTTCCATCAAGTTTTCCACCCTGTTTATTATGCGAGTCTTGAACAAGCTTATTTTCCTGTGTTATCACAAATAATTTCAAACTGAGGAATACTTTTTGTACAGCTAAGAAGCAAACTTCCTCAAATCCCAATTTCACAAATACTGTCAGCTGACACCAAGATAAGCAGCACTGCAAACAGCATGAGAAGGTTAAATACAAAATGCTTGCGTTGGTAAAGTTGGTTAGCTTGAGCTACAGATTTATACATCATGTGAACAATTAGGTACTGTTTTTTATAGCTAGTGTGTTTTGTCAAACTAATTTTTTATTTACATATATATTAATTTATGCAGTAACTATATTAATATAGATTTGCTTATATATTAAGAAAGATTACAAATTTCAGGGATAAGTATGTAAAACGAACAACAGCATTCCCACAACTAGAATACTGCATGTACCTCTGAATTACTGGAATTTCCCAAGGATGATTATAAAAAGTGACTGTACTGCTGAACAACACAAGTTATGAACCAAGAATTTATGGTACTAAACATCCACCTTACAACAGGCAATATTTAGAAGTATTCAGTCTATGGATATAGGCACTCACGTACATGAAAATCTTTAATTACAAAGGACTTAGTAGTCTTACTGGAGCATAACAACATCCAGCAGCAGGAGGCTAAAGTTACACTGCTAAAATTAATAAGCCTTCAACACTAAATGGTATTTTCTAGAAGCTGTGATTATTAAACTCTCAACTCAATCACCAAGGAAGGCTGTGGGCTTAGAACTGGTTCGCAGTCGTTAAAGTGAGACCATGGCTGGTTTTGAAAGTTAAGCATTTAACATTCTCAGCCACTTTGAGAAAACAAATAGCTTGCACGCTCTGGAGCCTGATTTCCTCTCCTTCTTTCCTTCTTTTGCTTTAGAGAGAACTTGGCTGCTTGCACTGCCCCCACTGCTTGCAACACTTGCAACCCTCCACCAGTCATAATGAAACATTATCCTTAAGGCCTTCTGGTTGCCTTGCAGAGCCCAGGAGCAATTAACAACAGTCTGGCTTATGATTTTTGTTCTTCCCTTTTCACTCAACTGGAAGAGGCTGGATGTGAGGAGGTACTGATGACCACTGCTCTGAATTAACACACACCCGCTTTCTTAGAATCCAGCTTTTGACTTGAAAGAGATGGGCGACACTTCACGATCTGAACACCGGGAAGTCAGACTGATCTCTTTAATTTCTGCTTTTAATTTTAACTTAATTAGTGTTCTGGATCACAATTACCCTTGAGCACATTACACAGAAGTCCCCACTGAACTACCTGCAGTGGGCCATAACCTGTTCTCTATTGTTATTGTTTGTTATGACAATTAAGTGTTTTATGGGTTAGTCCTAATTTTTAAACAATGGAATATTTCTCAGTTTAGCTTTCCTAACCCTCCTAATTACTTTGCAGGCTGTTTTCAATAAACTTTAAAAATTGGTTGTTTCCTACTTTTGCCACATAATCTTGAAAATCCATTTTCTCCCTTCTAAATTTCCCAAGCACTGCTTGCTGAAATTCACATTCCCTATTATTTACCACCTTAAATTTCTTTTTAATTTCCATGTGCTTTTGTTTGAAGAGGATCTTATACTTTACAGGTTAAGCATCCCATCTTACCTTTCCTTTCTGCTCAATGACTTCTTACAAACTGCTGGTGTTCTCTTATGTAGCACCCAGACCATGTCTTTCAGTTTAGTTTTCTTTGTTTGCTTGGTTTTTGGTTTGTGCTATTTTTTTATTTTTTTTTTTTAATTTTCTGATTTTTAATCTCAGGGTCTCTCATTTTATTGAAATCACTTACTCTGAAGCTCAGTCTCCTTCTGTGTTGCCTTTTGGGTTTGTGTCTTCCTCTAGGATGTTGACTTTAATTATACTTCAATTATTAAACAGGTGGATCAGCCATTCTGTCTCAAATAAACTTAAGTTTTCTATTTAATATTAAATAGAGAATAATGTTGGCTCTCCAACTAACTGTTCTGAGTAAGATTTTTAATGTGCTAAAAAGCACACCAAAAGTTTTGTGCCAGCCACACACTAATTCAGACTAACTGAAGTCCTGCAATTTTATAAAAATTTAGACAAGATTAAACAGACTCTTCATGAAGCTCTCTATGTTGGTAAATCAGCGTGTGCCTGATTATGCAGTATATCTAGTTTCTTTCAGCTGCGTAATAAAAATATGAAGACTAAGGGCTTTAAATCGACCAGCTAACAACACCTGTGTAAAGAAGTAAGTAAAACTTGAATAAGATAAGCATGGTTTGAGCTGTACAACTGGCTGCCACTCCTCACTTTTCACTTGCACAAACAAATGCACACCACACCTGAAAATATGGTCCAAAACCTGTACACTCTGGCAATCTCTGCCTCCAGGGGCAAATGAATTTCGGCCTCCCTTAAGTCTCTCTTAATTTGCTATGAAATCCCATGTCTATTATTAATCATCATTTGCACATATCTTTCACTGCTGGTTTTACTGTCTGGATTTATTTCTCCATTCTACGATTAAACAAATATTAGAAATGCAATCACTCTTCCGTGTTCTTTATTATTGTGTATTTATTATTTGTGTATGCTGACAACACATGTCTAATATATGACAGTCATACTGATACTTAAAAATCTGATTATGAATTACAAAGGACATCAGTCACACAATGAAGACGCTGATTTTGAAACTGAAAACTGTTGTGTCACTGGCAATGCCAGAAATACCTTCAGAGACTGTTTTATGAATTTTCATATAAATTAATCATTTAACAACTGAGAAGTATACTTAAGACCTGCAAAAGTAATTGAAATGTTGCTTTTCCACTGGTTTTTTTTTTCAGTGGTACAACGACGACAGTAATAAATAGAAGTTTATTTCCCTCTTCAGTGTAGCAAGAGAAAACTATATACAGCTTTACTGCTACTCAGGTAGGTCTTGGCAGAGGAAGGAGACATCCAGTAACAGCCACAAAGTAGGAAAATCTAAGACTGTCTCATCTGAAATACACTGATAATATGCTATTACCCAAGATCTACTATTAAGTTTATTTTTTTACTTTTTCACCTGACTGTTGATACTGCCTTTCACTTGAGTACTATTTCTTAGACATTGCAAGCTTCAAGGTGAGCATGCTGCTGGATGTTCAAAATAGACCAGAGAAGCATCCCACTTGTTTGCACCCTCTTACCAACATGACCACATCTAAAGTTTAATAGAAAGCACAAAATCTATTGCAAATTTTGTGATATTAAAAAAAAAAGTTGTTGGCTCCTTTACAGCTTATTAAAAAAGGGAATAAAAAGCTCAATCTGCATCTACTATGGGAGGCATGCATAAGTTTCCAACTGAGTCAGGCTTGGCACTAACAACAGGTTGATTTTCTGAATACCAAAGTCCCTTTAACCTGCAGGACACAGAACTGACTGCAACAGACAGACTACTGCAGCTGTGCACAGGGACTCATGAGAAAAGAGAAAATAAAAAAAAAAATACATTTTCAAGCCTTCCTTCCTGAAGAAAGGAAACTACTTTGCTCGAGATCTCCTGTTCAGTGTGAAATTACCATAGAAGAGGATATGGAAATAGTAGCTTAGGTATAGCAACATTTTTGCAGGCATGACCATATGGTAGTTGAATCTCTGGGAGAGAATTTACTTTCAGGTGTATCATGGTTAACTGAAGAGGTTAAAGCTACATTCAAACTTCTTTTTTTTTTTCATAATTATATAAAAATTTGGTTGTTCTTATTATTTCTTTGCTCCTAGTCTACTCAGACAAGGTCTTCCAAATCTGTATCAAAAGAGATAAAAGATTTTTTTGTTTAATGTTGCTGAGTGGAAAGTATTTTCCCCTTTGTTTATTTTTTTTTTCCTATGCTTTGCATGAGGATGAATATCCAGGGTATTAAAATAACTCAATCATTGTTTTAAAAAACCAAACATTTACACACTAAGGGAATAATCTTTCCTGAGCTTCTTCCTTGGATCTATCGAGATCCAATTCTGAGGATTCTCTTTCTCCTACAGATGACAGAGAAAGTACATGCTCTTGCTTCTTCATGTTTAGAGTTTTGGTTTTTATTTTTCTTTGCTCTTTGGACTTGCTTTAGGAGGAGTTTCAACTATAAATTAAAAAAAGAAAAAAAATACTCTTTTCCAACTTCTCCTTTCTAACTAAGAAAGATTAGGCTTCCTATCAATATCCTTGCTGGAAAATAAGGACAAATCCAAATGACATCAAGGTTTTGTGGCACCTCTAATTCCTATGACACAGCTAAGTTTCAGACTCGCTGAAGTGGTGTTTGAAGGGAGATGACAGAGGTTGATTGGGGGTTTGTCTGCAATCTTGGAAGATAAGGGGTTACCTCACTTCCTCTTCATGGAATTGGTATAAAAGTGGCAGGCAAAAACTTACGAGAATGAATTTGTTCCTGTAGAGTAAGACCGACTGAACTGAATTACAATAAGGGCAGTTGCAGCTGCGAAGAATGAGCTAAAGTAGACTGCTGAATTCAAATGCAAGGAATTTCAGAAAAAAAGTACCACTCCATTCAATAGTTTACACATTTAATACATTTAATTGTATTCTAGAATAGTACTGTTAATGACCCTAACAAGACTCTCTCTGAGAAGTATGAAAATACTTAGGAAATTTTAAGAGCGGAAAAGTGAAAGTAGAGGTAAAATCACAGAGATTAATCTAAACTTCCAAACCAATTTTGACACTACATTTGAAACACATAGCATACAGCAGTGAAAAGGTAAGCAAGTTTCTAACACAAAAACCACACTGAGTAACAGCTAAAATTGCTCAAACTTAAGTATGACAATACTAAACATAAAATCATAATGATCATAATCATAAGTGGATCATAAGTGGAGATGATAATAAAATCATCTCCACTTGGGTTTGTATCATTCTATCTACTCTTTCTCCACAGCTGTCTAATTCTACTCCTGTAGTTTATACTTCTCCTAGTTAGTACCTAATTTTACAAAATATTGTTTGAATTATTAAAGACACCATTGATTACACTTCTGCTTCTGAAGATTTGCTATTCGGGAATTTAGTATTTTTTTCAAAAAACATACCAATATAACGGAGTATGTCTTTGACGCCTCTGACTCATTTTAAACCAACTTACTGGTATATACATTCTCCATGCGCCACCTTTGGTCATAAGGTCTTATTCATTCTATAGCTAAAGAGCTGCAATATTAAACCGTAAAAATCCCCCTCTCAGGATTACCAGCTTTTTTCATTTTTTTTTTCCCCCAAATACTACCTATGACAATTACAAGGCCTGAATATTTGCAAGTAGCGGAGCTATCTATATCTGGAAAACCACATATTTTTCTTCATAAATTGAGAATAGTATGCATGCTTCTGGCTTATATAAAGACCAATTTTGGTATCTATAATTCTGTCTGAGGGTTTTGATCTTGTTATTAATGCCCAATCCTACCCAAAACCCAACTTTTTCACTTAGTTCTTCTCAGTTGTTTATACATCTTTCTAAGCCACATTCAACATATTTTAATATTTAGGGAAAGACTTTGGGCACAGGGAATAGATCAAGTGTGAAAATAATTAAAATAGTTATCTTGCCTGTACATAGCTACAGAAGAGCCTTCAGGTCACTACAACATTTCTGGCAACAAAGTCTAACCTAGCTAGCCCACTAACTTGCAGACGTGCTACATTACGACACGTGCGCAAGTCATCGTGTATTGAATAACAAATGCTGGAATTGATATTGTGTCAAATTTCTCAAATCATCTTTTCATCTTTTTTCAGCTTCAGTAGAAAGAGAGCAAAGCTAAAATTAAAAATTAAACCAGGCATGCTTAAGGAAAACAAAAAACCACAAAAAAAACCAAAACACAAAACCTTTGCCAATTTTTGCGTATGAAGGAAAAAGAACAAAAGGGACATTTTTTTATATTTTTCCATTGCGCCTTACTCGGTCACTCTGAATGGAGCAATGAAGAGCACTTTGTTATTTACTCTACTTTTTAGGACACCATGTATCCTAAGCCTCTTTGTCTTTTAAGCCTTGTCCCTCTCCACAATAGAATCGCAGAATCATAAAATAGTTAGGGTTGGAAAGGACCTTAAGATCATCTAGTTCCAACCCCTCTGCCATGGGCAGGGACGCCTCACACTAAACCATGTCTCCCAAGGCTCTGTCCAACCCAGCCTTGAACACCACCACAGATGGAGCATTCACAACTTCCATGGGCAACCCATTCCAGTGCCTCACCACCCTTACAGTAAAGAACTTCTTCCTCATATCCAAGAGAGCCTACTTAGACTGGGGAGAAGAGTTTGTATGAGCACTGCAAGTCAAGTCATTGTCTATAATGTGACCTTAACACCAGAATTAATTTTTTGCTATTGCAAATACAGACAGGACTACATTGCTCTGAACAAAACATATGATTCCAAGTACGACTTTTTCTGAAAAAGTCCAAAATTAATCTTCAGAAGATAAGGCAAAAAAAAATTACAGTATCAGACAAATGCCATTAGCATTAGTTTTTTTGCTACTTTAACAGTGAGAACTATTAACAGACAGACACAAACAACGAGGACGCCTCAAAGAAAAATTAAGAAAGACAATACTGACCACCACCTAGGCAGCAGACAAACCGAACTAGCAGTAAATTTCCTTGCATAAACAAACAAACAAATTCCAGGGTTTAGGGATAATCTGAAGAACTGCAAAAAGGTAAGTCTAAGAGTATTTAGAGAGCTTCTCTTCACCACACAGTAAAAGCACTTGTGCTTCCTTGAAAATCCATGCAAGAAGGGCAAAACCAGCATTATGGTTTGATCTCTGAAAGGAATGGAAACAAACACAGAATTGGCAACCAGCAGCATGTAGAAAAGACAGTGAACAGGAAATTAGAGAAAGGGTCCTTACAGAAGTATTATGGATGAATATTGGTAGACCAACCCCCAATTTTTCAAGGCCAGAGTACAATTCCATCATCAAAACACTGGTTAAGCAGAGAAATAGTTTTAGCTGTATAGAAAGTCAAGAATGAGACTATATAGGGTAACAGGAAAATACTTGCAGATCTCAAAGAGTACCTGGCTGTAAGAAGAACAGGGCAAAGACGATACCAAGTTTAAAAGCCTGAGTTTAAAACCAAAAGGCTATTTCTCCATGCAGTCAAAGGAGATGACAGAGAGAAACAAAGCATACTTTCAAGTCTCCATTTCCGTCAAAACGAGATTTGAAAGGTGGGGGGATGGGGAGGAAGGAATAGATTCATAAACAGGTAGAGTTATAAAGACAGGGGCTGTTTGGAACTGGAATGAATATACTGAGAGGGAAAAAGGGCAGAAAGCTGTTGAAAAGGAGAAAGAGGTAGCAATGATGAGGAAAAAGCCAAAGCAGGAAACACTGAAAGAGTTTCACAACGGATACATATGAAAGTTGGGGCTGTTCAGCCTGGAGAAGAGAAGGCTGCGCGGAGACCTCCTAGCAGCCTTCCAATATCTGAAGGGGGCCTATAGAGATGCTGGGGAGGGACTCCTCCTTAGGGACTGCAGTGAGAGGATAAGGGGTAACGGGTTCAAACTTAAAACAGGGGAAGTTTAGATTGGATATGAGGAAGAAAGTCTTTAGTGTAAGGATGGTGAGGCACTGGAATGGGTTGCTCAGGGAACTTGTGAATGCTCCATTCCTGGCGGTGTTCAAGGCCAGGTTGGACATAGCCTTGTGTGGCATGGTTTAGTGGGAGATGTCCCTGCCCCTGGCAGGGTGGTTAGAAACAGATGATCTTAAGGTCCTTTCCAACCCTAACTATTCTATGATTCTGCGATACAAGAGAAGAGACATGAAGACTGGAACAAGCAGATGGAGATCTAAAAAGCCTTCCCGAATCTGTGACAGAATAAAACTGAACAAGGGAATGGGAGAAGGAAAGACAAACCAAAGGAGAGGGAAGGTCAGACTATATGTTATTATGCTATTATTTCATTATTTTTAAGAAATCAGTGAGATTATACATAGGAAAGGATGGGAAGAAGCCAAAAACTTCTGCAGGGATCCAAAAGCAGAAAAGAGCCAACTGAGACGGCAAGTATGGAATGTGATGATGTCCAAGTGTAAACCTGTTCAGTGACAAAGATGGCAGAGCTGAGGGAAAAAAAAAAAGGCAGATAAATCTGTAGCAAGAGGAAGCCGGGCTGGTCACAGGATTTCCGCTGGAGATACTGTGCAACATGAGAGCAGGACTAGAGGAAGTAGATGCTGGGAGACTGCCAGGGCGAGCATTTGGTAGAGAGAGAAAAGAGGACAGCACAGTTTACCTAAGAGCTCTGTTCAAATATACAGTTAGGGGAGGAAAAATCCAGGAGTCAGAACAAACAGAGGTCAAGACCTGCAGTGTTTGCTCCTGCTGAGAAAAATTTGTGGGCAATCTGAAAGGATTAGTCCTGCTTTCAGATAGGGAAAGGGAAAAAAAAATCTTACAAAGGAAATTATGGATGAGAATGCAGGAAACTGAAATGTTGATTACCTTGACGTATTAATTATCTCCAGGAAATCTCCCCTTTGATTTGGGGAATCCCAGCTTCTCTCACTGGCAGAGAGCATAGATGTGCAAGACTGGAGGCTTGTGAGATACTTCTGCATGGCTAAGCTACTGGTCCCTTAATCTAGAAGAGGTTTTGATCCAGCACTCACTACAACAAGTTCTCAACAGGACAAGAGATATTTCAATCCTCAGTTTTACATACCAGCATGTCAACATTCAAGCACTTCCTGCTCTGACCAACCACAGCGTTGCAGGATTAAATACATGCCTCCTCCTTCAGTGATCACTGGGAGCAGTAACAGAACACAAATTCTTCAACACGTAATTGTGTTCAACACAAGTACTGCTGAAGGATATACGCTTCACATTATTTCACCAATTAAATACTGAAATTTGAGGCAGTTCCATTTTGAGACATACAGATTATGCCACTTACATTCACCATTATATATATACGTTTATACATCTTGAAAATCTAGCTCAAATTTCACCATAGTGCAATCCAGCCATTGGTGCGATCTTCGTTGGGGAAACAAATACATGTTGTTTTAAAAAATGGTTCTCTAGAACTAAGTCCAAAAATTATTTTTTCAATAATCACTTTTAGAATTCAAGCTGGGGTGCATCAACAATAATTTTCTCTGAAGAAGCCTACATAAACCCATTACTCATCCTGTGGAAAAGATTATTTTATTTCTTGATCAACTGTTCTGGGAGTCTAAGCTGCAGTATTTTCCGAAACATCTCAATCCTCAATCATGTAGCAGACTCTCCAAATCCCTACTAGAGTGGCATTAAATTAGCAGTCAAGCAAATTAACCAAATCCTGAAAGTTTACATCCTTATTTACTCTCTAATGCTCCTGAAATTCCCCAAGAATTTTGTTGTAGAGAAACAGATTTTGCTCAAGGGTAATGGATTATATTTCCCTTTTTCCAGTCATTGGAAATGTCACCTGACTGCCAGGATTTTTCAAATATGATGGACAGTGGCTTAGCAACTTCATTTGCCAGCTCCTTCAGGACCCGTGGATGGATTTCATCAGGTCCCATGGACTTGTATAAGTTCAGGTTCCTAAGATGGTCTCGAACCAGATCCCGATGACTGGAAAAAGGGAAATATAACCTCCATTTTCAAGAAGGGGAAAATGGATGAGCAGGGGAACTACAGACCAGTCAGCCTCACCTCTATGCCTGGCAAAATCTTGGACTAGATTCTCATGGAAGCCATGCTGAGGCACATGAAAAACAACAAGGTGGTTGGTTGACAGCCAGCATGGCTTCAGCAAGGGATAACCCTGCCTGACCAATCTGGTGGCCTTCCATGATGGGGCTATGGAACTGATGGACAGGGGCAGAGCAGCTGATGTCATCTACCTGGACTTGTGCAAAGTGACTGACACTGTCTCACACGACATCCTTGTCTCTAAGTTGGAGAAACATAAATTTAATAGGTGGACCACTCAGTGGATAAAGAACTGGCTGGATGGCCGCATGCAGAGAATTGTGCTCAATGGCTCTATGTCCAGATGGAGACCAGTAACGAGTGGTGCCCCTCAGGGATTGGTCTTGGGACCAGTCTTGTTCAATATCTTTGTCAGTGACATGGACAGTGGGATTGAGTGCACCCTCAGCAAGTTTGCCAATGACACGTCGGAGGGAAGGAATGCCATCCAGAGGGACCTTGACACGCTTGTGAGGTGGGCTGATGTCAACCTGATGAAGTTTAACCAAGCCAAGCGCAAGGTCCTACACCTGGGTCAAAGTAATCCCAGGCACAGCTGCAGGTTGGGCAGAGAAGAGATTCAGAGCAGCCCTGTGGAGAAGGAGTTAGGGGTGATGGTCGATGAGAAAATGAGCACGAGCCGGCTTCAGTGTGCGCTTGCAGCTCAGAAAGCCAGTCGTACCCTGGGCTGCATCAAAAGGAGCATGACCAGCAGGTCGAGGGAGGTGATCCTGCCCCTCTGCTCTGCTCTTGTGAGACCTCACTTGGAGTATCGTGTGCAGTTCTGGTGTCCTCAACATAAAAAGAACATGGAACTGTTGGAACGAGTCCAGAGGAGGGCCACGAGGATGATCAGGGGACTGGAGCACCTCCTGTATGAAGATAGGATGAGCAAGTTGGGGCTGTTCAGCCTGGAGAAGAGAAGGCTGCGTGGAGACCTCCTAGCAGCCTTCCAATATCTGAAGGGGGCCTATAGAGATGCTGGGGAGGGACTCTTCATGAGGGACTGTAGTGATAGGACAAGGGGTAATGGGTTCAAACTTAAACAGCAGAACTTTAGATTGGATATAAGGAAGAAATTCTTTAGTGTAAGGGTGGTGAGGCACTGGAATGGGTTGGCCAGGGAACTTGTGAATGCTCCATTCCTGGCGGTGTTCAAGGCCAGGTTGGATATAGCCTTGTGTGGCATGGTGTAGTGGGAGATGTCCCTGCCCCTGGCAGGGTGGTTGGAAACAGATGATCTTAAGGTCCTTTCCAACCCTAACTATTCTATGATTCTATGACTTCATTTTTACTTATCAGACTTCATGTTAGGAGTATTGTTTCAGGACCATGTTTGTATTCAGTTCAATTTAATGAGGAAACAGGGGTTTTATACCAAACAGCAGATGAAAGCTTGGTTCCAGGACACAGTACAAAAGTAATGCAGCATCTGTACTACTCAACAAAACTCAGCATTTTACTTTATATCTAAAAAAAATTAAAAAGTAGAGACATTCTGTATTAATTGCAAATAATTAGAAATAAAAAGAAAAAACCTGGAAGAACTCATATACAGAAAAAAAAAAAAAGTCAGTTACTTTAAGCAGCAGATTTAACTTTCTGAATATAATGGGAAATTTATTAATTCTGGGTTGGCTGTGCAATTAAAGGGCTACCACAAAGCCCACATAAGAAAACAAGCTAGAAAAAATATCGTTGTACTTAACCCATACCTAGCACAGAAACGAAAATAAAAACATATTCCACAGTCTGACACTGTGGGCTATGGGGCACACTTCTTTATTTCTTCCATAGTCAAGGTTTAACTTTGGAAGCTGCTGAAAGACAGAAGCTCCTCGACAGTCTTAAGCTGCAAACTGCTGAGCAGCTAGAACAAAGAACATTGACAACACCGTTTAGGTCCCAAAAGAGTACATTTAGAAACAAAGTAACTGGAAACAAGACTTGAACCAATTCCATGGTTCATCAAACATACGCAATAGTAAGCTGATTCTAGTGCAGTTACAGGCAATGAATCTGAATGCCTGTCAGGTCAGGACTGAAAATTAAAGCAGAGGTCTTGGTGAGTCAGGAACTGTTTTCTGAAACAGCCACTAATGCTTGAAGAGGTTTGAAGAGAAGGCAGAATCCACCACAAAGCTTCTCACAAAGGCATAGCCAGACAGGGCTGCATCTTCACCCCTAACAGTTGTGAATCATAAGAGAATGTTAAAGAAATTCAAATTTTAAAATACATAAATAACTAAATAAATGGGATGGGTGTGGCAAAATGTAAAAAGCAAAATCACTTAGCATTGGAGGAGGGGCAGACTACCTGAATAATAGTGACAGTGGGTTGAGAAGAGGAGGAGATATTCTGTCAAGGTTGATAGCCAGCACTGAGAGATTTGAGAATGCCTGAGGGACTACTCCTTCAGACTTCTTTTTTACTGTGTTATTACAAGACACTAAATAGATGCACAGAAAGCAAAAATACCATTTTAAAAACAGAATCAGCAAAC
Source organism: Myiopsitta monachus (assembly GCA_017639245.1). Taxonomy (NCBI): domain Eukaryota; kingdom Metazoa; phylum Chordata; class Aves; order Psittaciformes; family Psittacidae; genus Myiopsitta; species Myiopsitta monachus. Next base: position 73,869,987 of record CM029941.1, read on the forward strand.
TAAAGGGATTTATTCCGCTGTGCAGAGCCCCAAAAGCACAGGTTCGATTTGTCTACCATTAGTTGTGCCTGCAAGATGGTATCATCAGGCTGACACTAGACGGTTTATGAAAAAAAAAAAAAAAAAGGTTAGTTACGTCACTCAACAGTACGATGGCGGTATCTCCTGCACACAGCAGAGCTGACATTAAAGTATTAACTGACTTTTCTTAAAATAGTTTCAAAGAAGTCAAGATTAAGATCTCAAATGAAGAAAGTAAATATATGCAGAGATCTAACACTGCTGAATAAACAAGGAAAACACAAATAAACGAAGAAACAGTTGTCTCAGCTTATTATGTGCGCACAAAAAAAGAGCGGTCAGAGTGGTCACCTCATCTTTGCATTCGAAAGCATTATTGTTCAGAATGTCTTTTTCACTGATCTGTAGGGGAAATCATAATATTTCAGTACTTCAATAGAATCAGGGACGAAGGAATCAAAAGCAATCATGCAGCTTCTGTGAGTTACTTAAATCAAAACCACCAGACTAATTTCTGGGCTTTACAAAACACCTTTTTGCTTGAACATTAGCACTAGTGGTTTTCACAGTAACATTAACACTAAGCAAGAGTAATATGGTTTAGTCAATCACTTTCTACTTATTTTAAAAACAAAATGTAGAAGAAAAAATATTGTGGATTTTGTGATTATGAAGCCTTCTTTTATATTTCTCCATTAACCACTTCAAATGACATTTCAACACCTGGATTGTGAAAGGTGCCTGGCACTGTCCCCACCCAACAGCCTTGTCTCTAAACTGGAGAGGCATAGATTTGACAGATGGACCACTCTGCGGGTAAAGAATTGGCTAGATGGTTGCACTCACAGAGCTGTGGTCAATAGCTTGATGTCTAAATGGAGATCAGTGACAAGTGGTTTTCCTCAGGGGTTTGGTATTGAGTTCAACATCTCCATCAGCAGCATGAACAGTAGGATCAAGTACCCTCAGCAAGCTTGCCAATGACATCAAGCTGTGCGGTATGGTCGACATGCTGGAGGGAAGGGATGGGATCCACAGCAACCTTGCCAGTCTGAAGAGTTGGGACCATTCAATAGAGTTCAACAAGGCTCAGTGTAAGGTCATCAAATCACAAAATCACAGGATCATTAAGGTTGGAAGGGACCTTTGGAGATCATCCAGTCCAACCCCTCTGCCAAGGCAGGGCCACTGGGAGCAGATTACACAGAAACATGCTCAGATGGGTTTTGAATGACTCCAGAGAGGGAGACTCCACAATCCCCCTGCACTCTGTCACCCTCAATGTAAATATATTCTTCCTCATGTTGAGGTGAAACTTGTGGTTCAGTCTATGGCCATTGCTCCTCATCCTGTCACTGGGCACCACTGAAAACAGTCTGGCTTCATCCTCCTAGCACGTACCTTTGAGATGTTTATATGCGTTAATGAGATCCCCTCTCAGTCTTCTCTTCTCTAGACTAAACAAGTCCAGCTCTCACAATCTCTCCTCGTAAAAGAGAGGCTCCAGACCCCTGATCATCCCTGTGGCCTCTGCTGGCCCCTCTCCATTAGCTCCTTGTCTTTCTTGTACTGAGGAGCCCAGAACTGGACATAGTACTCCAGATGTGGCTTCACCAGTGCCAAGTAGATGGGGAAGATCCCCTCCCTTGACCTGCTGCCCAATGCATCCCAGGATACTATTGGCCTCCTAGCTCCAAGGGCACACTGCCAGCTCATATTCAACTTATCATCCTGGAAAGCTTCAGGAAGATACTGAGCCAGAAGCATGCAAGCTGACTATTTTGTCTAGATAAGTCTGGTCAAGCTCGCTTTCCAGAAGCTATGCAGGATCCAAACACTGAGTGTCTACCCTTGAAAATCAAACCATAAATCAGTAAAAAACCTGTGCTTCAACAGTGAAAACACCTGTGGTTTTTTTTAGAGTAAGCAGAGCAAAAGGCACCTGGTCTGTAAGGCCTGATATCCATGAAAGAGTAACAAATTTGTATGTAACAAACTTTTGACCAGGGAAGGAGTTAAGAGTTCATTCAAATGAAAGTTTAAAGATGGGTAGAATCAGTGTCATAGAAAACAGAACAAGCAACCAGCCTGGAGAACTGCACCACAGCTGTGCAACTGCACGTGTTTTAGAATGTTTAAGTAAGATGCATGATCCATGATACAAAAATCGATGCATTTCAGTTTTGCAGCTTCAATAGCTCAGTGGCTTATTTAGTCAGCAAAAACGTAACGGAAATTACTATAAAAAAGGCAATTTTCACTGACAGAATTCTTCCAGGAGAAGATGTAATATATGTGCTTAGGTAATGGTTGTACGTAATTGCTTGCAACACACACAGAAACAGTAATTCAATTTCTGCTATTAACAAGGCAGTATCTCAACAACTGCAACATTTTCCAGGCCCCATTTAATAAAGTTGAAACACATTTTCTGACACGGCTTCCAGCCACTAATAAATAGAATATCCAATATGTAAGTGATTTACAGCCTATTTCTTTAAATATTTCTTTTGATCTCAAACTGAAACTATCAGTAATCTAAAATGGTAAGAGAACAGATACTTGAATTACTGTGGTTTACTATAACTTTTTTAAACCAGAAATGTCCTAACAGAACCAGGGTATACCACATCTTTTATGTGACCAATCTACAGAGTCATTTGGTTAATCCAGTATTACCCAAGCACCAAAAAAATGCCTATTTGTTAAGAACAAAGATACTACTACAGACACATGTACAAACTGAGCCACAGACTTGAAAGAATAAACCATGAGATTAGAAGGGCAAGTATCCTAATGCCTATACACACACTCAAGTCTCTTAAATAGGCAGCCTGATTTACAACAGCAGAGCACCTCTGCAGTTCATCTCATTACAATAAAAGCTGCTGCATACTTCAGAGATTTTGAAGGGGGGGGGGGGAATGGGGGGGAGGGGGAGAAAAAGAAAAGGGCTACTTACACTTGCAAGAACTCCTAGCCAATCTTTAGGTACGCATAGTTGAGATTTAATTCATAATGTCAAAATCATCAGAGCCCAAATTATTAGTTCTTTCAGCTCCTGCTCCCTTTGAAAGTATTTTTAAGGCACATAACAAAACCGGAGGTTTTAACCATAATTCAAACCTAGCCTTGACAGTAATAACATTAATAATGTTAACTGGGCCGTCTCCAGTTAACGTTATTAACAAAACATCCTCTGCTGCTTCTGCTAGCTCTGTTTTTGAACCAGCGGGGGCCCAAGTTACACAAAATCCCACTCCCAGAGAACAGGAGATAGGAATCTCATTAACATCAATCCCCTGTGGCTCACAAGAACAGAATAGCTGGGGTAGCTGGAGTGCACTGCAATGCACATACTGTCACTCAACTACCTTTTCAGCTATTAAGATTGATTTATTTTGTATCTTGGTTAGTTGACAAAAAGAAATTTCAAAATAAACACTTCAAGTTTTAATTTTCTTCTTTTCCATTTATTTTGAAGTTTTTTGGTCACAGGCTGCTCAACAGCAAATGCACTGTGTGTTAGGCTGTGTAATCCACAGAAACACAGACATGACATGGTCACTGACAATGTTTCAAAGGCTGCGGCAGAGTCAAAGAGTGTCTTCTGGAATATGTGAAGGCTCCAGACAACATAATTTGTGTGCCTACTGTGCGATTTAAATAAAATGCAGATGATAATAGGTTATTAAAAAAAAAAATACCAACCTTCTAGAAACCTCAGCTCTGCCCCCATGTAGCTTACAAGATGTCTAACTGCTATTGCAGCCTGTTTCGTTAAACCCAAGTTCACAGTCGTTTAACTCTTCCCAAAAGAGCCACTTCTTAGCAGCTTTGCTGTTCAGCGCTTGCACTGCAGTTTCTCTTCAGTACACCTCCAGAAACCACGCGTTCCAAGCTGAACTACACCAGAAAAACATTTGTGCTCCGCTTCATGGTAAGGGTAGCGGCGACCACCATTTCCTGAAACAACTGCTAGGGATTCAAATCTCCACTTTTCCTCTAAAAATGGCCTGTGAGCATGGTGGCTCACTTGGGAAGTACATGACCATGTATAGAGGTTTTTTATTTTGGGTCCCTTGCTCCACAGATGAACTGGCCTGCACCACCCTACAACTTCATCCTGTAGCACAAGAGGTTGGTAAGGGAGAAGCTACAGAGTGCAAGAATGATATTTACAAGTAGAGTATTTAGGTAATTTACAAAACAGTAATCCAGCCTGTAATGATGCCTCCATATAATTCCTTGAGAGTTTACAGTGTTATGTTCAGCTAGCTACTGGAATTAGCACAGCTCCAGGAGACCACCACAGCTGAGCATCAAGGAAGACCATCAACAAAGACAATACAAAAACTCAAGATGCTGATGGATCCATAACTTAATGCTGCAGGAAAAGGTTTCCCCAGAGAAACTGAGAGGAAGGCTTCCTACCCTCCAGCATCAAGGACCAAAGATCCTACAAATACTCAAGGTATAGCCATTATACAGCAAGGAAGAACAGTTGGTAGGAGGCTGTTTATTGTTAATTTTGTTTATCTTTCAAAGGAGGAGGGCAGTTACTGCAAATGATAAATTAAACTATCCAACTAGTGGAAAGTAAACTGTTCTGAATGAGCGAAAGCCAAGACAGCAGCTGGATCTGACTCGGGAGTCGTAGGAGCTATGTTCTTGTGATCCATCAGTCCCCAAGCCAACACACTGCCAACATATAACAATGGGGGGGAAGAAGCTGAAGCAAGAAAAATAAAGCAGCTGGCAACAGGAATCAGAAAACACCACGCTATACACAGAATAACATAAACCAATTAAAATAGTGGGAAGACAAATTAATTTTATAAATTAACAGCTTGAATGGAGTAAAAAGCTTTCTGCAGAGATACGTAAAACCCTCTGCAATAGTTCTGTCCTTTTCAACAGAAATTTTAAGATTTCCTTCATCACAGAAAGAACTGGAAAAGGGTCTCTTTGCACATGAATATGCAGAAAATCCCAGACTATATAAATTAATAGCTGGTTTCTATATTGAGTAATAACTATAAAATCAGGCAGTAAACAAGAACGACCCACTGTATTCCTACGGTTTCCTATGATCCTGATACTGCAAACACATATGAGATTTTAATGAGAGTATTCACACATAAAATGCTACCCAACCATGAAATTGTTAGCCAGATTAGGGCCAAAGTCCCTGATCCTGCCACTGGATCCGCAGAGGCAGATCACAACATCTGTGTTAAAGTCAATGAGGTCGTACTCCACAGAGATTCAAGTGTCTGCCTTTACAAATCTCACTGCAGGTCTTACTCATGTAAAATTGATTTATGAAGTGCAACATCACACTCCACTTTGTGCATACATACTCACTGTCTGTATACTTTTCTTCCTGTCTCTTGAAAAAGACATTAAAACTCACCTCATGTATTATATTCCCTTAACTATATTATAGTTAAACTTTGCACATTTCACGGGCTAAAATTTCAGGTTTGCAATACATTACAGAAATCAGACCTGGAAGCAGAACTGGAAAATGTTTTCCAGATTCTCTATGGCTCAGAACATAATATTTATCATACACCTTATAAAGAGCTTTGTCTTCCTGTGACAGGTAGTGGACCTCTTCTGGTGTGAATTACACACAGTACTACTTTCCCAGCAGGGTAAATTAGCCTCTGATGGGTTACAGACTGATGCATTTCAGTTCTGTTATAGGTACCCTCACTAACTGGCATAAATCTAGTTTGCGGATGCTACTGTGACAGAACTATGGAGATGTCCACTTCACTTAAGGAGGTGTCACAATGAAACAGCATACAATGACAAAATGTAAAGCAGATTTTCACCTTAAGTCAAGCTTAAGTTTTTATTCTCCTTGATTATACCACAATCTTCATCTTTCTCTACATACACATGCATGTACATGTGTACGTTTCTATGCACACATGTATGTAGAAAACATATACGTGTACAAAAGAAGACATTTTTTTCCCCCGTAAAACATTCTGTGCAGGCCCAAGAACCCTTGTTAGCACAATTGCTGGTAATATTAAGATGTTAATTTGGGAGAAAATTCAAAAAGACTATTATCCGTTATGTGTGACTCGTGTTATATAATGTGCACTTTGTATTTAGTGCAATGCTTGGTGGATGGTTTGGATGTGACAGTTCTGGTCAGCCATTGATACCCATGTTCCCTCAAGAGGCTTCCCTGCTTTTCCTTCTCATTACTTTATTTTTCACCTCCTCTTGTAAGGCTTTGCTGTTCAGCTGTTCTTATTAAGAGCTGCATGTCTCCCCCAGTTTGTGATCCTCAAGATTCATCTTTCATCATATTAGGGAGCAGATGGAAGTTAGAAGCCTTTGTTTTCTTCCTGGACCGTGTTAAGCAAGTCTGAAATGAGTCACTTAGGAGTATTAACAAAGCAGTTGAGTTTAGTACAAAATCTGTGTTTGGCATATTGTGCAGAAGTAAGACTCTCACTTTCACTTAACGCTGCAGTACTGGCTTGCACTGTACACAAGCACATCGCTACACTCACATATGGAAGCAAGCACTTTTGCAGAGCCTTCAAAATACCTTTTCCTAATTAGCTCAGAGAGAAATCTCACTAGCTAAACTGGAACTGCTGAATCCAAGCATCTAATAGAAAGCTACCTAAATCATTTAGCATTATAAACATCAGACAAAATCCTGACGGGAAAAATAAAACATCAGAAGAAAGAATACCAAGGGGGAGGAAGAGCATACAGAGGAAGTGGGTTGTTGAAAGGCTTTAATCCAACATTTGCTCTCTATTGATCAAATGTTTGTTCAGTACTTTATTGATGTAAAGCATTATGCACAGTGTTAAATATTAACGCCAGAAGATCTTTAAATTCAGAGCATTTGTTAGTCAATTTAAGACTCCCAATGTCACTAAGCTTAACAACTTAACAACTTACTTAACCTCCTTTAATAACTTTCTGGAGCACTGTAAAAATATACTGAGTCCACTATGCAATGAATAAGAATGATCTGTACATCAACAGATACGTTTTCATATGTCAACAAATATAATGTTTTCTAATGCAGCTAATATAAACAAAAGTTTATAAACAGGGCATTTTGCAATGCTACTTAAAACTCCCAAAAGGATGCATCTTCTTATTCTTAAAAGCAAAATAAATTTGAAAGAAGCAAAGTTTCTACAAGTTTTGAGGGAATATATAAAATCCACAAGGTTTACACTTCTATACATTGAATTATTTGAATGAAAATGTACATATGCATAAGTGCTTCCATTTGTAAAAGAAACAATACCCTCTCTCCACTGAAACCTTGTTTTTGAGTTCACTCCAAATTATAAAGTTTAAAACTTAAAACTGTAACACAAGTCTCACTGTGGTAGTATAAACAATCCATTATAGCAAACGACAAAAAAATTAAATATCAGTAGAGTTCTATTCCTAATGCATCAGGAGTATTGAAATTTTATGCTGATACATTTAACAACTTCACTCTGAGAAACAGTTGAAGTTAACAACTGTTCATTAGGCCAATCACAGAGGAAAAGAAATAGCAGCATCCTGTGATTTCTATCAATCTGGTTGAACATTTCCAGTGGAGCCTTCTTCCAGGCAGTAACATACGTCATAATTTTAGAGAAGAAGAGCCTTGGGTTTATTTTGATTTTAAAGAAAACCCTAGAGTTCAGAACACAGAGACGTGAACCCATAGACACATCTATTATGGAGTAAAGCATCTAGTAATTAAACAGTGTGTCTATCAACATTAAAAAAATACATATCTTATGCCAAATTTACTAAATGGGACAAAACATTATTTTGCAACCAGGTTTTACCTGTATATTATAAAAAGTCAACTACTGCAAAGCAGCTTGGGCATTCCAGACATTTTCTTTAGTCTTCTGACCTCTACCTCATCCTGTGCACTCCACATTATCTCCTAGATGACTGACTTAAGTTGAATCTTCAGATACTCCCCCTTTCCTCCAAGCAGAAGAAAACAAAGTTTTGTCCTATTTCATGAACTTCCATGAATGGTTTTACATATAGTGTATATATTTTTGGTTTTTCTTCTAAATAAGTACTTATTTTTTGCACAGAACATTCCCCCTCATTAGAACGGCCATTCTCTCCTATTGTTTTCAATGAAAATGAAGCGTAAAATGGTTCTTAGAGAAGAGGCATTCTTCCAACATGTCCACTGCCTCCCTCTAGGAACTATGAAAGAGAAGATAAACTGCCTTCAGGGGAGGTGGTGGTTCCTCATACAGTCACAGTCTTCAAATTAACTCAAACTAATTATCCATTTTACTTTTAAATTCTGAGAAAATTAAACTTCCACTCAAAAAAAGAAATGGTGAAATTTGGGGGAGGAAATGTTGCTTTTTCTCTCTGAAACAAATGGCTAGTCGTATAAGAAGAGGAGCACAGCACAAATTTACCTGTGAAACTGCCTCTATAAAGAGAAAAAATTATGTGCACTGCATTTCTGCATCACATCTTAACATTTGTGACACAGAGTAGTTTAATCATTATATTATCCAGTAGTTGATGGGAAGTAATTATGCAGGAGGAAGCAGAAAGAGCACATCTTCCTTCTTCATGGAAACACAACAATAGCTTTTTGGTGGGTTTCTTAACAGGAAACAGAAAGAAATTTTGTATTTTCCTGCAAAAGGGGTCTCTATGATCCAAGGAAATAACCAGTTGCTCAACCCTGAAGATTTCTGAAAAGCAAACAAAACCTGTTTCATAGTCTTGGAGATAACAGTGCAGAATGCTGAGATACACCCATAAATAACGTGGAACAAATCCTGACACAAGTCAAAGCAGTTGTGCAGAAAGTAATGTCCACTTTGGTTAGGGGTTGGAGCATGAGGTTAATTAATCCTTCCCACACAACTGCATTAAAGAACATCTATTAGGCAGTAAAATTAAAGACTGAAAAAGTTAAGGTTGCCTGTGCACAATTCTGCCAATGCCGCTGTACAAGATTCTCAGATTGTGAATCACTGCCCTTTCCAAACCTTCTAGAAGGTCTGTCCTCCCATGGAGACTTTTACCTTGTTTCACATTAGTGTTCCTATACAACTGACAACTGAAGGAAGATAAGAATTCTAAGCATTTATCATGTTTTTCAGATTTACAGCGCTTTGGTTGCAAATATGATTTCAAAGCAAACATTAGACTTCCTTAGTCTTCTTTAAGCTTTCATATCTAAGGATATGTCTTACTATTGGTATACCTGAACACAGAGAAGCGAGACATGATCTCTGAAGAATAAAAAGAGCAGTAAAGAAAGGCATTTCATTCATGCTGACAAATGCTATTAACACAAAAGGGAAAGGATATTGTTTTAACAATGAAAGGAGATGCTTTTCATTTCCTATTTACTTACAAAAAGAAGAATATGGCCACTTAAAAGGTTGCAATTTTTTTTTCTAATTTTAAGAAAGAACCTGTTCTCCGGGTAGACATAAGTAGTACCTACATAGCAGAAAGAATCATGTCTGAAGAACATATTCTGAAGGTGAAATTACAGATACAGTGATGACCAGTAAAGATGTAAAGGGCCTTCTGCAATTGTGCAGAACTCATGTAATGAATTGATAGGTAACTCAGACAATACACATTGCTTTTGCTACAACAGTCCTTGATCATCATTGAGCAAGTATTTCATGATCTTGTATTAATAAAATTTGACATTTGTCCCATCAGTGACACTAAATCTATCATTTTGTTGATTATCTCTGATCTCTTCCTTCCCTCCCTCCCCAGTATTTGTCATCTCTTGTGCTTAGGTATGATTGTGAGCTTTTTTTCTGATTTTTTAAGTAGAAGGAGTTAACATGCACTCTCCACAGAAACAGACAGCTGGAAAACAGATCTAGAATTCAATTTTCAGCAAGAAAGCTGGGAAGGCCTAGAAGCACAAGCTGCTGTACCTAGGCTGCCTTACAGGAGATCACAGCACCAAGAGCTGGGATGGCAAGAAAATCAACAGCTAAAACAAGTTCTTTCATCCCTGAGACACAAAAGGCAGAGAAGGAGTTCCTGTGATAGACTGCCTGGAAAAGGCTGTGCTTAAGTTAAGCATGAGCTCAGGCCACCCAGCAACAAAATATATTTTCAAAAATTATTATGAAACAGAGTAAGCTTCTATGCATTTAAGATCAACAAAATTCTGCACCCATAAGAGAGTTCTGTGTAGGTTTCAGAAGTAAAAACAAGTTTAATGAAACTAAACGAAAGCTGTCCGCATTGCAGAATACAGTTTCACTGTGCTGTGGGAAAGTCAGACTTGACATTTACGATTACTGCCAACTAACACGTAATCATGCCTTCAGAGAACATCTTCTCCCAGGTCTTTCATTGCAATCTTCAGTACAAAGAAAGGATGCAAAAATATTCACAATCTCTCAAATTTCAAGTACAACTAATGATAAATGAGGGAGTTTGGGGCATTTAGGGCAGGCAAATGCCTCAGTTCTGCTGAAGGAAGATGGGTTCAGGAAAGAAAGTGGTTAATTTTTTTTTTAATCATAAATACAGCAAAGTGCAGAAACACAACTTGTTCTTACGAAAGATTCACAAAGAGATTTACCAGCCATCATCCAAACACCATGCCAAAAAACTTCCACGAAAATTTGATTTATACCACTATGGCACTTAAAAGGAATAATCTGGACAGAACTGATTATCGCATAGCCTTTAATATACCCTACAACACTCACATAAAGCTAAGCTCCCTTTCATACAGCTTACTATTAAAATGTGCTACCAAGTCAGGTGGAAATGTGGTATCAGCTTATGAGACTGTACAGTCTCTGAGGCAATGAATGTGTCTTTTTTCTTACCTTGCAAATTACCTGGCATTCTTTTGGGAGCCATAAAACAAACAAGAGACCCTTACTCACATCAAAAGTCATCTTTCAAAGAGCTGTGAGGAAAACACTTACAAAATCTTACCTGCAAAATAATCAAGATCTTACTAAAGCTACTTGTGAGAATCAATAGATCCCTCTTCATGGTGTTTACCACATGGAAGAGCTTCCATTGTAAGGAGCATGAGAGAGGGACACTGGACTGTTAAAAGATCTTAATGTTACGTACAGAGATAATCTTGTAAAGAAATACTTTTCAGGTATCACTCCCCCAAACCCAGGGTACAGAGATGTGAGTGAATGGCCAGGCCTGAGGAAAAGGAGAACAACCATTCTAACTTGCAGCAGTCAGAAGTTCTTGGTAAGGGTGCTGCTAAAAATTAATCATTCTTCTTTTCCAAGTAATCACAAGATTTATATTTTGTATCCTCTTTTGACCCAGTATGTTTTCAGCTTGTAAAGAAGCGAAAAGAAGGCAGGAAACAAGATGAACACTGGAACCTGCTTCTTTCAATAGAAGATGTCAGTTCAAAACCTAGAAAAATGAGATCTTAACCAGAGATTAAGAGGTAAAGAAAGAAAAACCCATTTTACAGTGAAAGCTAAATTTTGCCTCAGAACATCTATGTAAATTATTTTTCACAGGACTTCAAAGCACAGAGAAGTCTTCTTCCAGGAAAAGTAACAAGTACTTGGAAAAGAAACACAGGGGCTTTTCTTCTCCAGATAAGCTATTTCTACCACAATGGCTGCAGTATCTATAGCCTAGGTGAACAAGCACCAGTTTTTTCTTGAGTTGCCTGAAATATGAACAATTTCTAATTCTAAGTCATTTACATTAAAACTTCAAGACCAGAACCCATCTTCCTGATCCAGCACAGTGATTTTCATGACATGCATGTCTTCTCAAGCCTAAAATATGTCAATATGCCTAACGAGTTCAGAATCTTGCTCACTCAGAAGAAAACATTTCCAATCGTAAGTAATTCTCAATAGAAAATAGAAATAGAATCCCTTTTATATAATATGGAGGACCTGCAAATACTTAAAACACCAGAATGAGTATAGCAAATCCTCTTTTTAAAGTCAGAATAGGCTTTTGCTTTTTTATTTATTGCATTTTTAGTAATAATGAACACTGTTACGACTGCAAGCAGTTACAGCCTCCACCTTGCAGTAACTTCATGTTCCTGGTGCCAGACATGATTCTTCTCTCATTAGCTTGATAAATATCAAAAGTTGTATTAGTACAGTCTGAACACAATGAAATAGCACTTCCAAACCCTTTCTCTGCAGAACGAGGATGCTACGATAGAAAGAAACCAGCACGCACATACATGTAAGAAACTTTAAATAATAGCTAGTGAAAAGAATTTGGTTTTACTGTTGTTTATGCAAATAGCCAAGAACAAACCCAGAAGAACAGACTGCTAGGCACAGACAAGTTGAGATTTAGTTTTCTTGATTAGGCAGAGCTGATACTGGAGGGAATTTTACAAGCACTCTCTTTCAGGACAGTATTGCCGTGTCCAAGGAAAACCCTGCTAGTCTTCTAGAAGCATGCAGAAGCATACCACGATTTATTTTTCCCTCATCAAACATGACTTTATACAGTAACTTAAACATCCAGACAATCACAAAACTGTATCACACACAGATACATCATAATACACATCATAATGCAGACAGAACTGAGCAACAAGGACGTGATATTTCAAGACCTGTAGAAGTTAGAAACACTGGAAGGGTGATTCTGGCACAACATTTTTTTACTTCATGTTATTTTGCTTCACCTACTCAGATTCTTAGTGTATCTCAAAATTTAGATTCAATAGCAATCAGTGAAACTTTATGAGTTTAAAGAATAGTAGGCTCCACCCCCTTTTAGATTTCCAAGTTCCTTTTCACTGAAAATTTCCTTTCACTGATCAATTTGTTCCATAACTATTTCACAACATCTGCATCTTTCAGAATTTTGGCTTTTTGTCTTATATTTTGAATGCACAATGCTCCCCACTGAAGTCAACCATCATACTCTGGATTCTGATCTCCACGTATTTAATTCACTGATGTCATTCCCTGCAGACATGGACTATTACTGTAAAACTATTTATACTTCAATGGGGAATAAAACCATGCTCTGATAACGGAACAGGTAAAAAAGATTGCAGCAACTGTACTTGTAAGAGTTACTTAATTTTTAATTTGAGGAATATGCTTTACCAAGTTGGTTGACCTTGACACCTCTGTCGGTGGAAGACTTCCTTATAATTTTATTCCTCCCTCTGACACTCTTTAATTTGTTAATTATCACTAGTGGCAAATGTAGCCCAGGCATGACTGTGAAAAATTGTCCAAGCTCCTTTACCAGTTAGCCTCATAACCTAAAGAACAGGGTATTAAAGTGGCACTGGTCTGTAAGCAAAATATCCTGAATGGTTCTAGCTGTGTTGATGTTGCATTTACAACGTAAGTCATTGCTAAGTACAAATAAGTTATCAACATTAACTCACACACAGTGGGACGCCAAGATGTTATCAGATTATGACAACAGCAAAAGGAAAATGGCCACTTAGGTGATTCATTTCCATTTTTACAAATTTGCTTTTGTAAGACACTGGGATATGGCACTCTAATTTTAATTTTATCTGTAGAAATATTTTTCTGTAGCAAGTAGATAGGATTTCCAAGACAGTGGAAAACACTCAAGGAAAGAGGTTTCAGAGTTGAATGACAAACTCAAGCATGGTCAGGCTGCAAAGGATTTTGTCAGTAAAAATGAAATCACCAGATGGACAGGAGCTCATGTAGTAGAAGGAACTTAAATTCCATCCTAACTCTGGAATGAAGCTCCACATCTCTGAGGAACTCCAGTTATGTTACAAGAATGGAGAAAGTGGAATGAAACTGTTACAATGTTTTGGATCCTAGTTTCTAGAGATATTATTTATTTATTTATTTATTTATATCTTTATTCTTGTCATCATCAACAACCTCCTCCGCATCATAGTCATCATTATTATTAATCATCATCATCACCATTATTATTATTATTAGTCCTTGCAGGCAAAACACCAACAAACTCTCTGCTGGGATTTGAACTAAGTTTCAGAAGCATCAAAAGTGGCATGTAACAATTTTACCCTTTATTCCTCCCATTCTCTTGGACCAGATAATTTTGCATTTAACTTACTGTATGGCACCTAAGTGTTTATTATGCTGATGAAAAATACTTACTTCAGGACACAAAAATACCTGAAAAACAATAACACTTTAAGTCAGTATGACCCTGCCAGAAGCCAGAGGATTAATTCCATCTGCTGAACTGCTTTTTCTTTAGCATAAGCAGAGGACAGATATTTGGATAGGACACATCTGCGCTTCCATTTTCCCTCTGCCTTTGTCACCAGCTGATGTGTTCATGGTGGGGTGGACAGAAGCACATTCTTCATTTTTCATTAGCACACAGGACAGCACTTTGATCTCTGAGGTGGCTTCCAGGAGTTATTATGGTGCTGGGCAATCGAAGTATTAGGAAGTCCTAATTCTAAGGAATTCCCAAAAAAATGAGAACTTATAAATATGAAACCTACATTGTTGAACCACTGTATTGCAAAAATACTTCTCTATCATATTTATTCATACAATTAATGAGAGTGTGGTAAAGACACACAAAACTTACATAGTCATGAAAGGCCTTCGCTTCACTTGAATGTTCACATGTTTCTCGTCTTTCTGGAGCTGCACAGTAGAGATCCCAAAATACACTGCAAGTTAACAAGATACAGAGATGGTGAGAAGATCATTGTAATACTCGTACAGATTTTATGGTGTATGCACACCACACACGCATGTTCATATATAGAAACAGACATACCACTTCCTTGCCAAGGGATGAAAACACTTGCCTCTAAGAAAGAATTCAGCCTTGCAAAACATCTATGAGAAGTCAAGTCCTGATATCTGATTCTATGAGGAAAGCAGTGCTGTATTCCTTTAATACCACTGTAGTACAAACCAGGAAGCTAGTCTAATATACAAAGTTCAACTGTATAAAGTGTATTATGGAAGCTTTGCGTTTAATCTCATCCCTCTGATGACTGCTGCAATTAACTATCACAAAGTGTGGGAAGGGATGGATTTGCAGTAACATGAAAAGGCAAGAAACTGAAGAAAAAACTAGGAGTTCTTCCAAGGTCCGACACTGGGCTTTAAACAAAAGTTCCCAGAGAAACAGGTGTGTGGACAGGAGTAGGAAATAGATGGTTACGTTCTTGTTAGTGAAAGGAAATTATGGTACTCCCACTGGTCTTTCTCCCCTCCAAATAGAGTTAGACAGGTATCAGTTCTGACACAAAGTTTCTGGAATGAAACTATGTCAATGAAAGAACAACTTGAAAGGATAAAATATGCTAGAGTTTCAGAGTGTTTCTTTATTGGTTTAGACTTAATCCTTTGTAATTTAGTCCAGCACCTTAATAAGGAATGCGGGCAATTTCAGCACTCTGATGCAGACAAGCAAAACTAAGGATAATGCAGACACCAGAGATACAAAGGACGCACTCTTCTTAGACAGGTTCCCATCACATAGCTAAAAGCTGTGAAAGAAAGATCAATGAATGTGTCATATACACCTTCCATGCAGCTGTACACATCGCCTGGGTTTGAACACGACCACTTTAAAAATGTTAAATTCTTGTACTCCTGACAGTTGGACACATTTCTCTGCAATTCTTTCAAACACAGGTATACTGGATATATTCTCTCAGGTGACAACTAATAAATATCACAGCTAAACAGCAGTGACTATGAACGCTCTTCTCTCCTTGGGAATTCTACATGCACGAACTGGTGTGTCTCTGCACACCAGTACATGCAAGCACATGCACCATGCATAAAAAATTACAAGTAATCCTCATGTCTACCCATCTTCTGAGCTGAAAGAAACTCTGCAAATGCAGACACTGCAGCACCAAGCCCATGCTAATGCACACTGCCTCCCCAAAAAGGCTGGTAGCTTGAGTTCAGCTAATTTCTGACAAATCCTATTCCTGTGACTAGAATGTGGACTGTAGGCTGAGGAAACCCACATCTGCCTGCAGACTCTCTGTACATACTGGGTTTTTTAAATGCAATTATTTAGGATATATAGAATAATCTCTTAAATGCACCACTTACCAAAGGTGGTGAAGAAAGATATGCAGACCACCTTCTTTCAAAAAGGCTTTCTTATCAGCACACTACACAGTGTTTTCCTTTATGTATTATCTGTATATTTTTCCATATCTAATTTTCTGTTTTTTCATTCCTTAACAAGAAACTGGCTCTTGATACTCATCTTCACATTCCTTTTACAATGTTTACCTGAATTTCTTGCCTCCAACTGCTAGAACTAGCAGCTGGCATATTCTGAAAGTGAGAGAAAAAGAAAATTGATACTTACCACCACCAGGAATGCAAGAATCCTGGGGGTTCCCCCAGTGTGATGTTTTTTTCCCATCTTATCTAAAACAAAACAATAAAAACAGAGGTGCACATTTCTGATGATAGTGACTAAAAAGCATTATATAATCCATGCAGATAGGGAAAAGAAAAGGGAAAGAAGAAAAGGTTTTGTAGTTCTGAAAGGTTTTACCATCATCAATCTCAGCAGCCATATCACTTTATTACAGTTACTAATATAGCTGATGCTTAAATTAAGGTTTGCTTACTCTAATAAAGCATGTTTTAGAGCATTTTTTATTTAGATTCTGTTTTATTTAGATTCTGAATACAATGTTGTTAGCGACGTGCTTTGTATCACTCCACTGAGATGTGCATTATAAGGTCAAAAATGCATGTCCGAAATGCATGAACGAAAAAAGAAGTGTTAAAAAGTACTCTTAAAATGACCTAAAAGATTTTCCAAGGAAAACTAAGAAAAACATAGAATACAGAACTAATGTAAGTGATTCAGCAGGTGGCAGTCTTCCCTCCACATCCAAAGTAGGCACTGTTTTATAATCCTTAAGGAGTGCTTTACTGTTAGAGGTACATTGGCTGTATGTAACTCTTCTCACCACTCGGTGACAATGCTAGTTTGGCTTGGTTTGTCTGTGCTGGCAATCCCTCCTGAACAGCTACACTGGCTGTGATTTCTTTCCCACCCAGAAAGCCTAGTTTGCTTAACACTGTTTTCAAAGGAAATGCAATTTAAGAACTCTTATTACCCTTGACTTCATACTTTTCTTGTTAATCAGCGAACATATGAAACAACATAATGCACAGTGACAGCATTCTGCCTCTCTGCAATGCTTCGGAAATGTTGTATCTTAATGATAATCACACAACCATTTTATTGATGCCATAGTCATTCTCTTGTCCTGAACTGCAAAATAAAATACTTTGGGCTATAATAAAGCCCATGCAACTGCTGAAGGAACTCTGCTGCAAGTAACTGAAAGTCCTGCTGAAATCCACATAACACTGTACAGAAGAAATGTTTCATGTTAGAACTGGGTGGAAACTAGGGCGTTGCATGCACTCCAAATTACCCCACTTACAACTACACATAGCATTATTTCCTGTCCAATTTTGTTATTAAAAAATTTGTTAAAAAAAAACCCAAACCGTATCCTGCTCCAGAGACAGAAGTAATGGCAGACAGAAGATTGTTTTAATGAAATGCTTAAACAGCCCTAATATGAAAGACATTTCAAGACGTATCTATAAAAGTACATAAAAGCTTACTATAAAAGGCAGATAATAGTGTTCATTCTGCCAGAGGCACTGGTAAAGCTGTTATTTTCCAAAAGAGAATAAAACTCTGATTCTCAACTCCAACTTGATTTCCACATCTAATTCTTTAGAAATTTATACACATCCAAGTTCTGCCAATAGCTTTCAGGAGAATACGTAGCCTGTACACCTTAAAATGTTCTTTGTACTCGTATGGAGTAGCCTAGTATAATTTTGCTATATTGAATAAATGCAAATATTCGAAACTAATGTCTCTTAAAAATATTTTTAAAAGGTAACCTCGAGGCACTACCACTTCTGTTGGAAAAGCAGAATGATCCAACTGTGTGGCATTTAACCTCACCACCTCCAAGTAACAGTAGTGAATATATAAAAAGCACCATTTTTAAAGCTGCTGCTTAAGCACTGGCAGATAAAAGTATTTATAAAAATGAAAAATGCAAGTAAAAGCCAAAGCTACTGCAAAGGCATTATACACACTTCAAATAAACTTCTATGAGGCATCCTTGCTTCTCGCATGCACTGGGAATGGCTTGGAAAGACTTGTGTTAATCACCAGGAATACTGAGTACCTCTTCAAAAGCAACATAATGAAGAGATTCAGCATACAACCAAAACAAAAAATGGTACATGAAGTTGAAAAATCATTCACTTAAAGGTAAAAATCATGTCTGTGTAGAAAGTCTTCACTATGCCTAACCAGTATCCTCTTCAAAGCAGGGCTTAATGGGGAAATTACACATTTCATAGATCTTATGCTAGTCCTTTTTAACACGACATATTTAATATTGAGAAAATTATTCAGAGAAGGAGCATGAAGGGAATGCAGAATTTGGTCTTGTTTGGAGGGAGTTTGTTTTGCTTTTCAAATAAAAAAAAACCATGCTTCTGTCTCACATGGCAGATGTCACTCTGTCTGACAACAGAGACTTAAAAAGAACGAATTATAAACAATTAATTTAGGAAAAATGCCATCATTGACAACTGTATTGATTAAGGTCATAGCTGGGACCTGATTAACTGGGAAATGCCCACCTTCCTGCCCCAGCCAGGCTAACGTGATTATTCACCCAAGGTTAGAACCTAACTTCAAGGACGGAAAATGCATGGGATAAGGATCAGCTCTTCAAGGAAACTGCAGCAGCTGTGACACCAAAGGGAAGATTCTGGAGCAGAACAGCTCCTTCGTTGGTTTTTTTTTTTTCTTCCAAAAAAGCGTGTACCCTATATGCATAGCTCTGTTCAACCCTCAAAAGCAATGATGATTTAGATGCAAGCTAGTTCTGCTTGCCCCTTGCTGTTCCACCAGTTGTACCATAAACCAATACGATACAGCTGCTGGATTACTTCATGCCATGTCTTGTGAAACAAAGTAAATTTGCAGACCAAGATACCAGAGTTACAGCCAAGAAACTGAAGAGATCTGCTACCAAGAGATCCAGGAAACTGCTAGATGAGCTTTAGGCCCTGCATTCCAGAGATGCAGACAATGAAGGTTTGACAGCTGTCATCACAAGGACCACAAAGCACAGCCCACCTTGTACTTTAAAGTTCAGCAAAGCACTTCTAGACCTCACTGACTCATAGAACCACAGAATCACAGAACAGCTCAGATTATAAGAGCCCTTGAAAGATCATCTGGTGCAGCCTTTTGTGCACAAGAGAACTGCGCTTGTTTTTATTGGTCTGCAGTTAATTTTCTTAATGACAGCTAGTATGAGGCTATGTTTGGATTTGTGCTGCAAACAATGTTGATAACACATTTTCATTATTGCTGAGCAGTGCTTATACCATCAAGGCTTTTTCTGCTCCTCACTCCACCAGTGAGCTGGCTAGGAGTGCACAAGGAGCTGGGGGCACACAGCTGGGACAGCTGACTCCAACTGTCGAAAGGGATATCCCATACCATATGGCATCATGCTCAGCATGTAAAGCTGGGGGAAAAAGAATGAAGGGGGAATGCTTGGATCGATAACATTTGTTTTCCCAAGTCACCATTACACATGATGAAGCCCTGCTTTCCTGGGGGTAGCTGAACTGCCTGACCATGGGAAGTAGTGAATGGATTCCTGCAAGTGTTCAAGGCCAGGCTGGACAGGGCTTGGAGCAATCTGGTCTAGTGGAAAGCATTCCTGCCCGCGGCAGGAGGTTGGAACTGGATGAGCTTTAAGGTCCCTTCCAGCCCAAACCATTCTGTGATTCTACGAGAATTCCTTACTTTGCTTTCCTTGTGTGTGTAATTTTTCCTTTACCTATTAAACTGTCTTTACATCAACTCATAAGTTTTCACACTTTTCTGATTCTTTCCCCTATCCCACTGGGGATAGGGAGGACCAAGTGGCTGTGTGGGGCTTAGTTGCCCACTTGGGTTAAACCACAACAGTCCTTTTTGGCACCCCACATTGGGCACCAAAAACAATAGTCATGATTTAACCCCAGACAGCAATGAAGCACCATACAGCCACTCAGTCACTTCCCCCCCCCCGGTGGGATGGGAGAACTAGAAAAAGGCAAAAAATGTGTGGCCTGAGATAAGAACAGTTTAATAATGCTCAGGAGGCCACAAAGATGCTCCAAGGGCTGGAGCAGCTCTGCTCTGAAGACAGGCTGAGACAGCTGGGCTGGTTCAGCCTGGAGACTCCGGGGAGACCTTACAACAGTCTTCCAATACAGAAAGTGGGCCTGCAAGAAACTCTGCTGATGGGAACTCTACCACATCCCTGAGGAGGTTGTTCCAGTGAATGAGTGTTTTCACTGTAAACAAAAATATTTTCTTTTTGTATTAAGATGAAGCCCCTCCCTGTGCAACTTGTACCCACTGCCCCTTGTCTTCTCCATGTGGCTCCTTACAAGAGAAAGCATTTATCTTCTTTGTAGCCACCCTTTAAGTACTGAAACACTGTGATGACGTCTTCCCTGAGCCTTGTCTTTCCCAGGGAGAAAAGACCTAACTCCTTCAGTGTTTCCTCATAGGGTAGGTTCTCCCTTTAACTTGTGGATCAGTCCTACGACATTCAAACTAGACAAAGAGCACTACAAAAATACAAGACTGCTTATGACAACCATGTCCAAGTTAGGGTTAAGGTTATCTAGTAGCAGATTCCATGATATCCAACTTAAAATCTTCCTTTTCCTGATTTTGTTCCATTACTTAGACACATACTTTGCTAGATCTTTAAAGGAAGAGCTTTTAGTTTTTGTCATTCATACATACACAGATACCACTGGCTGCTATATAGTTCAGACAATTTATGTCTGCTTACTGCTTTTACACCCCAACATTCAGTTTTTGAGTTACTCTGAACTATTTCACCTTCTTTTACTACTTGTCACTTTAACTTCCGCATTTTAGTTTAGTTCCTCCAAGCTGCACTAGTATACACTTTTCTCAACTAGAACCTGTCTACCCATATGTAATTTTTTCCAGGGTTCCCTATACCAGTGGTAACATACAACCACTCACAAGTATCATCAGCATAGTATTTACACTTCTGCACTGTTAAGGAATGAGGTAAATAAACTCCCAGATTTGTGTGAAATCTAACCAACACCTCATACCAACTCTATTATTTGTCCCTGAACAATGTTCACCATCTTTTGGCTACTATCAGTCTTAATTTGAAAGATTTTATAAATTCTCATATTCAGAATTCAGTCCTGAGAGTTTCTCTATAACTGAAGACTGAGTTACTTTCAGAAGCTAAGTTTCTAGATCCTGTACTGAATGTTTTCTAGAAACCCGAGTGTCACACCAGTTATACTTCTTCCAACTGCTTATTTTGCAAATATACCCTAAGAAAATGAGCAAAATGAATATTGCACAGTGTTTTATTTACAAATGACAGCTGTTTTGGGAAAGCCAAGACAATACTCTCCATTATTTTCTCTCTTATTTTCTCATTACTTTACCAAAGAGGAAAAGCTACTGTCAAAAACATACTTTACCATAAACTGGTATCACCACAATTCTACCCCTTTTCCTTATCTCTGCCATGTGAATTCTTTATAAACACCCCAAACAATGCCCTGGGTTCTCTCCCACCTCCAAAATGTCATCACCAGCACAGTAAATTCATTAGCTTTTGGAGAAGTATCAGCTGAACAGCAAATACTCCTAGTAAAACATCTTGCCTATTTTTCTTCACTTCTGCTAACTATCAAACTATTTTTATTATCTTACATGTTCTCATCAAATAAACATTAAAAACAGTAATAAACTCAAAATACCTTAATATGTTTGGTATACAATATTTCTGTATCTCAGATTAAGTGCAAAGACATAATTTACGAAAGACTGTGAAAAACAGTAACTATTGTGTAAAGGTGAAAATTCCATTAGCAGTTGAAAGTCTTTAAGAAACAGAACCTAAATGGTTGTACTCATAATTGATTTGCCAGATGAAGAGAAGTGGTGAGAAGCATATTAAGAATATGCAGAGAGATCAGCGGTGCTAAAGAGAATGAGAACTGCATGTGTGTAACAACAGGTTGTAAGGTACACGATCATTGTATTATTTGGAAGGGTACATAATTCACAATGAGATACCCACAATAAGAAGGTTATAAAAAAAATAGTACTGTTGATGCATTCTCTAGCATGCACATTTATTACAAAAAATAGATTAATCTGTTAGCAAATTGTAGAACAGGGATAACAAATCACAGCAAAGATAGTTATGCAAAGGTGTGTTAAATGACAAAGTGGCTATCACAGAATCAGAAATCTATGCTGATCAACATAAACAGGTATTCAAGGTTGTCAGTGCTCCTTATTCTAGACCCATGTACATTTAGTTCACTCGCACACACTGGAAAGTTGTGTAAGAAAAAAAAAAGCATGGGGAAACATACCTCTGATAAAAATGTCTGGGCTGATTTCTGTGCTCCTACATGGAGCAGATACTCATATACATACAGTGCTAATCTGGAAAATAAATAAAAAGGACAATATTTAGTATTGTGCATTTGTTTGCTCCTCCTCTTTAGAAACAAAGTTGCACTCTATTACCTTTCACAAACCACTACATAGTGAACATGTCAAATCTATTACCTATACCAGAATTTTTAAACTAGGCATGTAGGTCAGTGCAAGCAGAGGCATTTAAATAGTAGTTAATATTAACCCCCTAAATTACTTTATGTCAACATTTTTAATTGTATTTGGACAAGTGCCCAGTGAGCTAACAACTGACCTACTGCTGCTCTGTATTTACCCACTCCATGGTGTGCTTATTGTAAATACAATACATTTGTACAGCAACACTGATCATTTTTCCAGATGAAATTTTTTCACATGTGGAATGTGTCAAGCCACTTGAACAATAGTCTGTGTTTATTCAAAGAACATGCAAACTTCAGGCTGCATCAGTGATAGGAATCCCATCTATGGCATGCAGTACAACCACATCTCGAGATTTTTAGATTACTTTAGACATGTGCATCTAGGAGCTCAGATCACAACGCAGCTACAAAAGATACAGCTTCCACAGGTGCTTCCAAAAAACTTATATTCAGCATTACCTCGGCATATTTTCAACTAAGTCCAAAGAGGCATCAATAAGGATCTCACTGCAGAAAGAGGACTCCCTTCCTGAATGATTCCCCACCAGAACTTAAGGTGGGAAGACCTGTTCAACAGCCAAAGAACAGGGAAGCAATAACAGCAGCCAATTTACTTTGATATAGGCCATGTAGTCTAGATTTGAATTAGAAAACTGAAGAAGTAATGATTCCTATTCCTCAGCTGACACCCCAGGGAGGCACCAGTCTGTCTGTATGTTTCAAGTCTTTTAAAATGAAATCTCATTTTTAAAGAATGATTTAATAATAATGCTTGGGAATTGTCTATGAAACATTTCTGTTTGTGAAAAGAAGAGAAAAAAGTCAGTCTGTGAGTCTTTCAAATTTGGTAGCTGAACTGTTTTTAAGAAGTAAAATATATTTTCATGCACTCTGTGATACACTGCCATTATTAGTTAAAACATTTTACTATTCATATTCAAAAATATGTAGTTTAACTAGAAGTAGAGAGGCAGAGAACCTATTTTCCTGTTACTGCTCAAAATGTTATGCAGTATTAGATGTGATAACTGCCATCATGGCATTGACAGAGTAGCAATTACAGCAGTAACTTATTATGTTTCAAATTTTAAAATCTAGGACAGGCATTCCACAGAAGATTGCATGTACATTTCACTGTACATGCAATACACACACTACTTTACTCTCTCTACAACTTCAGAAGTAAAAATATGCTTTTGCCCACAGATTGAAAGAAAAAATTACATTCAAATGTGTGACTGGTTTTAGTTTAAACTTTAAGAAGAGTCATATTCCCTTTTTAATTCCAGTATTTTACAAAAGAGTTATGAGTTTGCATTGTGCCATATCGACAAACGTAAAGTTCAGAGTGCTAAGCCGAAAACACTTGGTTCTTCTAAAAGAGCACCGCACAATCTAGTGCTCAGCTGTGAAGCAGCTCCAACAGGACATAGTGATATGTCTCTATAAGTAGTGTGGAGAGGGCATCACACACAAAAGCCTCTCATCCCAAAAGCACAACTGCATCTGTCAAACAAAGTCACATCTTGTTGATTTAATTCTTCCCAGTTCAACTGGCATTTAATTTTTAAGCAATAAATGGTTGTAGACAAAACCTAATACCTAAGAAAGATGTAAAAGGGAGACAGGAAGGTCTTTTCTACAGCAGCCTAGATGACCTGGATACCAGGTATGCTTCAAAGCATTTTATTTGTCTTCTGAAATTCCCTTTTTGGTTCTTACACAAAAACATGAAACCTGCAGTCCAGATAAAACAATCCGTGTGGTCATATCCTTTCTACCCCGCAAAGGAAAGTGAAACAGCTCAAAACCACTGTATTGCAGGAGCGCCACCTTCACAGATCTGCCATCTGCTGAAAGCTTTAGCAAATACTGCACCAGCATACCCAAACTGACAGAGCAACACTTAAACAGGGAGGCAAATTTGGGAATCTCATCTCAGGACTCCTGGAATCTACCAGCAAACACAGTGCAGGCAGCAGTGCTCCAGCACAAGTCAACATTGCTACCCTGTGATTATCTCTGCTGGTCAAAAAAAATTTCAAGAAATTTCAGCACTCAAAAGAAGACATTCCCAAAGCTTTGACTTGTACACATGGAATTTGCCAATTAATCAGTTATAATTATAACCTCTCCAACTCTTTAACATGCTTTATTACACCTTGGTCTAAACACACTAGCAGTGAAACGAAGAGATGCAAAAACGATGCTATTAAGCACAGGGGGTAAACATGGTGTATTTCAGGAGACGAGTAAGTATTTCAGGTTTTAGGCTTCCACGTGGATCCCTCTATGGTAAATCAAGAGCTGGACCATGCTGGCAAGGGGACTGCCTGGCTCCTGTGACAGGAAAGCTAGGACCGCCTTCCATAAACAGATGTGAAACAGAAGGCATAACCAAAATAACCTGATCAGGTCTTATCAGATCTAAATCACTGTCCCATCCCTGGTTAATATGCTCTCAGGAAGTCTTTACAGAAGTTAACAACGTTATAGCTTCATTCAGAAATAAATACATTTACCACAGAGATCAAAAGAAAGATACTAATGCCTCACTGTGTTACTTGCAGCAAAAGGATCAACGCAACCTGATGCTCTGAGGAAAGAACCAAGAAACCCCAAAAAGATGCAACACTGTGTTAAAAAGGAGGATTACCAGATACATGAATGTTAACTACAGCGTAAAATTAAAGTAAGGGAACAGTCCAAGTGTGTATATTTAACAAAGGAATAAACTGTTTAACATCTCAGCAGAAGACTAAGAGAATAATTGTAAGACAGTCTTCAAAACCAAAGGACTTGTGTTTGAAGTGGCATTTCAAAAGACAGTTTTTCCTAGTTAAACTGGCGTGAGAAACCGTGAAAAAGCAGCAAGGAGACATATGCTGAATTTTCACATTTGCATACTTGTTGACATCCCATGAGTAATGTGAGGAAAAAATATTTCCTATCAATTTATGACAACACTGCAGTAATTTTTGTTAGAAGACATGCCACAGGCCAGAGTTCCCCCACCCTGCCAAGACAATTAGTACATACATTCTTCTATGCCCCAGTGATACATTTACTCTATTAAAAAAAAAAAAAAAAAAAAAAAAAAAAAAAGTACTGTCTAGCTCTTTTGCTATCCCGGTGAATTTTGCCTCATGTTTCCCTTCTAATCAGACACGACATGAGTACACCCTGCAAGTGCATACTGAAATCCAAAGAGAAGAATCTTTGAAGTGCTTCTAGTCAAACAGTTATCAGATTATTAGCAGGAAATAACTAGTAATCACTCTGTGAATATAACCTTAACACTTAAGGTGGGAAGATGCAATTAGCTTACTGAGAACTTACAAACAAAACCCTACAGAACTATCTCCATTGATAAAAAGTAGGCAGTAAACTCCCCCAATTCTAAGTCAAAACATCAAAACAATGTCTAGCTTTCTATAAAAGGCAGTGAAAACCTGAAAGCACCAGGAAGATGTTCTACGTTATCTGCTTTTGGTATCTAATTTAGGTGCTCTGAGCCACACTCCCCACAGAGCCCTGCAAGCTTCACTGGCTGTATGTAGGGTACTCAACCAACAGTGCAGACAAACATATGCTATGGAGGAAGGGCTCAAGTAGTTATCACAAAGTCATTTAGGAAATAATTTTTCCATAAAAGGTAGAACAGTAGTATCTTTGATTCATTCCGTAATAAGACCTATACTGAGAAATCTCATGTCTCTCAACCTAAGACTGAACTTTAAGCAGTCACTTTATCAAAGACTTTCATAGGATTATCATAGAACGTCACAGAATGATAATTTTTCATAGACTCATACTATGATTTGGGTTGGAATAGACTTAATTGGGACTTGCTGCACTGATGATGCACTCAATTCTACTTTGTATGTCGTGACAAAGATGTTGAACAGGATCAGACCCAACAACAATCCCTGAGGGACACCACTCCTCACTGTCCTCTACTTGGACATCGAGCTGTTGACCGCAACACTTTGAGTGCAATCATCCAGCCAATTTCTTATCCACTGAAGGTTCCAAACATCAAATCTATGCTCCTCCAGTTTAGAGACAAGGATGTTGTGTGGGACAGTGTAAAATGCCTTGCATAAGTCCAGGTACATTTCTAAAGAGACAACAAAAGGAGAATGGCCACATTTTCTCATGAAGTTCAAAAGCTGGGCTTAGGAGAGTTAAGGAACTGCAAGAACTCAGCTTCTGCTTTCTCCTAAGAGCTGCCCTGTCAACCTGCCAAGAGCAGGCAACCGTGACACACAGCTTCATGAGCTGAGGGAAAGTGCAGTTGCTTTCATTGTTTTATTAGCCACATGCCATAACTAAACAAAGTATGTGCTTTAAATGAGCATACAGGGGCATATAACCATTATCCTGCAAGTTATGAAATTGATGCAGCGGAGTAAGAGCCTGCAGCCCCCCAGCTCAGGCAGTGTGTCAAAGTACAGTTTGGGTACTGTACCTGCCTTCTGCAGCACCCACAGTCAGCTCATCACTGTGACAAGCAACTGTTGCCTCTTCGCCACAAAATCTATGACGGTGCACAACAGAGGTGTCCTTAGATGCTACCACCTCCTCCACCAGATATTATGCTGTTAACATCTGAGGCTGAATGTAAAAAAAAAGAGGGAGAAAAATTACTTTTTAAAACTATTTATAACGGGAATGTTCCAGATCTAAGCATCACCAAGACAGACCTAAGCATTTTAGGATTGTTAATACGCAATTTTTTAAAACAGTTCATGTATGGGAAGTTCTGCATATGACACACCATCTATCTAACTTTTGTGGGGTTTTTTTTTTGAACCGTAATTAGAAAGCACAGTGAAAACTAGTAAATCAATATCCACACGCAATTTTTAGTTTGTGCAAAAAACAAAATATCTTAGATGTTCTTCCTTGTGCTTCAGGAGACCTGCAGCATTCCAAAATCACTACTCTGACCTATACAGAGAAACAGCTTATTAGCCTTTTTTTTTTTTCTCCTCCAGAGAGGTATGTAGACCTGATTCCAAATCCACAAAGTCCTAAGAATATCATTCATTTAATATCCAAAATATAAATGTCACTCTCTGAAATAAGAGAATATAGCACTGGATCCATATCTTAAATATAAGACAACAGTAAAAGCCATCTCAAATTTGGAGTTTCCTGAGCAAATTTTCTGGAATCCATCAATCCAGGACTCTAAAAACTGCCCTGAAGCTGTTGATGGTGAGCTGGTTTTGGAAAGTTTCAACTTACAACAGTAAACTTTTTTTTTTTTTTTTAAAGAAAGTTTTGCATTTTTAGCAGTCATGTTATCTTTCTCCCCTATTTGATCATACTACAGTCACTTTCCTCTCTCCCTTTACTCAGATACAAAAATATACTGGCATACAAATACAGGTTTTTTCCAGTTCAAAACATGATCTTTGTTAATGTTAGTGCTCTGTATGCTATTAACAACATGATCAGTTTTCTTAGAAACACCAGAGTATTAAATGTAACTCCAACACTGTTCTGAGAAACACTGTGTCCTAAAGCAGATACCCCATGCTTTTTCTGGGCTGAAAGCACTTGCCTTTCCTGAGAGCTCCTATCATATCCTTGCAAACACAGGCAGCATAAAAGTGGATGTATTCAACATGATTCATATCCACTTATTTCTATTTCTTCCTCTCTCTGTAGGCAGCAGAAGACATTTTCCTCATATGCATCAAAATATCTGGGGTTTATATCCAGTGCTATAAATAACGGTGGTCTCAGTGCCTTGTATTAGGCTTATAGTACTTTCTGAATAAGCCAATCCTTCTCATTTATTTCAGTTTTACAGACAGTGGAAGCTTTCTCCTACCATGACACTGGGCAGGTAAACTCACTGCTAGTCTCTCACGAAAATATGCCATATTAACTCTGATCACTCTCCCCTTGATTATATACTCCTTATACCCCTACTTAATATGTACTCCTTCAACTGTCAAAATCAGTTGTATCCTAGGTAAGTGCCGTTTTACTCTAACAGCATTAGAAATAACAGCAGGGCTTTTTTTCAGTTTACCCATACACTTTCAACACACAAATTCTTTCTGCATCCTAATTTCACAGGCTTTTAGCACTTAACCTCCTGTAGACTTCCAAACGCCAGCATACTTATTTCCAACAACACGTTTAGTTTTATACTGGTGCACAAGTTAACATCAAATACATATCTGGTATCCATTGATCATTTGGAAAAGATCAGAGATACATGCTGGGGTGGGGTCTGCAATCTCTCCCACAAGCACTTAATTGCATGGTTTTACATATTCTCATCTGCTAGGGATCTCCTGGCTTGTGCCAAAATGTCACACTGCACAGTGCTCCTCACTTTACTTTCATCTGACTCCGGCTGAATTACATATTCATTTTTGTCTCAGGTCTCAGGTTGCAGAAATCACTACAGATCCAAAGTACTGCAAAACTGAAACACTCGTCTGTACAGTCCACCCCAAATGGGTAACTTCCACTAATTTCCAAACATGTCATCAAAACGTAGGTTTTCCCAATGAACTCTAAGGTTTCAAATAAAAATCTTTGCCCTTTTTGTACCTGCATTTTGTATGTCTTCCTCAAAAATGTTTCCAGTAGAATTTCACAAGCTTTGTCATCCAGGGTTAAGAAAGAAGTAAGGCTGAGGCACCTGGAAAGTTATTTGCATTTTTCCAGCTATATTTGCCTGTGTAACAAAATAATGTACCCTCCTGCAAGAACAGGTCTCTTGGTACACTAGAGGTACAACATTATGCCGCAGTATTCCTCTGTGAAAGCTGATGAACATCTCAAATTTATCAGTAGCTGCAATCCTCAGAAGTAAGACTACCTTACTTAGTTTGCTAATGACAGATGCAAATGGAGAGTGGAGCATGCTGAAATTAATCTACTTTGTATTTTCAGTGTTTATGGAGCTTCCTAGTGCTTTGTGATGCCAATTTGCTCAGGTCCCACACTTTCACCTCTGCTTAACAGACTGTGTTTCTGTAGCCTCCTCTCCTGTCTTCTTGCCTCCACAATGCTAGTCACCAGCCTAGAAAGCTAAACCATTTAGATCTACTGTTCCTGAAGTCACACTGCACACAGTTCTTTGCTCTCTATATGGGTTGAAAGACCTTGTCCTTGTCCTCTGTTCCTGGTGGCCAGGAAGCATAGGCTTACTCCAGAACAGACTGACTGATGATTATGTAAATATTGCGTCATCAGGGATAAGTCAGCTGTAGCAGAGGAAGCAAGACAAGCTCTTTGGGTGCTCTGGTGACTTGCAGAGACCATAGACAGTAAAAGCTTTTATCATGTAATTCCAGGGCTGCCCAAGGTGAAGCCAGCCTGCTACTAATGCAGTCTTTGCCTTTTTCGCTTCTTCTCATGGAGGACAAGCTATTTCACTGAAATAGCCACATTCCTTGCCATACAAACAGAAAACAAGGCTGAGTTCATGCAATTCCCTACTGACACTGAGGACCAAAAAAATCCTCTTTTCACTATAGGTACAACTTACTTATGGCTGTAAGTTACTGCTGGGGAGATTCCCACTGAACACAGGACAAAAATTTCCCACAGTGGGAGCAACCAGACACTGGAATAATCTCCCCAGGGAAGTGGTGGGTTCCCCAACATTGGACGCTTAAGATTTGGCTGGACAAGCGCTGGGCCATCCATTCTGGTCATGCTTTGCCAAGAATGGATTGAACCAGATGATCCTTGAGGTCCTTTCAACCTGGAATTCTAGTATTGTAGGATTCACTACTCTTTCATCTCCTCTTCCCTTCCCAGCTAAGGGACTAGAAAATTAACACAGCCAAAAAAAAGAGTGAAGTTTTCTGCTCGATGACTGCCGTGAATCAGCCTGCCAAGACCTAGAGGAACCACAAAAGAGCAGGAAGAAGCAAAGGTGCCCATTTGGGCATTCCTGGAGTCATACATAGCATAGCCTTGCCAGCACCATCAATTCCTCTTGCTGGCTAGAATCTCAAACTTGGCATTTTATGAAACCACAGTATTTTCAGGTAAACTCTATGTAGTGTGCACACTATTCAACTTATAACTATAAAATAAGATGAACAACAGCGTAAAAAGTGTGACAAAACATATTTTGAAGTGTAAACTGAGACTTTTATTAAAACACATGAGTTTGCACCTCTTCCTGATAACACCTCTGCTAACCTTGGTCTTCCCTGCTGCTTTCAATGGGATAGGAATGGGTTTTTACAGGCCGTATTTTTCCCTAGTATATAATTTGCTACAGTTAAAGAGTTTAATGCAAAGCATCCTACTCTGGCAGTAAGCAGAGCTAGTTGCATAAAGCTATCCTAAGGGGAGTCACCAGCAGACAGCAAAGCACAGGCACCGTCCTGAGCAAACTTTAAAGGACTTTTGACAAGGGCCTGTAGGGACAGGACAAGGGGGAATGGCTTTAACCTAACAGGGGAGATTAAGATAATACCTTATCTGTGAGGGTGGTGAGGCCCTGGCACAGGTTGTCCAGAGAAGCTGTGGCTGCCCCATGCCTGGCAGTGCTAAAGGCCAGGTTGAACAGGGCTTGGAGCACCCTCGTCTAGGGGAAGTCGTCCCTGCCTGTGGCAGGGGTTTGAAACTGGATGAGGTTTAAGGTCCCTTCTAACTGAAACCAGCCTGTGATTCTATGATTCTGTGACACAAAGATATTCACTCTGATAATCTCTGCCAGCTAATCTCTGGAGTGAGTTAGCTTGCTGCTGGAAACTTCATCCTAAATACATGCTGGAGAAAGGTTTCCCAAAATGCTAAGGGCTGAATACTCTTCAGATCTGTCTCACGCTTAAAGAGACAAACTGAAACAGAGAAAAGGATGGACTATACCTGAAATGAACTAAATCAATCATATACCATAGACGAAAAAATGATTGGGAAAGGGTATGAAGAGCCACCTGTCCCATGACCAGAAGAGAATGGTATGTCTGTCATATTAATTTAGTATTATGTGAAATGTATCTGCAAAAGCTTCCCTCCTTTAAAGAAAAGATCAGAAACAGACCTCACAGGAAAGAGCACACATATACATAAACCTGTATTAAATGCAAGATTTGCATCAGCAGCTGGTTGCATTAAAACAAAAAATAAACAAAACATAACTGTCTGCTTAAATACAGAAATTAATTTTCTTTAGGAATACAATTTTTTCACTCCCAAACTGATTCAAAATAAGATTTTACTCTAAATCTTTAAATCAGGTCATAATACCCTACTTTTATCTTCCAAAATACCAATGCTT
This sequence comes from Myiopsitta monachus, assembly GCA_017639245.1. NCBI lineage: Eukaryota > Metazoa > Chordata > Aves > Psittaciformes > Psittacidae > Myiopsitta > Myiopsitta monachus. The sequence goes on from CM029941.1 coordinate 73,901,970, forward strand.
GACTTGGTCAAAACCATATTATTTAGTTTTTTAAATTTCCTTTTATTGGTACGTTACAAGAAGACAGCTTGTCAGCACAGGACCAGGCATTCACAGCTCTGGATTTCACTGTCACCTCAAAAACCCTCCCACTGCAGGGTTTTACTAGAAGGTTGGAGTCAAGTCCTGGAATTACATTTAGAGTTAAATATATTTATAAATCCGTATTAAGTAAATAAAATGTTTAACGTGCATTTTAACATAGGATCATTTTGTTTATGGATTTTAGTGCAGCAGCTAGACAAAACACCGTCGTTAACACTTTCTACTGGTGCGCTTACTGACATATGTAATACACACTCTTCATGCCTGTAACCTATTTAATAACAGACATTAATTATTTATTAGCCCTCTTTAAAGAATTTATAAATGTAAGCTTAGTATAAAGCACGACTTGACTGGCCTTTACTTCCATAATAAAAGTGTTTTAACTGCTGCATTAAGAAGTCAACCCTACTTACAACAAATGTGTATATAAATACAACCAAAGAATCTATCATTCATTTTAGAATTCAGTAATGAGCAGCGGACTTCCCAAAAAATTTATGTGAGTTGGTTACAATGCCACTGTAAGCGAAACTAGAATCATGTTTAGGTACAATAAACGAAGCTTTTTATAACTCTGTCATTCAACCACCAGGTAAATTTAGTTTTTCACCTAACTACCCACTTTTGTGAGCACAGGAGGTGCTATCCAGGCAGGCTGAATTGACACCCCATCACCAACAAACCAAAGGCAAATTTTAATACCAAATTCCCAGCAACAGCTCTTCCATATGCTAACTTGTCCTGAAAACCCCACTCCCCTGCACATGCTGTTTCAGGTAGACAGCCAAGACACGCATTTTTACAACTCACATACATCTCCACTGTCCCCACACCGGACTATGACCAGCTTTAGTTTTCCTCCACGCTATTCAAGATGTTTTTCCTTGCTTGTCTGGGTAACTTGCCGTTGACACTAATAATCTCCAGATCCAGCAGCTCAGCACCAGGGTGCTCCCATGCAGACAACGGTGGATGCTGAAAAGCCTGCAGGACCACTCCTACTCTGATAAGGTTGGAGAGCACTAGAAGTACATTCTAAACAAGATCATCTAAGCTGAGGCTGCCTAGGATGCTCAACAGGGAGTGGAAAATTTAGGAAAACTGTATGTTTTGCCACTCATTTTAAATATAGATTTTGGAAATAGTACTGTGTGTTAAATGAGTGTCAATCTTAACTTTTAAAATAGCTGACGTTCTAATATAATTTTAGGATTAAAATCACCTATTAGTTTTAGCATATATAAGGCTTTCTGTGACTCCTCCTGGCACTGCACTGGCTTACTTTTACTATAAATGTTGCTCTTCTCACATGAGAACTGCACTGAATTTAAAGCAAATACTTACAGCAGAGCGAAATGCAAGAGATGTTCCTAATGGCAAGATACAAGGAACAACACTTTCCTAAGTTTTCAAGTCTGCTGTTTGCACCTCCCTTCCCTGAGATTTTCCTCCAACTCAGTAAGTAAACCCCAGCTTTCCAACAGTGCTTAAACTCATGTCATCTTTTTGATTAAACTCAGAATTTTCCTTCTAGAAAACATCCACTCCAAACACCACTAGGAGATCAAATATGACCTAAGCAAATTGATGGAACATCAAACCCAAGTATCAGTGGTACTACAGACACCACTTGTGCTGCCCACCTCTGAAGGCGTGTTCTGTGGGAGAACAACCACCAACTGTAAGAACACATTAAAACAAAAAACAACCCAGATATGAGGAAGAACACACCATGGCCTCTTAACTCCTTGTTCCCAGCAGTCTGGATTCATTCAGGAGAGAGGCATTGCACCAGGGGAAAATCAAATACAAAAACAAAGGCTCACAGTGTAAAATTAATTCATGCAGCTCAAAATTATTCATCTATTTTAAGTCTATGAGAAAATATAAATCAAAGCTGCTTTTTGTACATTTGAAAAATGCCTGTCTTATATAATAAAGTGGTTTTTTTCAGACCTAAATTATGCCTTCTATGTGCCATCTCAACACAAAAGCACAAACAGAAAAAATTAGTTCTTGCCCATATGAAGTTCACAGGGAAGTTGACAAAGGAACTGCTACATAATTCGAATAAAAGAGAAAAGAAGTCTTTAGCTCATAATAAAAGAGATTAACTATTGCTCTGTAAGATACCTGAGGAAAAAGGAAAACAGGGCAAACATGAGACAATACCCATGTACCAGGTAAAGGAAAACGTAAGGAAAGTATTGACACTCAGAAAATAACACAGGATGACACACATCTGTGTAGCATCTGAGATCCTTGGGCCAAGACAACCTAAGCTGGGTGCTGTAGGTACTGGGTGGGAGTTTGAAGACCAGTTATTGTGGTTACAGCAGCAGGAAGAACACAGCAGTAACATCATGACAATGCTGTGGTGCAAGGAACTTCATCAACCCCTACCAACATCTTCTTGTCTCCTACAGAGGCAAATCCAGCAGATGTAGGTATGCAGAGCACACTGGTGTATCCACAATCATACCTTTACAGGTGATGTAATCTTTTCTATTGCTTGGTCAACAAGACAGCTCCCCAGGGAATTTGGTTGAAAAAAAGAGGTCTTCAGCATCCTTCAGGGTAATGAATACAACTTCCCAGCACTCATTTATGCAGCAGTCTAGACCTTTGAAGAGCAGTCACTGGAGATATGCAGCACTGATTAGCTTTGAAGATGTCCTTACACTATAATACAAGTCATGTATCAGGAAAAAGATGCATATACGGGAATAATAACAAGCAAACCTAAGATAAAGATCTGCCAAGTCCAGCATGAAACTCAAGACAACCTCAGCAAGATCAGCATAGTTAAAAGCTGCTTGTTATTTTGCAATGTGTTCCCTTCACAGTGATTGTGACCTAAATAACGTCCTTGCTTTTTAGAAGATGTCCATGCTACGGTTCCTCATTGCTCTGACCCTCCGAAAGAGCTCAAGCCTTACTGTGATCATCACAGTAAAAGGTAGAGGGACTGCAACCTAAACTCCAGGGCCCCAGAGAAAGTAATAGAGGCCCAACACCTAAAACGATGTGCCCTTGAAAACAGTGTTCAGGGACAACATGAGGCAGGTAAGACTGTAACTGCATCGATCGAGAAACTGCAACAGATGGAGAGATGCACTTGGGAACACATTTATCTCTACAGCCTTTTCTGTCAGATTGTGCAGTCCCTCTTCATCCCCAGAAATACGGAAATGGGGGAAGAAGAGAATAGCTGGAAATTCACAAATCTTGCTAGGATGAAAGTAAAAAAAGTCCATGGCCCTGTGGAGCCTACATTTGTAAAAATATTTTTAATGGGAATCCTGCAATTTCCCTAACTCTCCCTCCAAGAGCCACAGAACAGAAAGATAACTCTTAATAAAAGATTTTTTTCCAAAGTAGCTTGTTACTGGCATCAGCTATTAGACTGGATTTAAGCCCCATGGGATTTCTGGGACTTGACGATGAATAAAATCTGACTGGGTCCCTTTCACCTTCTATTTCTGAGCATTCTATTACCCAGACCTCCTTATAATCACAAAAAAAAAAGAATAAAACCACCCTGTTTTACCAACCAGATCCGTTATGTCCAACAAAGCAAAGAAAGTATCTCCTCACAAAGCCCATACCACAAAACCCCTATCTCCATACACAGTCAATAAAGACCCTGCTGGTGCACAGAAAGATAATCCTAGCTGTTATCACCAGGATCACATGTTGCACTGTAGTTTTGGAGGAGTACAATTTGTCCCCTAACACGCTAGCTAACTGGTGCATGGTACAGCCCAGCTGCTCTCCTAGAGGTACAAGGACTGCTTTGGCTCCAGGGAAAGCAGATCCTAAAAATGAGTGATTCCTACCCGTATTCCTAGAAGTCAATCCCAGGACAGCACCCTGTCTGTGTCTTGGGAGCGGCTGCTTGCAGTAGAACACAACGTATACAGGCAGTTTCACTTCCAGACTGCTTCCCCCCAATTGAAGTGGTCAGGTTCCACTTACCCTTACACCCTGCCAAGGCATTGAAACTTCAAGGCATTAAGACCACGCTCCCCCACCCCCCAAAAAAAGGACAACTCACAGGCCAGCCTGGCTTAATTTCCCTTCTGGACCTGCCATGGGCAACAGGGAAATGCTGCTTCATGAGCACAGGGTGTAGGGCCCCTTTTTTTAACAGAAGGGGGGTTTCTGTGTTTAGCATTCACACAAAGCACATTCAGGACCTTCTGGTGATTTTGCTGTATTTTGCCCTCCTTTTTATCATAGAATCATTTGGGTTGGAAGCGACCTTAAAGCTCATCCAGCTCCAAACCCCTGCCACGGGCAGGGACACCTTCCACTAGACCAGGTTGCTCTGAGCCCCTGTCCAACTTGGCCTTGAACACTGCCAGGGATGGGGCAGCCACAGCTTCTCTGGGCACCCTGTGCCAGGGCCTCATCACCCTCACAGGGAAGAATTTCTGCCTAAGAGCTCATCTCAGTCTCCCCTCTGTCAGGTTAAAGCCATTCCCCCTGTCCTGTCCCACAGGGCCTTATCCAAAGCCCTTCTCCAGATTTCCTGTAGCCCCTTTAGGCACTGGCAGCTGCTCTAAGGTCTCCCCTTAAGGAGCTTTCTCTTCTCCAGGCTGAACAAGCCCATCTCTCTCAGCCTATCTCCAGAGCAGAGCTGCTGCAGCCCTCGCAGCATCTCCGTGGCCTCCTCTGGACTCGCTCCAACAGCTCCATGTCCTTCTGTTGTTGCCCCAGAGATGGACACAGGAATGCAGAGGGGGAGATTCCCACCCTCTATCTGCTGCTCACACTCCAGGGATGCAGCCCTGCACATAAGGTGGTTCTGGGCTCAAGCACACACTGAAGCTGGGTCATGGGGAGCTTCTCATCACCCAACACCCCAATTCCTTCTCCCCAGCATTGCTCCATCCAGTCTCCACCCAGCCTGTGTTTGTGCTTGGGATATCTTTTATGCACCCCTTTGCCAAATAGTACCAAAGCCAGAGGACCTGCTCCTCATGCCCCATCCATACATCTTTCTGCCCCCCACTGCTGCAGGTGGTTTCACGTCTGCGCTCTGGCAGCCCTGGGGCTTATCCCGGTTTCCATGCTTCCTTATCCTCCATTACAGGTTTTAAACAAGCTGGACATTTCCTTATGACTACTTAAGAACAGATTTAGTCAGCACAGCAGCTGCAATATTTCCCAAGAAACCAAACTTCACACTTCATATATTTAATTTTCAACACAAGAACAACAAAAATCTAAACTCAGAATCATTGTAATCTTTTCATTTCATTGGGAGGAGTACTTACTAAAAGAGAGAAAACTGTTTTCTCAGTACCTCTCTATTTTAGTAATCTCACCTATTGACTTCAAGAAAAATAAGCTACAGTTTGTGAAAATCTCACATCAAATTCAAGAGGCAGGCAACGTTTGCTACTCTTTTATGAGTTCAATCGCACCTCTACAATGACAATTTCATTAACTCATTCAAATATTAGAGTATTTTCATTTTATCTGGAAGCAAAATACAAGAGGTAACAATGATTTTATATTAAACAATAGACAACATTACTGAAGTAATTGTAAGGGAATGCAAGAGGTAAAGGTTATCTGGAGCCTGAAATTTCTCATCATTTACTTCAGACCAGGATGATCTTTCCTGTTGTTTGGAAACTTCTAGGGGTTTGGTTTGGTTGGGGTTTTGATTTTCTTTCACTCAAAGTCTGCAAAAGAGCTGCCTTTAAAACAGTAAAAAAAAAAAAAAAAGAATATATTACCACTTCTCACTTGAAGATGTGTGAAGTCTTTTCCAAAAAAAATGTTGAAAAAGCATGACGTTTTTGTTTCAGAAAGTTACTAACCTCTGCTAGGAAGCCTCATATATCTGCTTTGTTCACATTTGGGGTGCTTAATACACAGCATCAATGCATAAATGACATGTAAAACTTAGCTGGCTTTAAACATAAAATAGATGATAACATGCTGAAGTGGTATCACCACCCTCAACCTAACACACAAAACAAATCACCACACCACACCCAAACAACCAAAAACTAAAAATCCCATAACTAACTTCTCAAACTAGTTTTTGTCATTACAAGTCTCAAACTTTAGCATTCAGTACAGGATCCTAAACAGAGAATGGGCTCCCCTAATCTTCTGTCCCAGGTATTTGTTTAATTCTAAGAACAACTTGGCAGAGCCAACTAGCAACTCTTTAGGTTACTGCTTTTCTCTTTCACATGCATTCTCTTACATTTGCAGATATAAGGGAAGAATAGCCCCCCTAAGGTGCTTTTTACACTTCGTTAAAGGTGAACAATGCAAAGAAAGTAAGCACAAGCTTACCCATAGAATGAAGTACAAACAAACATCTGGATTAACAATTCCAGCCCAGTAAGGTGGAATTGAAGATTAGCAGGAGATACTTGGCCAGGACTGGTTTTACAAAGCATTCCAGCTCCCCAGACTTCAGTTCACCTTGACCTGCTTGGTATCAGGATGGTTGATGATCTCCCATTTATTCTACATGGGCTGATGGGTGAGGCTGATGCTTGAATGTGACCATGCATTTTGCATAAAGGGTTCACACAGAGACAAAACCAGATCTATTTTATCTATGTAAAATCTCTACTGTTTTTCCTGGTGGCCAAGTTGCTATAGAGCTCTTTATTGTTGTGCAGGAAAGTAAAGCTTCATTCCTGCTCTAGTTATTTCACTCCCCAGGGCTGCCATGAACACAGCAAATTAAATCACATGGAAGGTGATCTTGTCAGATTTCATAAGCAAAAAAGCAAGAGTTGGCCTGGTCATTATTAGGAGATTTCAAATATAAGCTTGAAACACAGACTATGAACTATTTGCACACTGAGCTGAAGTCACTCAGCGCAGCTTCCCTCTAACAATCTTACATTCTTCCAAGTATTTTACTGTGTTGATTTCATGTTCAACAAAGACCACTGGAAAAACAAGTTGTACAAATGGCAAAAATAATGAGTCAGCTGCTCAGTTTGTTTAGGGTCCCTGCAACTCAAGTAATAGGTTAAAATAAGTTGTACAGGAAATTCAGTCAGCAAATTAAAAACAAACAAACAAACAAAAAAACCAAACAAACAAACAAAAAAGTACCTTACTAGGACTGGATTTGCAAAGAAAAAAGTCAAGAAACTTCCAACCAGGATGCCAACAGTGTGATCATATTAGCCTGTGACATAACGATTAAAAGTAATGAAGTTTTGACTGTTCTCACCAAGTGTTAAGAAGATGAAGATTAGCATTTAACAAACCTGGCAGTCCATCTGAAAAACCCAACATAGACCAATCAACATGCTTGGGGTGGTAGTGCTCCTCCACAGATTCCCAACATCATTAGTCACCCTGCAGCAGAGACTGACAGTGCAAAACAAGAGCAACTTACCTAAAACTACAGCACAGACTGTGCAAAAAAGCACAAAAATCGGTTGATATTCAGTGGTACAACACAGAACCTCTCTTTAAAAGGCCCCAAAACTTACAGTTTCAGAATGACAGGTTTACAAAACGTTACACTTACCAAGAAAAATATTCCTCCAATCCACAAAAAAAACCCTGGTACACATGTATTAAACTGCAACCTCAGACAGAGATGTATGTCTGAGGAGGGAGTGGTGACTGCCCAATATCAGGGAGGACCAAGGGAGTTACAATTAAATAAATATTAAAAACAAAACAAACAAATTAAAAAAAACCCCAAACCACTACTATTCTATGTGCCAGATTTAAAGCTTAAGCTTTGCAGATGACTACTGGAAGGCTCCAGGTCCCTAAAGGAACAGTTGGGTGGTGAAGAGTTCCTCTAAGGGGTGTGTAGAGCTGCTGTATTCTTGCCAACACATACTTGTACCCAGCTGGTCCCAATTAATAGGCACATCCTGGTGGTTGCTGGCAACCCTCAAGCAGCTCTAACTTGTGCCATAGACCAGACTGGCAGCCAGAGGACTTGAGACAAGACTGTGCATAGATAGCACAAAGTCGTCTCCCCACTCTGCAGAACTGCATCAGATAGCTAAGTGCACAGGAGTAGTGCAATGTAATACACTGCCATATAGAAATAAACATCTTGGAGGAGGGATCATGAGAAAAACGTAGTGTGGACATTTTATAACCAACATTAAATGCCACTTAATTCTCATTTTAAACTCAGAATAATTTCTACCATCTGCTCTTCTCACCCCCACCTCCCCAATTCTACAGAGACACCTCTGGAGTATTTGCTGGAATCACAGCAGTTCCCTGAGGCATAGTATAGACACATGGAATGGGCTGGGTTGGAAGGGACCTTAAAACTCATCTAGTTCCAACCCATCTGCACAGGCAGGGACACCTTCCACTAGACCAGGTTGCTCAAAGCCCCATTCAAATCTACCTATAACCAGTACATTCAATAATAACAACGATATTCTCTAAAAAATTCGGAGGAATCATTTGCCTAAAGAAGCTGTTCCAGTGACCTAAACAGAATTACTGTCCTGGGTTCAGTAGTAGCAGCCATTTTTCATCCTTCCTGGTAGATGGTGCAGTGCTGTGTTTTTCACTTTTGGCCTGGGAACAGCACTGATAACACCAATGTTTTTAGTTGCTGCTCAGTAATGATTCATCTGACCAAGGACTTTCTGAGTCTCATGCTCTGCCAGGGAGGAGGGGAAGCCAGGAGGAAGCAGAGACAGGACACCTGACCCAAGCTGACCAAAGAGGCTATCTCATGCCCAGGATGTAAAAACTGGGGGACAGGGACCCGGAAGGGTTAGATCACTGTGTGGGTTGGGCTGGGTATCAGTCAGCAGGTGGTGAGTGTTTGTATTCTCTTCCCTTGTTGTTTCCCTTATTATTGTTATTATTATTATTATTATTGGTGGTAGCAGCAGTAGTTTGTGTTATACTTCAGTTACTGGACTGTTCTTATCTCAACCCATGGGAGTTACATTCTTTCAATTCTCCTCCCCATCCCTCCGGGAGGGGGGGGGAGCGGGGGGTGTCTGTGAGCTAATGACATTGACATCATGGCAGATTTATGGCTGGGCTTAAACCACGACAACTACTATTCAGACAGATTATTGTTTTCAATACACAGAAACAGGCCTGCCAAAAAACCAAGAAGACAGCTTTCAATTTTTAGTCTGAAACTTTGTTAGAAACAGGGAAAAGAACTGATGATAGTAGGATCTGTGAGATTATGGTTAAACAGGTTAAAGAGGTTCTTTAAGGCAAAAGGTCAATGTGAAGTTTTAATATTTTCTTTCACTTACTCATGTAAATATTAATGCAAATTTCCTGGAAGGGTAAGGTTATTCATAAACTTGAAAATGCTGCATATACAAGATGTGCCAGCAAGTTCAATATTTGGAATATCCATCAGACTGTAAGCCAGGAAATCAATAAAACATTAACATTACATAACATTACATTAACAGAACAAAACTATAACATTACTAACATGAAAGAGGATTCTGCTGCTTAAAAGATACTTGCAAAAAAGGGGAACAAAGAGAATTTCAGAAACTTGCTATTTCATAGTACAAGTTGCTATTTTGCTATTTGCTGCTCCTTTTAGTTTGTTTAATTCTGAGTTGTTTTAAGCAGAATATCAATTACATCTTTTAATACTGAGCATCACCTCTTAAAATCAAGGGGAAGCCTCAGTGAGTAAATAGCTACAGCAGCATCAGTTAGAGAACAGAGCAGTGAGGCTGATTCAAATACTTGAGGACTCAAACTTCCCCCCAGTTCTGAAGTGTTCAGACTCCTGGGAATAAGTGCAGGCAATGTGGCAAGCATGCTCATGAATATATTAACGGACAAGAACCATCGTGTCCCCATCTCTCCCTGCCAGTTAATATATATCAAGGGAAAAACACGTAAAGAGGCTCAAACAGCTAAATATCTCAGGGCAAAAATATCGAGAACTCCCTCAGCTGGAAGTTGTTAGCAGACCTCTGATAAAAATAAGGAACCAGGACAGCAAAAATTCTTTCCCTTCCCTGCAGAAAGTAAACTGCATTTGGGAGGAAAGTATTCAAAACATAATAGAAGAGGTGACTCACCCCTACCAACATTACAGCACACACTGGAAGTAGGGGCAGGGATGCAATCCTAACCCTGGTGAAGGCCTGGTGGGAGAACAGCAATTCCTAGCTCCCCACATCACAAAACACAAAGCTCCTGCACATCAGACGTCAATCTGAAACTGTTACCACAACAGTTCTGTAATATATTCAGTACTCATGCCCTGAATGATGACCTGGGGCACTTAAAGGTCTTCAGAAAAAGGTAGATGAAACGACCAAAACAGGTGAATGATTGCTCCTGAAGCCTTCTGCAGAGGTCTCTGAAGTGGAATGGTACTCTAGAAGGCTGCTAGCACCAACAGCAAGAACTGAAAGGCCAGGAATATTTTAAATTAGAATAACAGAACCACAGAATCATTTGGGTTGGAAGAGACCTTAAAGCTCCTCCAGTTCCAACCCCCTGCCATGGGCAGGAATGCCTTCGTCTTAGCCAACAAGATTCCCAGACCAAAGCTGTATTCCTTACTTCTTATTCATTTTTCAGACTTCAGGAGACATAGCCAGATGAGCAAACTCAGAACAAGCCAAGACAGCTTTGGGTTAGTTTGCAAGTAGACACATGCACATGGCCCAGTTGTTTCTTTTTTGTGAGCAGTCAAGGCTACTGAAGAGCAACTACAATCCACCTATACTTAACAGCCTTCCACACTCAGAATAAAGGCCAACAGAATGGCTTTCAACTATAGAAGAACATGTCAACTATAGATAAAACAGAGCAACTACAATGTTTTAGGACAACGAAGCCAGAAAATAATCTACAACAGTATCACACTGCCTCATTTTGGATGGAAAATTCTTAAAACTGTGGAGGAACTGCATCAAGAGAAATGATTTTGCTGAAGCACATCACAGTCTTACCATTTTGTAATCACACACATCACACTGTGTCATACCATACTGGAGACATTCCAAAGGGTTTGGATTTTTTAAAGCCACCTCAAGTACTTCCTTCCACAGAGCATCCAACAGAAGGGTAAGATGCTTCTGTACACTAACACCTCCACTGACTTGGAGAACTAGAAACTCAGAGAAGAAATAGAATGCCAGTGCAAGTGTGGTGACCACCAGCACACAATATAGTTGAACACCACTTAGTTCAATGCCCAGGAACCTGCTGAAATGTACTTTAATTTTACAAACTGCATGACATTAAAAAGATAAAAAGTAACTGCCACTAGGAAATACTCATATGCCAGCCAGTTCAGGCAGTGGCATTCTTGGACTCTATAACATACAGAATATTAAGAGGCAGAGCATCCATGGGCTGGAAAACGACAGCTTACTGAATCTGAAACTTGAAACTGAATCTGTCTGTAAATTAAAAAAAAAAATCATGAGTACAATGTAAGGACATATCTGAACATCTTCATGGAAGGAATGTCACAGATTAACTCACGGGCTACATCATGCCACTGAATGTTAAGATATTTTTCTACCAATTTACAGAACTAATTTCTCACTTTTACATGTTAGATGAAAAAAAGAAAAACCCACAGATACATGATAGGAAGCTTATTATGCTCAACAGTGGATTGAAGTAGCACCTATGCTCATAAGCTTCCTATGCTCAGCAGTGGGTTGAACTGGGTCCAATGAGCCACCAAAGAATAGCCAGTCACATCATATATTAGTGTAGAATATGGCTGTATTCCTCCTATGTCTGGAGTGTTGGAATGGAATGTTATAGGCTCTTTGGGATAGACAGGCCCAGCAGACGGGAAGGGGGAGTTACAATTTAATTTAGGGGCAGGACGGAGAGTATGGAAATCTGTCTGGGGACAGGTGATCAGCAACAGAGAGTTATTGGGACAGGGTCAGAGGGAGAACAGCAATGGGGGACATCACTGTAGAGATGTTACAGGCCGCCTGATCAAGAGGATTCGGTGGATGAAGTGCTCTATAGACAGACAGGAACAGCCTCACGATCACAGGCCCTTGTTCTCATGGGGGACTTCAGCCACCCTGATATCTGTTGGAGGGACGGTACAGATCGGCACAAGCAATCCGGGAGGTTCCTCGATTGTGTGGAAGACAACTTCCTTCTGCAAGTAATAGAGGAGCTGACAAGGACAGGTGCCATGCTTGACCTCATCCTCACCAGCAGGAAAAGGCTGGTTGGAAATGTGACGCTCCAGGGCAGCCTTGATTGCAGCAATCATGAGATGGTTGAATTAGAGATACTCAGGACAGTGAGAAGAGCGTGCAGTAAGCTCACTGCCCTAGACTTCAAGACAGCAGACTTTGGCCTCTTCAGGAACCTGCTCAGTAAGGTTCCATGGGATATAGCCCTAGAGGGCAGGGAGGCCCAAGACTGTTGGTTGATATTCAAGGATCACCTGCTACAAGCTCAGGAGCAATACATCCCAACTAGAAGGAAGTGCTGCAGGAGGGCCAGGAGATCTCCGTGGATGGATAAAGAGCTGCTGAGGAAACTTCGAAGGAAAAAAGAGGCTTATAAAAGGTGTAAGCAAGGACAGACAGCCTGGGAAGAATACAGGGATGTTGTCCAGGAAGCTAGGGACCAGGTTAAGAAAGCTAAGGCCCACTTAGAATTAAACTTGGCTAGGGATGTTAAGGATAACAAGGAAGGGATTCTATGGGTACATCGCAAATAAAAGACAGACTAGCGACAACGTGGGCCCTCTCCAGAAGCTATCAGGAGAACTGCCTACCCTGGATTTGGAAAAGGTTGAGGTCTTAATGACTTCTTTGCCTCAGTCTTCACTGGCAAATGCTCTGACCACACCACCCAAGTCTTGGGAGGCAGACGCAGGGACAGTGAGAATGAAGACCTTGGGCCCACTGTAGGAGAGGATCTGGCTCGAGACCATCTTAGGAACCTGAACATATACAGTTCCATGGGATCGGATGAAATCCATCCACAGGTGCTGAAGGAGCTGGCAAATAAAGCTGATAAAACACTGTCCATCATATTTGAAAAATCATGGCAGGCAGGTGAAGTTCCCAAAGACTGGAAAAAGGGGAATATAACCTCCATTTTCAAGAAGGGGAAAATTGATGAGCCAGGGAACTACAGACCAGTCAGCCTCACCTCTGTGCCTGGCAAAATCTTGGAGCAGGTTCTTCTGGAAAGCGTGCTGAGGCACATGAAAAACAACAAGGTGATTGGTGACAGCCAGCATGGCTTCACTAAGGGGAAATCATGCCAGACCAATCTGGTGGCCTTCTATGATGGGGCTATGGAACTGATGGACAGGGGCAGAGCAGTTGATGTCATCTACCTGGACTTGTGCAAAGCGTTTGACACTGTCTCACATGACATCCTTGTCTCTAAGTTGGAGAGACATCAATTTGATAGGTGGACCACTCAGTGGATAAAGAACTGGCTGGATGGCTGCATGCAAAGAGTTGTGCTCAATGGCTCAATGTCCAGATGGAGACCAGTAACAAGTGGTGTCCCTCAGGGATCGGTGTTGGGACTGGTCTTGTTCAACATCTTTGTTGGTGACATGGACAGTGGGATTGAGCGCGCCCTCAGAAATTTTGCTGATGATACCAAGCTGTGTGGTTCGGTTGATATGTTGGAGGGAAGGAATGCCATCCAGAGGGACCCTGACATGCTTGTGAGGTGGGCTGATGCCAACCTGATGAAGTTTAACCATGCCATGTGTAAGGTCCTACACCTGGGTCAGAGCAAGCAGAGAAGAGATTCAGAGCAGCAGCCCTGCGGAGAAGGAGTTGGGGGTGTTGGGTGAAAATCAAACATGAGCCAGAAGTGTGAAATGAACATGAGCCGGCAGTGTGCGCTTGCAGCCCAGAAAGCCAACCATATCCTGGGCTGCATCAAAAGGAGCATGACCACAAGGTCGAGGGAGGTGATCCTGTCCCTCCACTCTGCTCTTGTGAGACCTCACCTGGAGTATTGTGTGCAGTTCTGGTGTCCTCAACATACAAAGGACATGGAACTGTTGGAACAAGTCCAGAGGAGGGCCACGGGGACGATCAGGGGATTGGAGCACCTCCCGTATGAAGATAGGATGAGCAAGTTGGGGCTGTTCAGCCTGGAGAAGAGAAGGCTGTGTGGAGACCTCCTAGCAGCCTTCCAGTATCTGAAGAGGGCTTATAAAGATACTGGGGAGGGACTCTTCATTAGGGACTATGGTGATGGAACAAGGGGTAACAGGTTCAAACTTAAACAGGAAGTTTAAATTGGATATAAGGAGAAAGTTCTTCACTGTACGTGCAGTGAGGCACTGAAATAGGTTGCCCAAGGAAGTTGTGTATTATCCGTCTGTAGTGGTGTTCAAGGCCAGGCTGGACAGAGCCTTGTGTGACATGGTTTAGTGTTAGGTTGAGTGTGAGTCTCTGCCCATGGCAGGGGTTTGGAACTACATGATCTCAAGGTACTTTCAAATCCTAACTGTTCTATGATTCTAATGTATGTATACATACTCCTTGCAGCCATAAGACTTTGGAGCGAAGAGTGCTCAAACACAACTTCAAATACTTAAGACAGTTTATGTATTGTTCCAAAAAGTGGAACAGCTGAAGCATCTGGCCTGTGCTTTTCAAATGTTTATGTTTAGCTAAAATATCTGCTGCTGTCTTAAGAGTTCAGGTCCCACACCTTGCACATTACCTGGTGCCCTGCATTCAGTGCATTAACCTTGTCTTTCCCAAAGCACAAGATTCTCTAGCTGTCTGATTTACTCTACATCAAAATACAACCTTCACAAAAAAAAAAAAAAAGCATAAACCTTTGGGGCACAAACGCTACTTCAGGTCACTTGGGCTGCCAAACAGGAAGGAAAAAAAATCTATCTTTTTTCTATAAGCCTGTGTCAGTTGTCAGGGCACTACCCAAGGAGACATACTGAGAGAAGCTTTTTGGAGGAATTAGAAGCTTGTTTTATCAGAGAAGCATTAGGGCAGTTGTAAATTCCTAGGCAGGAAAGAAACATTACATCTATAGACAGCTTTTGCTGTTTTCAGATGCCTTCACTCACACTCCTCTAAACAAACACCTTGCTTTGAGAAGTTTGTTTGTTGGGTACTCCTGTCATTGCTTCCAATGAGAAATAAATGACAGATGGTTGAACACAAAGTCAGCCTTGGTCAGGTAACTCCAGTTATTACACAACAGACTACAGGCAGGCCATAGGTAGGACACTGGAAATGTCACAGTTCCATGCCAACAGACATGACAAAAGTTTTATGGTGACACTGAACAAGCCTGGAAGTGGATCAATAGTAAAGCTACTCTATTAACTCTGAAAGTGCCTCCTCTAATTATAGTCTGCATTTGAATCAAAATGGTTTGTTCTTTGGTTTTTCATTTGTTTGGGTTTTTTTTAATCAATCTACTTTTATGATTCAGTACATGCAGGTGATGCCCAGTTGCCTGTTCTAAGGGCAAAGATAATAACCTTTCCATCCAAGCTTAAATATGTACATAGACTTATGCACACATGCAGACACAAAATACATGCAATGCAATATGGAAAATTCGTTAAGTTGGAAGGATGCAATGGTCACCTTTCTTGAGTTATGTTAATTTTTTAAATATGGTACTGAACTGGAAAACCAGAAATTCAAAGAAAGTTGTGGGCATGCTAAAAAGTAACATGTCATAGAACTGGCTTTAAGGTCAGCTGAAACTGTAACTGAATGACAAAGGTGAAAAGAATATAAAAAACATTTCCACTTTGATGCTGTAGAGTACACAGCAACTACTTTACTAAAATTACACCATTGGTCTCTTTAATCTAGTTTCTTGTCTCCCTTTACAGCCCCACTGGAGTGCTTCAAAACAAGGTGTTAGAAAGCCTGAGGCACATATGACACTGTGATTTTACTCTTTTAGTTTTTCACTTGCATCCAGAATTAGTGGGAATTTCCAGTGTTTGTGCTGACCATAAGAGCAGCTCACTTAAGTACACAACCCTTTATGGATGCAAATCTCTTCCCTCTATAATACACTTTTCCAGGGAGCCCCTCTAATTATGTTTTAACCATTTACACTCTGCAAAGAAAAGCTAAACAGAAACTAACACCAAACTTGTGAAAAGTTTTCCTTTTGGCTGCACTTTTATCACCCATTGTCTTGCTTTAGCAGGAAGCACCTTTTCACCATCTTCTCTTTGGCTCAATCCATTTGTATTGTTCAACAGGAAAAAATAGTTATGGTTTTATGACAAGAAAACCTTCTACTGTCTATCATGCTTTTTTTTCCTTCAGATGTGTAAACCCACATGGAATTATAGACCGACATCAGGTAACTCCAAATTATTTTTTTCTCCAATTGTGAATAATTAACTACAGACTTACAAGGCTATTTTGGGAATACTGGAAAATACTTCTAAGTAACTTCTTCAGTTACTATAATTAATACAAATACACCTGCATAAAGTATTCCGGGCTGATTCTGGTTTTAATGAGATATCATATATGTTCTGCAAAATCATTCAAAATAATTTATAGGTCCCCAACTACAGCTAGACAAGTTAGTTAAGTCTTTCATCTTCAAAGCATAAGATACAGCTTTCTTTGTATTTTGTTGTATTACAGTCTCTCGTTTAATTTCTAAAAGATTTTAAAATACGTATAACAAGGTTTGCAGTTACGCATGCCTACAGATACCGAGTAAATATTTTTCTTTTATAAAGAATTAGATGTACAGACAGTAAAATTAGAAGTGGCACTGGATTTGAGGATCTGCAGAAGTCAGAAACACCAATGTGTTGCATCTCTTTGCTTGTCAAGCATATTCCCAGTACTAGAGGCATATTTAAGTATTCTCACACTGCTCTTCATCTTCTAATCAGAAGCTCTCCTTTTTCTTTTATAGCTTTGTATATTTTTTCAATGTATTGTCATTTGTGCAAGCTCTAAGTCTCTATTTGTTGATCATGTACTTTTCTTGTTCCAACGCAGAATCATCAACTTCCATTTATGTCACTCTACAACATGCATATAAATACAAAGAAAAACCAAACTTACTTCCTCAGGCCAGGATACATGTCTTTAAGTTTTTAAAACATCCTTTCCATGTGTAATACTCTCTAAATATTTTATTAATGCTGGCATCATCACAGAAGTCTTTTTGACTTACACGACCTCAATTCAAAGGCTGACCTCAAGGAGTAACCAGAGCCCTACAACTGGTCCCCATTCTTTGAGGGTTAGCTGGATAGGGAAGAAAGTAAATAAAACATTTAGCACAGAGAAAGCAAAAGGGATTTGGTTTATCAAATCTTCTTGTTGCAATTACACATATTTGATAAAACAACACTTCCACAGTAGGAGCATCAGGTGGGATCCTTACTTCCACCCTTATAAATAATGGAATATTTATGACACATAAATACAGCCTGTCAGCCACATGATCCATTTTGTCCTGAGACTCTCAAGAACAACGTATTTATTAAGGACTTGAAGTTCCATTTCCATTAATTATTTTCTTTAGAAGGCACAGCCCTTCCCAGGGAAAGGCCAACATGGTAACACAGGCAACCTCAGGCTGCCACTGATTTTGTTGTCATTTTTTTTAGTTATAAAAAAGTTTCCAAAAGTAACACTGCCACTTTTCTATGAGTATTAAGTTGACTATCACTGGAATCTACATATACTGATAAATTATTACTACTGACAATTGATTGCTTTTATATTTTCAAAACACTGGCTTGTTTCTAGCAAAATTATAGGAGTTTGGTTTTAAGATGAAATCTCCCCCAAAAGCCAGAGTAATTACAAACAAAATGGAAGTTAATATAAAACACAGGACACCATTTAATCAGTACCTTCGTTCATTAATTTCTTCCTTATGATTGAGATTCCCTCTTTCAAAGACAGTCTTTTATTTAGGGATTGGAGATAGGAAAGAAACAGAACAGCCAAGCCTAAGTAAGTAGCAAACCAGCACTTTCACTGGCAATTCAGGTGCAATCAATCCCCATCACAAGTTTGGGATGAATTCCAGGGCTTTACTTCAACTTTACCCACACAAACTTAGCAAAATCTGTTGGTTAGGTCACATTCAGCTCCTAGTTAAACACTTCAATAACTGACCTTAATACTGAAACACAAACCCAAAGGCAGACTGTAAAGCCTAATAAGTATGGGATCAAGCAGCCTATGAATTCAATGCCAAGAGGCACTGAGAACCTTGACAACCCACACCACCCACAAACACAGCCAACATACTGCACCCAACATCAGAAGTGTTACATTTTTAATTCCAGATTTTTACAAAATCCATAATTTCCCAAATGATACTTGCACAGGAAACAAGGTGGGAAAAAAGCCTGCTCCCAATACACTTAGAAGAAGGAAATCCAGCCCGTCGCTATTCTTTCATGGGTGGGTCCAGCTTAAAACTAAAACCTTAAGACTACAACAAACTTGCCCAAAGGAGGACTGTACCATTTTGAAATTCTAGAGAAAAGCCATGGTTAACATAAATTATATTAATTTACATTTTGGCTCTTTTATGACAAATAATGCTAGTTAGGTAAAAAAAAAAAAAAAGCCAACACAAAACAAACAACAAATAAACAAAAAACAAAGCCCAAACAAGACATGGATGTCAAAACTGCATGGAAGATGGGGTCTAGAGGAGCAAAAGGCTCCAGTTATTCTGGGCACAGGGAACGAAGGTGCAGAGGGAAACAGAAGAGGAAAGCCTTGAGGGGGCCTAACCTAAGGAAGCACTTCAGAGTACGCAGTGAAAAGTTCATCAAGTTGGCATACTAGATGTTCGGCCACTTTCTGAGAAACACAAAACAAAAAGAATGAGCTGAACTTACTCCAGGTAAAACCCTCATTCACGCCGCACTGTAAGATGAAGCTCTCCTGCTGCACAGAAAAGCAGAGAAGATACAAGCAAGCAGAAATGAGCTGTCCAACTTCTCTGTCTGACTGCTCAAGCACTCACAGGACAAGCAGGATTCAACATTTTGTCCTGGATTCAGCTGTAGCACTTGTTTTGCTCTTTCTTAGTAGCTGGTGCAGTGCTGTGTTTTCAGCTTTAATTTGAGAACTATGCTGATAACACACCAATGTTTCAGCTGTTGCTACATAATGCTTACCCTGATGATCAAGGACTTTTTCAGTCTCATGCTCTGCCAGTGAGGAGGGGCACAGGAAGCCCCTCACTGGAAGTGAGGAAGCAGCGACAGGACACCTGACGCAAACTACCCAAAGGGATATTACATATCACAGCACGTCATGCCCAGTATATAAACTGGGGGGAGTTACCCGGAAGGCCCAGGTTTTAGTTTTATATTCTCTTCCCTTGTTATTTCCTTTATCATTATTATTATTATTGGTGGTAGCAGCAGGGGTTTTGTGTTATACCTTAGCTACTGGCCTGCCCTTATCTCAACCCGTGGGAGTTACATTCTTTCCATTCTCTTCCCTGTCCCTAAGGGTGCCGGAAAAAGAAAGAACGGGTGGGAGAGAGCAAGCAGTTGCGTGGGCTGGGCTTAAACCATGCCACCTGTTTACACATATTACATTAGTC
The DNA here is from genome assembly GCA_017639245.1 of Myiopsitta monachus. Lineage (NCBI taxonomy): Eukaryota > Metazoa > Chordata > Aves > Psittaciformes > Psittacidae > Myiopsitta > Myiopsitta monachus. The sequence goes on from CM029941.1 coordinate 73,921,614, forward strand.
TGGTATCGGAGAAAACCAAAGAAAACCAAAACATAACAAGAAGAAACAAACAAAAAAAAAGAACCTAAAAATCTTAGCATGCCATAATAAATACACAATAGAAAACTAAAATAAAAAGGGGATTTAATCCAGACATCAGCTTGAGTACCAAAAAATACACAGAAAACAATTCCAAAACCAAATTATAAACACCTTCAAAATACAAAGATAAAAAAGAGCCAACATTGCCTGTCAAGAAAAAGAATGTTTCAGCTCTGTTTGGTTTACTTGAAAGGGAGACTGCACAGCGGATAAGGAGGAACTTACTCCTTAACCACTTACTAAATTTAAGACGTATGAGTTTTTATTCTTAGCCTCTTACCTGAAATCTATGTATGCAAATATTCTTCATGAAATGAAAAAATGGTGTGTTATCACATGAAACAAAATAATGGAAGTGCCTTGATCAGTATGTTTCTACAAATGACAGAATGTCTCAAGAAAAATTGCTATCCTAAGCCAATTCCATTAGAAGACTTGTGTTAATAGGTTGTATGTAGAAATACAAAAGTGTACAAAATAAGTTGGGAAAGATTATATGCCCTTTTGGAGACATGAACAGAATAAGGAAAGCTAATAAGAGGAAATTAAAAACAGACAAATGTAGGGTACTACGCTCAGTAAGAAATCAAATACACAAATATGAAATGGGGAATAATTGGCTAGGCAGAAGCATTGTAAAGAGAACCTGGAGGGCATGTGCACTGCAAAATGGATTATTTAAAAAACATTAAAAAACCAAACAAAAATAAGGGGGGGGGGGAAGATAAAACAAAACACCACCACCAACAAAAAACAGGCAAGTGTTCCAGGGTGCATCAGCAGCAATGTTTTATATAAAAAACACAAATAGGATACATTATCTCAAAATAGGTTATTATTTTGCTTCTCCAAGTTGAACAAGCCTAGCTCTCTCAGCCTGTTTCTGCAAAACAAAATAGCTGAAGCAACTTTTAGAAATGCAGTTTTTTTGAGGCTGCTGTCTCAGGTTTTTTTTCCCCATATACTTGACATTGGAAAATGAGCTCAAAAGCTACCCAGGGTAGTTGGTTGCGCACAACCTCGCAAGCCTGTTTCCCTTAGGGAAGGAGACTACAAATACACAATTGCATGATTCAGGGTGGTGTAATTGGGTAGAGCCACTTCATGTTGACCTCTCCATGAACCCTCAGTGCAGAAAAGGGCACAGCCCACCGCGGTTCTGTGCCTGCCCAGCTGCTCAAAACAGTTGCTTTTCAGACTTCTGCAAAAGCTTCCTTGGACACCAGCAAGAACACCAGTTACATGATGACTTTTCTCCATGAATATGCAGAAGCCACGCCTTAAGGCTTCCCAGTTGGTTGGAATTAGGGCCACACTTGGTTTTGGAGTTGCTGGACGTACAAACAGGCCACAGAGGAGTGCTGATCCAGGTTGAATCGAAGCTTAAGTTTCTTTTCTGGTGTCTGCTCAACTAAGTCACGGACCCCACAGTCCACATGGCTTGGGTAGCTGTCAAGTAATACACAGCTGCTGTATCATCTACTAACAGAACATCTTACCGAGACAGCAAAAGGGTAGACTTTATAATAGTCTTCCAGTATCTCAAGGGGGCTGACAGGAAACTGGAGAGGGGCTTTTGACAGGGGCCTGTAGGGACAGGACAAGGGGGAATGGCTTTAATCTGACAAAAGGGAGACTGAGATGAGCTCTTAGGCAGAAGTTCTTCCCTGTGAGGGTGGTGAGGCCCTGGCACAGGTTGCCCAGAGAAGCTGTGGGTGCCCCATCCCTGGCAGTGCTCAAGGCCAGGTTGGAGAGGGCTTGGAGCAACCTGGTCTAGTGGAAGGTGTTCCTGCCTGTGGCAGGGGCTTGGAACTGAATGAGCTTTACATTTACAGTCACTTCTATCCCAAACCAGTTTGGGATTCTGTGATTCTATGAAACACCAAAGCATGACCTCAAGAAGACAGATGTCACAGACTGTGCAGGGCATGAAACATTTTCTGTTCCTCATTTTCCAGATGCCTGATGTGATAAAATGGCATCTCAGCCTCAGAATCAGTGGCAAAAGAGACAGTGGAAGTTGTATGGACACACCAGTGGTTTATGTAATGCCCCCCCCCCCCCCAAAAAAAAAATCAGGGCTACACAGCTCAAATTGGGCACCAAACAATCAGCAAATGTTTTTGTCTTTCACCTTTCTGGCATCTTACTGCCATTTCCAGAACTGGCAGGCAGGCAGGAGTGGCTGATGCATATTTTTAAAGGTTTGTGAAACCAAACAACATGTTCTTCCTCCAGGAACAGCTGTATTATGAAACACGGATTCAGCCATAAGGCACATACTGCATGACAGCAAAATAGTGAATTATCAAATAGCTGCTCATTGTGAAAACAATGCTCTATTCTGCACAATAAAAAACACGAGTTTTCCCAGAGGGGAAAAAATAAATAAATCAATGAACACGCAAATGAGGACAAAGTAAGAACGACACTTTGTATACATCCATATTTTCCAAGAGCACATTGTTGAGAATTCAAGTACAGCATCCAGACACAACACTCAAACACATACCAACACACAATTCCAGATGCTTTTGAATGCCTACCTTTTGAATCCTACCCTTTCCTCCCAAAGCTTTGACGTCTCATTTGAGTTACAGTTTTTAGGACTACCATACACCTCTCTGCCATTTCAGGCAAGTCAGTATTTCGTATGTGTTTGTAGGCTTTATCTTGAAGATAGGTATTTTGCCTCTTGGTCTCACACGTACTTACTGGCAGCCAAGGAACGGTCATTTTCTAGTACCTGCAGTGACAGTATGTTCCTCCTAACATAACAAAAACCTTCCACTTACTGACCTGTTCCCTTGAAGGTATCTCTGTCTTGGCTCTGCTCTCTGCTATGCACCAGGTCTATTTTCCTTGCCAAGATGCAACAGCTCCCACCCAAACCTCTGATCACAATGCCAGTCGCCTTACGGAGCAATTCTTTGTCTCCTCTCACCAGACCAGCCACTTCAACCCCTCTTCTGCCATCCTACCCTACTTCAAGAGCCAACCCATTATCTCTACCCCTGGCATCTCAGGGCTGCAGGCTCCAGCTCCTCAAATTCACACATTCCTTCCCATCACCACCCAGTCCCAGTTTCCCACCCCAACCCACCCTCTGACCCTGGTGTCTGGTGAGTTCCCAGCACAGGTGAAATACTCAACGATTACAGTTAGTTATTCCTAAGCATATGCAAATTGATCTTTTTGAAAAGGCTTATATCCTGGCTAAATTCAGATGTTTTGTCATGCAAATGAAAAAAGACACATCCTTGGAATAAAATCCCTCATCCTTTTCAACCAGATTCCAAGTGTTTTGAAAGGGAGGGGCACTACTGGTTTTCCACAGCAGAAGTTGTGAGAACTTCTAAAACATTGGAAAACACACTTTTTAATTTGCCCAATTTGTAAATCGATCCAAAACATTTCAAATGAACTTCTACACACAAAGAAATTAAATAAATCAGCATAAGGCTTACATATGCCATTATAAACTTTCCATTTAAGTTTGGCAAAGTTTGAAAATCTTGTTTGGCTACTTTACATTTGTGACACTATCATATGCCTAGAATTGAAGCAAAATGAATTATTAATGTATACTGGTTTCTATTAATTATTCTCTCCTTCAGCAAGATTTAATTATCTCTTGGCCAAGCCTGAACCATGCTCACTGTAGTCAAGAGTGCATCTCCTGTACCCAGTGGGTCTGAGCGAGCTCTAGAAGTTCTTACTCTTCAGCACCAGAAATGTGCTCGGCACTACAGAGCCAAAGAAGGCTGGAATCTGACACCTTGCAATGTTCATCACTAAGAAAAAGCACAGGGGGCAAAAAAAATAATCAAACCTTTTGTGAGAAGAAAAATTGCATAGAGGAAGCGATGCAGAAACTGATCATCTTTTCTTTCCCAGGTTCTTGTCAGTCCAATGAATTACCTGGATGTGCTTAACTGTATGGAAACACCAGTTTTGTATGATGGCACCCTCAGCAAGCTTGCTGACAAGACCAACCTGTGTGGTGTGGTTGACACACTGGAAGTAAGGGATGGGATCCAGGGGAACAGGCTGGAGACACTGGAACTATGTGAACTTCACAGAGTTAAACAAGGCCAAGTGCAAGGTCCTGCCGCTAGGTCAGTGCAATCCCCAGCACAAACACAGGCTGGGGCAGACTGTATACAGCAGGCACGAGGAAAACGACTTGGGGGTGTTTGTGGACAAGAAGCTCCCTGAGCTGGCTTCAGAGTGTGCTTGAGCCCAGAACCACCTCCCATGCACGGGGCTGCATTCCCAGAGCATGAGCAGCAGGTCAAGGAAGGGGATTCTCTCCCTCTGCTGCACTCTGGGGAAACCCCCCCTGAAGTCCTGATCCATCTCTGGTGCAACAACACAAGAGGGACATGGAGCTGCTGGAATGAGTCCAGAGGCCACCGAGATGCTGCGAGGGCTGGAGCAGCTCTGCTCTGGAGACAGGCTGAGAGAGATGGGTTTTATATTCTTCATATTTTTCTAAAACGAAAAAGGTGTCATGTTCACACTCACAGAGCAGTTCACTTGCAACTTTTACAAGTTTGACCTGATGGGTGAAATCCACGGACAAATGTCACACCCAAATTTTCTAAAACAAGCCAGATTAAGCCCCCAGTTTTGTTTTCAAAGGGGAGAGGGGAGAAGAGGTCAATATATCCTTCACCACCTGAAACATGAAAAAACAGTTCACCATTTCCCAAGGATGAGCAGTAAATTTATCATTGAAGACAACTAATTTTAATCCGTGTCTTATTTTTATGGAGCTTAGAAACATTACAGCAAAAATAGGTAGCCTAATTCATGTGATGCCTTTCCAAATCTGAAGGGAAAAAATACCCCAAGCAACCAAAAAAAAACCCATATCATATACAAAACCCCTAAAAAAAAGAAAAAAATAAGAAAAAACCCACTATCACTAAAAACCCAGAAATCCTCCAAAGCCCTCAGAAATCTCAGTTTTCCTACACAGCAGTAGAATCAAATGAAGAAAGCAGCATTGGTGGTTCTTTCCCTATTTAGAGAGAAGCATACTGGCCTCAACAAGAAAATGACAAAAGTTTTGTCAATTTACTCTGCTTTTCCGCTTAGGAAGAGTAATTGATCAAGGCAGGCACTCAAGCCGGGCACTCATATAAAGGAGCTCTGCATCTGAACAGCCAACCACCCAAACCAGACTTGAGAAGAAACAACAAAGGAGACATCTTTCTTCTTCAAAGCAGCAGAAAAGTGGAGAAGAAAAATGCCCAACCAACAGGCCAAGATCAAACTTTAGAAGACATTTACAACCACAGCTGCGTATAAAAATGGAGCAAGAATAACATAACTGCAGCTGCCAAGTGTTGTTACTTTCTCCATGTCCTCTCCCACACCGACCTGGAAACCAGTCAATAACCAGCTCTAATTCTTGCTTTTACGTTGTTACACATCCTCTTATACCAAAGTAAAATGCAGGTTCTAGTCACTCAGTTTTTGACCAAAACCCACATGGTCGGGTCTGAGCCCCAACAAGGTAAGGGCATCTTGGGAAAACAACTACTTTAGAAGACTACTGAAAAATCAAGACAACTGAATACAAAACATGTCATCCCTTCAGAATTTAGTTTCCCTTGCATGTTCTTTTTAACTGTTTTTATACACATCCTTTCTAACTAAAAACATTATTTATATTTGTAGATAAGAGTTCCGTTTGCAAACACAATCAGAACTGTTTAGGTTGGAAAAGACTTTTTTAATATCATCAAGTCCAACCATTAACCTACCCTAAATGATGCCTATGGAAGTCCTGCTTGAAAAACTACATAAAATTTGTACAGTTTGCCTTTACGTCTCCCAGATTAAAAGTTTAGTTTCACCATTCAATTAAATGTCAACAGGCCCAAACTCCTAATCTGACTTAATCCAACTTTAAGGAGTAAGGAAAAAATAAAAACATTAAAAAAAAAAAATAATAATAAAAAAAAACCAAAACACAAAAAAAAAAAGAATTGCTGTGAATAGATTAAAACCAGGATGCTTAGAAAAAATTTAGTATTTTTCCTTCTACAATGTAGATGAGCCTTATTTGAACCTGGCACAGCATGAGCTGCTGCTTAATACAACTTTCCTTTCCCTATCCTTTATGGGACAGGGACGGCATGAACCCAAAATTAAGCCACATCTGTTCCAGAACAGAAGGGGCACAACAACGAGAGATTTTTCTCTCTTAATCTTCTTCACAGCTCACAGGTACTGTGTGCCTTGATTTTCAACCTTTTACTCACCTGTGCTGTACTGTACTTCTCTGGCATAAAATTAGGTGGGTTTTTTTTTCCCCTGAATTCATCTATCTACACTTCACATGAGTTGTTAAGCTACATAATACAGATAATTTACGCCAAAGGTCAGGCAGGTAGGACAAAGAGAAAGACCATAAAACGAATGCCATCCTTGGAACTGAAAATTTGCCAAGGGCTACTATAAATGACTTGCAAAACTTGTTAATTTTAATAGAAATTACATAACCTCAAAGGACATACATATTAAAGGCAGCATACAGCAAGATACCACACTGCAAACGTATCTGGCACAGGATCAGTCTGTAAAATACATCACATCCTTGATTACAAACAACATCTGAACAACACACATCTTTTCCACACTTGATAAATACTCTATTCACACCCTAGTCTTGTCACTGGCACACATCCCCATGGGAAAGAAATATGTTCCATGTAATTAGGCCGTCCAAACCCAAAGTAGTGGATTTTTATTTTATTTCATTAATTATTGGGGGGGAGGCTATTTTATTTCCTTAATTATTACAAACATATTTCAGATATCAGTTGCTGGTGTCAGATTTTAGAAATTTAAAAACATAAGGAGTCAAAACAGAGTTAAGTTACATCTTCTGCTTAAAAATTTCCAAATTAAGCATAATTATAACTCCACTCTCCTTAAGTACTTAATGTATCAATCAAACATATATATTTTCTCCACAGTCTTCAATTTAATACCACCTCACGCAGAAGTTAGAGCTATATTTCTGTGGACATATTTAATTCAAAGGCAAGTTTTCTCAGAACAAGAACTTGTACATTACCTTGGGAGAAGCATTGCACAGCTGTAAAACGTCACAGGAAAGAGAAAGGAAAATGTAATCACAGCTTTTTGGATGTCAGAAGGAAAGCGTCGGAAAATATCAGTGATGTGATCCCATTTACAACGAAGACTTAAGAAGATGCAATAAAAAAAAGAATCTGGAATGTAGTTTATAATGGCATTCCACAACATAAACCAAGTCTTTAGGCTTTTCTATTTTTCATTAAGGGAAAGGACGGCTGGGGAGGGGGGAGATGAGAGAGGAAGAGCCTGTTTCTAAATTCCCGGTTATGTTTATCTATCAGTAGATGCCGTAAGATCTGTCAAGTCCATGATTTAAGAACAAACCAGTGTTTTGCACAGAATAACCTACACTCGAGGAATTCACATTTCCAGCTGTTAGTTATAACGAAGGGGAGACAAAGTGTATTTAAATCGAACAGCACCATCTAGCAGGCCCCCATAGCTTTACTCAGGAGGGCAGCTGCTGCTTGGCAGTAGGTCAGTTTGGCAGGCTTGCCCTGAAAATTATTAAGCATTTTCATTCCGCATGAAGTATGACGTGCCTTATGGCACCAAGGACCCAGAAGAAAAATCAGCTACAACGAAGTAAGACAAGCCAGTTTAAAGTTCCAGCTCTAGGACCGCAGCACAGCATGCGTGGCCCGCGCTGGAAAGTTTTTGCCAAGCAAAATCAAAATAACGTGGTCTTCACCTGATGCAACACACAGCAGCCTTATGGATTCGGTTTATCTAGTCCCACAGTACGATCCCATTCTGCCGTTCAGGATCTTATCAAGTGTACTGACAAACACATGCAACTATGCAGCAATTATGCAGCACAAGAAAATGGCTTCAATCCGTAATTTTGCCAAACCAAATAAACAATGTTTCCACTATCCACTTCAGCAATGATTTCCAGAATTATTCGCCCACGGGGAGTAAGAAGTGCCACTAGTTGATTAGGTTTCAGCGCCCAAGTTGTGTCTCCCACTCCACCTCAGCCATTAACACTGCATGTCGGCACTGCCCGTCTTCCTCCACCTTTCCGTGGCAAAGTTAGGCGTGGAATTCCCTAACATAACATCACTTTAAAACCTCCTTCAGCATCCCCCTCTCCTGTAGCAACAGAGATGCCTAGCCTGCTGCTGCTCCGGGAAGCATGCATGCCATTCTCTAGAATTAAGAAGCGTCTAAAATACTGCAGGGGAAAATAAATAAATAAATAAATAAGCAAACAAATAAATAAATAGGAAAGAAAAAGGGAAAACAAACAAAAACTTCTAGGTGAAGGTTCAAGGCAAACAGCCCGATGGGGGAACTCCTAACTCCTCCGGAGCTGCTGCGCCCGGAGGTCACAGCAGCTCCGGAGCAATGCGGTGTGTGCTCAGGAGAGAGCATGCGGCCGGCGCCCTCCAGCTCCGGACCCTCCGCAGCCTCACTCCGACCTTCCCCCGGCTGAACCCCGCTCGGTACATGTCCTCCCCGCCTCACAAGGGCTCTTCCTCCCCCTCCTCCTCGGCTGCAGCAACGCCGAGAAGCCGCCGCTACAGCACAACTTGACGAGACCGCCGTCCGCTCCTAAAAAACTCGCTTTCCTGCCCAATTCTCTCGCGCCCGCCTCATACGCAGGGCACCTCCGGCACCCCGCCGGGCAGCTCCCGCGGGGGAGAAAACCGGCGGAGCCCTCGCGCGGCTCGCACGGAGGATTTTACTCACCGAGAACGCATTAAAGCATTAAATAAAATGATAAAGTACTTTCGCGGCTGCTTCGATACCAGCCGGGGTCCAGAGGGGAGGGAGAGGGTTGTGAGTGGAGACCCGCCGCGCACCGGCATCCTAAAACCCGACCCCAACACCACACCGGGGGATGCCGAGCACCTTTGTTCGGCAGGGCAGGCGCCGGAGCGCGGCGTGTCCCCGTCTCTGTGTGTGTCCCACTCCTCCCGTGCGCCCGCAGAACAATGCGCCTCGGGGCTGCGCGGAAAAGTTGAGGGGCGGCGGAGTTGATAAGCCGCGGGACGATACCACCGTCTCTCACCAGTCCCCGTCCTCCCGTCCCCGGCTCTTTGTCACATACGTTGCCCCGGGGAGGGGACCGTGCGGAGCGGGGACACGGGGGGATCAGCGGCGGAAGGACGGAAGGGGGAGGGGGGGGGGGTCCGCCCGCTGCGTCCTCCTGTTCCGCACCGCCCGGCGGCGGGAAAGTTATTTGCTGCGTCCCTTGGGGCGGTACTCACTTCTCCCGGGCCTGGCTGTCGGACGGGACGCTGCTGTTGCTCTTGCCTTTGCCGTACATGCCTGCGGAGAGCTCCGACTGTCACGCACCTGTCAACCCATCACAGCCTCCCCGGGAACAGCCCCGTCACCATGGAGACGCCGCCACACACACACCCCATTGGCCAGCCGGTCGCCCGGGCACGCCCCCCGCGAGGTGATTGACAGTAGGGGACCCGGACGGGCTGCTCGCTCCTCACCACCCCCACCCCTCCCACACTCGGCTCCTCCTCTCTCCCCCCCCTCGCGCTCTCCCGTCCCCGCGCAAGGGGGAATTAGAAACGGTTCTAGAAGGGTTTTAAACAAGCGGCTGTTCCCGGCAAGCGGCACCCCGCCCGCCGCCGCTGCCGGCTGAGGGAGAGCGTGCCGGCGAGCGCCAAACTGCGGACCGGATTCGCGCGGCAACCGCGGCCCGCCCTCACCTCCCCGCAGCGTCCGCAACACCAGCCCCACAGCCCCCGTAGCTCCCCCGCTCCTGCAGCCCCCTCCTCATCTGCTGCTGTCCCTCTGCCACTCGGCGGGGACCCTGCGCCCCACTTTCCTTCCGCTCTCGGGATCAAGCCCTTCCTTCGCTGTGGGGCAGGGGAAGGCCATGGGGGGCAGAGCTCCCCCCCCCCGGGACCAGGAGTCTGCTACCCTCCGGGACGTGTCCCACAGCCCGCCGGAGCCTAAGCTTCCTGTGGCCTGCGGCCCTGGGAGGCTGGGGAGAAGCGTTTCCTCAGCTGAAACTGCGGGTTTTAGACACGGTTAAAAGACAATTCCTCTAAAGAAAATTCAAGGAAATGCCTTGATTTTTATTATTATTGTTGCTTTAAGGGTACATTGCAAATAATCCTGTGCTCCAGAGAGATGATGGGAAGAGAGCAGCACCGGGACCATGCGTGGCCATCATTTTTATTAGAGGCGCCCTGTCCCTGCATTTGACTTCCCAAAGTATCATCCCAAATTCTGCAGATGTTGATACCCACTTCTCTTTACAAACCCATTACTTAATCTTGTAAACCTGCTCACGTGTGTAACCCGAGGGTGCTTTTAGTGTTTAATGTCAAGATCTCGGAGCACTTTTTTAGGTCAAGCCACCTTGTAAATACACCCCATCTCCCCATTGTACTGGCAGGCACAGGTCACGCAAAATTCGAAGGAGGCGAGCTGTACGATGCATAGACCACCAGCATCTGTTTATCGTTGGAGCTGCGGAGAGGGGAAAAAAAAAAAAAAGACCACAAACCCACATATATCCTCTGGATTTTGAGCTGCTAGAGTGAAGGGAACGGTTGGTGAGGTGGAATTGGTGGGGGGGGGGGGGGATTAAAAGGGCATTAATGAGCAACTGGAACAAATCAGGGATGGAGTAGCAGATACAACAGGAAGGAGCGAGAGGCTGAAGGGTCCGAGGTGCTTGTAGCTGTTTGTGCAGGATGTGTGCAGAGGTAAATCAGGGGAAAGCATACCACAACAAAAGCCATTTTGTGCCAAAGTTGGTTGGTTGTCCTGGGCTTTTGTCCCACTGTATTTTTATTGTTGTACTAACAGGTGAGTGGGAGAGCATGGTTGGAGTGGTCTAGCTTTCGGGTCACCCCATGGTGGCCGAGGCTCCAGCTTCCAAGGTATGTCAGGGAAACCAGAGGAAGAATGACGAGCAAGGTGGCTTGTTGTGGTAGAAGAAGAACATGTGGGGAAAATGGCAGGAGAGGAGGATGGAATGGAAGGGTAGGAGAAGCTAACAGAGGAAATGAAGGAGGTGAAAATGACTGTGTGTGAGAACAAAAAAGAAGAGGAAACAAAGTACAAGAACAGTTCCTGGTAAATGTGGGTGATAAAAGGGGGGGGGAAGAGTAGGGACGGAATATGAGAAGGGCACATTAATGAAGCATATACCAAAAGGAAGCATTTTGCCCTCATTCCTAGAGCTTACATGTCTTGTGCCACAGAGTTCAGGTAGAGGCTAGCTGTATGACTGATTGCATTTGGTGTGAATAGGGGTGGCAGAAAATGGTACAAAGAAAGAAACACAGAGAAAGAATCAGGTCAGAGAACAAAAAAGGACTTGGGTTGTAGGTAAAGTATAGAAAGAATAAAAAAAAAGAGTTGCTGAAGGAAGGAGAAGAGTGAACCGTGGATATCCTTGGCAAACACACAAAGGTAGTTGACACTTTGGCACATGATCATCATAATCCAGAATATAGTTTTCATCTAACCATTTGATTGGAATAGCAGCTATCCCATCAGAGACCTTAACAACTCCCTGTTCAAGTCTCCCACCCATCAGTCATGGTATCAGCAGGACTTTCACATGAAAATCGTAACAATGGCCAAATGGCTCCTGGGCAAGGCATCTTCTTTGCATCTTCGGTCTTTTTCTCCCCCCCCCCCCCCCTTCTGTTTATCACAGTAGTTTTGGTCGATTTGGTTTGTGGTTTGAAGGGTGGGGGGTTATTTTGGGAAGATGGCTCATCAGTGTTGTGTTGGCCTGGTATAGGGAAAAGTTCTGTTCTGGAGAAGGACACTGTTGAGGTGTTTCCTAAAAACGTGCTGATGGGATTGCTGTAATGTTCTCTGGATATGCATTCCATGGCAAGTCTTCTACAGCCGAAAATCCTTGGTTCCCGTTTTTCATGTGATTTATTTGCATTCTTGTGATTTACTTTGGTCTGAAGGCCTGCGAGTGCCTTGGACGTTCATAGATCGAATGGTGATTTGGAACAGAGTGGAATGAACTTTTGAAGGGTAGGGATGGGCACTCAGATGGGCAGGATGGTTCTGTTCCCAATAACAATGCTAAAACCTATTCTCTTCACAGATATGGTTCCTGAGGTACCATTAACATTCAGGTGATGATTTTGTAATTTTGCTTAGAGATCCTTTGGTGGAAAATGCTGGTACTTATTTATTATGCATATGAAAAATAGAGCACAAGAGGAGTGAGGTGCTCTTAGGACCCTGCTGTAGCTCTGCCAGGCTAATATTACAGCTGCCTTTGCAGGAATGCTATCTTGGTGTATTATCTATCAGCACCGCACAAACAAAATGTTATCACATGGGTACAAAAGTTTGCTTTGTAGGCAGGTAAATCAGCATGAAAACATCCAAATACAAAGTTTTATGTGTCCTTAATTTTTTCTTCAAGTGTTCATGCATGTATGAATGTCTGTATCTTTGCCCTTGTGCCAATCATTTTGAGCACAAACGCTGCTGGTAGCAGCAGCAGTTGTATCTCACGAGGCCGACACTGTAATTAATGAGATTTGAGACGTAAATACTGAGACAAATTTAAGTTTCTAATATCAGAAATGAAGATCCAGTCTTGGTTCAAAAAGGGGATGAGGGGTGGCGGTAGTTTCAAGCTTCTCAGTCTGACACTGGAAAGGAATTCACAATGTATTTTTAGAGTGTTATAAAAATCTCTTACATAATGCTCATTAATTCTTAGGTTTTAGGGAAGAGCACTGGGCTTTGTGTATAAGAGTGTTGACCAGCTAAGCCACTGAAAGGGGCTGGTTTGGGCTGGATTTTTTGTTTGCCTTTTTTTTTCTCTTTTAACTTCTTGGATACAAAAAGCTGCAATTACTCAATTCTTACCGGGGTTTGCTTTTGTTTGGGCGTGTATGAATATTTTTCTGGAAACTGTGTCTTATTTTTGGAAGTCTTTATCATTTTAAAACATATGTTATATCACCCTGCCTGAGATATAGGATAGCTATGAACTGGGTGGGATTTTCTTTTATTCCCCTCCCTTTTACTGCAGCTAGTTACGTTATGGATTAACGTTTAGGAATGTCTGCAGTGAAACACTACTTGTGTAGCTGTGTAAGACTTACTTAAGCAATTTAACTTATATTACAGAATCATGACTTTCCTCATAGTCATGTATGCAATCACTATATAGTTCTGCCCATCCTGTTGATTTTCAAAATCATCAATTAATCTTAACTGCCAGCTCCTCACACAGCTCTTAACAAAGTGCTATTCAGGAAATTAAACCGGTTAAATGGTACTCCCTAATTTTAATTCTAGTTATGTGTAGTTTGGTCTTTTTCAACAGACACGTGACCAAGGCAGCTTTGAAGCCTTTCTGAAGTACCCTTCTTGCTTCTGTAGGATGTTAAATCTTTCTGTGGAGTTTCCAGCTATGCACTTCATTCTACAGACTTTCACTCCTGTGCCATACCAATAAGTAAGAATTGCTCAGGTGAGTGCAGTGAGTCCTAAATTGTTATTGGAGAATCTACATGGGTCACAAATGCAAAACAAAAGCTTCCTTTGTACTTTCTTTTCCAGTTGGGAGAAAATTAAAGTAATTATAGCTCAATGCCAAGGAGGGAGGATCCTTATAGGACCCTTCTGATTTGAGATATCCTATGAATTCTATGGTTCTGAGGTTCAAAAAAAGACTTACCAATAATCTGTTTGTCAGCCAGGACTCCTGCCAGCAAGGGCTCTCTCTTTCCCTCCATGATACCTTGTTTCTGCTGTTCTCCTGGAAGGAGTCTTCGAAACCACAGAGAGCCAGCGCTGCTCTGCAGTGTTTGGTTGCCTGCGTTTGTTAAAGGACGCTTGTCCTGTGAGATGCAGAGCAGCTCACTGAAGGGAGCTGGGGATACCTTGCAGCTGGGAGCTTCAGGATAGGGAAGAGGCACTGCTGTTCTCTGAAACCAGCTGGAAGAATTTGCAATCTGCTACAGTTCCTGCAGTAACAGAGTCTGTCCTTGCTTTCTCACTGTCATTCTCCCATGAAACCTAAGTTATGGCCCTAGTTCCCACTTGCACTTTCTTTTTTTCCAGTGAGAACCACAATTTCCTTCTGTCTGTGGAGAGGAAGCAAGGATGCTTTGCAGTCTCCTGTCACCCATTTCATCCATGAAGGAAACAGGAAGAAGCTGAATATATTCAGCTTATAAATAATACTTGGTAGGACTTAATCTTTCTTTACCTTATTGCTCTCATTGGAAATATGTTTGCTCACACTTCTAGCTACTCTGGCTTCCAGTTTGTGTACACATGCAATTCAGTGTGTCAGAAATCATCTGTAAAGGGCACACAGTGACACACAGTCTAAGGCTTAGTTCACACAATGGAAAAAAAAAAACATGTTTATAAGTACTGGTTTTCTCCATATTAACTCTAACTGTTTCATTCTTTGGTATCTTATGTGGTTTCAGATCTCCTTGATACTATTTCCACCAAAGAGGCTTTCACATCTTGCTCGCTAGCTCTCACACACAGAAGCTCATGTGCTGGCTAAAGGTTGAACTCATGTTGCCTTTCATGTAGAAAAGCTCAGATACAGTCTCCCTCTTCTCCCCAGCCATGTATTTTCACTTACAGAACTGGAATTGCTACTCTTGCTTTTGTCAGATTTGCTTGATAATTGGGTAATAGGTTAAAATTATGACTGACATACACATAAATGCAGCATGTGGGATTGCCCTCATTTCTTTGGTTGGCATGGCTAAAACTGGTCATTTTAAACTGTCTGACTGAAACTATGTGTTACCAGACAACCCAGCCTGTGGAAAAAAAAATTAAAAAGCCTCAATTATTAATCGTTTGAAGGATAGCTGAAAGTCACTATTGCTGGTTCAGTGATATGTCACATCAGGAATGTGATTCTTTTTGGTGTGTGTACCAATAACTTGAAGAAAAACAGCTTGAAAACTGGATATAAAGGTGGATGTGAGGCCAAATTAGACCCCGATCCTACACAAAACTCCACATGGACAGATTGATCCTCCTTGGCACCTTTAGCATTTAGTGCTATGCTAAAACAGCAAAAAAAAGAAAAAAAAAACAACCAAAAATCCACCCCAAAAAAAACAAAACCAAAAAAACCCAACCCACACAAATCACATTAGCAGAGTCAAAATTGCTTTTATTTTCAGGGTCACCACACTCAGCAATATGTTACAGAAAAAGGATGAACCCAGGATGGAGTTGCTGATAATTCCTGAGCTGGTTTGACATATGAAGAATGCTGTTGACTTCAACAGGCTTATTTAACACATTTGTTTCTTTTGGGTTTAGGATTAGTAAAAAAAAGTAATTTTGTGAGGCTATACTGATAAGGTTGCCTATATGGACTGTAGGCCTGGAGCTGCAAGACTTGGGTTGCACAGGTAGAGCAGCAGAAAGACTTCAGCTTTAGCCAGCAGTTAACTGTGATTGGGGTAAATAACCTCTTCAGAACTACTCTCAGGACTTTTAAATTTATTAAATTCTGTTCAGGAAAAAAAAAAATAAAAAAAGAGAAAGATTCCCAAAGCAAGCAGTAACACTCAAGGTAAAGATCTGGGAAAATAAATGGCCAAAGCTATCACACTGTGACAGCTCTGGAAAACCTTTACACAGTTTTATAAAGCAAACACGTCTGATGTTCTATTCTCTGAGTAGGTCTTTACATTAGAAGTTCATACTTAACACAAAAGGTGAGTAAAAATGGTTCTCTTGCTTCGCAAGTTTGCTGAGCGCATATTGGTGAATTAAGTATCATTCCAGTGGTGTACTGTATCAGTCAGGCTCTATCAACACAATCAGATGTACAGCAGTTTTGTGGAACTTTTCTGCTGCCTTTGATGTGTATAACTGAGGGGAGGTGGAGATCATTTCAGCCTGTGCTGTGGGCTTAATATTCAAAGGAGCTACTTTCTCTGGATCTCAAGAATTGTAGAAAATAAAACAATTGTCTGAGGATTTGCTCTTGTTTTCAAGAAGTATGAAACATTACAGTGGACTGATAGCTAAGTGTTATTTCATTTGCTTTCAACACCAATATTTGAGCTTCTTCCAGTTTTTATGAACTATTTGAGGGTTTCATGTTCGGCTAGGAATAGATATATTGAAAACTTAAAATTTCACCATTTTGGCCCTGGAAGCCAAGGAGAGGATGGTGATGATTAAAAACACATACCAAATCAAAGTTATATGGGATCTGACTGCTGGCCAATAGCAGTGTTGAACATAAGAAAGGAAACCACACTTACTAATAATCATTCATTAATTTCTACTTATATATGTTGTGTTTCTCTTAAACGTACAAGAAGTCACAGGTTCATAAAGGAAAAAAAACATTACAGGAATATAACTCACAGAACCATACCAAAATTCCAGCATAATAACAAGGAAAATTGATTTGAAGTGCTTGATAGTGTATGGAGCCATGAAAAGGAAGATAATGCTGCTTGTTCTCACACAGGCTTTCACTGAACCAAGAGTAGATGGAACTTTCTGGGTTTCAAGCGATACACACTGCAGCAATTCGTTTGTCACTATCCTTTGTTTTTTCATCATAACTGATGAAAACAAGAACTACACAAAATTCAGTCCTTGTTACAACTGTTACAGGCATGACTACACCAGAGGGACCCAATTACAACTTTTTAATTCAGGGTTCTTTATAGGTAAAGCAGGGGTATAGGCAGTGTCACAGCACTGAGTGTGCACTCGTTCGGGAGGGAAGCCCTTTGACTCTAAATATCTTCTGTGGTAATAGTGCTGGGGGATCGTGAAGATAATTTGCTACTTAGATTCATCTTT
Source organism: Myiopsitta monachus (assembly GCA_017639245.1). Lineage (NCBI taxonomy): Eukaryota > Metazoa > Chordata > Aves > Psittaciformes > Psittacidae > Myiopsitta > Myiopsitta monachus. The sequence goes on from CM029941.1 coordinate 73,938,594, forward strand.
GGTTCAATATCTCCTGGTTTCTATTCTGAATAGGTAAAAAATTAAAACACAAGCATTCTCTGTAACGTTAACACATGAATATTGTTTTAGAGATTTGGTTTGGGTTTGTGCAGCAGATTGTTTTGTGAGACAGAGCCCTTCATAAAACCAGAATATGTTACTTGTATTCTTTGGCATTTCCATTTATAAAAGCTACTCATGTTTACACACACACACACATGATCTTGTTCATGTATATTGTTCATCTGGTAAGGAAGAAATAAAAAAAGAAATTGATACCAGTCTGCATATGTGTTCAAAAGCTTAGTGAATTCTTCAGGCTCTGCTGTGGATCAAATTTCACGAATCTGCAATAAAAAAAAATAATCCTTTTTTACCTTGTCTTTGAATGTTCTGGGGTGGGTTTGTAAGGTTTGAATTACTAGGTAATCACCAAGAAGTCTCCTTTTCATGAGCCTGCAGCTGGGAAATGGACAGTTTAATATTGATGGAAAGAACAAACTCTCCTTTTCTTTTCTTTCCCTTTTCTTCTCTACACTTCTGATTCATCATTTTCTTCTCTAAGGTCCCTCTCCTGAAATTGCCTTTGTGGAAGTCCAAAATGAACTGTAAAGCAAGAGTAGAGCCCAGTTTTTCAAAATCCCATTTATTGACTTCAGTAAGTGTCATATGACACAACGTTACAAATATTCAAGAAAGAAAAATCAAATTCATTGACATATCCGCAACTATTATTCAACTAAGAAACTAATTTTACATGAATCTGCAGGCTTTCATTCTGAAATATTTATGGAATACTCTGCCATCGCCATGGCAGGGGAAAGTATGGAAATAATCAGTTCTGGCTTCTAAAAGAAGGAAAATATTAAACCTTTATTGAATATGAATAGACACAAAGATTGAGCCCTAGTAGAAGTAAACAGGAGCACAGTGTCTGTAGTATGGTGTGCACATATGTAGGCATGTAAATGCTTGTGCTGTCTGCCCAGCATAAATGTCTTTAAAGATGCCATCACTTAATGGTGTTACAGAATCATAGAATCATAGAATAGTTAGGATTGGAAAGGACCTTAAGATCATCTAGTTCCAGCCCCCCTGCCATGGGCAGGGACACCTCCCACTAAACCATGTCACACAAGGCTCTGTCCAACCCAGCCTTGAACACCGCCAGCAATGGAGCATTCACAACTTCCCTGGGCAACCCATTCCAGGGCCTCACCACCCTTACACTAAAGAATTTCTTCCTCATATCCAATCTAAACTTCCCCTGTTGAAGTTTGAACCCGTTACCCCTTGTCCTATCACTACAGTCCCTGATGAAGAGTCCCTCCCCAGCATCCCTATAGGCCCCCTTCCGATCCTGGAAGGCTGCTAGGAGGTCTCCACACAGCCTTCTCTTCTCCAGGCTCAACAGCCCCAACTTGCTCAGCCTAGCTTCATACGAGAGGTGCTCCAATCCTCTGAATGTCCTCGTGGGCCTCCTCTGGACTTGTTCCAATAGTTCCATTCCCTTTTTATGTTGAGGACACCAGAACTGCACACAATACTCCAGGTGAGGTCTCACAAGAGCAGAGTAGAGGGGCAGGATCACCTCCCTCGACCTTGTGGTCATGCTCCTTTTAATGCAGCCCAGGATGTTGTTGGCTTTCTGGGCTGCAAAAGCACACTGCTGGCTCATGTTCATTTTCCCATCGACTATCACCCCCAAGTCCTTCTCCACAGGGCTGCTCTCAGTCTCTTCTCTGCCCAGCATGTAGCTGTGCCTGGGATTGCTCTGACCCAGGTGTAGGACCTTGCACATGGCATGGTTAAACTTCATCAGGTTGGCATCAGCCCACCTCACAAGCATGTCAAGGTCCCTCTGGATGGCATTCCTTCCCTCCAACATATCAACCGAACCACAGAACTTGGTGTCATCAGCAAATTTGCTGAGGGCGCACTCAATCCCACTGTCCGTGTCACCGACAAAGATGTTGAACAAGACCAGTCCCAACACCGATCCCTGAGGGACACCACTCGTTACTGGTCTCCATCTGGACATTGAGCCATTAAACACAGCTCTTTGCATGTGGCCATCCAGCCAGTTCTTTCTCCACCAAGTGATCCACCTATCAAATTGATGTCTCTCCAACTTAGAGACAAGGATGTTGTGTGGGACAGTGTCGAATGCTTTGCATAAGTCCAGGCAGATGACATCCACTGCTCTGCCCCTGTTCGTCAGTTCCGTAGCTCCATCGTAGGAAGGTTTCTGGATAACACACCTTCTACAACTGTTCACTACTAGATCCATTCTGGCTTTTTCAAACAAGTTGAGCAAGAAATTGAAGTTAATTGCCGAAGTTTAGCACATGACAATTTTTTAGATTACGGACATGTTCTTTCTTGTTTAAGCCAACTGCTGGAAATCCACAGTGATGGAAAGGCAACACAGTGATGAAAGGACAACCCCAGTGCAGAGTCTCCAGGGACTGCTAGTTCTAAGGCAAACATAAAATTAACCCTCTTCAGGCTTTCTAGTCCAAAGGAACTCTTTGCACGCAAAGGGATGTGAGATCCTGTTTGGAGACTACAGAAGTCATGGGACTGGACTGCACTGAGAGCTCCAACAGGTTTCCCACTTCTCCATTTCTGGATATAAATGGCATATTTGAGTAAAAACTTTTGCCGATGACTTCTCTGCTGGTTTCTTGAGTTACACTTCCTGTGTCTAAGTCTGATGGGAGCTGAACTCAACAAGCTTCTCTGACCTCTTGCTTTGGCCTGTGATAGGTTTATTTATGCAGGCAGACTGGTTCTCATGGTTGAAGCCACTGGCTTTCTCCCTATGTGGTCTTTCTGTCCAATGAAGGGTGGCACTGTGGGTCTGTGAGGAGCATCATGTCACGGCCTGAGCATCTGGAAGAGGGGAGGTTACAAAATGAAATCCCGAACAAAGGAACAGAGATGCCCTAGGGCTGTATTAGAAATAGTGGCTTCTCCCATCTGTTCACTCCTTTTAAGTTCTCCACATACTTAGGGCTGGTACTCTGGCTGACATGATAGTTTCCTGGGATATCTGAATTTAAGGGGAATTGTGCTATTTAAAAGATAAGTCTTTTATTGTTTTTCATACCCAAGGTCAAAAATGGCCCAGATTAATGATGCCTACGTGATCTGTGGCGGCCTTTTTCCACTGGTGATTTAAAAGTGGACTTGAGAAGCAGAGATGTTTTAATTTCTTCAATTTTTTTTTTATTTTTCTTTTTCTTCCCCCTCTTCATTCTCTTCCACACTTAAAAAAATCCCACTAATACCTAAAACATTCCTTCAGCAGCATGAGATATGTGCACACCAGTGCATCCCAAGGTATAGATTTTAGTGAGGAAGGAAGACATGCATTTTTTTAAAACTGTTGCCATTACACAAGAGTGCTGGATAGGAAGGCAGCTCTTAAGAAGCTCCTCCCTGGCCTGGAAGGGTATCATGTCTGATTAGGGCAAGTTACTTAATTCCACACATTGGTAAACGAACAGGGATGTGGAAGGGCATGTATATGAAAGAGGAGGACTTTTTAATCTCGCAAGCTGGCCTCAGGGGTTTTGGTTCAGAAACAGACAGGAGTTATATAGAATTCCCATAATACAGCTGGTGCACCCATAACTGCGTTGGCTATAATAGGATTTTTTACTGTGCTAGGAATGAAATATCGGGCTCTCATTGTTATCTTTCCTTGTGCAGCTGTAAAGAATTTATTTGTGAGTTTTACAATATCCAGAGGTGGTTCCTTTGTACCCTTTTTCAATAAAGTTAAAATGCCAAAAGTTTTCTAGTTTCTTATTACTCTCTTTGCCCAGTACAAAGCCGTTTTAGCAATACTGAGACTGACACATCTGTCCTATCGTGAACCTTTTCTGAAAGGGACCATTTCAATTTCCCTGCATAGATGGTCCTTCTAATGCCATTTTTAGTTAGCCCCAATATTGAGTCTTTTCCAGCATCTTGAGTTCAACGAGCTCATGCCAGACTAGTGAGACTTTTATTAACGGTTCTGAAGAGTTATGTTATTTTATCAATTCTTGACAAGACCCTGGGTCATACCTTGGATTTTAGGCATTCTGTGTTCAGTGTATTGAAATTTCTTGTGAGCCTGAAGTGTCCCACCTTAGAATGGAAAAGATGTTGTACATGAATGTGGGGATAAAAACGTTTCACTAGAAAAAGATATCTCAATTGCCCAGAATACAAAGGAATCAGGGAGCCATTTCATTGCCATGTGCTAGCTTGCTCTCTTGTCTCTCTTTGGTGAGACTACTGATCTTTAAAGAGTTTGGCCCTGGTTTGTCATTGCCTTAAGTGGAAGCAGGAGAAGGTACTTGTGACTTCCCAAATACTCCACTTACCATCATCAGTCAGTGGCGGCTCATGAGAATCGTTCTGGATATGATACTGCTGTTTGAGTGTATTCCATCCTGACAGACATAGCCCTTTTTAAAAAAAATCTGCCAGTATTAAAGGTAACTTTCATGTTAATGGAAATGACAACTAGCAAAGAAATACACAATAATAAAAAGAGCCCATTTTAGGTTATATTTCTTTTTCTCCCTGCATCCTGATTCCTTAAAAATCAATTCAATTGATGTTAAGAAATACACCTTTTTTTCCACTGAGACTTTTTTTCACTGTCTTTTATGAATCCCCTTTCACCTCCATAGGTGCTTGTCATGTCTAGGGAAACAGTAAATTTTAAATTCAGATGCAGCAGGTCTGATGATGTTGTCTATTCATAAGTGAGTTTCCCCTTGAAACAGGGATGAACCAAGCATTGCTGCTAAGGACTGAGGAAATAACAAACTCCAAATTTCTGGAAGGACATGAGGGAAACTGTGAAGAAAATCTTTCTCTTAACCTCTTATAGTGAATCTACCACACATACAAATATCTTCACCAGCTATTACTCAATAATTTCCTTCTCATTCAAGAAGTACTTGGACAGATGGAAGTCAAAACAGTAGGGGACTAATAAACTGTTTCAAGGTTCCCAAATTAGGTCTGCTTAAAAATAAAAAATGGATTTATAAATGCCAGCATCCAATCAGAGTGTTACCACTGATTTCCATGGTTCTGGCAGTATCTGTCTCCTAACACAAATACAAATGTCATAATTTGTTTTCCATCCTCTCTGATGTCAATGTAAACAGTCTTTTGGATGGATTTGGATATTTCTCTGTGTGAATATGAAGCCTAACTCAACAGTATTGTGTTAGTTTATGAGAAGCAGAAGGGGAATGTGACAAATTTAGTGACATTGTCCAAGCTATCTGAAACACAGAAAATGTCTTTTATAATGAAAAGCATATTAGAGTTTAAAACATGTTATATATTCATTGTCTAAGTGTGTATTAAAAGCCAACTCCCTCAAGATTTGAGCTGAAAATGACCAAGCCAAAGCAAAAGGCATAGAACTAGTCAACGAACATAGAACTAATCAACTAGTTTAAATCAACAATGATTTATACAATTCACTACCTAAATCTTCTGAAGCTATTAGAATGTTTCTTGATGATACTGTCTTTTCTCTCAAGATGCATGAGAGAAGTCAGTTCATGTAGGATCGAGTGCAGTACTCTGAGAAGGCAAGATTCACCCATTCTTTCCTATACTTTTATGAATAATCTGATGCATTTTTCCCTGAATATATATCTGTATCTTTGCTCTTGTCTTGCAATTATTTGGATTCAATCAACTGCATTTCCCAAGGAAGTCTTACATGCAGACCCACATTAGCAATAGTGTCTGTACAGCTTACAAACTATTAATAGAATTTGACAGAAGGCCCTTAAGCCCATTTTTTAACTGACTTACTGGAAAATTTTCAGGAGTTATTTTTCAGGAGCAGTTAAGGCAAACAGATGAATGATAAGTGGTTTTCATATATAAATCCTGCCTGGTTTGCTGTTCCAGGTTCTGAGCTTGGTATGAGAATGCAGGGGTGAGTGTGCCTTACAAGGGATGCTCTAGCATACCACAGGCAGTGTATGTGCCTGTAGGCCTGGATCTTGATTTTGAAGTCTGATCACTCTGTGCTCAGCTAACAACATTGTTTACCACAAAAGGTTCAGCAAAAACCACTACTAAAATTGCTCAGTGGTCAGTTGTGTTTCTCGAAATTAATTTCCAGGCTGAGTAGCTGCCTGCTTTGAGGAGGTTTACGATAGGTAGACTGCCACAAGTTGCCCAAGACCTTGCCAAGACAAGATGACCAAGACCTATTCTAAGCAACACATTTTAGAATATGCAGTTGCTTAGGCACATTATTATTATTCTACATGCCTTGAAGTTATGTTCTCAGTCTTTGTCACCATAGAAATAATTACACAATTACTTACCAGTTTTTCCAAAGAAGGACTGATTGTGTATCTCAGTACAGATACAATGGCTCTCCAAGGTATAAAGAATTACTTGACTGCAAATAAGATACCATCTCTTCACTATGCAGGACCTCGCAGGAAAGGAGCAGCTGCCAACCAGGCTGACCAAACACATCTGGGGCTATTGGGTGAGGAGAAGCTCCCCATGACCTGGCTTCAGTGTGTGCTTGAGCCCATGTGCTGGGCTGCAACCCCAGAGTGTGAGCAGCAGGTGGAGGGAGAGGATTCTCTCCCTCTACTGCACTCTGGGGAGACCCCCCCTGCAGTCCTGTGTCCAGCTCTGGGGCAATAACACAAGAAAAACATGGAGCTGTTGGAGTGAGTCCAGAGGAGGTCATGGAGATGCTGCAAGGGCTGGAGCAGCTCTGCTCTGGAGACAGGCTGAGAGAGCTGGGCTTGTTCAGCCTCAAGAAGAGAAGGCTCCTTAAGGAGAGACCTTAGAGCAGCTGCCAGTGCCTAAAGGGGCTACAGGAAACTGGAGAGGGGCTTTGGACAAGGGCCTGTAAGGACAGGACAAGGGGAACGGCTTTAGCCTGAGGGAGTGGAGACTGAGATGAGCTCTTAGGCAGAAGTTCTTCCTTGTGAGGGTGGTGAGGCCCTGGCACAGGTTGCTCACAGAAGCTGTAGCTATTTATACTACATATATATATATATATGTATAAACCCATAAATGCTATAACATCAGCATCTGGACATTTTGCTTTGCTCCTCCTCTAAAATAACCTATTTTTGATATTTTTTCTGAGACTAATACCTTCAGAATGTGAAATCACAGCAGAGTATTTTATATAATGGTACAGTGTTTCTTTTCCTTCCCAAAGAGAAATAAATTGGTCTTAGGATAGTTTGTTGTTGTGGTTTAAACACCTCTATCTCCTTTATTTAACCTGGTAGATAATCATCCCTTTAGGGACTCTCACCCTTTTCCCAAAAATGTGGGCAGGTTTTACTTTTGTCCCCCAGCACTCTTTGAACAAGAGAATCTCAATCTTCTCCCTCAGATGCCAGCATCACTGATGTCCAGAAAAGTGGCACATGACACCCATCATGACACAAAGTCCGTCTCACATGGCAGATGGGTTGCACATTTACTGGTGACATCCGGAGACATAGTTCATTGAACCACAGAATCACAGGCTGCTTGGGTTAGCAGGGACCTTAAAGCTCATCCAGTTCCAACCCCCTGCCATGGGAAGGGACACCTTTCCCTAGACCAGGTTGCTCCAAACCCCGTCCAGCCTGGCCTTGAGCACTGCCAGGGATGGGGCAGCCACAATTCTCTGGGCAACCTGTGCCAAGGCCTCACTACCCTCACAGTAAAGAACTTAATCCCTATATCCAACCTGAACTTCCCCTGTTTGAGTTTGAACCCATTCCCCTTTTCCTATCACTACAGCTCTGATGAAGAGTCCCTCTCCAGCATCCTTGTAGGCCCTCTTCAGATACTGGAAGGCTGCTATGGGGTCTCCATCAGTTTCACCTTGCAGGAAGCACTACTGAAATGCATTGGAGCATTCTGAAGATTTTGACTGTGCAAAAGAGTTTAGCTATATCACCTAGTCAGGGCAGATTTGGCCATGCAAGCTACCAATTTGTTTATCTCTATTCAACAGTTAATATTTTTTTTTTTAAATAGTGGCAGCTTAAATCAGAAATCCACTGGTTTCCTAGGGCCTTTTAAGTCAGCTTTCAAAGGCAGTCTTTTATAGCTGGGTTATAAACCCTTTACAGAAGGAAAGCTTTAAGTCTGAATATTAAAGTGTTTAAAGTTTTTAAAGTTCCTTTTTGGATTGTGAACCTATTATTAAAGCAGGATGGAAATGAGTTTGCAGTCTGCCTTTTACACAGAGCATCCGTACTGCCAGAGTCAAAAATGAAGTCACTTTTTTGGATTAGGCGTTGACCACAGAAGTCTTAGAAATGCCACTTGTAATTAAAAACATTGTGCCTGGATCCTTCTGTCTTTGTTGAGCTTAAATGGCCACTGAAAGCAATACAAGTTGAGGCTGAGGAACAACAGCAAGCTCATGTCCTCTATTTTCTAATACACTTAACTGTTTATGGATGCCTGGATGACTTTGTACATTTTGTATGTTTCAACAGTAAAATGGATGCAATTTCCTCTGACTTTGATAGTGATTATAATAACAGTTAGTGCTCTGTGAGGCCAAGCAGAGCCACCTTTCCTTGTCCCCTTCTCCATCCCGTATGAGATTGACTGTCAACTCTTCAGTGCAGACAAATTTGTGAGCTGTTGTTGCAGCTTTCTTTGGTTTTTTGTTTTTTTTTTGTTTTTTTTTTTTTTCTTCAGTTTTATCTGTTGTATTTCTACTAATACCCTGTCTACTTTATGGATCAGAGACTTTCATCTAGCTGTCTGGAGGAGCTTAGTACAATGCAGCCCTGATCCTGCCTGTGCTATCACAATATCAATACTAATTGCACAGCATTTTAATTCATCAAAATGCTATGTGAACTGGATGGGCCATATTCAGGAAAGGATGTCTGCTGGCACCTGAACTCAGGCTTGGTTGGAACTGAAGCCCTAAGCAGAATCCTGTGGTCACAAACATACCCTTCCAGCTGCTCACAGCTGTGATCCCATTGGCTTGTTCCTTTTTGACTCAGCATTTGACTCAACACATTCCAGTTGGACATCTCTCACCCTAACTTCCACTGTACTTTGGAAGCTATACATCTTTCTGTTCAAGTTCCCTCCTCTGCCCCTGGTACATATTCTCAGGATGTATTACTTTTGTCTCCCAGCACCCTTTGAACAAGGTAATCTCGATCTTCTCCCTCAGATGCCAGCATCACTGATGTCCAGGAAAGTGGCACCTGACGCCCATCATGACACAAAGCCCATTCCATGTAGCAGATGGGTTGCACGTTTACTGGTGACATCCAGAGACATAGTTCATAGAACCACAGAATCACAGACTGCTTGGGTTTGGAAGCTGCACATCTTTCTGTTCAAGTTCCATCCTCTGCCCCTGGTACATATTCTCAGGATGTATTACATAGAATCAGACCCTTCCAGTAATAAAGCTCTGGACACATTTTTTCAACATACCACAGGGACAGAAGAGACTCAGCTAGCTGGAAGATAGAGCCACCTCCCCATCTCTCCAGAAACACATGCCACATTCCAGGAGGATTAAGTAGAAAAGGTGAATATGGCCCTGAAGACTACTGGTCACAGCATTTACCTTCCTCCCAGGGCACTTTGTTTTGTACTATGCTAGAACACCATCAGGCAAGAAGAAAGAATGTCTCTGTGGGCACAGCTCAAAACTCAAGAGTTCCCCACTTCCCCACGTTTGATGACTGCAGTGTAGAGGTATCGAGGTATCTCCCCAGTCAGCAGCTTGGTGGCCATCTAGGGCTCCACACTTCACTTAGCAGCCCCTGGGCTCACAACGGGTCCCAGGCTCCCCTCCTGCCTGGGGACGGAGCTTCAAAGCATTTTGTTTAGTTGTGTTTTGTTTTTTCCCTGGCACAAGTAGTCTCAGTATCAGTGAATTCTTTGCAACCACATCTTTTCAGAGGGATCCCCATTTCACCATAAATTATCTGTGCCCAATTTTAGATTCTTTCTGAGGAGGACTCCCAAATGTGCTGAATTTGCATGAAGTTATTTAGTGCACTTAGCAGACCACAAAACAGAGGAGAAATGCCAACAACTCATTAACCCGTGTATCCCCCTCCTTTTAACCATAGTCACTACATCATTTACCAATGCAGTAGAAATACTGCAGCCAACTGTCAGAAAAGGCTTGAGGGTCAAGTATAGCATCCAGGCATCCAGTCCCAGAGCTGCTCAAGTGACTAGGAACAGGGAAATCACACACTGGGATGCAGTTAGATTAGCACACTAAACTACAACGCTTCACAGTTGAGCAGCAACCTTTGTGTTTTGTATCCTTTTCGTAAAATGCATCCATAAACCTGAGTGTTGTGCTCCTTATCAAGTTACCCAGCTGCCATGTTTCTAGATAGTTCACAGAATCCCAACCTTCAAACAAGAGTAAAGTTGTGGGTAAGAAACTACTAGTGATTTCTGATCCAGTGCTGGCCAAAGAGGTTTGCAGATCATCTTCAGTTCCTGACAGCAGTGGTGATGTTTAGAAACATTACAGCCTGCAACAGGGGTGGAAGGGCTATGAATAGTACTGGTATCATACAGTTCAATTCCAGTTTTATCAATGAATCAGCAGTATTCAGAGAGCTGTAAATGGTTGTAATTCTTGCTCTGTGCCTGCTGACAGTGCAGGATGGCGTGCTGGGCATTCATGGGCACTGTTGAGCCTGAGCTGTGTCAGAAGGCCTCTGGATTGCTGCCATCAGAGCCAGGGTCAAGAAACATTCCTCAGTGAAGTAAAATCTAACATTGTGGATGAACATTGTGGTTAAGGGCTCTGCCTTTACAGTATGGGTGTGTTACACTAGATAACAGCATGGCAAAAAGAAAGGCAGGTTACCCTGCAAGTAAGGCCTCTTCTTTATGTTTGTTTGCATCAAGATGGCATGTATGTCTCAGTCGAAAGTGTTTTAACTGAATGTGAAAGTTTGTCTCTTCCCTTCTGGAATGGAGACAGGGCACTAAAAGCAGGGGGTTAACTGGGGCCCTGTTGTCTGTAGGTGCATAAGGGAAAGAATCAAGAGGGAATTCTGTATGTTACGAGCTGGTTTGGTTAATAAAAACCGAATATATTTGACACATATAACATTTTAAATATCTCTTAAAATAGTTTACTGGCAAACTTTTAAAGCCATAGGTATTTCTGCACTGAGCCGTGGAACTGTGAAAGAGTTCTCTCATGATGTTCTGCACATAGAAAATGTCAAGAAAGGCAAAAAGGGCAGCTTTAGATATGGGAAAAAATGGAAAAATCCTGCACATACTGATAATTCTTGATGCATGCACTTACGCTAGCAAGCACACACACACACACACTGTGCAAAGCCATTTCATGCTGGAGGAGTAAAGTAAGATGAAGTTAGGAGCACAGCAGACTTTGAATGCAGTAGCTATGAGAGGACAGTGAGAAGAAAATACAGAAAGTCAAGGACACTACCAGGTATGACACTGAGATATGAGATCATAGAATCATACAGTGGTTTGGGTTAGAAAGGAGCATAAGATCATCACATTCCATCCCCCTTGCCATGGGCAGGGACACCTTCCACTAGACCATGTCACCCAAGCTCCGTCAAACGTGCCCTTGAACACTGCCAGGGATGGAGCATTCACAACTTCTTTGGGCAATATGTGCCAGTGCCTCACCACCCCATGCTGTTCTTCTCAAGAAAGCTACCAAAGGCAGCTACCAGCAAAGCTGCCAGCAGCCAACACATGGTCAAGGGGAAGAACAATCAGGTTTCTTTTCCCACAACTATTAATGTGCAAACAAACACTTCTCAATGGGATAGAAGTATTGCATGTGGCATTGTCACAGGACTAAATACTGCAGTCTGATGGTCATAGATGTTTACTATCATCAAACAGGAGCTTTGATGAAACCATGCTTCCCTGCACCACATTACCATAAGGGGGTTGAAGAACAAATTCAGATTCACTGATAAATTATGGCTCATATATCCTGCCACAAACACCGCCTTAGTGTTTGAAATGCATGACAGAAAACTGTCCTAAATGATCACTGACCTTTAAACAAAAAGGGGAAGAAAGCCAGACCCAACTTGACAATATCTTCTCTGAAGCAAAATCCCCTGTGTTTAACTGTATTCTCATGAAAGATCATGTTTGCCACAAGAGGATAAATTTGGAGCATTCTCAGTCTCAGAGTGAATGTTTTATATAAACACACTAAGCAGTATAGGAAAAATACAGTGCTCTCCACAACAGTAATGCTCAGTGAGCTAAAAACACAGACTGGGCCATTTCTTAGCTATAGTTCCCAATACAACCTATTCTCGGGTACAAAGTCTCCTGAGAGATGCCTTACATAACAGGAAATTGTGGATAATCAGAGAAAATATATCAAAGCCATTTCAGATATTTCTAACACAAGTAGTATATACTGAATATTAAGGAGTGGGGTGGAGGGCAACCCTAAACCTCTGCATATTAGCATTTAGGTTTTTATTTTGTAAGGGTTGGACTATTTCTTCTGTGAGCAGGGTTTATAAATTTGCTAGGGCGTGGAGTTCTGACCAGTCTGCTGTGTGTTACATTCAGACTATATGATCTCAACAGGAGAGCACAGAAAGGGAATAGACATAGCAGATCAGAAGCAGTCAGGGAACATTAACTGCATACATGCATAATTTTTAGTACGGTGACCTGATGGAGATTTTGCAAGGATTTCAAAATACTACAGCATACAAGGAACAGGAAGAGTGAAACCCTCCTCAAGCCGTTTTGTGCTTCCATAGACATGCTAACAAATAGAAAAGGACAATATTATAAACAGGTTTTAATTCGTAACAGCCTCTTGGGTTTCAGCAGGGATTTTCAAGAGGGAATAACTGAGTGCTTTGAAAATGGTAGAAGACTACAGCGATACATAAAACCAAATTGGATGTTATGTCAATGTATCCCATACCAGAATAACTACAAGAACAACAAAATGCAAAAGCAAGGGACCTTCACAGCCGGCGCTGTGGATCCGTCAGTCTCTGTACCTATGTCTGTTGATTTTCTATGCTACAGAAGTGTATTACACTAACTTACATGTGCAAAAAGGAGAATTTAAACTCATTGAGCAGGTTTATTTCAACATTGTACAAATGTGTTGAATGCTGCGTGCTAACGTAGTCGGAGTGCTAGGTCAGAGCCAGGGATTGTAGATTATGGAGTTTTAAAACACACTGAAATTAATGGAGCACAATCCACAGATCCGTGGTTTTATACCAGCCTGCCTCAGTCTAAGGTCATATGAGAAAAGTTTCCTGACAAGAGCTATAGACCTGTCTCTCTTCTTGCTCTGCTGCTGACTTAGCTGGGTAGCTAAATAAGCATAATATAACACCTAAAATTCCCCCAAAGAAAAAAAAAAGTACAAATTTAGGTTTAAACAGAAAAAGTTATGGTAACCTAAGTGTCTCTAAGTTTTTGTAATAATCCTCCAGTACTTTTGCATCCCAAAAGGCTCCAGATGTGACCAGCCACTGCAAAATGGCAAGTTGTTTATCAGCATTCTACACTGCAAACTGGCACCTGTAATTTCACTCTCACTTTGAACCATAAGAATTAAGATATCCAGAAAAACCCTACTAAGGCAGGTTTATGTGTATTAATACATAAGCATTTATAGTAAAATGCCCTGCATGTCACCCTCAAGGTGGGGTGCACAGCATCTGATGCTTCCCCCTGCTCAGCTGCATGTATGCAGCATGATCCAAGTGTTTCTGTCTGCTGGGTGTTAAGGGTATCTGTATCAAGCAAAAGAGAGAAAATGGATATAAACCAGTTACTGGCAGTGCTGTTTCTAAACACATTGTTATTTTCCCCCCCCCGTCTTTCCTACCTTTTTAAGCCATGAGGACCGCAGACAGAAGAGTGATGGGGCTTGCCACTGCCCATCCATGGGGTTGCTGTGGCAATGCTCATGCCATATACATACGTATGTATATAAATGATGACTAGATCCCACAAACTTCACTTGCACGAATAATTTCTACCACTGATGCAGGATCCCCTTGGAGAGATAATGGGGTCCCCAGTACTTGCAATCACCAACAGATTGTAGAGTGGGGAGAGAGGGTCATGGGGAGCCTGAATGCTTGTTCAGAATTCAAATATTCCCTGGTTTTCATTGTGCTCCCTTCCTGATCTGGTCTATTCACAGCTTTGTGTTGTTCTGGGGAGGAAAGCTTCCTCCTGACTCCTTCATTCTGAAAATGAGTGCCACCTTTTTTCATTTTTACAGGTGATGAATTCTGCTGTTGATAGAAGCTACAAAATAAGCCATGCTGTACCCCAGGGGCAGATGTATTTTCAGAAAGTCACCTCTTTATTTGTGAGAAGCACCTGCCAATTAATATGCTTAAAAATATCACTGGAGTTATGTAAGAGCTTTAAAAATTCTTCTGCTTCTTGACTCTGCAGCACTTCACCTATTACTTAAAGTAATCAAGCTTTGATGTGCTTAAGATAAACTCAAAACCAAACAGTCCTAATTTAACATGTGCAAGAAATCCTTAAATTCTTCCTCTTGTGCATAATCATTCAAACCTGCCCATGTGATGTGCAGCCTGATCTTGCACTAATGATCTTGCTGTAAGTGGCAATCTGTGTCCCTGATCAGGCGGCCCTCAACCATGGTACCAGTGTTACCGGCCACACCAGGATTCTCCATTAACGATACAAAGTGTATGTGATGCTGCAGTTTATTGACATTCGGATGGCAATGGTTGAATGAACTCCAGGCTCAGTGTATCAAATCAGCTGCCCAGGGCTGTTTTGATGTCCCATCATTCTGCTTTTCTAATCATTTTCTAAGAGAAGACTTTATGGAAATGACTCTTCAGCAGCAAGTTCTGGCAAACATCATCCTTGGAGATAGTTTTGAGGGTGACAGGAGAATCATTTCATGTGACGTGGTTCTCTACGAGGAGTTACACATACACCCGAGCTACAAAGAGCATGAGAGCAGAGTAAACATTCTGCTTATGGCACTTGCTGGTTTGTGCTGTAAAATGCAGTGTGTAATACAAATATTGAGTCCTTCATAGCTACTCTTTTGTATACAGTGTGTTAGAAGCAATAACGGTTTTCTGGCTTAAACTGATGAAAGATGCTAAAATGGATACACGCTATTTTCTTTTTTTTCGGGAACTGATTCTGGGCACTGAAGTTAATGAGACTCTTCCTTCTGTGAGCTTTGGATCAGGCTTTAAGGCTAAGAGTTCGAAATAAATAGAGAAATAAATATCCCGCAGACACACTTCCTCATTCATGACCCATTCAGAAGTTTGTAGGGCTGGACCTCTGGTGCAGGAGGACCTGTTTTTGTACTACAGGTACTCCAGGAAAGCACCAAGAGCTGGTAAGCGCCTACCCTTTCTGTAGTGTTGCAACTTCAGTAAAACCAAGTATATTCAAGACTGATGACTTGATTCTCTCATCAGAAAGATATGCGAGTAAGAATTGTTGTCTATCTTGTAAAAACAGCGCTACACTTGTACATGCATGTGTAGAGCTGTTAAAGATTTTACAAGATACATGGGAATGTGTGCCTGCTTATCTAAGGAAAGAAGTGAGCTCAACATTAACAACAAAAAAAATCCACCCTCTCGCCGAGACCTTGCCTGCCAAGTTTTAGCTGTGTGTTCTCTGTTTGAGGCACATACTCCCACATCCTGCAGTGAGAGGTGAATACACTCTTTAATTTAGAGTGAAGATTTAGGAGCAAATTCTACTTTCATTTACATCATTAAAATCCTAATGAGGCTGTAAATCAGGGTAAGAATATGGTTGAGGTCGATAGGGTTGGATGGATTTAAATGACTGTAGAATTTGTCCATTTTAGGAGGAAATATAAACCAGACTAGCCAGAGAAGAGCTCTGAAACAAATACAAATGCTGAGAGAAAAAAGATTTCACATTCTGAACAGGGTAAGAACAGCCCTCAATTTTGGGTCTGAATGGTTTGCTTCTTCCTGAAAAGAGGTGATAGTGAAAAAATTTACTGTCCTCAGCTTCAATAGCCAATACCAAATATGTTAAACTGGCCAAACAACAATTTGCAAAGGGTTGAACGGCAGGTTTTTGCTGAAATATCCTCAATAGAGTGGTAATTAGAACTACATCTCTACATGTCAGGGTTTACAATTTTCTTCCAACTATTAAAAAACCTTCATGTATTTCCCAAAATATACCAACACAACTGCATTTTCCATGATTTTCAGGTTTGGTTTGTTTGGTTTTTTTTGCCTGTAGGCTTCAGTGTTTCAGATATTATATAATGTGGGATGATCTGTCAATACACACACACTATATTCACTGAGACCTTTGATTATACACGGACAGTGAATTTGTTCTTGAATTGAAACTGCAGTACGTTTAATTACACCAAAATGCAATCTGAACTTGCTTTCTATTCTCTATTATTCCTCAAAATAAAAAAAACCCAAAACCAAAACAACAAACAAAGCAACACCAAAACCATCCCGCAGTTGGTAGTGTTTTCTGCATATGTAGTTACTGCTTAATAGTTTTGCAGGTAGGATGGTGGTGTGCACCCAAGCAGCTGCCATTTCATGAGCTGTTGTATGCTATCAGTCTTTCTTTCTTTCCCTGGCTGGCTTCTGTTTTGTGATTAGCAGTTTTCCCTTATATTTGAAGTCCTAATTAATGTTGTTTTGTAGTTTTTCAGTATAAGAGAGCACAATTCAGAAGCTGAAGAAGGCAGCCCATCTGATATGTCCTGTCCACAGCAGTGGTTTAAATGAAAGCCTCCACCAAGCACACAGCCTATGGAGTCAGCCTCTCAGCTGAGCTGCAGCAAACTTATTTTTGTATTCCTTATAAAGACAAGTAGTACTTGCCAGGAAAGACAAGAAAATAACATGAACCACTAAAACAGTAGTTGTTTTTATTGGAAATTATTAAAACAAGCGGTAATGTTATCATGTATGAACTTTAATAGTAGCATTCTAGAGCAAAATTATTTCTGAAATGAGTAGAAACATAGTATCAAGGACCATTTTGTCTTACAAATAATATTAATATGAGCTGATGCAAGTGGTGAGATTGCCAAATATAATTTTGCTGACACAAGACATGTAATGAGAATCTATGGCATACGGCGTATAAACCCATTGTCTTGTGAGCAAAGCCCACGTCTCCAAACTGCACAGCAGCAAATCTGTGATTCAATTGTGAAGCTCTTTCCTTACAGGCAGCATTAATTCCATACACCACCAATGTTAACTGTGTTTATATGAGAGAGACACAAACCTGATTATTTTTTTCTAAAATATGAAGCAAGAGGTTGTAAAAAACCAAGACAAGATTCTATGTAAGATTTCAAGCCTGCCGAGAGAATTTGTAGATAAATAATTACATTTAAGCAGACTTGAATATTGAAATTATTGGATTTCCCCCCCCCCCCCCCTTTGTTATGTATGTCATGATCCCAGTTCAAAATTATATGTTTCCTTTAAAAAATGTGCAGTATCTGTTTTAATGCATCCTTTGGTCTACCTAACAATATCACAACACATCCCAGCACTTGAAATACAGATTTTAAGACTGGCTTATACAAAAGGCAGCACTGAAGGGAATCAGAGTCATAGAACCATTTACGTTGGAAAAGACCTTTAAGATAATCAAATCCAACCATAAACCTAATGAAAAGGTCTGAGGATTTATGCTATATTGTTGAAAGTAGTTAATACCTAAATTCTTGAGAGCCAAGTAGGTGACCTGCAATGCCCTCTTGGTAGTTGCTATGTAACTCAGGAGTTAGCAATTGCTAATTAAATGTAAAACCATGTGTGCAGAAACATACTTTCCAATTTAATGCTTTAATAATAAAACATACATTAAAACTAGTAAAGCTTATAGTTAGATTCCTAGTGAAAAGACTTAATCTAAAATAACCATTAGATTTTTGAAACTTTTGCTTAAAATGTGCTGTTGTGAATAGTCCTCATAGTAAATCGATTAGCCAAAATATTCACTAAAAGCAAACAAAAGGAGCACAGAAAGAACCAAACCAAACTCAACTTTCTGTCTTAGTTTACACTTGTGAGAGCATTTTTAAAAACATGTTTCCAGCTCTGAGTCCCTCTGTGATAGGTACTGAATCTTTCAAAACTTCTAAGCACCGTTCTTTACAGAACTGGAAAATACATAAATATACCTTTGCACCCAAATGACAACAAAGGAACTTCTATAGCAATAGAATGATATAAGGTGGCAAAATCAAGCACTATGGTGTGGCTCTTGCCCATGAAGCTTGAGTTACCACCCATATGCATCACTACCTGTGCTGATGCAATTCTTAAAGGACATGTAATTAGGCTACTTTTTTTTTTTTTTGAAAGACCATCTGCTGATTTAGCACATGGAATAAATTTACAATCTACTGACTTTTTATTCAACCTCATTTTTCAATATGTGACCACAGCCTTATGTACAGTACCCTTTTTTGACCCAACTTCTCCTAGGTTTGCCTATGATTGTCGTGTTTCTAATATCTAGAGGCACAAAAGTATTAATCAATTACTTTTCAGAATGGCAATGAAAATAATAAGGATGTAAACCGAGGTAAAGAGAAAATAAAAATGAACACATTTTGGTGCTCAGTTTGAGAATGTCCATGTTCTTTCTTCTGACTATCATTTTTATTGTTCTGTATGCTCATTTCCATTAAAAGCTTAAACTCTACCTAGCTATAATCATTGGTACTGAAACCAAACTGTGCATTTTCAAGACCAACCCTTTTATGGCTATATTCCATCCTAGAGATGTCCACAGTAGAGAGAAAGGCATAAATTTTCTCCCCTAAAGTTATCTAAGCTGGTCTGCTTCTGGGCATACCTGGAGACACGTCTCGTCTATGCAGGCAATTTAGCTATCACAGCCCTGTCAAGACCAACAGTCTAAATATCCCTTCACTTGACTTCACTTGTACATTTAGTACATTAGAAATTGGCATGACTGACTAAACCAATGGTCAGAACCTCAGGAAGGTGTTCTTAACCACCAGTCTGCCATTTTGTACAACATGGAAGACACTAAGGAGACTGTAGTAATACAGGCTAGGATTTGACACACCAAAACCTTCCCATTAACAGTGCCATTTGATGCTGAAAGATGACAATATTTAAGGACTTTGACGCCTGAGAGAGGACACCTGTACTAGCAGGTTGCCTCCTAGTGCCACACTAAGGTAATAACTGAGAAGGCAAAATACCAAATCAGCAATACCAATGCAGATATTCTACTGAGTGTCCTGCATTTAATGAATGGGTCAATTTCTTGTTATAAAATTTAATGCCTGCTTTTAAGAGTGGATCATAATTTTAAAGTAAAGAGTAAAAAATATCTTAAGTCCATTAAAAAAATAAATAAACCAACCTATTTTGTCCACCCCCAAAAAGGTTGTTTCTGGTTTCTGTTGTGACTATCATGACTATGGTTTCTATCATGAGAAATACCTTGTTTTAAGAAGTTCGTAGCAGGGACATTCTGCATCATTTTTTCTACTTCAAACTTTAATTTAGCTCAATCAACACTTTTTCGGTGTAATAAACTGTTACTGTCTCTCTACGTGTATCATATATATATCATGAAAAAGGAAAAAAAAACCAAAACCAAACCACACCAAAACCCCAAAATATTTGTCCTAGGTACTTTTAATTTTCTTTTGGGGATGTCTTTTGGAAGAACCACAGCTCCTCCATCTTCTTCCCAGAGATGATATGCATAATCTGTACTTCTCCATGCTTGCTTGACAGAAATGAGTCAATTTTTTTTATCTCCTACCCTCCAGATCTTCCAGTAAGAACAGTCAAGAGAATTTCACACCTCATACAATTGTAAAGGAATTACAGCCACATTGACAACACTTGACTCAGTTTGCTTCCAAGGTAATGTATTGTTGGTAAGAAATAAAATTTACTGTATATAAAACATATCTTTGAAAACAAAATACAACAGTGTAAGGGAATATTATCTGTATTTCACTTTAAACAAACATATGAGAAAACAGACGATAATCCTCAATGTAGTATCTAGTAGCTGTAGACAAAGGAGACAGAATTGCTACGTGCATGGCTCAATGTGTTGTGCAGGGATCAAACGCGAATATGTGCACAGATCAAAGGGGCACAATGAATGTCATAATCTATCCAACACTCACCTCAGTTTACACAAAGATCCCCCTGACCTGGTGCAGACTTATCTGCAGCACTCCACTTGCCAGCTGTAAGGAGAAAAGCACCATAAGTTAAAAACATCAAAGTATGCTTCTGCGGTGCCCCAGATTACAGAACCTACTGTGGAAACAGCACAAGCCTCCTCGTGGAGCCTGTTCAGCTGACAGAGAAGGAGCGTGCAGCTCTCCAGCAGGAGAGGAGGAAGGAGCCCTGAGGAAAAAAAAAGGCAGGAATGTTATATATTAAAAAACTAAGTGAGGTAACCTGCAGAAACTGCTCAGGTAGCTTCTTTAACTGCTCGTCTATCAAAATTCCTTTAAGATCTCTTAGAAGTGACACACAATTTTATTCCTTGCACAAACAGCAGCAAAAAGGTCTGAGGATGAGTAACACAGATGAAGCAGCACTTTTACAACCAGTGCAATTACACTCTGGTCTTGTCCTTCACAGATTAAGCCTCTTCGCAATTGTGAGAAGCAATAGGAACCCTGAGTATCCTTGGGAATTAATGTTTACCTTTGGAAGGTCAAAACCATCACAGTTTCAGTTTTCAATTGAAAATGGGGAAAGAATTCCTAAGGTTCAGTTGTTTAAAAAACCTTCAATAAAACTGTCAAGAAGGAAAAGTTTTACTTGTTCCCACAGGATTCATTATTTCCCAAATAAATGCAACATGGCATTTGAATATGTTTATATTGTGACTTCATGAGTTTTTGTTATATATTTGAAATATAATAGTATTCAATAACAGTTGATGGCAGAGTTCTGTTTAAAATGGATAATACTGACAGCAGTCAGATATATTACATGCTTAGTTTGCATAAGTTTATGATTCACTTGCATTACAGAAATTGTATTTTGCTGTCATTATAAAAATTGCATTATTTAAGTACTGCACAATTTTAATACCAAATCATCTTTTCACAGGAAGAAAAAGAAAAAATCTGTGTGGTCAATTACACTGTATTAAAATCTGAAACACCATTTTCATATTACATTGCAAACATTTTTCTGTGCACTGTTTCCTCTCTGTAGCCATACCGTTTCATCAGATACAAGCTCAAGGTTGAGTTTTACAGAACAGGTCTGAATTGGAAAGAATAGATTAATAATATTGGGATCTGTTATGCTAAATATATGTGTAAATAGTCTGTGTTCTATTATGCTTCTCTTTCTGTGGGTTTTGGCTGATTTTCAAGGTCCCAAGTATCAAAGAGTTTTTTAGTAAGCACGGAGTAGGTAACTATATTAGGGATAGAAAGGCTAAATGGGTGAAACCGAGGAAATGCAGGAAAAAGCTGTTGTATGTGGAGTTGTAAATAGTTCCCAGCAGACATGTTGCTGCTTACTCTGCTAAGGCTCAATGAAGCAAAAAGCACTGGGCCAAGAGAAGCAGATTGTTTTATTTGCTTGAATTCATGGGTGGCCCTTATTGCTCTAGGTCAGTTATTAATGAGGAAAAGAAGGTTAATGGAAATAGGAGGTGCTGACAGTCAAACATTTATCTTTCTGTGGAACCCATGTAATATCAGATAAAAATAGTACTCATATGCTGATTACAAAGTGAGATGCATTTCAAACATGTTTGAATTTAACCAGACTTTTTTAGTATATGACAAAGAGAGTGTAGCTACAATAAATAATAGCAATATACACAATGCATTAATGTGCATGCTTAATTTCTCTAGTTATAATTAAACACTAGAGATGGCTCAACATCCAACCTGATGCTGTTTCTGAACAAGCTACTATTGCTCTTCTCATACAGGATATCCAAGCTTGAGGGGCGAATTTCTTCCCCATTCCATTCCTTGGTTGTTCTGTAAGCAAGCCAAGGCAATGCCTGGACTCTGGTGAAAAGCATTCTTCTTTATCTGCCAATTTCTTTTGTCTGCTTCATTGAAAAAGCTGCACCATCAGAATGCAGGCAAAGAAGGATCAGGTTAAGTAGCAGGAGATGGGATAGCACTACAGGGCTGGCCTCACACAATAGGCAGCCAAGGGTATGTTCCCATTAGTGCAGTGCAATGAATATCTACAGCGCAACAGAGCTGGTACTACAGACCTGATGTCCACACTCTATTTCTGGGGAGGTTCACATCAGATTAGTTCAAGTCTGGTCCCGCGGACATTCTGTCCATGGGACAGAATTCTGCCACTTTGGAACAAACATTCTGGAGTCTTAGGGTGCATCCTTTGGCTCAACTTTATCCGAAAGGAAACTAACTTGCACACTTCGTGGTGCAAGCAAAAGAATGGTAAGTTAGGATAATTGGGAAATCATCTTAAATAGCAATCTGGTCTGAAATAAAAGCAATAATGCAGATGGAATCTTCAGGTCATTATTCTTCAGCATGAATTTCTGCATCTTAGTAATCTGTGCTTCCTTATATCTGAAAAGGAGAGATGGGCTGGAACAAAGAAGTGAACTTTTTCAGTCGGTGTGCAAATGCCTCTTGCATATGCTGAGTTTCAGAGTAGCATTCCTGAACAGTTCTGTAATGGCACAAACATTAGAGTGTTTTGGTTTATGCTATTAAAGAAATAGGTCTGAACAGTCATGTGAGAGCTGGACCTCCATTTGCCATAAACCAGCATAACATTAGAGTGAGTAGGGCAAATAAGGACAATAGCAATGAATACAGATCATGCAGTAATGTTTTACATTTTTAATCTTAGCGTGCGCAATGTCTAGGCATTTACTGAAAATAATTATAACTAATAGCAAAGGGAATACAAATGTAAATCTACAGTGATTAATTAGTAGGATATGCTAAAAAAACTGGGAAAAACAAGCATGTAGACAATGGTTTCCCATAGCTGTGTGGGTATAACTGATATCCGTAACTGGAAAAATGTCCTCACTGGGAAGTCCCATGTGTCTATGCTGGAGAAATTAAAACCATTTCTTCAAAACAGAGTAGGAAAGCACACTGCATCAGGAATAGGAACCTATTTTGGAATATTTGTTATGTACTGTGTAATGTACATGCGCTCTCTTTTTTAGTTGGTTGATGTAAAGCTCAACGTGGTCCAAAAATGGGCACTCGTAGCCCAGAAAGCCAACTGTGTCTAGAGCCTCCACCACGAGGGACGTGGAGCTGTTGGGGTGAGTCCAGAGAAGGCCATGGAGATGCTGTATGGGCTGGAGCAGCTCTGCTCTGGAGACAGGCTGAGAGAGCTGGGTTCGTTCAGCCTGGAGAAGAGAAAGCTCCTTAAGGGGAGACCTCAGAGCAGCTGCCAGTGCCTAAAGGGGCTACAAGAAACCTGCAGAGGGGCTTTGGACAAGGGCCTGTAGGGACAGGACAAGGGGAATGGCTTCAACCTGACAGAGGGGAGGCTGAGATGAGCTCTCAGGCAGAAGTTCTTCCCTGTGAGGGTGGTGAGGCCCTGGCACAGGGTGCTCAGAGAAGTTGTGGCTGCCTCATCCCTGGCAGTGTTCAAGGCCAGGTTGGAGAGGGCTCGGAGCAACCTGGTCTAGTGGAAGGTGTCCCTGCCTGTGGCAGGAGCTGGAACTGGATGAGCCTTAAGGTCCCTTCCAATCCAAACCAGTCTGGGATTCTCTTTCATTCACTATAAACAGTATCATTAGTGATACTGTATTACCATAAAATCCCCTCCATTCAGTGCCCACTGTTGTGCAAAAACAGGCAAAAAGAGGGCTCTTGTTCCACAGACTTTAAAAACAAGTGAAGGTACAACTAGCCACGATACTTGACCAGAGGAATTTGGGATCACTATTGCTCTATGCTGACATGTTAAAGTGTTTTATCCTATCAGCCAAAGATACCATCTCAACCAGGTTGCCTTGGCGGTGTCCCCTGTCTTGATCTCATGATCAGTGACCAGATGGAGGAGAAGGGACTCTACATACTCTTCTCTAGAACATCACAGACCAAGAGAAGAAAATAATGAGACTCTACTACCAGAGTTTAACCTTTTAAGCTAACAGAATTGTAAGTGCAAAAAAAATTTATTTGTGTGAAGACCATGGGAGATATGTGATGTCTTAATTCCAAATAAAACCCAAGCTTTTAATACAGTTCTACAGGAAATTACCATTTTTATATATGTATAAAAAGAATTTAACTTCTGGTAATTTAGGATGCGTTCCAACCCAGCCATCCAGAAAGGCCAAATTATACATAATAAATGATTGTTGAGAAAGAAGTATCATGTTATCTGCCTTGTCCACAGCAAATTATAAAGCTATTCTAAACCACAAATGTTGAGTTCTTAATCAAAGAAACTACTTACAATAATTTTACTACAGATTTTTATATAGCTGTGAGGATGTACGTCTGATGGAAAGATGATAAAATGTTTTTATAAGATCAAATGTTATTTAAAAATTCATATTGCTGTATGGCTTGCAATTGTACTGGCAAATCTTTTCATTTTTCTCTCCTCTTCAGTATTGCCATAGGCTCAGCACTGTGGTCTTTACAAGCAAAAATACCATGCATGGTTTGCCTATATGATGACATCAAGGGGGGCATTACAGCAGCCTCTGAACAGTAAAGATGACAGCGAGATCCTGCTTCCTTAATCGAAGTCAGTGCGAGTTTTGCCTGAGTGAGGAGGTTAGGATTGGGTCCCTGGAAAAAAAAGAGGATAATGAGGCATAACTAGGAATAATGGGGTGATATGAAGACATGGAAAATGTAGGTTGAATGTCATTAAAATCTTCCTGACAGTGAGCTCTATTATACCAGGGAATAATCTCATTGACTTCAATGGGAGAACTACCAGAGTAAGATCTGAGCAAAGGCAGAAGTAGCCTTGGTCCTGATCCAAAGCCCACTGACATCCATAGACTTTGGTGAGGTTTGGATCTGGTCCAGAGTGAACAGTGCAGATGTATCCTCCTCAACCTGCACAATTCCCAATGCTTTTCTCCTAATTGTTGTGAATAGTTGTTAGATCCATCTAAATACACACAACGCATTGTGTTTGTGTTTCACGTAAGCATAGCTAAAACTGATCAACTTAAGAGGCATCTTCCATGTAGTGTATATGTAAAGAAGCTGTTAAAATTACCCAACTACTGTCGTGCAGTTAGGTAATTTAAATAGAGGCCACTATGCAGAACACAGGTATGTAGTAAGGCTATAATGTGTTGCCAACAACGTACTTAACCACAGCAGGGTATGGAGGCTGGGCATATCTGAATTAGAAATCTCTGGGTTTTATAGAATCATAGAATCCCAGACTGGTTTTGGTTGGAAGGGACCTTATCCTCAACCAGTTCCAACCACCTGCCATGGGCAAAGACACCTTCCACTAGACCAGGTCGCTCCAAGCCCCGTCCAACCTGGTCTTGAGCACTGCCAGGAATGGGGCAGCCACAGCTTATGCCTTTGAATGTAAAATTTAAGTCATATGTTGTTTTGGAAACACCAGTGATTAAACACATTTTAATACTGGCTTCCACTGAACCTTGGTAAAGAGTCACAGGTACCAACTATAAAAATTTAGATTTCTTAACATGCTTTTGTCCTTTAGCAAATTCTCTGCATCTGGGTACTTTTTTGAGAACCTCATATGACTCTCCACCCTATCCATATGTTTCCATCCTCTGCAACAGACTAGCAGTTACTTATGTAAAGGTTTCTGTTTCTCAGTGAAGTTTCTATTAGCTCTTTTGTTGAGCTGTTGACGGGAGAGGGGAAGAGAAGCGGAGAGAAAAGCCTAAAACTCATCAACTTTTTACTCATTAATACATGTTCCACAGTTGATGAGAAGGAGCTGTGGAGATCTGCAGCACTGATACGAAACTCATAAAACCAGATTAAATAAACTTGATGCATTTGTGTAGGTAAATTTATTAAAACCTCAGAATCTATGCATGGGAAAAAGTGAGTATGCAACTTCTGAAACTAACGTGCAACACTTTTTGACTTTGACAGATTTGGAAAGGATTTGCACTAGCTCCAGTACGTAGTGCTTTATTTTAACCCAAAGCAAAATGACTGAAAAATAAAAATAGGCAGCTGAGGACAAATTGAATTGACTGGCTCCATCTTTCCCATAATAATTTAAAGTTGGTCAATCAGACAAGTCATAGGAAGTACCTGGAAAATCTTCAAGTCAATGACACTGCCTCAGTTCAGATTCAGTCCTAGACACATCACTCTCTACACGTCATCCATCTAATTTCATCCTAGAAAACCCCAGTGATGAAGATTTCATCCTAGGTCATTTATTCCAGCATTTCTCTGGCTTTACTGTCCGAAAGGTTTTCTCAATACCTAACCTGTATCTCCCTAACTGCAAAGTAATCCATCAGTTAACATGGAAAAGAACGCATTGCCTTTCTTGTGCAGCTGTTTTTTAGGCATTTGAAGTCTTGTACCATGCTTCTCTTCATCTTCTGTGTGGACTATGCAGCATCATTTCCTTCGCTCTTCCCTCACAAATGAAATTTTCTAGTTCTCATTCTCCTTGCTCATCTTTTTACTCTCTCCAGATTGTTATTAAAATGTGGAGCACAAGCCTACGCAGGGTGTACCAGAAAAAGCCCTGTCAGCAATGGGTAACGCAGAAGGATTACCTTGCAAGTTTTGAGGATGACACTCTCAGATATATATCCCCAAATAATGTCCACGTCTTTGCAACAGTCTGATGTTTCTGAATCTTGTTAAACTGTGGTTTACTACAACTGTGGTTGCAGTACAAAGCCTGTCCTTACCCTCTGTAGCTGATTACTACTTCCTGGGAGTGAAACTTTGCAGCCACCCTAATTGAATTTCAACCTGTTTTTCAGAACTTTTCAACAAAATTTGTAATTATTGTCCTGTCCTTAAACATCATGGCATCTGCCCTCCACTTGCTGTTATCTTCATATGGCAGAATCTTTTATTCTATTATCTGAGTCACTACTAAAACTGCTATATAATATTGGACCAGAAAAGACCACAAATGTGGAAACCAATTTGATATGTGTTTCTACTATAACAAACCACTGAAATCTAAGCTTTCAAAATACATTTTGGAGTGGTAGTTCTTCCTACTAGAGTGGGCTTTTTTACAAGGGCTCTGTAAGGGAGATTAAGATGAGATTGTAGAAAGAAGTGACAGGGGGTTGGAACTGGATGAACATTAAAGTCCCTTCCAACACAAACCATTCCATGATTCTATAATTTCTGGTGACATATTAAGTAGTTTCATGTAGACATGTTTCTCTACATTGCATATGAGAATTTTATGGCATAGTGAAAAAACCCCACTAAATTCAAAGACATATGATGTCTACTGCTTCTTCCTGTTCTTGATGCCCTTTACTCTTGTGGTAGAAGAAAAATAAATTGGTTTGACATGATTTCCTCTTGACAAATTCATGTGGGCTGCTACTTATCTCTTTGTTGTCTTTTAGAAGCCCATAAATAGTTTAATAAATTTGTCCATGACTGAAGTTAAAATGACTGGTATTTTGTGAGCTTCTCGTCTCTCACTTGTTTGCCCATTTTCAGCAGTCTTGAACCTCAACCTCATGCACTTTCAGAAATGACTAGTTCTAATGCTACAATTACCACAGCTAGATCCTTAGATAATACCCAAGCTGAATTTCACTAGATACAATCCTTTTAAATACATCTCATGTTTTTCAGATATCCAAGATTTTTCTCCCTCCCAACCCTGTTTGTATCCCTTTATCTTTGATGTTAAATACTTTTGTTGTCTGATCATGGGTTTTGTTGCTGTTAAGATAGAAATAAAAAAAAAAAAAAAAAGCTTTTATATTATCAGTATCTTTTTATCCCTTTTGAGAAGTAAACTGGCTTTCTCCCTTGAATTTCTTCTTTCTACTGCAATGCCTTCAGAATACCTTCCTGCTATGCTTTATATTTCTCATTAGTTGTACTTAATTTTTAATTTATACCTAAAGTTTTGGTGTTTTTTTGTTTGGTTGGTTTTTGTGGGTTTTTTTGTTTGTTTGTTTGTTTGTTTTTTAGTTTGAACATGTTTCAAACTTCCTATACTTTCTTCTTGTGTTTAAGTACTGATACACTCCTGCTTTAGCTTACACCCATTTCTTAATGTGCTTCTGCATTGGAAGGATTTATGCTTTTACCTTAACTGTCAGACATATTGGGTATCTCACACCTGTTTCCCAGAAAATATTTCCAATTCTGTGTATTTACTGACTAATGACTTCTTGATGTCTACTGATTTTGTTTTGCCCTCCCAGCTTAAGGACTAGGAACTCTTGACATTTCATGGTCACTCTCACCCAAGCTTTATGATTTCACATTCTCAACCAGTCCCCAGCAGTTGGCTTGAATAAAATCTAGAAGAACTTCCTCCCCCCTCTCCCTAATTCTATAAAATTGTTTTCAACACATTTCTAGAACTTGCTGGTTTGTTTCCTGTTTTTCTGTCTTCCTACCAATGTCCAGAGCAGTTAAATATCTGCATTTCACCAAGCCCAGTGCTTTTACACAATTCCATCAGTTTACAAAAGCATCATTCACTTAATTTTCCCGCTTCAGTGGCATACAAAAGCCTATGCCCTGACAGTGCCCTCATTTTTTCCCGTTACTTTCACCCACAAGCTTGCAATCCATCTATCTTCTTTCCCACCCTGGACCTTAAAAAAATTCATGTATAATCTTGATATGCAAGAAAATGCTCTCTTTTGCCTTCCCCATCGTTCCAGAGCAAGTTATACCCTTCCAGATTAATATTCTGGTCATGTAAATTACTTGAACAAGTGCCTGCTATGCCAATTAACTTGCAGTTTTGATCATGCACTGAGACTTTCAGCTCTTCCTGTTAACCCCCCTCCTTTTTGCAATACTGAATCATAAGATGTTGAATAGATGCCTTCATCCTCCTCCTTGTCCCTCCTATAGCCCTATTATAAATATCCCTCGCTGTTCTACTTTGAGTAACCCTGTTCTAGGCCTTTGAGTTGCACTTTTTTTCTAACAAATTCATGGATTCTTGTAACGAATTATCATTATTTCTAATTTAATGTCCTCATAACTAGGGTGGCAAGCCTATGCCATCCCAATTAACAAAGACAAATCAGAAAAATAAATTTCAAAGACACTTCCTCCTTTCCAGCTAAATTGCAGGTGGCTAGAAGCAAGAAAGGAAAGGGCTGGCTAAAATGGAAAACCAAGTAAGCCTGGCACTCTCAAAAAGGAGCCTTCACACAGAGGCGATTACCTGTTCAAGGGAACCAGACTGAGACATGGAAGAATGTCTGGATTACAATCAGGAAGGCCAAAGGTCTAGATAAGATAAACAGGTCTGTAAACTACCTTTTGGAGGCCTTTCTTCCCCAAACATTATATTCCACCCCTAAGTAAGCAATTCTTGCCCAATTCCTGCATACTGCTATGGCAAAGGGGAAAATGTTAGGCACACATTTCCTTGAGGTACAAGTACATTGGCCACAACTGAAAGCAGGATAAATGGGATTTCCCCCAGGATGGGCTGAAGCATTAGTCCTGGCATTGTGGTTGCAGTGGCTGGTTACTGTCCCGCCCTCCATGGTCATGACTGGATTTGTGCATCAGTCTCACAGCCATGCAGTTCACGCCATGCATCAGTACTCATTGCAGTCACATTTCAAGTGTGAGACATGCACCTACACCTGAGCTTCTTTGCTCACAGAAGCATCTGGCTTTTTCTAGACAATCAGCAGAGCAGGGAGCTGATACACAGGCTTTAATAAAGGATTGGGATTTAAGCTTATGCTTAAGTCCCAGACTGATATAGACCTAGGCCAAATCTGGAAAATAATACAGGTATAGAATGAAACCAATAAAAAGATAGAAATGCACTGAACTGCAACACAGCAGAAACGTGGGGAGCTACCAAGCAGCACATTTAGACCTCTGAAGGCAGCCCACCCACATCATCAACTCAGAGTGGCACGACAATGCGACATGGCCACAACTATTATCAGGCAAGAGAGAAAAACATAAATTCTGACACTTTTCTTTTTTTTTTGAAGACAGATGATGAGGTTTTTTTTATTATTTTGTTTTCCTTATATCTACAAAGGGACATAATCACAAAGATACCTTTAAATAATACTCTAAATAATTAAATAAATAATGTTACAGATGTTACAAGAATTCAAGAACTCGACTGAAAAATATATAAAATAGTAGGCTGAACTACAGGCTAAACTGAAAGGTGGCTTTTGAAATGCTTGTTAAAATAGGGCCCAGTTTTGAGGAAATAATAAAAAATGTAAGAATTTCTGTAATTTAATAATATTAAAATTCCCTGGGTTATTGAATCTCTACAGATACTCAGAGAAGCTATTATAAAAAATTTGGGGGGATTTAGGAGAGCCTTTCAACATCTTGTGAAAGCACATTTTCTACCAGATGTTTGTAAAGAAAGAATAATAAAAAAAAGCATATTTTGATTCCATTGAATCATCAGCTGCATGAGAATCTTTGTCTTCTGAAAGCCCCTCAAGCGCTTTCTCTGGATCAAATATTAAGAGGAACTTCTATTAAATAATACTTTTTTTTTCTCTCTCTCTCTCAGTGGCAGAGAGCGGGTTTGGAAGCTTCTCAGGAAATTTTCTAACAATTTGAGAAACAAGTTCCTGTTTTCTGGGATTTTTCCAGAACATTACTAGCTAGGGCATGGTGGCGTTTTTACGATTAGCAGAAGATGTTGTTTATAATGCAGAAGCCACCCTGTTACAAAATCATGTGAAAAAATATCAAAATAATATATTTTAATGTCACTGATAATTGCCATCACTTAGCAAAAAGCAAAAGCAAATCATATTCATGTGGAAGAATTTGCTTTCTCTCTACTCAGGCTTTATTGAAGCATGATTTTCAAACTGTCTATGATGATCACATGCATAATTGCTGCTCTTGCTGTTTTTTCAATGCTTCCAGTTTATTTTATGTTTCTAATGAAAACTGATACATAGCAATCGCCATGAATAAGGCAATGTTTATCAGCAATGACCACACAATGGCATCAGGCAGCTATTGCCTGCCCATTGTGCAGATGAATAGACATGGGTGACTTGGATGCAACCTGAACACTGAAGGGTCCTGCTTCCCTAGGTGGCAACACTGCTGAAGCCATGTAAGCAGCTCTCCCACCACTCCAGCTGCTTCTTCCCACCTCTGGGCCTCCCACAGCCAAATATACAGCTGTGCCAACACAATGCAGCAGGCGGTACAGGAACAAGGACAGGGAATGAGGAGGAATGCTTAAAACACTGCAGAAATATGTGTTGTGGTGGTGTACAGAGCTTCAGTTTCTTAGGTGGTTTCCACAGAATCACAGATTTGTTTGGGTTGGAAGGGACCTTAAGGTTCATCCAGTTCTAGCTCCCTGCCACGCGCAGGGACACCTTCCACTAGACCAGGTTGCTCCGAGCCCTCTCCAACCTGGCCTTGAGCACTGTCAGGGATGGAGCAGCCACAGCTTCTCTGGGCAACCTGTGCCAGGGCCTCATCACCCTCACAGGGAAGAACTTCTGCCTAAGAGCTCATCTCAGCCTCCCCTCTGTCAGGTTAAAGCCATTCCCCTTGTCCTGTCCCTACAGGCCCTTATCCAAAGCCCCTCTCCAGTTTCCTGTAGCCCCTTTAGGCACTGGCAGCTGCTCTAAGGTCTCCCCTTAAAGAGCCTTCTCTTCTCCAGGCTGAAGAAGCCCAGCTCTCTCAGCCTGTCTCCAGAGCAGAGCTGCTCCAGCCCATGCAGCCTCCTCTGGACTCACTCCAACAGCTCCATGTCCCTCTTGTGTTGTTGCCCCAGAGCTGGACACAGGACTGCAGGGGGGGCCTCCCCAGAGCAAGTAGAGGGAGAGAATCCTCTCCCTCCACCTGCTGCTCACACTGGGGTTGCAGCCCAGCACACAGGGTGGTTCTGGGCTCAAGCACACACTGAAACTGGGTCACGGGGGGCTTCTCCTCATCCAACACTCCCAAGTCCTCTTTAGGGATGCTGCATCCAGTCTGCCTCAGCCTATGTTTGTGCTGGGGATTGTGCTGACCCAGGGGCAGGACCTTTTAAAACCATCTCCGTTCATTCACTCAGCACAATTACGCTGACACTTTTGCCCACTTTTGTCTTGGGATCAGCCTCAGAAGAACAGGAGAATAGAACATCCTATGGCCAGCCACAACTTCTTCACCCTATCGGTCCCTGCTGAGGATTAACTAGTGTTCAAGAGCATTTGATGAAACTTCCGACTATTGGAAGGAACTATGGGACCAAGTCCAGCAGGAGACAAACCTCCTAAGAACACTACAGCAAACTCTGAACTGGTGTACAGAGCAAAAAGACACGTGGCCGTTAGCCAGCCATGGTGGCAGTCCTGCCAACAACAGCCTGTGGAATGCAAGCTGCAGAGTTGGATAGCTGTAGAGCCGTGCTGTCCTGCTCACATGGGCAGGTGGGTGGTGGAGTACAGTGTTATCTCAGGGTACCACAGCTTTGCTTGCCCTGGTTCAGCAGATTGACATTCCCAGGTATTTGCTCTGTCCTGCTGCAGGAGGAATGAAAGCAGATTGTTCCTAGTCCCTGGCAGCACCTTCAGCGGGTGGAAAAACCTCATCCTGGCCCTGATCCCAGGCATATTGTTTGCCAACAGTGTCCTGAGCTGCATCCCCAGCAGCATGAGCAGCGGGTCAAGGGAGGGTATTCTCCCCCTCTACTGTGCTCTGGGGGGACCCCCCCCATGCTGTTCTACCCACTGCAGGGGGTTGGAACTAGATGAACTTTAAGGTCCCTTCCAACCCAAATCAGTCTGGGATTCTATGATTCTGTGCAAAGTGAAAATGTGAATTTAAAGGGTGCTACCCACTCCACGGTAACAGCCTGTGTGCACCTTTCTACTTGGGGATAAAAGTGAGGTGGTTCAACGTAGCTTAACCCTCATTTTATGCATGCACACACAGTCAGCACCACCACAGGAGATGACTGTTGCAAATTCACACCCCAACTCACCCTGCAGTGACTTGTCCATGTGTTGAAATACTAAGGCAATCTGGCCTAATGTAGTGTGACAGTGGAAGCGAGGCTGTTAGTGTCCCAAAAATGAGATGAATGACTTTCTAGCCATCAAAGTAAGAGCCACGTTTGTAAAATAAGAATCTGCTATATGAATAAATGCTTTGGTAAAGGGGGTTAATACTAGTTCTCTCAGCTTAAGAAACCCAAGTTACATGCACCAACAAATGTAATTGAAAGAATATGTCTCCACGGTAGGCATTTTCCAGCAGATGAAAGTGACCACACAGTTTGAAACAAGTCATTAATTTGAAATTTCTTCCTAGTTCAAAACAAACACAGGTGTATCATTTAGGGATTAGATATCCTATTCTCTTTGGTTCTATAACTGGTTTCAGTAGTTGCTAGAATCAGACGTTTCAAATAAAAGCTCAAAGAACTGTCAGTAAAGATGTGTAGTAATCTGCCTAGTATCTGTGTATATCTCACTTGTTTATTCTCAGATTGAGTGATGATCTGGAACCTGAGGTTTTATATTTCCTTCCGTACATGTTTGTTTTATGTTTATCTATTATGGCTTTGAACGTTCTTGCTACTCATAAAAAACATTATTTTCTTTGGTAGCTTGGAAAATACATAACCTCAGTTGTCTATTGTGGCCATGCACTCCCTCATCTAAATCCATGTGGTTTGATAAGATGTTTTCTTTTATTGGCAGTGAATTTGTAAACTTTCATTTTCAGTGACTGTTCCACTGTCCTTGTGCAACAAGCAGCAGGAACAGAAGCTCTCGATCTTTTTTCTTCGAAAAAAACATGAAATCAGCATTGGTGTAGCATGTAAGGGACAAAGTGATCCTTATTCAGAGATAACTACCCAAAGGCTGCCTGACCTATGCTGTTGCATCAACAATGTCATATATCTGTAGGAAAGAGTATCTTAAAATGATTGATCGTTAGCTATGAGTAACTCTTAGGGGCTCAGAAAAGCACTAAGATAAAGACTTTAAAGGGGTCTTATGCTCCCCTGTAACTTCTCAGTTGTGCTATGCTAGTTTCTAAAGCAGAACACAAAGAATTGCCCAGATTCAGGCATTAGGACTGCCTACATGCAATCCACGAGTTCCTCATCAGTATACTCTTCTTTCTATCCCAGTGGAGATGAGGGCTCGCAGACAGATCTGCAGGCTCCTGTAGGATATCTGGCTTTACCGGAAAGCTACTGCAAGAACTCCTTCAAATTTACAACTGAAACAGTACACGTCTTTTATCTCCCCAGCTAGAGATTGAAAACTCTCTTTCTTTCCAACTTTCAATTCCCAGACTCAGGTTTCTGATCTGCTACATCACTGTGCTATGTGGCATTAAGCCTTAGAAGTGGATGATTTCTTCTCATGGCCTTCAGGATTTCTGGATTGCTTCGTGGAGCTTCCGGATCAAACTCTTCCTTGACTGAACTCCAGATATTGTTCCAAGTTTGGTGTTATTTGTGCATGAGAAAAAAATTGGATATAGAGCAGTTAGTGCCTGGAAGCTACCTGTGTGAAAAGCAGAAGGTGTCTGGAAAAGCCAGGGAGCTAATTCTCATTAGCTGCAGCCTGAACTCATTAAATAAGTCTCTAAATAGCTAGGCCAAACATGTTAACTCCTCTGAAGTTGTAGAAAAGATTGGAAAAAAAACAAGAAAGAAACTTAAGTCAACTTTGTATAGGTTGCAGTAGCAAGATTTGGTTCAGAAAGCCCCTTGGTTAGTGCAAACAGAATGTGTATTGGTGTTTCATCACAATTACAGAATTAAACTGGAAGGCTGAATTAAGTTAATGGGTGACTCTCAATAAGGGCAATGGGCAAGTCTGATATAGTAAGACTGAATTAGGGTAATGGGCACCCATCTGTCCGATGAGCAAATGTTAAGGGTACATAGCTCTGGGTACTACATGTGAGGACCTGATTTCACTGAGCTCAGTCAGGATATTGAACTGATGTTCTAGCACCTGAATTTCATGTCACTTACTCTTTAGAAAGAATTAATGTTGGGTTTTTTTGTGTGTCTAAGCAAAGTGTTATCTTTTTTAAATAGCAAAAATGAAGAAAAAAGAGAAAGTGGCTTTAATTACCATCGAGTAGTGGAGTTGGGCAAAGAGCTGTACGAATACAGCTGAGAGAGCAAAGTGGACCAGTCTGGAAAAAGCAGCAAACAGAGTGGAGTTCATAGAATGATGTGAAGCGGTAGGCTGGAAGAGTGACCCATCCTGGACAGGGAATTAAGGAAGAAATTAAATAGGCCAGCCTGCCAGCAGGCAGCAGGGCTTACTGGGCAGCTTCGGTATTAATGAGCCTCTCGCAAGCCCTGTTTGCAAGATGTCAACAGTACTCACACTGCATTTGTTTTATTCATGAATAGGCACCTCTGTGGCGAAGGTGAATGGTGAGTATTCCACAGACACCTAACCACAACAGCTGGCACCAACACCTTCACGTGATGAAGCCATGTCACAACACTGTGAAGTGTGTCATGACATGAAGCGGCAGTTGATGCAGTGATGTAGTATTGGGATACCCAAGCTAACAGCAGCCGGGCTGATCAGACACGCACAAAATGTAAGTGGCAGTGGGGCAGCCTCATACTTAGTGGGAAGAACAAGAGTCACACAAAGTTAGTTGCTCCCCGGCATGGCACACTGCCCTAAAAAATCGGTGTTCAGAGGTGGCCCCTTATATCCCTGTTTCGGAGCCTGGTCCTCAAGGACGACTGCAGGGTCGCTGAGGGTTGAAAACAGCGGGCGGTTTTGAGTTTAAAAGGGGACTCGAGGCACAAATCCAGAAAATCACTTTTGCATTTTTGGGTGCCAGCGTTGCACCCCAATGCTGCCACCCGCCTCCGGGCGCACCCGCCTCCGGCGGATCTCACCGCGGCGCCGGGTGTCGGGTCCTGGGGCAAGCCCGGGCAGTGAAGGCGACGGAGCCTCAGGGCCCGGGAGGGACGGCTGGCCCCGGGGGAGCCCACAGCCCGTGGGGAGGGCGCCTGGCCAACTCCTGCCCCACCGAGGGCCGGCGGCAGGTCTGCCCGAGCCGAGGCAGCGGCCGTCCCACACTCTGCGGCCGGGCGGAGCAGGGGGTCGGACCGCAGCTCGGCGGCAGGGGCTCGGCGCCTGAAGGCGGGCTAGATGCCCACAGCTATCCCCGGGCAGCGATCTGCAGCGTGAATCAGCCCTTGCCAGCAGACGCAGTGCCTTTCCGAGCCTGCCGGGCTCCTGCGGGAAGGAGAAGCGGGAAAATAACTCCCAGGGACGGGAGATCTCCCCCTCTGGCGCTGCCCCACGACCCCTCTGCCAGGTCAAGCCCCGCTGCCCTCCGCACTGCACCGCACGGTCAGCATGTCCCGTCCCTGTGTGCCGCTCCTAGGCCTGCACCCCGGGCAGGCAGGAGCCGCACTCCCTCTCTCACTTCGCCTTGGCAGGGCACCGCCATCAGACGGAGTGGGAGGAAGAAACATTAACTCCAGCAGCTGTTTCTTGACCCCGGCTGTCAGCCTGCCCGGGAACACGTTAGGGTTTTTTTGGTGTTTTTTTTTTTTGTTTTTTTTTTTTTTTTTTTTTTTTTTTGGTTTTTTCTTTTTTTTTAATTATCTTTTTTTTTTGGTGGTGTTTTGTTTGGTTTTTTTTTTATTATTTTTTATTTAAGTTTTTTTAAAAGTTATTTTAAATTCTGAGTCCTGTCGGTGGCACAAACAGCTCCGGGGGTAAGGTCGCTACCCCACCCATCCCCAACTGCGCGCTCCCACACCCGTATAGTCCCGCACAGTCCCGCACAGTCCCGCTCAGGCACACAAGCCCTCGCACACTCACTCCCTCACACACACACACCGCTAAGCGCCGTAGCTCGACTTCAGTAATTCCCCAGCATGGGCGGCTTGAAACTGCTCGGGCTGAATAGCATTTGCTGTTCCGTCCCCGCGGCCGCCTCCCGCCGGCCCGCGCCGCGCTGCCTCTGCTCCCGCCCTCCCTTCCTTCTCCTCTCCTCCTCCTGCTCCTGCTCCTGCTCCTGCTCCCGCAGCGGGCCGTTGTGCTGACACAGGCCTGGCTCTGCCGCACCAAGTTTGTCAGCAGCGCGCTCCTCCTCTTCCCGCCGGCAGGAATGGCGGGACCCCCTCATCCCCCTCATTCCCCTTCATTCCCCTGGTCCCCTCAGTGCCTGTGGTGTGGTTGTGTCCTCTGAGGTGAGGGTGTACCTCGTGGTGCCTCACGGTAGGACATCAGCCCGGTAAGGGGGGGAAGGGAGATAGTGAGTTTTGCCAGTTCGATTTTTTTGTTGTGTTTGTTTGGTTTTATGTTTTATATATATATTATTTATTTGTTTATCTATTTGTTTATTTTCCCTTAACGTGTGGGAAAAGTGACAGTGCACCCTGGTCATCCTGCCTTGGAAAAAGGCAGCCCAGCAGAGTCAGGGGTGAGGTTCATGTGGAGGCATCTGTGCCTTCCTTCGAACAAAGAGGTGCCAACAATGTCCATACTTCCCTACCTGTGATGAGCAGAGGTGGGGATCACCGGGTGTGTGAACACACTTACGGTGTGTTCTGGCTATGCCCACACTTCCATTGTCAGGCAGGACCAAGGCTTCAATCAGTGCCTTCTGCTTGCATCAGACCAAGTTTGCTTGAAGTTGCTTCTGCATAGCAGTTCAGCATTTGGAGGTTTCTGGAGGGTGGTTTCTCTGCTGGCTTTGTGCCCTCTGAAGGGTTTGTGTGAGGAGAATTAACTCTTTGCAGGGCTCAAAATGCACATTTCCATATGCACGGCCCTTTGCAGTGCTGGCCTCTGAAAATACTTCATGGGAGCTGGTAACCCGGTGTACTTAAGGGTCACACCTAAAGGCAGGAAGGAGAGCAGGCAAAATAGCAACACTTGAAACTACCTCCACAGCTCTTCCTCTCCTCTCAGTTACTATGTGTTTTACAGTGAGGGACCCTTGGTGACACAAGGCATACAAGTAAACCTGTGCCAGGGTCTGTGTCAGAAAAACCTAACAGCTGGAAAGCTTTGGCTTGCAAAGTGTGGCTTGTGCTGAGGAATTGCTCAAAGGGTACAGTTTACCTTCCACCAAGAGCAGTCCCACTGGCTTCAGGAGGATATGGTTCTGAAAGGGAGGAATGGCACTACTGGCTGTGAAGTATTCCTGCTGCTCATAGTGCCTCAAACATGATGCCTAAACTGAGCATCTCTCCTTAGCAGTTTGGTGGTCTAAAGATGCCGCAGTGGTTCAGACCGTCCCCCGTCCCCTCCCCCCCCCCGCCCCAAATCCCTAATAAGGGAAAAGGAACTAGGAGGAGAAGGTGAATATTGAAATGAATGTGCCTGTGGGTGTTCATGTGTTGGAGAAAAAGATGTGAGGAGGAGTATTGTGAGGGCTGGCTGAGGGCAACCAATTCTCCAGGAGCCAGACAAGATGATTGGCTCTACATGCTGTGCCATAGACAACAGGCAATTCATCCTGATCAACTTTTTGAATGAAATGGTTATTAAGCATTCTGTATTAACTGTAAAAGAAATCTTGAGAACATATGTTACAGATTGATTGAGGGATATTTGTCTTAAACTAGCCAAGAACAGTTCACCCATTTTGTAGAATACATGTCTCTGACTGCTCAGATCTATGTAAAGCCTCCGTATTTTGGGGTGATTAAAGAGATACATTTTAAGTTCCTCTAAAGTTAATTTGATTAGAGCTGGTGGAAAGATGAATAGCTGTGGGTTTGGTTTGGTTTGGTTTTAAATATAAAAATGATGATTATATAACTGAAAGATTGCTGATGTATTTTGGAATGTCTGGAGCTGGCTGAATAAAAACCTGAGATGCTCTCACTGCTTTTTTAGAGAAATCATATCACCCTCTTTCTGGAAAATACTGTATTAGTGCCCAAGGTGCTCATGCTGACCTATTTTCTTCTTTTATTATTATTATTATTTTTCCTGGTCTTTCTAGTTAGTGCAGTTGTGTTCTGGGGAAAAGGAGCTGAAGTTCCCATAATAATTTGCCCATCATATATGATTCTGCATAGGTGAGACATAAGCAGCGGTATTTCAGGATAAGTTTCCAAATAGAAAGCCAAGTCACTTTCACCAGTCCTTATTTCTAGACATAATAGACTATAGTGGCAATTAGACTGTGCCTAGTTTTTAAAAAGTCCAAAAATTGCTGACTGACTCAGGAAAATAATGAGAGTGTATGGCTTTACACATCTGAAATATGCACACCTTTTTATTTTTGTGATGCTTTTACCTTGTTAATTGCATTTTTCTCCTACATTAATTGCCCGGTCTTTAAGTGAAAGGTATTATCCTATGTGAAAACTCTGAGCACTGTACTCATTTGGATTCAATTACTTCAAAGTTAAATAAAAAATTAATTTGCAGATGTTGGTATCAGATGCCTTAGTGAAGGGCCAAAGTAGGACATGCAAGTACAGAAGGTAGGTGGGGCTAGGTGCTGGAGGTGTTGAAGATGTATTGTTAATTGGATATTTTACTGGATTTTTTTATCACACTTTAAAATCACATACAGGTTGCAATTATATGATTTTTATTCCAAAAGTTTTATTTCAAATAAGCTTTACAACACCAAGCTGTGTGGTGTGGTTGACACGCTAGAGGGAAGGGATGGGATCCAGAGGGATGTGGTGTGCATGGAGAGGTGGGACTCTGTGAACCTCATGGAGCTCAACAAGGCCAAGTGCAAGGTCCTGCCCCTGGGTCAGGGCAGTTCCCAGGATAAACACAGGCTGGGGGAAATGGAATGTAGCAGCCTTGAGGAGAACTTGGGGGTGATAGAAGCTCCCCATGAGAAGCTCTCTGTCTTCAGTGTGCGCTTGAACCCAGAACCTCCCTGTGTGTGGGGCTGCATCCCCAGAATGTGAGCAGCAGGTGGAGGGAGAGGATTCTCCCCCTCTGCTTGCCCTGGGGAGACCCCCCCTGCATTCCTGTGTCCAGCTCTGGGGCAACAACACAAGAGGGACATGGAGCTGTTGGAGCGAATCCAGATGAGGCCATGGAGATGCTGTGAGGGCTGCAGCAGCTCTGCTCTAGAGACAGGCTGAGAGAGATGGGCTTCTTCAGCCTGGAGAAGAGAAAGCTCCTTAAGGGGAGACCTTAGAGCAGCTGCCAGTGCCTAAAGGGGCTACAGGAAACTGGAGAGGGGCTTTGGACAAGGGCCTGTAGGGACAGGAAAAGCAGGAATGGCTTTAACAGAGGAGAGGCTGAGATGAGCTCTTAGGCAGAAGTTCTTCCTTGTGAGGGTGATGAGGCCCTGGCACAGGGTGCCCAGAGAAGCTGTGGCTGCCCCATCCCTGACAGTGCTCAAGGCCAGATTGGACGGGGCTCGGAGCAACCTGGTCTAGTGGAAGGTGTCCCTGCCCATGGCCTTAAGATCCCTTCCAACCCAAACCAGTCTGTGATTCTATGATTTATTTTAAGGCTTATTTTGAAATAATGTCATGTGGGTAACCACCCTCAAGTCACAGAATTGATACAGAATTCAAGATATTTGGCTTCAGGATATTAATATGTACCTTCCTATTGGAAGTACATATCCATCTGCGCTGCAGCTAAGGGATCATTCCCTGTGATTCTTTAGATGTATTTGGTTTTATGGGAGTCCTGTTCTATTTAAACACCAACCCCGTGAGTTGTTCAGGGCCCTCTGGCAGAGCCGGTACTTTCAGACCTTTTGATTTCTCCTAGAAACAGTAGTGCTTTTGGCGCACAACACTGTTGGCCCTTGATAGATTGGGCCCTGGGCTGACCTCAGTCTGCTGCCTCAGTTGACTAGAGTGGGTCTGCCATGAAGAAATAATGCTTTAGCAATGCAGATAAATAGTGACTTTTGTGTGTTTGACTTTTTAGATCATCTTCGAGAAACACAAATTATTTGATCCAGCTGTATATCAAAGCTGTTTCTGAATGAGGTTTCCAGACGCACATTCATCATTGTCAGAAATTTCCTTCTGAGACCTATAAGGGGGTTCCTTCTCTAATCCTTACCTATAGAAGTATTTTGGTAACTGAAAATTAACAATTTTGTGTTTCTATGCATGCTTATATTGTATGTAATGTCAGTGACTGCTAAGATAACCCACTCATTCTTGTAAATGTGCTGAGGCATATTTGAGGCTGCCTAGGACAACTCTGAAAAAGGCAAATGAACACACGCCTGTGTTCTTACTTTACCCGCTTGCCACCATTTTGTTTGCAGGGCACATAAACAGAAGAGAAAAATCTGATCTTCATACACACAAGGTAGCATATCTTGTGTCTGTGCATAGGACACTGAGTCAGCCAACATTTGAATTTTCTTGTCATTAGTCACACATATCCTATGACAAATTTTGGTACATTTAATCCAACTTCAGGTAAACAGGAAAAACAGAAGTGTGGGGAATGAAAGGTAACATCATTATGATAGTTTGTCTTCTGTGCTCTTAGTTTGTATAATCCTGTTGCAGCCGAAGGTAACTCTAATAAACTGTGTTTATAAAATAACTCCATTTATAACAGTGTTAACAGAAGCTGGTCATCAGCTCCAGTTGAGAATGGATTCTCACAGGGTTGACCAAAACACAGCATCACGATTTTCTTGCTTTTGTCAATAGTTAGCATTTAAGTGCACACCTTTTTAAATTTATGTAGCATTTCTGTTAAAAACACTGTTTAAATGTTGAAATAATACCGGGAATGATGGGAGTATTTTTATACTTAATGTAGCATTCTCATGCAGTAAGTTTTTAACTCTTCTTGCAACAAACACCCAGTTATATATATGTATTGCCATGTCCTGCAGGGTTTG
Organism: Myiopsitta monachus; assembly: GCA_017639245.1. NCBI lineage: Eukaryota > Metazoa > Chordata > Aves > Psittaciformes > Psittacidae > Myiopsitta > Myiopsitta monachus. The sequence goes on from CM029941.1 coordinate 73,980,643, forward strand.
TTTTACACATATTTAACAGTACAGCAGGAGGAGAGAATGTATTGCATGAGAGTAAAGATGAATCTTGTGTCACATTGTTCTGCACAAAACAAAATTAATGGTGGGACAGTAGATACAGCTATAATAAACAAAGAGTTTGTGCGCTACAGTCACAGTTCACTGTTAGCTGGTGTAACAATTTAATACACAGATGAAATGAAAATAATGGGAGTAAAGTGGTTTAATCCTTTTAGAGTGCAGCTACTGAGGGTTCAGTGAAGGCTATATCCTAGAATCCTACCTCAGGTGCAGCAGAGGAAAACATCAGTTTACTACAGAGTTGACTACATTGTAAATACTTGACTGATGTTTTACAGGAGACCTCAGAATTGCAGATCCATTCCTTGCATGTTACCTAGCGATAATTAGGTAGTGTCCCAAACTTCTGAAATGAGCTAAAGGGTTTTTCTACATCTAATCCGAGCTATAATCTGTTCCATATTTTACACAAAAGTAACTTTAACTGCCTTGTAACTGTAAGTGCATCTTGTGCATATTTTACTCCACATGCAATATTTACCACTCACAAAGAGGGTGGTATGGTATCCGGGCAGAAGAGTAGTAATCAAAGTCCCTACACATAAAATATCTTGGCAGGACCCTACAACTGCTTTCACTGAAACTGGTGACAAAACTCCGAGAGATCTCATGGGTACAGGAACAGTTTTCTAAAAAACCTTACTGTAATACAAACAGAAATACTAATACTAGTACTACTAATTATAATAATAATGGAGAAGAGTAAACAATTCTTTTCATGGCCCATGCAGAAGAAATTAATGTTTTTCTGAAGTTTTCATGATAACTTTTTGTTCTTCACTGCAGCTGATAACTATCTCTATGATATTTTGTACAAGAGTGATTTTATGTTGGTGGTGATGCCAGTTTTAACCCAAGTGTACCTTGCCTGAAGTTGGAATCTGCAGCTGTTTTATAATGTCTATCATGTTTTTACATGTTTAGCAGCAGTGCTAATGAAGGTATGATATGTAGAGGGTGTGCTATTTTTACGTTTAGCTAAAACATGTACAATGCTTAGGTTTGAAAATGAAGGTGGTAACGAGATTAATGAGGTCTGTATAAATGGTTGCTAACAGATTAAGTTATAATGCTCAACATATACATTTTATTCTGAAAACAAAATTGCATTGTGTTGTCTAACTGTTAAAGAAATTTCTTAGCTTGGAAGGAATATGCTGAAAAAAGAATTGGTAATGTATAGTTATTAATTCTTAAATTACTTTAGGTTTGGACAGCAGTTTATTTATTGGTACAGTGGCTAACAATCTTCTAGTCATGAATCATGGCAGAGTATTTGAGATACCTCTGTGGACAAAACTGTAAATCTCTACTTGTTGTGGCAGAATTTACAAAATATTTTTGCTTACTGTGTGTTAGGAAATTACTTAAATAATGCACCAAATGCCCATTTAGCATGTGGCTTGATTCATTGCTGTATACAATAGGAAGACATAAACATCTGAAGTGGGGATTTAACATTTTAGTGGGTCTCTAAAATGTGAATATGGTTAGCAAATGAGCTCAATAGAAAACTGAAATCTCTATTTATATCCCAGTAATGATACAGGTCTGAACTACAGAGTAAAGGATGCCAGGTAGTGACTGCAAAATCCTCTGTCTGACAGCCCTTAGATATGGTAAGTAAGGTCAAACTTTTTGTCACTACCTCATAACCTGTCTGTGAACACTGCCAGGGATGGGGCAACCACAGCTTCTCTGAGCAGCCTGAGCCAGCATCTCACCACCCTCATAGAGAAGAACTTCTGCCTAAGATCTCATCTCAGTCTCCCCTCTGGCAGGTTAAAGCCATTTCCCCTTGTCCTGTCCCTACAGGCCCTTGTCAAAAGCCCCTCTCCAGGTTTCTTGTAGCCCCTTTAGGCACTGGCAGCTGCTCTAAGGTCTCCCCTTAAGGAGCTTTCTCTTCTCCAGGTTGAACAAGCCCAGCTCTCTCAGCCTGTCTCCAGAGCAGAGCATCTCTGTGGCCTCCTTTGGACTTGCTCCAACTGCTCCATGTCCCTCTTCTGAAGCTCTTGGGAGCTTCAAAGCTCAACAAAGGGCTGCAGAGGGAGGTCTTGCAGGAGAACACAATTAAGGTGTAGCTCTTGGCAAGTAAGTTTTTTGACCATTTAGAACATTTCAGTAGGTAACATCTGTCAAAAGATTTTATTCTGGATCCTGGCTTTACTACTGGTGGCTTAGGGTTACACGGTGGAAGTACTTGGTTCCTCTGATCAGCAATTAGGGGACAAATGTTGATCCAAGTGCAGAGCAATTTCAGAGTCTTTCTGCATCTCAGTTGCTCAGATACATGGTATGACTGAGAACTGCTGGATTGGTCTTGAGTCAGTTTCTCTCTGCTAAAAAAATAGGGTCACAGTCTACACATGGTTGATCACAAGGGTAACGTGCTAGTCAAAGGTCTGATGCGGATGAGCTCTGCAGTGACTTCAGGGGGTGCAGAATTGCTTTTTGCAGGAGGAAAATATGATGCAGTATGAACAAGGACTGTATTTCCAAGAGTGTGAATCTCCTGTGGTAGAACCAGCCTATGCTATTCAACACAAGGTAGCATAGCAGGATCTGTTCTTCAGCTAAGGCGGAATGAACATGGTTCTCCCCTTGAGCAGTCTGGAAAATGTTATTTCAGCGTAGTGCACAATGACTGTTTTCACATAGCTCTGTGTGCTAATGTAGCTTCCACAGACTGTAGCAGCAGCTACACTGCAATACAGAGATAAATGGCTTGCTGCTTGAGAATCACTCTTTTTTTGCCTGTACATTTTTTGAAGGATGCTGTGGTACTCTCAGTTTATATTAAACATATCCCAAAATCAAAAGTGTTCTGACTGATGATGAAAAAGATTAAATTTCTCTTCTAAGAGCTGAGTTTGGCAATATAAGGGTAGGGAGCTCAGCTAGGAAGCAAGTTTGATATTTTGTTTGTGTTATAAAAATGCACTGACAGTTTACAGTGTCCAGAGACTGCTCACAAAAGTCCCATGAGAGCTAACCTGTTCTCCACAGCCTGGCAAGCATTCATCATTGGTCTTCATCACCATTCACCACCCCCTTGCCCAACCTTAACATTATTTACTTTCCTGTGGTAGTAAAAAAATGTATCCTGTCTGTTTGGTATACCAGCAGTTAGATGTAGCAAAGGTGTAAGAAGTATTTCTCCAAAGTATAAGTATGCACATCAGCTAGCATAGGAAAGGAATTTTTTCTTTAATGAACAGAATTAAACTGATTGATCTGATTAGTACTAGGAAATGTGTTGATTATATGATTATGTAGCTATTACATAGTGGCATGCCTGTATTTATAACTATTCTGTGCCACCACTATAATTTCTGTAGAGTATTTTGTGTGTCCTTCATGTTTTCTCTTTTGGGAGGGCAAATGGTGACTGCTACTCTGTTAAGTCTACACACCAGTATTTTTGGCTGGGGAGAATAAATGGCTCATCAGGCTGGCATAGCTTCACGTAAGTATTCTAAAAATGTATGTGTTGCAATCTGGGAGGGAATAATACAAGCATGGAAGGCTGTAGCCAGTGTCAAAGCAGAAAAACACTTGGTTGTACAATCTAAGTTGTATTCCCTCTAAAAAAATTAGCTAAGCAGGGTGTAATAGTTCTGGGAGTTGAAGAGGAAGAAGTGAAACCGAAGCAGAGCTAGTGCTGCTGTATTTTTAAAACAGGGTGTGTGAGGAATTTGGAAAAAGATACTTCCCCCCCCCCCACCCCGAGAGAGAAAAAAAAGAGTTTAATGAGTTCCTGTAAGATTTTTTGAAAGGGTATTAGTTAGAACTTCTGCTCCTTTTCATTGAAGGAAATGTCTTGATATGTTGGAAAGTTTTTTACTGCAATGAAGCATTCTGGAGGGACTTGAGTTCCCCTCCCCTGACCCCCCAAAATTTTCTTGTGGGTTTATGCAAGAGCCATGGCAGTACCAGAAAAGTGGTTCCTGATTTTAGACCCTGCCACTAAAGCCTTCATGCGTTTGTGGGTTACAGGAGTCATGAGGAGATAATTGGTGAGTGCTTCAGAGGCTGGGGATGACAGAACAGCTTCCAAAGTGGCAGCAGGATTGCTCCCTCCCAGCTCAGGTAGTAGTACCACCCTTCTGGTCTCATCACAAAGCTATGGTGCTTGAACAGCAAATAAATATGGTCACAGGATGGTTTTCTCTTGTATTACCTAACATCTTCATTTTTGTTTCCATACAGAGGGTTTCAGGTCAACCCTTTCCTATGATTACAAAACCTCTCATCTCCCATCCCTGGTCTTTGCCTGTGTACATCCCTTCGAGCCTCTGCTATCTAAACTCTCTGCTCTGGTATATTCTGTCCCTTCTATATTTACTCCCAGACCAGGCCTAATGCACTCACTTCATGTGAACTGGTAATCCTGAGTATTAGACCACCTATTTCATCAATATTTATGTTACTAAACGTTTATAGTAAGTGGTATGGTATGGATAGTAACTTCCTGTGAATGACATACACATTTCCTGCTGACACAAGTGTGTTCAATTGGTAATAACTTCTCCAGTCTTCTGGCTGAGATTTCCCAGGCCAATTGTCCACATTCAACTTAGGCATATAAACAAACAGGCTTAGATTTTAGAGTTAGGTGGTCATATAGTGTTTTTCACAGGTACTCGCCCTCTGTCAGTGCCCACAGTGATCTGCTTGTAGATGAACCGTCACTTGGAAGAGTGTTTTCTGTAGGACCTCTAACTCATTTGGCCTCGAAAGTAGAAGTTATTTGGCTGTTAAGTCAGGATGTTTCTAACATAGAAAGGATCCTTTAATGGTTAAAACCATTGAATGCTACTCTGGTAAACCCCATGACAAGACTCTGGCTCTGTCCTGGGATTCATATGTGATATGATGCAAGTCATTAAACCAAATTTATCACAGGTGGCCACTGTCTGTGCCCTTCTCTTTCTAGCTTTCCTACCTGGAGACTCTTCAACCTAATTTGTAGAAGCTGTGAGTGCTCAGGGTTGCAAACAAAATCAGAGGAGACTGTCCTTGGCATATGTAAATTCTCTGAAACAAAAACAAAATAAAAAACAAACAGACAAAAAAAGAAGTCCTAGGCAGATCAGATTGACAGAATTGACAGATATCTCAATTTTTCTTCTATGCACCACAGTTCTCTGCTATAAAATGGTGTACAGTCATAGAGAGTACTGCCCATCTCACACAGAACAGTGAAGATCCCTCTGATGAAGTGAAATGCTTAAAAGACGCCCCAAAAAAGCATTTAATAATTCAGTCTTCCAAACAGGGCTTAAACACAGTACAGTAAATAAAACCTGCAACAACATACTAGAGAATAAGGAAAAGCATAAAAAATGTATAGCTGCTCATTAAAAGAACATAATCTATTCTCTGCTCTGAAAAGGTGGGCAGGTACTGTACAATTCAGTCACTAATTACTATACCAGAATGCTGATCTGGAAGGCAGACAAAGTAAAGCTTAATTATATGTTTTGTGACTTTTGAGTACTTAACTTTGCAAGTGCAATAATATTTTAACATATTCTTCTGTGTGCAGTATGTACCAATGCTGATAGTATTGCTAATACAAACGTTGCTCTTCAGAGGGCCACTTTAGTAGTGGGAGAGTATCTTAAAGTTCTGGATGAATCCCAATTTTATGAAACCAAAGAAATAATAAACATAAAAGTATCCAAAGAAATGAGCCTGTGTATATATTTTAATCCCTCAGCAGGCTTCATAAAATACTAAAGGGCACTTCTTAATGAGGCAAACACAACCAAAATTGAAACAAAGATTCCAGAGAAAAGTTCAGCCAAAAAAACCCAAAAAACAAAAAACAACTCAAAACAAATTTTCATCTTGTTCTCAAAAGAATGCAATTCAGTATCTTATTTTATAGATCTTACAAAAAACTTATCTGGAAGTAGAAAAGGATGTAACATTTTAGGGGAAGTTGTTTTTTTACACAGAAGCTAAAAAGGACAGAGGGAAAAAATGCTTAAAAGCCTGTTTATATCAAAAAGCAAATTTTTACTTTATCTCTGAAGTAGCTATTGCAACCTTTTAACACAAGATCAGGATAGATATGAAGACAGAGATAATGCAAAGGTTGTAAGCCTGTTTTTCCTTCATATGGCAGGTTTTGGAAGAACAGATGTGATTTCGTGCTTGATTGAAAACTGTAGCTTTTACAAGGAATTATGTTTTAATTGCATAATAACTGTACAGTAACACTGAACTCTGTGGCAAAAGTCTAAAGGTTTCTAAATATACTGGTAGCTGTTCAGGAGTATAATACATACCTAGTGCTCTGAGTGCTAACATACAAGCTGTCAGCAAACATTTCAGGTAACCAAAATAACTCAGGCTGGAAAGGACCTCAGGAGGTTTTCAGTCCTACCTTCTGCCCAAAGCAGAGTGAGTTACGAGATCAGATCGGGTTACTCAGCACTTTGATCGGTTGGGTCTTGAAAGCCTCAAAGGCTGGAGACAACCTTGACTGTACTCATGATGCAAAGTTTTCTCCCCATAGCTAAGCCAGAACTTCTCTCATAGAAACATAGAATAGTTAGGGTTGGAAAGGAACTTAAGATCATCTAGTTCCAACCACCCTGCCATGGGCAGGGACACCTCACACTAAACCATGCCATATCAGCTTGCATTGTTAAAAAGCATATTTTAATTGGATTGCAGATGTTATACCTGACTCCTCATCAACAGCATTTTAAATAAATAGATAATTTCAGCTGTTGTTGAAAGTGGTTGATATTAAAAGTGATTTTAGTATGGAATAGTAACTTTGTATGATTAGAATGCTCCAAATTCCAAACAAAATTGTAACATTGAAATAGAAGATACACTGGCTGATAAAATATGTTTGTTAGCATCATAAATGTAAGTGATGAATAATGCAGGTATTCCCCAATGAGAGTACCACTCAGCAAAATGAATCTAAATACAAAACTAGACAAGCTCAAATTTGTACAAACTTGTTCTGCACACACCTTCAAGAAATATTGTATGCTGCTCTGATCAAAAGGATCATCTGCAGTTTCCATATGATACCATCATTTTATGACTGGCATTTAGTGTTATAGCTTATGGATACAAACTCTGAAGAAAATTAACAATATCCCATCTAATGACCCTGTCTTCTTTACCTTCTCTGCCTCAGCATGTCTACTCGGTGAGAGGTTTTCTTCTTTCTAACAGGCTTTTCTCAGTACCATTCAAAAGGTTTGCAATGTTACTAGTTGACACTGACAGAAGGCATACCTGGAACTGAAGTGCTGAGTAAATAAATCAAGAAAAAAGGGCACAGGACTACTAGGAAGGTGGCATCCCATCATAGTTCCTAACTATTCTTAATCATCCATCCCATGAGGCAGCAGGTCAGGGCTATAGTGAAGAACAGGTAGGACAGAAAGTTTCCCTTTATGGACCACTGCTTTTTGAAACATGCATTTATCTGAGTCAGAACATTCCAGTGTTTCAGGCTACCTCTTTATAAAGCTGTAGGGCAAATGATGTCTAAAATATGTAGTAAGTTTTGATCACCTACAACCAGCTGCTATAGATCCTATAGACTTAAAAAGACTACATACAAACTTTATAGGACAAAACGATCTATACTTACAGGACAAATACATGTTTCAAAAGTAAGACCAACTGCCAACAGAATCATGAAGTTTATGCTAAGCATTGCACTGTAACCACATGCCCTGGAATGAATTATTGAGCTTCTTAAATGGTCATGCTGATGTTTTTACTTATGAGTTCTTACCTGTAGAGGTATGGTCTCATAATTACTGTAATTACAAGGCTTATGAGTCTAATCACTCAAATCACCTTGCTCCCTCAAGACATTCTCAAAATTGCTATCTGTCTGATTCCCACACACTAAAAAAAGTAATTTTGTAGTAAAGTTTCTACCCTGAAAAAAACCAGCCAAACAGTCAGAGGAAAGAAATATGCAGCAATGTCATTCAATCCCCTACAGACACCCTAAACTTATGCCGTGTCATCCCCATCATCCAGAGGTGACACAATGACCCCTGTACTTTGATCAGACACACCACAGCAAGTACAATTAGCTTCTGATGATGACCACAGGTAGTGTAGATCGCATACATTATGTAGTGAAAACTACTGCACATCATTTTCTTAACTAGTGTTTGAGTGAATGTCAGATGAGGTGGTGATGAAGAAATATTTATCTGTAGTGCCACTCTAAATGTTTCTGATAGCATCAGCTACAATTCTGAGAGCTGCATAAAGGGATGTATTGGCAAGTGTACGTAAGATTAAGGTTGTTGAATATTTACTGAGTTTGTTTTTTGCTTTTAAAACTAGCATCCTGGCATGGTTTGGATTGGAAGAGACATTAAAGCTCATACAGCCCAGCCTCCTGCCATGGGCAGGGACACTTTCCACTAGATCACAATGCTCCAAGCCCAGTCCAACTTGGCCTTGAGCACTGCCAGGCCTGGGGCAGCCACAGCTTCTCTGGGCAACCTGTGCCAGGGCCTCACCACCCTCACAAGGAAGAACTTCTGCCCAAGATCTCATCTCGATCTCCCTTCTGTCAGGTTAAAGCCATTCTCCCTTGTTCTGTCCCTACAGGCCCTTGTCAAAACCTCTCAATTTTTCTTGTAGCCCCTTCAGGCACTGGCAGCTGCTCTAAGGTCTCCCCTTAAGGAGCCTTCTCTTCTCCAGGCTGAAAAAGCCCATCTCTCTCAGCCTGTCTCTAGAGCAGAGCTGCTCCAGCCCTTGCAGCATCTCCGTGGCCTCCTCTGGACTCACTCCAACAGCTCCACATCTCTCTTGTGCTGTTGCCCCAGAACTGGATGCGGAACTGCGGGGGGTCTCCCCAGAGTGCAGTAGAGGGAGAGAATCCCCTCCCTTGACCTGCTGCTTATGCTCTGGGGTTGCAGCCCAGCACACAGGGGGGTTCTGGTGTTCGAGCACACACTGAAACTGGGTCATGGGGATCTTCTTGTCAACAAATACCCCCAAGTCCTTCTCCTCATGCCTGCTGCATCCAGTCTGACCCAGCCTGTGTTTGTGCTTGGGATCAGGGCCAACAAGACCTTCACTTGGCCTTGTTGAATTTCATGAGGTTCACCAAGCTCTCACCTTTCCAGCCTCTACAGGTCCCTTTGGATCCCATCCTTTCTCTCCAGTATGTCAACCACACCACACAGCCTGGTGTCAGTAAACTTGCTATGGGCACATCAATCCCACTGTCTATGTAACTCTGAAGATACTCAATAGTACTGTTCCCAGTAGAGACCCTTGAGGAACACCACTCATTACTGATTTCCATCGAACAGTCCATCCTTCAAACCCATCTCTCTCAGCAGAGAAGTCTGAGTCTAGTTAAGCATCCCACAGAGCTAAGTAGTTCCCCTGGCTATCAAGGCAGAAATTATTTAGAATGCAAAAGAAATCTATCCTACAGGGAATGGCTGTGTGCTTAATTTTGAAAGTTCAGAATTGCCTTATAGCTAAATACATGCATGTGTGAAATCTGAAATTTGTGGCAATGGGACTGTTTACCCCTAAAATACATAAAAGAAAACAAAAGAAATGTAAAAAAGTAACATTTAGAAATGTGTCCTCTTTCACAGACCCAAAGAGCTATAAAAAAAAAACTTTTAAAAGAATACTGCGTAAATTTTGAATCTAAATTAAATTATTAAATATATCTCAATTCTGCTTTAAGGGCCTAATTACTGCCTCATTGAAATTAATGTGGAGGGGCATCCAATGAAGACAGAGCATGCTATAAATAGAAAATCCAACTTAGAGGGCTGTTACTGCAATGTTCATGTGTAATTCAAACAAGCAGATAAATTAAAGAAAGTTCAATGAATTAAATGTAGGGTAATAAAACTTTCACTTTCCTAGTGTTACATCTCATATATGTCTGACTGTACATCATGACCGGGACAGTCACAGCTAAATCTGATTTGTGGCAACCCGAGATCTATAAATGTCACCCCTTTAGCCTTTTCTGGATTAAGTTGTAGATACCCCATTTCATGAAGTAATAAATATTCTCTGAAAAAAGGACATTTGTTATAGAAAAAACATTGGCTTCTCAGGAGAAGTTAGATGCCATGAGGACAATTGTGGGTTAGTTTGGACCTTTCGTCTCTTGCAAATCCATATATGGTAAATCTTCATGTACTTTAAAAAGTCTCACAATATTAGTAAACTGATATTGTCTCTAGTAGATCTTTATCTGACAGTGTAAACACTAATAATAAAACAGGAGGGATCTAAATTTTGCCTTACCTTGTTAATGTTTCATCCACTGCGACAGTGAACACAGTTAAAGGATCGTGCCCTTAAAACACTATTTTACAACTTCCTATTTCCAATCATACTGTGACATCTTACATCTTGTTTCAGATACTGAAAAGAAAAATAAAAAGAAATCATGAAGGAAATGAAGATTTTTATTTTTATTTTTGCTAGGAAAACCCTCCCTAAGCTCAATTAAGTGTTCTGCTTTTTACTTATTTAATACCATGTCTCAAAATCCTTCACTTCCAGTGGTCTCATTATCTCATCATCCTACCTTCAATTCCCTTTTACTCTAAACAATAATGTACATTTTCATAATAATTATACTTTGATTTTCTGTACACCCATGTTTTCACTTGCATGTCTGAGAAGGCCTGAAGTACTATTGAGTTAATCTTCAAAACACCTGTTACACTATCATCCTCATCCTCATTCCTCAGGTAGATGCAAATAACAGCAAGAAGAAGTAACCTGACTACGGTAAAAAGGAGAGTGATGGTGGCAGAGATGGATGCAGATGTGAGCTGGGAATTGATGACACCACCTTCATCATTAGCCACCAGTAATCATCCAGTTGATAAAAAAAGACACAGCAGCTGTTTCTCAACTTGTGGATACCTGTAAAGAGTTGTCTTCTCCCAGGATGATAACCACAGCTTTTAAACCAGACAGACAACATTTGTAAGTGCTAATTTACACTTGGAAAAACTTACATGAAATTGTTCTTTACATAAAAAAAATACATCCACCCTTAAAGCCATGCCATTTGACTGTGAGAGAGTGAGGGGACAGGAAAAGTTATGGAGTGTTGGGATAGAAAGTGACCTGGGTTTGTGCCAGCCAAACCCAGAGATGGCAGGCAAAAGAAACAGCGCTGGGAAGACACAGCACTCCACTTGTGCTGGGTGGGTCTCATTTGAATTGCTGCTTGGGGGCACATTCCACTACTGTTGTGTAGGAAACTACTACCTCTGAATTACAAGTCACATACAAGATGTATATATTGTACATTAGGGATCCACAATTTAAATTTACATCTTATTTTGGCTTTGCTTCTTGAATTTGGCTGGTTTTGTGAAAATTCCTACAAAAAGAAATCTCTCAAAAACGATTTAGTTTGAATCATATCCAGTTAACTCTCAATAATTTGCGGACAATATGTGCCAGATGTAGCCCATTTTGGTATAGAGCTATATGTAATCTAAATGCTTATAAACTGTATTTTAGCTATATACCAGCAACAAACCCACTATAAATCCATGCCAGTTCTGTGCAGATCCATCCGCAATGTCTCAGCATTGTCCTGCAGCTACAAGGACAATGGGGGTGAGTTGCTTTACTGATGCTGCATGGACCTGTCTGGCTGGTGCTGAAATGTAGCGGTAAAACTGGTGGGAGGGGACCTAATTTCTCCAACTTTTCCACTGTGCTGCTCTGTGCTCAGGGAGGACACACCAGCTCTAGAATGTGCACTTGGCCTGCAGAATCTTGGAGCACTGTACATAGATATCTTAGAAGTTCATTTCATCTCCCATTCTGGGCCTGTGCTGGCTATGCTGGACCTCAGTTACTTCCAAACTGTGTGCCACAGTACCTGTGTTATCCAGGTTTGTCTATTGTCAGGTGTTTCAGCCCCACCATTACTCAACATCATGGAGAGTAATTGCCAGACTAAATTAATTCTGACATACCTTCATCAACATCAGCAGAGTTACACTAGATGTGAATTTGGACCATGGAAATGTGGGCCCTCTCTGGAAGGAAACAGGAGACCTGGTTACCTGGGACTTGGAGAAGGCCAAGGCATTCAATGACTTTTTACCTTGGTCTTTGCCAGCAGGCGCTCCAGCCACACTGCCAAGTCACAGAAGGCAAAAGCAGGAACTTGGAGAATGAAGAACCGCCATTGTAGAAGATCAGGTTCAAGATCATCGGAGGAACCTGAAGGTGTGCAAGTCCATGAGACCTGGTGAGATGCATCTGTTGGTCCTTGGGGATGAGCTGGCAGTGAGTGCTTGAGCTCAGAACCCTTGCATGTGCTGGGCTGCATCCCCAGAGCGTGAGCAGCAGGTTGAAGGAGGGGATTCTCATCCTCTACTGCACTCTGGGGAGACCCCCCCTGCAGTCTTGTGTCCAGCTCTGAGGCAACAGCACAAGAGGGACATGAAGCAGTTGGAGCGAGTCCAGAGGAGGCCATGGAGATGCTGCATGGGCTGGAGCAGCTCTGCTCTGGAGACAGGTTGAGAAAGCTGGGCTTGTTCAGCCTGGAGAAGAGAAAGCTCCTTAAGGGGAGACCTTAGAGCAGCTGCCAGTGCCTGAAGGGGCTACAGGAAACCTGGAGAGGGGCTTTGGACAAGGCCCTGTAGGGACAGGACAAGGGGAATGGCTTTAACCCAACAGAGGGGAGATCGAGATGAGCTCTTAGGCAGAAGTTCTTTCCTGTGATGGTGGTGAGGCTCTGGCACAGGTTGCCCAGAGAAGCTGTGGCTTCCCCATGCCTGGCAGTGCTCAAGGCCAAGTTGGACAGGGCTTGGAGCAACCTGGTCTAGTGGAAGGTGTTCCTGACCGTGGCAGGGGACTGGAACTGTATGATCCTTAAGGTCTCTTCCAACCCAAATCATTCTATGATTCTATGATTTCACTGTTATGTTAAGAAGCTCCATCGGTGTCAGTGCCGCATACAGATTAGGGGAACTGACACTGATGAGCTGGTGAAGCTAAAGCATGCTAGGTCATAGTCTTCTTAAATAAACCTTTCCAATTTCATTAACAGTCTGCTCTTCACCCTCTTGTCTTCCTGAGTTTGACTCTTGTATTATTTATGTTGCACAAATGCTGCACATGACTGAAGTAGAATGGCTGAAGGTCAGGACTGACAGTGGTCTGGGTAACCTCTACACCCACCCTGTGTGAAATATTCCAGTGCAGTGTAACTGTGTTGTAGGTAAATGTCAATGAATGAAGCGGAGCTACAGCCTGTTATGCCAGGGTAAATTTAGTCAACTGGGTCAGTGCATTTGGAAATCACAGAGAAGTAAAAGATGACAAGTGAGTATTAGGAGGGAAAAGAGTAATGACACTGCAAAATAGCTTATTTTGAAATTCTGCTTACAGCAGTTTGGAGGACTGGACCCCTTCAAATCCTTTTTTGCACTCACCTCTATAGTGGCAGTAACCAGTTGGTAAAGGGTCAGGAGAGTATTTCTCCTGGTCAAAGGATCATCTTACTTGATACCGGCAATAATTTTATGCAGCCATGCTACAAGTTAAACTCCATCTGAATAAATCCATTTTTTTTTTCTGGGGGAAAAGAATTACAATTGGATAATATATCAGTAATTTAACAGCTGATTTTAATTTTGAAGTTCTGGTAAATTTCTGGACTATATCATTCAAGGGAATGAAAAAAAAACCTGTGCCCTTGTCCAAATAAGGATGAACAAAAACATGAGTGTCATATATTAATTTACGCTAGTTAACACAATTTGGGGCAGTCTAGTATATGGACAATATTTTAGCACATGCTAACCTGTCAATTTTAAACGGCGGGTCCTTTCTGTAGTGTAAAGAAAAATATTTACATTTATAGCTCACTGTCAATTGAATGGTCAGTTCTTCGCTGCTCACTTCATCATTTTACCAGGACAGCTTCTGATTTTCTTCCAATCTGGCAGATGACATGTATAATTTTCAGGCAACAAGAACGTTCTTTGTTATTCCAAACTGATAAGGAAACCAACTCAGCAGATTTACTCCTGAAGTCTCTATTAGTTGATGCAATGTTCTTCCACTGGGCTTCTACAAATCTCATTTGGGCACCCTGATGAAAACAGCTGACATGCTGTTCTTGCATTCTGAAGCACTCGGTACATCCATAATGCTGGTAGTAAGTCTGGAAAACAAGACTCATGACAACAGAAGATGAAGTGTTAGGAATCAACTTTATTCTCAATTTGCATTACATGCTGTATGATAAAAGAAATGTAATTTTAGGAAAGATTATAACCATCTTACCATGCTGAAGCTCTTCACTTGCTAGATCTCTCACAAATATGATAAAGAGATGTACTAAAATGTTAAGTTAGAGGATGTGATCTTATGTTGATGAATACAATAAAGTAGGGGGCTTTTTTCCAGTGCTTTACTCAAGCTGGATAAATACACTTTTTCCAATTTCGGTGGCAGGAACTTCCAAGTATGAATAGGTGGCTATACCATGCAGAAGGATGAGCAAGTGAACACTCCAGCATTCAGAAAATTAGAACAAATGTTAGATGCTGTGTCTGAGAAACAATACTGAGTGAGGAACAGAGGAAGTGGATTTTGCAGCTATGAAAGGGAACTGGCAACAGGAAGTGAAAACTGAAGTGACAGCCTGGTTGGTGAGACCCAGGGCCCACAAAACTGACTAGCCCACCTCTGGAAACAGCAGCAGGAGAGGCCATTTCAGGACCTGAAGTTAGCCTTGCCTTTTCTTTGGTCCACTTCTTGGCAGACACAATTGTATTAGGAACACTGGAGAGCAATAAAATGCCTTTATTTTGTGAGGAGAGGCCTGAAGGAGAGCTGTGCAGTGACCAAGTATATCAGCAGTGGCTCTCACCAAGTGCCAAATACATGGTTGTTCATGCAAGGCCTGTGTAAGTGCAAATGCCTCCTGCTCCTGCTCCTTGCTGTGCACAGCTCCACAGGGTCTGGGAATCCTGTGAACTGGATGCTTCAGCCTTGGCTTGGGAAGAGGCCAATACACTCGAACCTCTGCATGAACCCCTGCAACACATGTGAGAAGGGGCACTGAGAAGGGCAGACAAAGGGCACACCAGATGGTAGAACCAATTCTCACTCTATCTGGTTGCAGTTTTATTTATTGCTTTCTCTGTTGCATATTAAGGTGGAGTTCTGTGCTTTAGGTTGATTTGTTTCTGCACCCAGTTAGCTTACATGTTTTAAAAGTGGCTTTGAACTGGTAGCAGAAAGTTCATCACCAGGCTACGCACCTGCACCTGAAAGATATTTAATAACATTTCTTCAAAGTAAACTTGTAAATTTCTTACAGAAGTATCTCCAGTCTGTACTTCTGACAACACAGATCAGTTTAATTTCCCTATCATAGGCCCATGTCCACAGCCAACTGAATGTTTTTTAGGGTACAGAAGTCCAGAGCCATACCAACTGCTTTTACCGAGCTGGCATCAAAAGTTATTTTCACAGCACTAGTCAGTCAAATGCACACTCCAGTTCCAATAATCCACTGCTAGCTGGGGAACATTTTTCTCCTGGGACCTGTGCAGTTAGAGAAGGATTCCATGGTTTTTAATAAGAGAAACTGATTGTTACTAAAATATAACAGGGAGCTATATTATTCTGTGGGTAACAAGGTTACTGGGAAGACCTAATTTTGCCTATGAGCTAAAGCACTTGGGTTCATTACTTCCATGTCACAGGTTTTGCTGTATTTCCTGTACTGCTGTTCAAAACACTGTCCTTATCCATCAAGCCTTTACTGAGCCAGAACACATCACTCTTCTGGCTGGTGTAACTCTTTAAGCACAACCCAGAGGCATCTTCTATCCCTTGGTATCTCTAGACCTGTCCAGGACCTATCACAGATACAAAAGCATTGGTCTCTGAAAACCGTTTATTTCCCACTTCAGGAAAAACAAGGGTTTACAAAGCAAAATGAAACTCAAGAAACAATCTAATTTCTGGAAAGACACCTGTGATGATCAGATCCTTATCTGATCCCAAAAGTCATCAAAAAACAAAAAAGTGGAAGAAATATTATGACCCCCAGAAATCCTGAAATCAAATGTATAGCTCACATACATCCCTCGTGTGTAGGACATTGTGTGCATACAATGATGTAGCATGAATAACACATATTAAGTCAAATGGACTGGGATCCAAAATGTACTGAACTATATACGTAAGGACTTTTTAACAGGCATACCTCTACCCTGCCCTGGGGAAAACCCCCCTGCAGTCCTGCATCCAGCTCTGGAGTCCTCAGTGCAGGAAATACACGGGCCTGTTGGAGAGAGTCCAGAGAACTGCTGTTGTTATCTTTTATATTAATGACTTGAGTATTTTGTATAGTAGCCTGTCTCAAATTGATTTCAGTTTGTCTAATAGGAAATAAAACCAAAACAAACAAAAAAACCAAGAATGGAACATCAGTAACAGCAGCAGAAAGAGAACACAAAATGATGAAAAAAATCTGACAGAAATACTAAACTTTTAGATAAAAGAAGTAGAAAGAAGTAGGAAAAACTGCCAAAACCAGAATGTGGCAACAATTGCTGCATTGTGCTGTTACTTTTTTTTTCCAGTGCTGGTTGGTAGCTGCTGGAGTGAAATAAAAATACTCATGAAAAATGTATGCTGTTTGTATACCTCCCAGTTTGTTTCCTTTTGAACTTTCTCTCAGCACAAAGGGCCCAAGAGCAAGTATGTTCAAGGGACAGACCACGCATCTACAAAACTGAGCTCTGTTCACTAGCCTAACAATTTCCACACCCTTCTACAACTTGCTTAATTCCTATTTTTCTGCCAGCAAAAGGAAAATATCACTACTTGTCTACTTCGTAAGAGCACTGTGGTACTACAGTGATTATTGGAAAATAAGCTCTCCATCTACCAAGCTCTTAATGGGAATTTCAACTATAAAGCCTCCCAAAAGAACACAGCAAAAGAATGCAGAGTAGCTTACTTTTAATTCTTATTATGCATTATTGGTGCAGAATCTCCATAAGCACTATTAATCTAATGACAGACAATGAAGAGATTTAAATTCAGCAGTCACCCATGGTGTGTGACTGCTAAGATCCAACTGGAATGTGGTCCAGCATTTTCATTTTGCAGACGTTGCCTTTTATATGTAGTTCTTCCTATACTGTAGATAGGGTGCATTTCCTCCTGTGACCATACTAGTACAGCAAATGAAGAAATTATTTGTTGCAGCACAAAATGATATGCTGGGTTTAAATGTGCTTATTATTTTAATTAAATTTATTTTTATATTTATATTTAATATTTATATTTTATAAATTATATATTTATTAATATATAATATAATATATAATATTATATATTTATATTTTATATTTATATTTAAATTAAATTTAATTAATTATTTAAATGTAGCCTCATGACATATATTCACAAGCATTTTGCTTTGGCGATACCATTATTTTTTCATTTGGCGATACCATTATTATTATTCATTATTATTTTATAATTATATAAAATATATATTTATAAAATTATATATATTATATATATTTATAATTATATTATGTTATTATTATTATACCATTATTATTTTTCGTTTGGGTTACCTGGCAATATTTTTTTGTTATAAAACTTTGCAATCCAGGTCCTGCCAGGCATTGGTAATAACAGATTGTGATCTCTTTTTGCTTAACAACATTGCTCAGCATTGCAAAGTAAGGGTAATCAAAAACCAAAGTAGAAGAAATAGCATTAGAATTACTGTGGATCTGAACCATACTAAAGACGATTTGTGAAATTGAATGTACATGATGTTAATCATATCAGAGCTGTAATGTTACCTGTTTTCTTTGGAGAGTTGAGTATTGCCTGAACGGCTTGACTCATCAATGGGTTTTGGATGAAGCTGTTTCTTGGAACCAAATTACAGGATGAAGAGATGAAAAAGACGTTTTAGAGATCAACCAGTTCACAGCCTGGCTGATGAAGGATTGCTGTCTAAGGTCCTAGTTTAGTTCTAAAAATCTCAGCCAACAAAGTTCCTACAACAACCATAGTTTACCCTCAAAAATTATCAATATGTGATAATACATTAATTGTAGAATCACAGACTGGTTTGGGTTGGCAGGAACCTTAAAACTCATCCAGTTCCAACCCCCTGCCATGGGCAGGAACACCTTCCACTAGACCAGGCTGTCCAACCTGGCCTTGAACATCGCCAGGGATGAGGCAGCCACAGCTTCCCTGGGCAACCTGTGCAACCACCCTTGTAGGGAAGAACTTGTTCCTAATACCTCAGCACAATTTCCCCTCTGTCAGTTTAAAGACGTTCCCGCTTGTCCTGTCCCTACAGGCCCTGGCCAAAAGCCCCACTCCTGCTTTCTTTGTGCTTGCAATTGCTCTGACCCATGTGCAGGACACTGCACTTGGCCTTTGTTGCTGCTCTCCAGGTGCTCCCTTGCTGACCTGTGATCACTCTACAGGCTCTGGGCACCTACTGGCACCAGCATCAAACTGGTCTGATGACTTATTATGCATTTGCTTTAAGTACATAAACATCTCAGTAATGACTCAAGGAACAGGACTATTAAAACCTTTGTATGGCAGAGACAAGATGGAAACCTGAGGCACTGATTCAGAGTACAGGCAAAAGAAGGAAGAGAAAGGAGAGAAATCTGTGTTGGGACTTCTTGTCAGGTAATTTTAGAACTACAGCAAATGCATTTCCTTTGACAAAGAGGTGCTCACGGCAACTTGCTGAAATGCCCTGGCAACAACACTGGAGATGACCAAGCTGATACCAGATGCTGTAAGAATATTCCATGAATCTGATCTGCTCTGCAGACAGACAAAAACAGAAACAGACACAAAAAACTGAAACAGCCCAAATTTGTCAACAGCAGAGCCAGGATTAGAACCCATCTTTGGTAAGTACAGTATCCTGTCTACATAGAGAGAGATGGAATTTCTGTTAGCAATAACATATGGATACTAACAGTTTTTCAAAGCTAAGCGCTTCAGACCTTAACTTTCATAACACAAGTCAGTTGGGCTCACCAGCAAGTCCTGGAAGGGGATACTCAGGTAAACTGTTCATTATTTTTAACAACACATAATTACTAAACATTGTGTACGTTCAATTTAAGGCCCATAGATAATATTTGTGATGCTCCGATGGTATGGCTAAAGCTTATACTCTTTAAAAAAGACCACTAGTGTTGAAATCCAAGTTGCTGCATGTTCTTGATTTTTACAGTGACTGCATGCTCACAATTTTAAATAAATGGATCTGAATATATGGAAACTATGGGTTAGCTTCCTAAAAGCTGCCACTCATGGTGACTCCTTTGCTAACTGCAGTGCGAAATTAGGGTCTTATAATTCGCTTTTAAAATGAGCCATGCCCTAAGCTCGATGATTCTTCGCTAAGAAAATCCAGAGAGACAGTAACAAAGCTAATATTAGAAATCAGAAGCTGTAGCTTCCAAGGCAATACACACTACTTGACATTTTTTCAATACCACAGGCGTTTTCTGCTAGCAAAAAATGGCTTAAGGAATAGAATCCCACATGCAAAAACCTTCCTTTAAAACTCAGGGTTGGATGACAGCACAGTGTTTACTTACCAAATTTCATAACCCCAAACATTAAAAAGAATCAGTGAATAACAATATAAATAATTAATTCTGGTGATTAAATAATGACTACAGCATCACAACTTGTGGTTGTAATAGCATAACCCAAGCTGTGTAACTGCTTTCAAACATAATATATGCAGTCAAAATAGCAATCTGTGGGGGTACTATCATCCATTCAAAGCACATCATACAATCATTCTCCAGAATAATGTCACAGAACAAAACTTTGCTTATCTATACTTAATGCTGAAAACTACAGACTTGGATAGAACATTCCATTGCTCACAAATAGTTGTGAAAATTATCTTTAAATATGAATCCCAGTGCATATTTGAAGAACTTGGCTTCTAACAGCCAAAATCTAGTAAAGGGAATTTTAAGTACAAAGAGAAATGGTTTACCTCAGGAAAATTCCAACAAAATGCCTTGGGCCTTGTGACCCTCTCCACACCCAGCAAATTACAATCAAATTGGGAGCTCCATGGTTGCAGAACGTCACACTACCACTAACAACAGCAAAGCACCATTTGCCTGTGGAGGTTCTCCATTGCAGTATGGTTTCCAAAGCTGATGGGGTAGCTCATTTACTCTAAATACAAATCACAAAACTCTTCAAAATATCAGTTTCCTGCTAAACAGGTAACCCCCACATTTTAAAGCAACATTTTAAAGCACTGGAACAGGCTTCCCAGAGAAGTGGTGAAGTTGCCATCCCTGGGTGTATTTAAAAAAACATGTAGATGTGGTCCTTAGAACCAAGGTTTGGTGGTGGACTTGGGAATGTTAGGTTAACAGCTGGACTAGAGGATGTTAAGGGCCTTTTCCAAGTATTCTATGATTTTGGGTTCCATTGATTCATCCAGATATATTACCATGTACTATGTACTGTAAACCATAGTTTGGCTATTCAGATTTCTGCACATACTACAGTTTGGATGGCTTAGTCATGCCAGACAAGACCTTACTACTAAAAAATGCACAGCTTAATAGGCTTGTAAATATTAAAAATAATTATTTTAACATTCATGTAGCAAACAGCTTCTGTGCACTTAGCAAATTTTCACACCTAAAAGCAATTATAAAGTCAACACAGCTGGGCAACAAAGCGAAACACACACTAGGCACCTTGTGGAAGCAGCTCAAGATTAGGATTTCAGTGAGACCCTGTTAATTTTTTTCATATTTTCACCCATACAGCTGCATAACCATAGAATCAGAATCCTAGACTGGTTTGGGTTGGAAGGGACTTAAAACTTATCCAGTTCCAAGCCCTGCCATGGGCAGGAACACTTTCCACTACACCAGGTTTCACAAAGCCCTGTCCAGCCTGGCCTTGAGCACTGCCAGGGATGAGACAGCCACAGCTCCTCTGGGCAACCTGTGCCAGAGTTTCATCACCCTTAGGCAGAAAAACTTCATATATTCAACCTATCTTCCACTCAAGTTTGAAAACATCCCCCTTTGTCCTATCAGTAGAATCCCATATGAAGTCCCTCTCTTCATTACAGATAACCACATTGGATACTCTCCTTCTCTCATCCACCGTGTTACATTCCAAGACAGCGCTGAAGTGAACTGGCCATTTTAATTAGGTGTTTCCCCCTCCTCACTAGGAGGAAGTAATAACATTTTACATTTATCCTGTAAGGAGAGAAGGGCGGTGAAGCCTGCGAAACCCATCAGAAACACGCAGATGTGTCACTGCTGAGCTCCTGAAGCGAGGCCAGCGGGTCTGAATTAATCCGGGGCTAGCACGGCTGACGGTAGGCGAGGAAGCCGGCAATGGAGCTGGGCGAAAGTCACAGCGCCCCGGCACCTAGCTGCCACCGCCCCCTGCCCATCCCCTCACCCAGACAGCAACGACGACCAGATCCCACCCCTCCGGACCCCCCAAGCTGGGGCCGGCACCACCCGCCGCGCATGCGCTGCAGCCTCCTCCCTCTCTTCCTCCCTCCCGCCGGCCCCGGTCCGCTGCAGAGGCGCGCGTGCGCGGAGGGCGGGCCGGGAGCGCGGCGTCGGCGGGAGGCGGAGGCCCGGTATGTGGAGGGCCGTATGGCGAGACAGCTCCCCCCACCACCTGCTTCCTCGCCTCACTTCACCTCACCTCACCTCACCTCGGGCGGGACGGGGCTCACGGGGCTCACGCGCCTACCCCCGCCTACCCCCGCCCTCCACCGAGTGCCTGTCCCTCCGGTAGCCCCTCCACCACCACCCGGCGGAAGGCCTCAGGGATTCCAAATGGCGGGGCGGGCAGGGAGGAGAGGGGCCTGCCTGGCCGGGGCTTGCCTTGTCCCTGCTGCCTCCGGGACCTTGGGCGAGCGTGGCTCGTTAGCTCGGCTTTGCTCGTACCTGTTAAGTCTGTTCGGGTTAATTGTATGGAAGAAAGGTGTGCTGCGCGGGTGCCAGCAGCCTGGTGTCACTTCACAGCTGTTAATGTCCCAAAGCACATACCTCTTGCCCGTGTCGGCGGGTTGGAACTAAATGATCTTAAGGTCCTTTCCAACCCAAACCATTCCGTGATTCTGTGCTCTTTGCTTAAAACACATGTGAGAGCTGCGCTCTCCTTTACGTGTACTTCGGCAGTTGTGCGGTCCGTCATCTGAACTGGGAAATTTGGGAACTGCAGAAGCATTTACTCTGCCTGTTTTCCACATTTCCTCTTCCTTGGCAACCAGGTATCACAGAGTAACGGAGGCTTGAGTTAACTGCAACTGAAAAATGAGGTGTTTTCAAGTGTGAGATTAATGGTTTATGTCATGGGCGAACATGATGATGTTGTGATTGAGGGCCAGATCCTGAAAAATAATGAACATTACATGATGTTCTGTGTCCTCTGTTTTTTGTTAAGAAAAAACATGTAATAGTTAATTGAATGTTTGAATGTGCTGCTGCAGTGATGCCTGGTATCTGTAAACTGGCTGTGTTTATGATAAATCCTCTTTGAAAGAGGGGAAAAAAGTAAAATTGGAAAGATGCTCTGGAAGCTTTTATGTTACCTTTAAGACCCTGGAGAGAAGCGTTCGAGGGGAAGGGAAGATGCTCATTTGAAGCATGTTGTGTTGGCCATCGAGAGCTGTGCTGCTGGCCTGAGCAGGAGTAATTGCTTCTGCAGGGCTCTGATGGCCATTGTGGAGATTCTGGGTCTGCAAACACTTTGTTGAGGTGTTGTGGAGCAGCTGTTCAGTTCCCCAAGGAAAAGGTGGTAAGCCTATGGATGTAGTCCTCTTCCATGCAGTACAGTTACTGGCTGTACTATGCTGCTAAGGAAATATATGTCAAGCCAACTGTACTATGTCCAGCTCTAGTCTCCCCAGTACAAGAATGACAGTGCCATACTGGAGCAAATCCAGTGAGGGGCCACAAAGATGATTGAGTGTCTCACATACAAGGCAGGGCTGAGGGATCTGGGACTCATCAGGCTGGAGATGAGAAATGTCAGTGCGAAATATTGATGGGAGAGAATAAGGAAGAGGGAGCCAGGCTTTTTGTGTTCTGTGTTGTGAATGGACAAGAGGCATTGATCACAAACAGATACATGAACTTTTTCATTTAAACAGAAAGAAATTATTTACTGCTGTGGTAATTAAACACTGGAACAGATTTCCTGGAGAGGTTGTGGCATCTGCAGCCTTTGAGATCATCAAAACCCAACTGGAAATGGTCCTGAGCAACCTGCTCTAGTTGATCCTTCTGTGAACAGGGGGATTGAATTAGGTTATCTCCAGAGGTCCATTCCAACTTCACCGATTTTGTGTGTCTGATTTTCTAATGTACTTGAGGAAATTTGTCTTTGTTTTAGAGAACCTGTTTTTTCTTCTCCCACCCTTCCCAGCTCTTTGTTTTACTATTTAATTTTTAGAAATTAGTGAAAGTTTTCAGTGTTCATTTTATGTGCCAGTACTAACATCTAGTTTGCTCTGCAGATGTCCTGTAGCATGGCGGGTGAAGAGGACTTCTTTTTGGAAGGAAAGAGATTCAAGCAGTACTGTGAAGAATTTATTAAACATTCACAGGAGATAGGAGATGTTTGGGAGTGGAGAACTAGCAAGGTAAAATAATCATGTTCATTTTTAGATGCCCTTTCTGGCCTTTTTGAACTGTTGACAACCACCACAAGCTGGAACATCATTTTAGAGGGGAGTTTACAACATATGAAATAAATGGTATTTTGCCCAGCTGGTCCAAGAACAGAATAGTGTATAGATGGTTTATATGAGGATATAGGCCTGTGTCTGTATTGAATAGGGTCCATGAATCCGAAAACTACTGCACCTTGTGGTATAACCTTGTAGGGTTACCCAAGATGATTTCTGTTTTGGTCTGAAAATGTCTTTTAAGGAATTATGCAGTCTTTGTTTTCAGAATTCCCAGTGTTAGAAAAACAGTCACAGCTTTCAACAAGTCTTTCAAGTGACTGGCTATGCTTAAAGTGAATTAAAAAAAAAAAAAAATAAAAAAAAAAACCTGTTCCTTCTAGTCCTAACTGCCTAGCT
Source organism: Myiopsitta monachus (assembly GCA_017639245.1). NCBI lineage: Eukaryota > Metazoa > Chordata > Aves > Psittaciformes > Psittacidae > Myiopsitta > Myiopsitta monachus. The sequence goes on from CM029941.1 coordinate 74,004,887, forward strand.
TCATGTTCCAGCCATTGGTATCTGTACCTTTGTCTTCTAAGCCGGGCACCCTTTTTACCTGAGAATTCTCTCTGTTTTGGTACTTTAGTTTTAGATCCTTTAGAGCCTTGTAATTGTAAAAGCAAACAATGTTGAGCTCCCTGACTATTTGGACATGTTTTCCAGTAGTTTAACCATTCTTGTGAATCTCCTCTGAATCCTGTCCAATGTATAAATATCCTTTTTCAGCTGTGGGCAGAACTAGACAATGAATATTGTATCACTGTGAAATTCAAACCTTCCTACTCTGGGCAAGGGCTTGTGGTTATGTATCCAAGGATTACTTTAACCCTGTAAACTGAAATAGCGAGTAGTTTTTGTTCTAGATGTGTGACTTAATATTTTGCATAAAAATATGAGTTAGTTGCATACAGCAAGTGAAAAAATCTGTATATATGATCAATCCTTGTTATTTGCTGCTTACCTATAATTTTCAAACCTTACCAATAATAATTACATGTTGTTTCTAGGTCATCAATCAAAATTTTAACGCAGGGCCAAGACGAGTCCCACAGGACCCCATTAGGATCACTTCTTCTATGATGATTCCCCATTTTTTTAAGTTACATTTGTGAATGAATCATATTTTCATCCTTTAGTGGGAGTCAGATTAGCATGGGATTATTTTAACGTTTTAATTTCCACTTGTGGAATCAGCAGTTTTCTTGCAGAAGTCTGAGCATATATTGTTTGTGTTTATCAAGCAAATTTGTCTTTATTGTGATAAAACCTATTTTTCTTAAAAAATAACTACATGTAGTCTATGTTTTTCTTAATTTACTGCTTTCTACATGATGTCTTCTGTTCTTTTGCTGGGGATGACTTTAGTATGTGAATATGTGTACAGTTACTCAAATTAGCCAGTATATAAAGATATATTGATACATGCTGGCTTTATCTGACTTCATCTAGCTTTATCAGCTTCTCTGAAGCTTCCACAATGCTCGAAAATTTAAAGAAGATCAGCAGTTCTTATGTACTGATTTAAAAATACCTAATGATAGCCACATTATGTTAATGTCCTGCTTACCCACCACTGAAATGAAAACCTCTTAATAGTTACAGTTTATGGCTACATAATTTGTATTTATTCTCTAAATAAGAACAGAAATATTTTGAGTAGTTGCAGTTTCTACTTTGAATGCTTATGTTATTTTCTATCTAATAATAAATCCACACAGTTCTAGGATGTCTTTTTGCCCCACTTTTTTTGATGTATGAGCAATACAGGTTTTCCTGTTTTCTTGCTTTTCTGACTGGTTTTCAATATGATAGTTTGGGGTACTCATTATTATTATCTATGTATTTCTTCTCTCTGCTGTAGAAAATTTACTGCTCTAGGTTTTGTGTTTTACGTTAATGGATTTAGTGGTTTTGCATGCCTTCATGAATTTTGGGGAAAAAAATCATGCTTCTGCCATTTTGAAGTGCACTAAATCCTGCAGTAAATGTATGCCATCACTTCTGTGGCAGTTGTACATTAGCATTTGTAAATCACAAATTAACAGAATTTCAGTAAGAAGCAGGATCCTGGCCTTAGGTACATTCTGATTAGAAGTTTTTGAAAGAGTGCAAATATTAGCTAAGTGTTATAGTGAACTTCTTTTTACAATGAGCCATTTGAAGATTTAGATTTCAGTCCAAGGCTGTATTTGTGAGGATTTATTCAACAAAGAAGGATGCTCTAAGCCTCTATTGGGAATTTAATACGTGGGTCAAAGTTTGAACTTTCTGTGATATAAGCTTTGCTGAAAATAGCAGAATGAGATAGGTTTTTGTTCTTACCTGTGAAAAAAAATTGTAGGAGATGTTTTTTTTTTAATGGGTCAAGTTGGTGACTCTGTGATTTCAGTGTGATAAAAACCTGACTATTGAGACCGTCCATTTATGTAGTATGTAGTCTGGGAGGGAAGCTTGCTAACAAGATGTCCCATTGTTTGTTTGCCTTTTTTTTTTTTTTTTTTTACCCAATATATGTGTTGTGGGTAGTTCAGGGCAACTCTTAGTTTTGCTGATGTAATGCACTTGGATCCTATTCCTCATTCTGTACTCAGTGAATAGACCCATTGATAGCAATAAGACCACACAAGTAAACCAAGCTTGTAGAACTGTGTTCTTGTGTTACTGTGTTTTCTGTGGAGATTAAATTTGGATGATGAAATACTCATTGTTTTTGTGGAGCTGGCTTTTGTGACATAAGCTCACATGGCCCAAGCAGAACCCTGTATTTATAGCTGTAAGTGAAATGTTCTAAACTATGTTATTTTTGTAATCTGTTTCTTCTCCCAGAAGAAAGCTGTAAAAAAGCCAAGAGCACCTCTACTGCAGGACTTGATGAAGCTAAACTGGAGTGCTGTTATTAGGGATGGATAGTTAAATCTTGGCTGTGAAAACTGCCCCGTTAGCTTTCTGCTTTATGCTTCTTATTCCCACTCTTCTCTCCCAGCAGCACTTACTCCAGTATGATGTTGATGTCCTGAGTGAAGAATCTTTCTCTACCTTCTCCCTTGGCAGCTCTGGTAGCCTGGAAATTAGGAAACAGCGCAAGGCACCATCAGTTCCCAGATACAGACAGCCATAAGCAGTCAACAAGATTATCACGAGCAGAGATAAAGATGTCATTATCCCACTCAGTGCTTGTCAGGCTCCACCCTGAATGCTGTACTCAGTCTGGGTCCCTGACTTCTTTAGTTAGGTTAATCTAGGTAATCATATCAAAGGCTGTATCAATTCACTTTTGGTTATGATACTCACAGGATGGCTGGAGTAGAAATGAACTTCCTTTCCACATTAATGGGATCAAAGTCCTTGCTAAAGTATTGATATATTTATAGGAGCAGAAGGGTGCAAAACAGGTGTCACAACAGGGAGTGCAACAGGAGGGTTGCTTCTCTTCCCTGCCAGCTCTCCTGTAGCCTCTGACATGCAGCTATCAAATACAGAGACTGCTGAATCCAGCTGTCCATAGATATTTTCTCGTGGCACTCAAATGCTACAAAATGCACAGGCTGCTGCACTTGGCTCCTTACTGCTGTCAGGAAGAACTGTTCGGGGAGGTGAATGCTTCAGTGAAGCAGCCCTTCTCTGGCAAACTTCACTGTGCCTTGGGGCATTTTACCTCTGTGGCTGGCTGTAGTAGTTTCTTTGCTGCTCTTAGGGGGATGAATACCAGTGCACATAGCTGTAATCGTGCTGACACTCCCATGAGGCTCAACAAGGAGAGACTTGAGAGGATGTTGAGGTTGAGGGAAGTGGCTGCTGCATTGTCAAGTTTACCTTAATTTTTCTGTCACTGTTGCCCTCTGCATGCTCAGTTCTCCATTGCACAGGCTGCAGTTGGTTCTGCACCCATGACATCCAGCAAAGTTTGATGGATTCATCCCTTTGATGAGGCTTAATGAGGAAATAAGGGAAGCAGTAGGAAAAATTGTAAGCCAGGGCTGAAGTACACAAATGGTGTATATGTGTGTGCATATGAAATATACTACAATCATAGTATGATTCATGCTGAAAAATTCATGGACAGAAATAGGTGTAGAGAGCATTATAATTTTTAATGTGTGATTTTGAAATGAAAAATAATTTTTAATGTGTGATTTTGGAGGTACATATGTTCTACAGTATCCTTGAAAAGAGAGAACTAATGTGTTGGAATGAAACCTGTGTTGATTTAAAGGTTAGAATACAAAGATAAAACTGTGTCAGCAATGACAGATTAACCAGAGAGTTAAATTATAGTGAAATTTGCAGCCTTGTCAACAATTTAATGCTACATTAACGAACTTTGTAGAGAGACTGTTCTGAATAGAATCCTTTTTCATCACATGTTGTGCATATGCTTTCTGTGTTTGTTTAAAATAAAATGTAACAGCTAATAAATCCCCTATTTATTTGTTTCCTTTGAGAAACAAGTTTTTAACATGCTGCTACTGTTCTTTGTGTTCTGTATACTCTTTCTCTCTTTCAGTGTTTTTCCAGTGATCTGTTACTAAAGTTTTTCTCTCCTCTTGCTTCTAATTAAAAAAAATACATGCTTTTATATGTGTGTAGACAGCCAGGTCAGCAAGGGGAGAAAGCTCCTAAAACCTTCTCCTGGCACTCTGAAATTGCAAAAGGGTTTTTTACAGGAGTAGACCTTGTGGCCTGGGAAGCAGAATGATAAAAAAGAAACTGGGGTGAGGTGCAGCTTTGTCTCTTTTCTCTTACATTTGACCCTCAGAGGTGATAAAGAGAAGGGAGCAAGTAGTGACACTGCACACATGAGTTCTGAAGTGTTGGTGGGTTTTTTTTGTTTGTTTGGGTTTTGGGTTTTTTTAGGAGTTTAAGAAACTTAAAGGGGGAACAGAACAAAAATAAACCAATCTAGCAAGAATTGGGAAGTTTATACAGGCATGTATGCATTGCTAGAAATAGGTCAGAATCATTAATATCTGCTCATTTCTTCATGACCTTGGTGCAGTGTCTTCCTGTTCTTTGATGCATATCCTGATTCCCAGGTAGCAGTTGTCCTATTCAGTCAATAGCTCTGTAAAATTTTATTTTTACTGTTCAGGTCTTTGGCTTCCTTTAATGCCAACAGCTAGTGTAAACTACTTGGGAGAAGATGCTGAAAAGCAATGCAGTCATTGGTGACTATAAAAGGACTTGGAGTTTACACCTAAATACCATGATCTGTTTATTTTCTAGAACAGCAATAGCGTTTAGCATTTTGGTAACAGAATATTTTTTTCTTGTTTTCTAACACAGGATCTTGGTGATGGTTATCTTAGTAAAACACACTTCCAAGTAAGAAATAGAAGCATCCCACCAGATCTCAAGGAGAAATGCAGTGATAACATTGAACAAGCATTATCTACACATGCTGAAGTAAGTACACATTCTAGACTTTTGTGTTTGTATAATAAATGACAGGATTTTTAAAAGATACTGTACTGCTAAATTAAGTCCTGCCAGAAAGATTGCAGATTTGCCGATGGCTTTAATTATTTCTCCTGTAGTTTTTCTCATTCAGGTGTGCAGCTTTTATTAGTGGTGAGAACTGAGATGAAATTGGAAGGCTCCAGCATCTTTTATGTATATGTTTTTCTCATGGAAGGATAATATCTCTGCTCTTTGATTCACCAACATTAAGGAAACTTTTGTGTGTGTGGAAAAAGATTCAGCATTAAAATCTAGTTATCTTAGAGATAAATATTAATTAAAAAATGAAACTTTAGGTTAATACTCATTTGAAGTGATACTGAATAAGTTGCATCTAAATATTTTACAATCTGTGTATTTTTCTATTGTGGAACTAATGTAAAATATGGAGCAATTTTTTGAAACTGGTGAGGGGAAAGTAAATAAATCCAGTGTTCCTGAAGGAGAGTAAACTTCTTTCTTCCAGAAAATGAAAACGATTCATTAAACCCAGGGTGAACTGATCTGAGTAATTACTTGATTGTTTGATTCTGCATTAGACCTGCAGATTACTGACTAATCAAGATATAAACAGTAGATATTCACTGTCTTGTTATGTTGTTACCATAAATATGAAGAGAAATCTTGGGTTATAATTGACTGAAAACAATGCATTCTGTATACTATAAACTGTTGAATAGATGGAGATGGTGTGTTTTCCAGGTACCTTTTTCAGTAGCAGTTCCTTTTCTTTTTTCCTCAGCCTATTGATTTTTCTTCTTTTTTTTTTTTTTTTCCTTCCACAGAGGCTCTGGTACAGGGTCTGAAATGAGTGTTCTTTTGGCCTGGTTTCTGAAGGAAATGACACTTAAAACAACCATGCTGTTTGATAGTCTGTGGTGTAGTAATTTCTACTGATTTTTTAGTTCGCTCACAGGTTTCAACTGTATTTTGAAGAGGGGTAGGTATCAAAAAGTGTTTGATTCCTAAAAATTTTGCGAAAGCAACTATCTGGCTAGAGGAAAAGTACTTTTACTGGCAGGTAGAAGCCTGGTCTTTGCATTCTGTTTTTCTACTCAGTGCAAGTGACTAGTGCAAGTACAGAACTTGACTAAAGCAGCACCTTGGTCCTGCAGGGTGCCATGAGGAGCAGCGAGGGTTCTCATGACACAAGGAAGCTGTAAACAAGATGTGGTTCTTTTATCAGCCAGACAACTTCTTCAGTCAACTAAAAAAAGAGACCATTTTACAAGCCCTTAGCTGATGTACCAGCTTTGATGCAAATTGAAAGCTGTATAGTCTTTAGAACCATAACCTTGCATTTGTTTGATAAATACCAGTTATAAGCATCCTATGTAAGTCACAGCTGAAGCATTTAAAGTTTTCTTTGAATTTGCATTCTATTATTTGTTAAAATGAAGGTTAATCAGTGCTTCAGAAGTTGTTACTTACTTGTCACTAAGACATTGTTTGCATACTTCAGTCCTGGCTTGTAAGACCAGATGAAGAGTGAAGCAAGGTCTTGGAAAATATTGTAGGTTATGAGACATGAGGGTATGCATAAGAGAAAATTTGAGTTTCTTCTCCAAAATACTCACTGCCTAATGCAGATTATGTCGAATTTATATTCTTCATTGAACTGAAGGCTAACCAGGCTGTTAAAGTTATTTGATCTAGAAAATGGTAGAAGCATACCAGGAAGTTGGAAAATGAAATTTGCTACAGATACATAAAGTAAAACCATGCATTTCACCCTAAGGAGAAAGATGGAAACGGTGACTCTGTAGGGAATAAATTTGCTCAAGCACAGCAGTGCCTGTATAAGATGCATATTCTTTCCACAGATGTCCAATGTGAGAGTCCTGTCGCACTGTTTAACAGTCTGGTGTTATGGAGTTACTGCAGTGTCTTTCAGTAAGTTACTGGAATGTATTTTGTTGAACAGAGTTCAGCAAAAGTTGTGGTCTTGTTAGAAATTGGAAAGGTTTCCACTGGCTACATGCTTTCAATATTTGGCATTTTTTTTCCCTTAGAAAATTTATAAATTTTATTTTTATATATTTGAATTCTGACAGATAAGAATTTTCATTTATTTTGAAAAAAAAGTCATCTGACAGTTGCATATTTCACAATTTTCAGTTTTAGAATTACTGTCATGATCTTTCTATATTGATTTTTCAATATTGTATCTCTACTGCGTGTGTGTTAGTGAGGTACTTCCATCTGCCAGTAGTCAGATCTTCAAGGCGTGGTAGGCGTTATCATATATAGTTTTATGTAAGGTAATTAACCTAGGAAGAGTAAGGAAATTAAAGTCAAATCAATATCTAGTGTTAGGAACAACCCGTGTTGTCAAAAAGACAAGTAAAAAAATGTACCGTGGCATATGACAGCCATACAAAGCCACAAGGTTTTCCTCTACTCTTGCTGGGAAGTCAGTTGAGAGATTACAAATAGAATGTTAATATTGGGAGGCAAGGTGAAAATTAGGATGCAAATTAGAAGTCAGATTTTTGGAGGTGAGTGGAAATATGGGAAAGTTATCTATACTGAGTACTTAACTCCTATTTAAGTAAGCAAAGACATATCAGAGGAGAGGTGATGTTGGGTAAATCAGTGTGTATATTGTGTTGTAGCAGAGTACAGTTAGGATATTGAAACTACAGAGAAATGAAAGTACCTGTTGTGTTTGCATTTAATCTCTGAAGAAATGGTAAAGTGTGTGATACAGTACATAAAATATACAGAATAACTGAAGCAACTTTATTAAAATAGCAAAATCAGTTACCAGTCAACATACACAGCATCAAATATGTGCTTATTTTATGGCATCTCCAGAGAACACGATAAAATTATTTGAACAGTTTATTTCAGCTCACTGGTCATATGGACGGTTAATGTTAACAGTTTCCCATCTTATTGTCTGGTATCCAAATATTTGGAGCCTTCCTGGTGAAGGAGTGATGAATAACTGTGTATTCTCGTGTTTTCTAGAGTAGTCTGTAGTATGTGGTGTGCTTGGTGCCATTTATACAAGTTGTGTTTCCTCTGAAAACCAAGAATAATTTTTTGTGTGGGTTTCTTTCTGCTTATTTTAGATATCTGCAATACAGAGCTTGTCACTTAGATCTTTGTTTCAGCCTGAGGAAGTAAAAAGTGCATTTTTGGGTATAAATCAGTCAACGTATTTTAGGTGTCTTCTCTAGGAGAAGATGAGCTAAAAAGTGTCTGGTTTGCTTCACTGATGATCAAGGGAAGCTAGATGATTAACCTGGATGTAAATTTCTGCCTTTTGTCCTGTGGATCTCATATAACAAAATCTCATACAACAAAATACAGATCTGAGCTCCTTAAAAGTAGTAGCAATTTTTTCTGGTGTCTTCACTGAAGCTGAGATTTCACTTCAACAGTAAAGCTCCACCTTAGCTGAGGACTGTATTTTGTAAAGTAGCAATTAAAAAGAAAAAAAAAAAAGGGATTTAAGGATAAACCATTAGAGCAGTTGGCATTGGTTTAAGTTTTGATTGAAATTTCTACATTGTCACTGGCATACTCATGCAGTGGAATGCCTTGGTCATGTCTGAGATCAGAATGTGTACTCAGTGCATGCAGTTGATCTGCATGTGCGAGCTTGGCAAAGTACCACCTTTTTTGGGGGTTGTGGTAGTGTGAATTGTTGTATTTCAGTTCCTTTTGGAACAGCTTACTTGCACGGAGCTTCCTGTATTGCAGGTATTGTGAGAACTAGGCGTCCCTTGATGGACAGTAAGTTGCTGTGTTGGAGACAGTCTTCTCTATGGGACCAAGAGGAACACAGCAGAAGTTAAGAATAGGTTTGGCAGTCACTGTGCTGTACTGCAGCAAGTTGTAATGTTACCTAGAATGAAGCAGGTTTTCAGTCTTCTGGAACTTGAAGGCTTATGCCATGCACATAATAGTTAATTGATGTTTTCTTCAGGTCATTGGCAAGCCTGCTGAATTCAGACTCTTTCCTTGTTATCCTTTGATATCTGCTGGTCTCCAGACACACTTTTGCTAATTCCTGAGCTGTCCTAGGCAGTAGATAAATTACCTTATGAACTCATATGGATTTATGTCCACATAAATTAACTGACACTATGAAGCAACGTATCTGAAGACAGGTGCGCTTAAATTCTAGTAACTACGTAGAGCAGTTTTAGAAAATTTCTGTCTTTGTACTTGGCATGACTGAGCTGTCAAGCCTGGGGATATTGTTTCATGCAGACCCTTCGTTTCATTTGCTGTCATCTTTCATTTGCCATCTTACTAGAAAGGGCCTGAGAATGTTCCTCTGATTTCTGTGAATTTGGTTTAATAAAGGTATTCGTTTTAATGTCTGGCTACATAAACAGAAACTACTAATGACATTATGACTAACCATAAACAAACTTTAGACTGGGTTTGTGGAGGACACCCTTCTAACCAGTGTGATCAGATTCAGTCTCGAGGATATGATTCTATATGAGCTGAAGGGTTCATAAATCTTTTAGAGTATCTTCCAACAGAAGGAAAACAGCATGAGATGCAAAGCAAGTAGTTAATACAAACACATGGTGCCATTTGAAAATTAGTAGGTTGCAGTTTTGTTCTGGTTAAATTTTTATTGAATCAGTTGTTGTCTTTCTGTGTTCTCCTGACTTTATGCCAGATGAGTGTCATCTGTACTTCTCCACAGACAGCATAAATCTTGTGTAACCACCATACTGTGTTCTGGCTAATTTAACAACAATCTTCAGTGTATATTCTTTCTTGATCCAAGTCAAATATGTTCTGCCAAGAGATCTGTCAGGGTCTGTATCAATGAACGTGGAATTACATCTTCTTTTGTATAACTTAGTTGATACGTGGAGACATGTTTCAAATATTTCTATATTGACATTCTTACATTACCCAAATTTATAGCAGAGATTCATGTAAGTTGTTCATCACAAGCTTTTCAGTGAGACTAGATGCAAAGACGATCAGTTTGATGAGCTTAATTTGATTTTTTGATGGACTTGAATTTGAGGGATACTTGTGGCACTGGTATCTTGACTGTCTGAGGCAGTAGCTTCTGCTTCCACTGAAACCGGAAGCATACCCCAGTGTATTTGTAGACATTTTTTTCCCTTTTCAATCATCCCTTTTTCCAGTCTAAGTATATCATAGTGACTGGAGTGGTTTTTCCTCCTTATGACTGAACTATTCAAATGCTACACAGTCATATTTCACTTACTTTGTTTTGAACCCAGGTAGGCATCTGCACTGAAATTATGCCTTTCATTCTAGATTTCAGTATTTACCATTATCCAACTCCAGCTTTTGTTAAGTGCTGTGTAGACACATCTCAAGCAAGGACAGAACAATTGCATACGTTACTGTCTGAATTGTTGGCAAAGTGAAGAATATTATAAAAATTTAAATTGAAGATAGTCTTCCTCAAAGAATTTATATTCTCAAAGAGCAGAACAGAAAAATCTGGATTCACTTTATGCATTCTTTTTTGTTTGTTATTCAAATCGCTCAAGGGAGGCAATAACTTGGAGTAATAATTCTTTGTGTGTGGTTTGTCTCAGCTCCTCTGGGTATTGCAGAAGACGTGAGTCAGCGTGGAACCATTTCTGAAGCTAGAGACATTGCTCCTTTATAAAGGAGTGGGCAGGCTGGGAATGTTGAAAGTCTGTTAATACCCAAATGTAGCCTTTGGAAAATGAGCGCTGAACTTCACAAACGTGTTGAGTAAATTGCATGGTTACTTTTACGTGGACTCTACCTTTGCTGGCAAAGGTTCCTTGGTGTAAGCGAAGATCTGCCTGATAGGGGATGTGGGAATGAGTTTGACATCTTTCTTAAACTTCATAGTGCCACATAGTTTGCTGTTCATCTGTGCTGCTCAGTGTATAACAACTAAAAAAATTACAATTCTTAGTAATTATTAATATTTTTTCTATAAACAAGTCCAGTATTTTTAAAATTAATGACAACTCCTTTTTTTTTGTGCAAAAGTAAATAAGATGAACTCAGTGTAAACATCTGCATAACCACAGTATTTGTTGGATGGTTAAAACATGTGAAGTGAAAACCCAGCGAACAGTGTTTAAGGAGAAAAATGTAAATACATTTAATAGAATCCAGCAGTCACTGCAGGAAGTAATGAAAGGACCTTAGTAAAAAGGGAGAAAATCAGTTATGACATACTCAGCTGAAACACCAGTTTTTAATGAACTATCTGAGCTTAGGAGCAGTGCAGTTGCTCAGAAGCAGGTGAGTTTACCCTTTGTCTTTTTGATAGTTTCCCTGTTGCTTTGAGAAGGGAAGTAAATCATACTGCATCTGTATTCAACCCAAAATATGTTCCCTTGAAAAACGGATGTGGAAAGCTTTGATATGAAGGGAGTATTTGCATTTGAGTTTGTCTCGGATCTACTCAGACCCTTTTCATCACACTTGGCTTCCTATTCCAATTCCATCATGACTCCTGGGAGTGAGATCTTCCTTTGGTGCTGCTACTCAAAATGTTGCTAGTCAGCCTTAGCTGGGCCACAGAACATGTTTGTGCCCCATAGTGTGAAAAGAAAAAAAAAAGAATCAAGAAACCACTTAGTCTGAGGAGATCGAGAGTGCATTGCAAAACACAGTGAAGATGCTTGTGATTTTGCTTAAAAATATATTAATCTGAAAATGGAATTAGCCTTTATTAAACCACAAGAAAATATTCTAGTGTGGGTTTTATTAACTGTTTTCTAAATGAAAAGGCTTGGCAATAGAAGGACATTGTTTAGAAATATCAAGGCTGGAAGAAACTTTGATGTAGACATTACACCCCTGATGACTTGAGCTGGAGAAACCTCAATAAAGGAAGAGTGCTGTGGTGACAGAAGTAATTTGAATCCCAGATATGTCCTACTTCTGAGCTACTTCACTGATGGGATGCCCCAAGCTTTGTGAAAGAGGCTAAATACTTCTGTTCCTGTAAAGTTCTGGAGACAAGGGAAATTTCTGTCTCCCACACGCAGACCTTTGTAGATCATTTTCTGTGTGTCACTTTAGTATCCTGGCAAATATTGTTAACAGTTAGTTGCATTTAGTTTTCAGTGGCTTTGATGACATGCTTTTGGCTTGACTATCATTGTGGGTGGTGGGACTCTGATCTGAATTCTCTATCTTTTACATTCTTTAATTGCTGTTCTGTTTTACCCAATAGGGTGTGCTTTGTATTCACAAAAATTCGAAATTACATCAAAGCAGATACATTAATTATGAAGCTTTTGGAATAACTGAAGAGCCATACTGTATGACCTCCAAAAGTGATTTCTTTTTAATTTAGATGTTAGCATAGAGTGATTCCAACTTTTTATCTTCTCTCTTAGTATTCAGAGTTGTCGCTTAACATTAGCCAATGAATGCTACATCAAACACAGAAAAAGATGCTCTAATTTAGATTTGGTAACTGAATGTGACAGTTTAGTCAGAGTTACCATGGTGTAATCCCAGCAGAATGCCTTCCTTCTGCAAAAAATAAACCTCTATTTCCTATGGAGTGCACGCTGAGACTGTAGTGAAGATGGCTTTCTGAGAATCTGAACTTTGAGAGACTGAAGTATTTTAAACTTTTTAATTACTCAAGTTAAAATTTAGTTAAATACTTTTTAAGTGTGATTTAATTTCATAAATGTACAGTCTTTTTTTTTTTTGTTTCTGTGTATGTACCTTTTGGTAAATTGAGGCATTATTATGAGAGTGTAAAAAATAGCTTTTAAAAATGGTGCCAGAGTGGCCTCAGCAGTTGTCTTTGCCCTGTAGATTATGCTAATTCATCTTAAGCTGTGTATGATTACATGTACAAAGAAGTGACAGAGGCATGTAGACCACATATTCAGATACTTACTACCTATGCTGTGTGTTTTACCTTTCAATTTGCTACAGCACTGCCTTCTTGTACAAGGCTCAGTGACTTTTTCATCAAATGTTTTGATATCCATAAGGTTGATGTGCCTTGATGCCTGGGCAAAACGTCCAGAAATCCCAGCTTATACAGTTTTATTATGGGAAGGGCTTGTGAGAAATTAAAATCTATTTTTTTCTGTTTTCAATTTAAAAATATTACTGTAGTGGTCTAAATAAGAACTGTTGTAAAAATAGACATTTTTGTTTTATTACTATTTAAAATAATATCCACAATACAGTGGTTTGCTGCTCCTATGCATTGTTTATCACCTGTCCCTTTTCTGCCAAAAGTTGAAATTTAGCTACCATGAGTAAAAGAGATAATCATAGACTTTTAGAATCACAGACTGGTTTGAGTTGGAAGTGACCTTAAAGCTCATCCAGTTCCAACCCCCTGCCACAGGCAGGGACACCTTCCACTGGACCAGGTTGCTCCAAGCCCCATCCAGCCTGACCTTGAACACTGCCAGGAATGGGGCAGCCGTAACTTCTCCGGGCAACCAGAGCTTCTCTGGGCAACCTGTGCCAGGGCCTCACCACCCTCACGGGGAAGAACTTCTGCCTAAGAGCTCATCTCAGGCTCCCCTCTGTCAGGTTAAAGCCATTCCTCCCTGTCCTGTCCCTGCAGGCCCTTGTAATGAAGTGGTATATTTATCAACAGTGCTTATGGTGGCACAAATGGCCACACCATGGCATCCTATTATATTTAATATATTAAAAACTAATTTCTATGTTTTAAAGACGTACTGTTGTGGCATTTCCTAAACTGGGCTGTACTTGTGGATAACGAGAATGAAAGATTTGGGGGGAGAATATCAGTAGTATACAATTATTCTTTTTCACATATGAGTAAGTAAGTAGATCCCAAATAGGTCCCAGTTAAGCCTCCAAAACTAGATTGTTAGGACAATTGTACACTGCAGCGTTTTTATTCAGTGCAACTCAGAAATGGGGACAGGCATGTGGTGAATACTCACTAGAATGCATACAAGACCCACATGCGTTACTCTGAATTTTACTCTCTTGAGTTTGCGTGGTCTCTAAACTGTGCATTTTTGTACTAAGACTTCACTTCAGGATTTGGTAGAACACATGATAGGTATTAGTGGTAGTTGTTTGGAGTTAGTTAATCTCTGAGATGTGCAAAAGGATTATGCCTCAAGCTTGTCCATTAAAACTGATGGTGGTGTTAAATATAGTAGAAGTCTAATGTTAAAATTCTTGCATTGCTAAAAACAATTCTTCATGTATGTTTTTAATAATTTGGCCTTAAGAAGGTAAAGGGAAAGGATTTTTTAGCAATAGAAATACCTTTGACATTAATTAATGCAGAATTATATTTTAGTTTGGCCAGTGCAGGGTATGGAAATGTAACAGCCAACCAAATCATGAATAGTGTTTTGGAAACCTGGGTTTTAAAGTACGCTTTTGTTTCATGCCCATGCATATGTGGTAAGCTAGTGATGGTGGCAAGTAGGGCTGAATAGAGTGAAGAAGAGTGATCCTTGTTCCCTGCACTCTGGGCGACATTCCTGCACTGGAACCTTGGCTTTAGATCAGTTTGCTTCCACCCGGAGTAGCCAGAGCATCTCGAGGGACATTGTGATACCTCGATCATAATCCCAGCCTTTGGCTGCTCCAGGGGCAGTCTGGCGATGTGCTGCCCTAACTCCAGGCAGAGCATTGTCTTTTTGTCAAGACTGTATTTTTTCAAATGTTTATGACATTAGCTCACAAACAAGCAGCTTGACACCATAGTGTTTGTCAATACTGTTTTACCACAAAGGAAACAAAATCACAATCCAGTCAGTTGTTAGCATTTTCCTTTTATAGTGGATCTCAAAATACTACATGTTGCCAGTCTTGCATATATGCCTTCCTTTGTTTCTTTTAAATTAAACTGTACTGACACAGTATTATGCACTAATATTCTAGGTACAGTGATCGTCTCTATTGGAGCAATACTTTTATTCTGGCTAAGGGCCTGTATTTTGTAGCAGTTACCTGATTCATCTTTCAGTGTGTTTCATGTGCAACACACAGGTTATGTTGGCTTGGAGTGAATATTGTAGATTTAGGGCCTTACAGTGAGCAGTGGCATCCTGAGAACTAGGCAAAATGGCCAAACTTCTGTGTGTTGCTGCTTTGTAGAAAATTCATTGTTACTGTCCTTCTAGCTGTGAGGTCTAACCAATAGTTTTGTTTCCTCTGCTGCGCCATCTCACCATCACTGTCTCTGAACTGTTCACCTGGGTCAGTCTTAAGATACATGAAACAATCCTTTTTTCCCCTTTGTTTTGAAGAACAGTTATTATTTCTTACACTGGAAAAAGATTCCATCTCATACTTCTTTTCTATATGCTATATCTTTCTATACCCCAGATCTTACTTCTTGGCTTTATTAATAAATAAGCAGCCATTGCTGGTTTCCTGTTAATATTGTGAAGATAGTGATTTAGCTTTCTTTTTGAGGTCAGAATGTGGTGTTCCTTGAGGACATTATAGAGTTATACTGTGTTTTTGAAGTCTCGTCCTTCTTAGATAGAAATCAGTAACACTGAAGTTGATTGAGATTTAGGAACTTCTGCTGTGGAAAATATGTTCTAGATTTATGAATTGTTTTGTTGCCAGTAGTAACAATAACTGATTTTTCCTCATGCAAGACAAATGCACAGTGAGGAGACGCTGCTTTCTGCCCTTTTAATAAGTCAAGTCTTAGTGTATGCCCTTTAAAAACACAGTGAAGGAAATAAGAAATCTCTTTTTCATACTGTACTGGTATGCACATGATACTACCAAGGCAGAGTGTTAGATTTGGTGGTTATGAACACCCCAATTTAAAAATTGTTATTCCTCTAGTTTACAGCTGAAAGGAATTTGGTTATGTGAATTTGTATGGCATACAGGTGTTTTCCTGAATGAACAAGATAATACATCTTCAATACATAGCGGGTATTTTTTCACTTGAAATCAGCTTGTTAATGTTGTGTAATCTTTCTGCCCTGGTTTGTCAGGGAGTAGATCAGACATTGCTTATGCATGCTTATTGACAACTTCAATGAGGCGCTCTCAGTTCCTCTGTATACAAGATACTGAAAGGTTCAGAGCAGAGGGATGATTTGGGACAGGAAAATACACTGCTTAGCACAAATGGTTGTCTGTATCCAGGAGTATTTTGCTCAGGGGGTGCGTAACTTTTTCGTGATGATCTGTGGTGGTAGCAGTGAAAATAAGTAATTTCAATTGACCCAAACATCTTTGACCATTTTGCTCTGAATTGTGGAGGAGGACATAGTGTCATATGGTAAGTAAGATTTAAGTTTCCTTTCTGAAAAAGGCAGCAGTGAAGTGTAAAAACTCCTTGGGATCATGAGGTGGGCATTTCTCTGGGGTAAGTAATAAATCAAGATGCAGAAAGGCAGGCGGTTCTATTATAGAAGAGAGAAAGCTGTGGCTTGTGAGAGGTGAAAGACTTGTGCTGTCTGTAGTAGGTCATACTTCATAACATAAGCTTTGATTCCATCTAGTGATTTTTGTAACATGATCATTAGTATTTATTTCCATTTGTATTTTCTTTTATTCTCTGTTTGATAGCTTGCCAATAGAATTTCTTTCCCAAACAGTTGAACCTAGCTTGCAGACTGACAGGGCACAAAAAAACACCTTCAGAGGAAAGCACATTAAAAACCTTAGAAATCACCAGAAAATGTTAGCGGCTCTGTTGGCTGTTACACAATGCGATGCAGGAATTGCAGTAATGTTCTTCTTCCATCTGGTGCCTGCAAACTTGATGTTTTCAGAGGCATTCATTGCTGTGGCAAACTGTTCACTTATTCATTCGTGTGTAGCTGCCCGTTATTCTTTGGAAAAAGAGTTGGGTTGAAATCGGATTAGTTCTTTGTTGCAAAAGTGCTCAGTGTCAAACATACTACAAGAAGTTGTCAGTCCAAATGCAAATAACATGAAATTTCAAAGCATTTTTGCATGTTGTATATATTTGGAATGTACTGTGAAGGTGTAGTCCCAGGAGTGAGGATCTTGACTGACAATACTCAAAGGAAAATCATGCAGTATCAGTGCCAAAATGTCAGTCTTAGACTGAAATTTCGATTTCCGTTTTAAATTTCCTGGCTTATGTTAGCTAACATCCCAGCCTTAAATTCCCTTCTTTTCTTACAATATCTGTAGTTATTCTCTTTGTTACATCTGGACTGGGTAATTTTCGGGACTGTGAGATAACCTGCTGACTGGAAGGTGTCACTCTGAGAGTGAAGGTGAACTAAATGATGGTTTCGTGAACTAAAGGATAGAGCTGGCACTTCTCACTCCCTGTAGCAAAAGGAGGCAACTTTATTCTGGAATGTGCTGCCTTGTTTCCTTATATTGGTTGCTGGTTGGGGCAGTATTGGGGTTGCAAGTTTTGTCACTTTACTGCAGAACTAGGGCCACTTTAGGTCCCTGTGAGGAATGCCTGGAGGAAGTGTGGGCCTCAGTTTGCTGGCAGGGTTAGTATTTACAGCTTCATAGGGAAAGCTTCAGAATTCTGTTAGCAGGAAGGTGAGTGAAGACAAGAGACAGGACACGCAGTTCTTATTGCCAGACCAGGAGATAAAGGAGTTGATAGGTAATTTCTGAGCACAAACTGGTTAAAAATGTCCAACTCTTGGTCCTCCCAAGACATCTGAAATAACCACATTCATGATGAAAATGCTTGCAAGGGCTGGAACAGCTCTGCTCTGGAGACAGGCTGGGAGCTGGGCTTATTCAGCCTGGAGAAGGCTCTGGGAGACTTAAGAGCAGCTGGCAGTGCCTGAAGGGGCTGGGAAGAAATCTGGAGAGGGGCTTTTGACAAAGGTCTTAGGGACAGGAAAAGGGGGAATGGCTTTAACCTGACAGAGGGAAGATTGAGATGAGATCTAAGGCAGAAGTTCTTCTCTGTGAGGGTGGTGAGATGCTGGCGCAGGCTCCTCAGAGAAGCTGTGGCTGTGCCATCCTTGCCAGTGTTCAAGGCCAGGTTGGACGGGCTTGGAGCAACCTGGCCTAGTGGAAAGTGCCCCTGCCTATGGCAGGGGGTTGGAACTCTTTCCTGTGATATGGGAAGAGTCTTTGATGGTGTTTTCATAGCAAAACAGGCTTGGAGGTTTAGCCATTGCCTATTATTTGGGCTGTTCTTCCAGAATATAAATTAATCTCTCCAGTCCTGCAGTAATGAGCAGATAATGAATTTACTAGTAGTTTTCCTGAAGAAATAGGACTTTTTGGCCTTGAACATTGCCAGGGATGGGGCAGCGATAAATGGCTAATTTGCACCTAAGGATAAAGAAGAGGAAAGGGCGGGTTTGGAAGCCATAGTGAGATCCTAAAATGTGTTTAACCTGTGTCTACGTTAGTACTGTGGTTCAGAGGAGTAATGTAGTTTTGGAACAGAGCCTCTAGCTGACCTCACGTACTGTGAGTTGGTTGATTTGGTGTACATGAACTAGATTACTTTTGGAGGGAGCTTGACTAGATCTGTTCCAGCTATACTGCATGGGCACCAACTCGTAATGCATAAGGGTCCAAACCAGTGACTGATTTTTATAGCTTTGAACTACATGGAGTTGGTCTTTCAGTTCGGAGAATAGCACTAAGTCCAGTCTGCAGTAAAATCTTCAAGCTGCATACAGTGTAGGTTTGGGGGTCTCTGCGCCAACTATTGATGCCCTTGATCTCTTCCTATAGTTTTGCATTACTTATGGATGCAGGGGTAGTCCTAAATACCTTAGTGCACCAGCAGTTTTGCCTAGGAAGTAGTGTTCCTAAAATAAAGACTTAAGTTCCGAGTTAGTCAGTGGAGAGCAGTATGTTCTTTTATGTGTCTCTGAATAAAGACGTTGTATGTTTGAGTTTAGGCAGCAGTTAATCAGACATGTTCTGCTTTGGAAGATCTTCAAAGCCAGTTATTTCTTTGGCAGCTAAGTTGGGACTTAAGACCTGAATCTGAATTAATGAATCTGAACTAAGTGTCTCGCTTAAGCAAACTCAGTTCTCTCTTCCAGCTTCATTAGTTCCTCAACTTGTGGGTTTTTTTTTATTTTCCTTTCTATATATACTGTTCAGTTAAATCCACGCTTTTGGGATGTTAGCAGATAATGCTGATCATGTTAGAAGCAAGGTGTGTCAGAAGAATTAGTTAAACATGACTAAAGGTCATCCCATTTTTGGCATCTGGGCCATATGATTTTCAGCTTTTGCTAGAAGCAAAGTGCAGGTTTTTGAACTGACCTGATACTTAGCAGTGATGAGTCCTTTTGCAGTCTTTAGTGGAAGCTTCTGAGTACATGATCATAGACTCATAGAATAGTTAGGATTGGAAAGGACCTTAAGATCATCTAGTTCCAACACCCCTGCCATGGGCAGGGACACCTCCCACTAAACCATGCCACCCAAGGCTATGTCCAACCTGGCGCTGAACACCGCCAGCGATGGAGCATTCACAACTTCCGTGGGCGACCCATTCCAGTGCCTCACCACCCCTACACTAAAGAATGTCTTCCTCATGTCCAATCTAAACTTCTCCTGTTTAAATTTTAACCCATTACCCCTTGTCCTATCACCGCAGTCCCTGATGAAGGGTCCTTCCCCAGCATCCCTGTAAGCCCCCTTCAGATATTGGAAGGCTGCTATGAGGTCTCCACGCAGCCTTCTCTTCTTCAGGCGGAACAGCCCCAACTTCCTCAGCCTACTTTCATACGGGAGGTGCTCCAGTCCTCTGATTGTCCTCGTGGCCCTCCTCTGGACTTGTTCCAACAGTTCCATGTCCTTTTTATGTTGAGGACACCAGAACTGCACACAATACTCCAGGTGAGGTCTCACAAGAGCAGAGTAGAGGGGCAGGATCACCTCCCTCGACCTTGTGGTCACACTCCTTTTGATGCAGCCCAGGATACGGTTGGCTTTCTGGGCTGCAAGTGCACACTGCTGTGCATGTTCATTTTCTCATTGACCAGCACCCCCAACTCCTTCTCTACAGGGCTGCTCTGAATCTCTTCCCTGCCCAACCTGTAGCTGTGCCTGGGATTGCTCTGACCCAGGTGTGGGACCTTGCACTAGGCATGGTTAAACTTCATCAGGTTGGCATCAGCCCACCTCAGAAACGTGTCAGGGTCCCTCTGGATGTCATTCCTTCCCTCCAAAGTATCAACCGAACCACAGAACTTGGTGTCATTGGCAAACTTGCTGAGGGCACACTCAATCCCACTGTCCATGTCAGCGACAAAGATGTTGAACAAGACTGGTTCCAACGCTGATCCCTGATGGACACCCCTCTTTACTGGTCTCCAGCTGGACATTGAGCCATTGAGCACACCTCTTTGTGTGCGGCCATCCAGCCAGTTCTTTATCCACTGAGTGGTCCACCTATCAAATTGATGTCTCTCCAACTTAGAGACAAGGATGTCGTGTGAGGCAGTGTCAAACGCTTTGCACAAGTCCAGCTAGATGACATCACCTGCTCTACTCCTGTCCATCAGTTCCATAGCCCCATCATGGAAGGCCACCAGATTGGTCAGGCAGGGTTATCCCTTACTGAAGCCATGCTGGCTGTCAGCAACCACCTTGTTGTTTTTCATGTGCCTCAGCACGCTTTCCAGAAGAACCTGCTCCAAGATTTTGCCAGGCACAGAGGTGAGGCTGACTGGTCTGTAGTTCCCTGGCTCATCAATTTTCCCCTTCTTGAAAATGGAGGTTATATTCCCCTTTTTCCAGTCTTTGGGAACTTCACCTGCCTGCCATGATTTTTCAAATATGATGGACAGTGTTTTATCAGCTTTATTTGCCAGCTCCTTCAGCACCTGTGGATGGATTTCATCCGATCCCATGGAACTGTATATGTTCAGGTTCCTAAGATGGTCTCGAGCCAGATCCTCTCCTACAGTGGGCCCAGGGTCTTCATTCTCACTGTCCCTGCGTCTGCCTCCCAAGACTTGGGTGGTGTGGTCAGAGCATTTGCCAGTGAAGACTGAGGCAAAGAAGTCATTAAGACCTCAACCTTTTCCAAATCCAGGGTAGGCAGTTCTCCTGATAGCTTCTGGAGAGGGCCCACGTTGTCGCTAGTCTGTCTTTTATTTGCGATGTACCCATAGAATCCCTTCCTTGTTATCCTTAACATCCCTAGCCAAGTTTAATTCTAAGTGGGCCTTAGCTTTCTTAACCTGGTCCCTAGCTTCCTGGACAACATCCCTGTATTCTTCCCAGGCTGTCTGTCCTTGCTTACACCTTTTATCAGCCTCTTTTTTCCTTCGAAGTTTCCTCAGCAGCTCTTTATCCATCCACGGAGGTCTCCTGGCCCTCCTGCAGCACTTCCTTCTAGTTGGGATGTATTGCTCCTGAGCTTGTAGCAGGTGATCCTTGAATATCAACCAACAGCCTTGGGTCCCCCTGCCCTCTAGGGCTATATCCCATGGAACCTTACTGAGCAGGTTCCTGAAGAGGCCAAAGTCTGCTGTCTTGAAGTCCAGGGCAGTGAGCTTGCTGCACGCTCTTCTCACTGTCCTGAGGATCTTGAATTTGGCCATCTCATGATTGCTGCAACCAAGGCTGCCCTGGAGCGTCACATTTCCAACCAGCCCTTCCCTGTTGGTGAGCACTAGGTCAAGCATGGCATCTCTCCTTGTCAGCTCCTCTTTCACTTGCAGGAGGAAGTTGTCTTCCACACAGTGGAGGAACCTCCTGGATTGCTTGTGCCGGGCCGTACCATCCCTCCAACAGATATCAGGGTGGTTGAAGTCCCCCATGAGAACAAGGGCCAGTGATGCTTTGGAAAATCAGGCCACATAGGCAGTTAAATAGAAACCTGCTAAATGGAAGTTTGTGATTTTGAGGGTTTTTTCCAAGATTTAGAAGCTGAGGCAACTGAAAAGTTACATGGGTTTGCAAGAATGAACACGAGCAAGAAAAAGCTACCTGTCTGAAACACTAAATCCCAGGTAGGATGCATGGAATACATTTGTCTCCTTTATAGGATCGTTGCGCTTCACCAGTGTCACAGCATGTGTTTTAATGTATGTTTAGTGTATGTTTAACTAATCCACTGATAAAGGTGTAGAAATGCAGCTAAGGAACAGCTGAAGTGAGTATACAACCAAAATTTTGATCTCATGCTCTGGTCTTAGCTAGAATTCTTCAGCTTTCAAAAATAAATATTACAATTGCAGCCATTTAAACACAAGTGTAAATAGTAGAAACTGTCATGAGTTTCTAATTCTAAATGTATTTTTATTTGCTGTTTGTTCTAAGATGCTTATTTTCACATTCCTCAGCTTTTTTTTTCCCCCACATTTCGGAAGAGTAGAAACATATTTGCCATTTAACATCAAAGACATAGTTTCTGTTTAAACCATAACTGCACAAATTTGAATTCTAAGAAAAACATTAAGCATTGGAAAGATGAGAATGCAGAAGGTCTGCTATACGAGAGTTAGCAAGGTATAATGCTCTCCTTTGGGTTGTATTAGGAAAGCTGTTTTGATCTGATTTTCTGTGATGTGCATTTCTGTCTCTGCCCTTGCCCTTGCCTTTACTCAGAAATTCTTCCATCAGTGAAACGGTAACCACATTTGAGCAAGGTAGAGGTTTTTAAAGATAACTTAAGTTCCTTAAGCTTTCCGAAATTAAATAGCTGAATGGAGGACAGAGACTATAAAAGTTTTCTGCCTGAGAGAAAACTTGAAACATGTGCTGGTAACTTACCATGTGCCAGAGAGTCCACATGAGAAAGACCTTATAGATGTCCTAACTGAAGAAAAGCCTTTCGTTGAACCTGAAACCTAGTTGACCACAAGCTGCAAATCTGCAGGAAAGAAATATCAGGCAAAACATTTCAAAATAATTCAAGGTAATTTGCAGCGTACAGTATTTAACAAGCAACTTGATAAGCAATTTCAAAATATTTTGTCATGTGGATTTGATGCAATATGAAAAAAAACAAACATGAGTTGATTAAAGAGCTATGCTCACATAAATAAAAGATTGGTTTTTGCCATTCATTTTTCCACCCTCTTTCCTCAAGTACCAATGCTTTGGGAACACAGAGAGTGCATTTCACTGAAGTGTCTCAATAGACAGCCTTGTAGCCCTGTCAGAAGATGCTGGGTGTATGGGTATTAAAACATTACATTATTTGGTGAAGTCTGGCATACCTTTAGTTGCTCCTGTCCTTGTTAATGGAAGATTTGAATGTCTATGAATAGTAGAGCTGTGCTGAGCCTTTCATTTTTAATCTTACATTATATAGATATCCAGCACTTGCTAAGTCTGTCCTAAATGAGTGAACATGAAAAATCCGATGCAATCCCATCTTGTGTCTGTGTATGGTGCTGAAGTAAATCCATAATCTCTACAGCTCCCAGTGATTCCACCAGGCTTTGTTACCCAGTTCTTCATATATGCAAAATTCTGAACACTTCCAGGGAGAGCATTGGACTTAGATGACGGCACTGTGTAGTGCAAGGCATCTCTCATATTTACATGTTGCCATCTTTGAAAGCAACATGCAGTGGAAATTCTCTTTTTTAATTCAGTATGAGGAGCGCTTTCTTTCCCTGTCTTTCGGCATTTTTGAGGATTATTTTTTTTGTTGGTCTGTTTAATAATTTTACAACTATAGTATTGCATGGACATTGATTAATGTAGTGGATTTCAGAGCAAGGATACCTGAAAATTCTATTCAGCTTTCACAGAAGTTAATGCAAGGACTCACTGTACTGTGGACTGTATCTGATTCTGCTTTACAGGTAACAGTCTTAGTAGCCAGACATGCAAAGCTCCTTATTATCCAAGTTCTTCAATCAAAGTGAATCATACCTTACAAATAAAGTCATTTCTAAATCCTGTTTTCAAACACTGGAGCTAGTCTAAACCTCTTTTATATAGAACTTTTTGAGCACCAAGAGCAATCTGGCCATCAGTAATCTAGGCAAGGTATTTTTTGCCACTGCTAATCAGATTTGTTGTATTAGACTTTATGTACTGTTCCATGTAGTTCTCCAGGTTTTTCACCTCTTCTACTAACAATACTTGTTTTCTTTTCCTCTGTGCGAAAAGAACATTCTGCTGCCACTGTATAGTCTTCGTTACAGAATTTTATTTTAAAAATATCTTGAAAAATACCTCTAAAAGTACCTATATTTTAACGTAATTTTTTGAAAAAATACTCTTTCTGAAAACTGTGATACTGCTTTGCTGGAAATATTGGTAAAAAGGAAGAAAAAAAATAACGTGAAGGGGATTGTTACTGATGTCTTTTGGTTAATACATTTCATTGTGTTCACCTGACGTTGTAATCTGATACACTTATTATGATACACTGTAATGTTGTAATCTGATACACTTATTTTTCTGGAGGGTGTCTTCACAGTGTTTTATTTAGCTGGTATGTTCATATTTTGTCCATTTATATTTTAAACTACATCTAAGAATTCACTTCCATCTGTTGTTTTTCAAAGGCAGCCCTTAATTGCAGAAGGCCAGGTTGGACAGAGCCTTTGGTGACATGGTTTAGTGGGAGGTGTCCCTGCCCATGGCAGAGGTGTTGAAACTAGATGATCTTAAGGTCCTTTCCAACCCTAACTGTTCTATGATTCTATGTCTTAACTATGCGTAAACATCAGTTTTGTGAGATAAGCTGTCCTGGCAGCTGATTATGATGTAGGTGTTCCAGAGAATGGTATCCCTTTTTCAGTCAGGTCTAGAAATCTTGCTGTGATGAGTTGTTCTCGTATATGTGTGGCATCCTTCATAAAGGACAGCACGCTTCTAAGATGTAAATAACGTGTAATTAAAAAGTGTAATCTGTTTTGTGATCGAAGAACATTTAAGGAGTAATATAACAAGGTGCTTAAGCAAATCAAATTAAAATCAAGGGCCTAGAAAATTTTAAAGTAATAATAATTAAGAATTAAACGTTCAACACTTTGAACCGAACTTACTAATAATATGTAGACATACAGGGAGCGAATAGATGAATAAAAGCAAATGTTAAGAGTAGGAGGGGCGTGAGCTGATGCAGTACTTTGGTGAGGAAAAGGATGAGCCTGTTCTAGTCAGAGATCAATTTAAAGCATTTTCAGAGTGCCAGAAGTTAGATTACAAATAGTTTTATTTTCGGATCAGGGAAGCAGAATGGTGGGGCTTTCCTCCTTTTCTCCCCCCCCCCCCCCCTCGTCTTTTGATCTGTCTTTTAAATTTTCCCCTACCAGTGTTAAATAACAGGTATTTAAATACCTTATCTCTGACTGTAGAATAAATACAGTTGTGTTCAGCTGGTTCTTAAATAATAATTTAGTAAAATGCTAGAAACTCAAAGCACTGAGTAAATGTTATGAGGTGATCGAATTAGCCAGTAGTGGATGCCACTTAGAGTAGGGAGAACCCTTGCAAATGGATTCTCCCCCTACACTCACGCAGTTCCAAATATGCGTTATACATTGCGGATAATAAAGAAATAAAAAGAGAAAACATTTTTCAGATGTCTCATGGCTAGAACAAGGACATAAGTTAGGTCATAAGCTATTTTTCAAAGACCTTCTATTTATTCTCGATAAAGTTATATGTACTTCTGCGGGCAGAGTAGCTATTATTCATGCATTGCTTTGTTAAACATAATTATCATGAGCAGAGTATCATACTCATATAGCTGTGTTCTTTCTGATACCTGACCCATCTCCCTGTAAGTTGTGAACATGCCTTGCTGAAACAGATGATTCATTCTGATAATGTCAGGAAACCAAACAGTATAATTAAATGACTGCAAACACTGAATAGTTTCCATCTGTCCATACTTTACATATTTGTGTTCAGTAGTGTGTTATTCCCTGAATCTTCTTGTAAAACAAAGAAGAATACATGTAATCCTTTCCTTATTTTCCACCTTTTTTTGCTCCACTTTATTTTTTTTATTTTTATATTCTTATATTTTTATATTTTTTGAGTGTTTTTAGTAATGGTAGGTAAATTGCAAATCATATCCGTAGTGTTTGGAAGGGTACAGAAAGCTTTCTCAACACGTCTCTCCAAGAGTAGGTTGGGAAAAGAACTTCTTATGGAACCAAAAATGAGTTCTGGAGGATTTACAAGTTTTTAGATTAAAAGAACATTTGAAGCAAGGAGTTTTTATCATGTTAGTAATAGCATTTGAAGGTAAACTTGTAAAATTATTTTTCCCTTTTAGTCTGTTGCAAATGGTTTGTTGAAACTATGACATCATTAAATTTAATTATTATTCTGGTATTTTTTCTTGAAGTGGTAAGAGTCTTCTATATGTAACAGCTGATGGGATTTTTCAGTAGGTAGCTTTCTCAATGAACAGCACCTGAAACTCTTTCAGATTTGGTTATTAGCATGTAGTAAGAATTACAGACTAGTTGTCCTTAGAAAACAAGCTTGAATGGATGTATCGTGAATTGAGTCTGTTTAAAATAAATAGATGGACAACTTAAGCATTCAAGTTTCTTAATTTCAGAAGACAAATTTTAATTCCTTAACGATATTTAATGATTTTGGCTGAAGTATGCTTTAACTTCCTTTCAGTCTGAAGTGCAGAATAGTCTGAAACATAACCATTGTAGCAAGACCATTGGGAAAATAAAGCAACCTTAAAGGATGAGGCAAAGCTATAGCTTAGACTTTCATAGATAAGAATTCCCCAAAAGAGAACCTGCTTTATATCTTGAAAACAAGTCTGAAAAGATGCTAAGACAAATGTCAGAAAGTTCTTCAACCCTGGCGTCTGAGAAGATTAAAGGAAGAGAAGCAAGCCCGGGGAAAAGATTGAAGACAAATTATATTTTACTCTTTCCAGGTAGCAACAATTCCAGGAAATATATTCCCATTTTCAGTAAAGATGACTTCAGAGAAGGCAGGATGGCTAATGAGGATGGGGGTGTATGTAGATGCATATTACTTCACTCAAGGGGGAAGCAAAATTAAAGGGATCATCTAGTAGAAGGCAAGAGATAACTTCTGTCCTGGAATTCCTGTTAGGTTTCAGTCTTATTGTATGATAGTGTTGAAATGACAAAAAAAAAAAAAAAAAGTTATTTGTTTTTAAAAAGGCAAAAAACTGTAGGTTTATTAGCTTAACATTAGTGTTACTCAAGGTTTTTGAAGACATTCTTAAGAAATAAGTAAAGGTTGAAAATAGAGTATTAGAATTATAGAATAGTTAGGGTTGGAAAGGACCTTAAGATCATCTAGTTCCAGCACCCCTGCCATGGGCAGGGACACCTCACACTAAACCATGCCACCCAAGGCTATGTCCAACCTGGCGCTGAACACCGCCAGCGATGGAGCATTCACAACTTCCGTGGGCGACCCATTCCAGTGCCTCACCACCCCTACACTAAAGAATGTCTTCCTCATGTCCAATCTAAACTTCTCCTGTTTAAATTTTAACCCATTACCCCTTGTCCTATCACCGCAGTCCCTGATGAAGAGTCCTTCCCCAGTGTCCCTGTAAGCCCCCTTCAGATATTGGAAGGCTGCTATGAGGTCTCCACGCAGCCTTCTCTTCTTCAGGCGGAACAGCCCCAACTTCCTCAGCCTACTTTCATACGGGAAGTGCTCCAGTCCTCTGATTATCCTCGTGGCCCTCCTCGGGACTTGTTCCAACAGTTCCATGTCCTTTTTATGTTGAGGACACCAGAACTGCACACAATACTCCAGGTGAGGTCTCACAAGAGCAGAGTAGAGGGGCAGGATCACCTCCCTCGACCTTGTGGTCACACTCCTTTTGATGCAGCCCAGGATACAGTTGGCTTTCTGGGCTGCAAGTGCACACTGCTGTGCATGTTCATTTTCTCATTGACCAGCACCCCCAACTCCTTCTCTACAGGGCTGCTCTGAATCTCTTCCCTGCCCAACCTGTAGCTGTGCCTGGGATTGCTCTGACCCAGGTGTGGGACCTTGCACTAGGCGTGGTTAAACTTCATCAGGTTGGCATCAGCCCACCTCAGAAACGTGTCAGGGTCCCTCTGGATGTCATTCCTTCCCTCCAACGTATCAACCGAACCACAGAACTTGGTGTCATTGGCAAACTTGCTGAGGGCTCACTCAATCCCACTGTCCATGTCAGCGACAAAGATGTTGAACAAGATTGGTGCCAGCACCGATCCCTGAGGGACACTACTTGTTACTGGTCTCCAGCTGGGCATTGAGGCCTTGACCGCAACTCTTTGCATGTGGCCATCCAACCAGTGGATGGAAAATAGGATGGAATGCAAGATGGGGGGACAGAAGATAGTGGTTATATTGAACCATTGCCTGTTGCTTCACCAAATATCTGATTTGTTGGAGAAGGAAAATCCAGTGCTTCTAATGCATTTGGAGTATATTAAAACTTTTTATAGTAGCAGCGCAGAGGAAGACAAAGCTGAGTGATATCGCGAAAATTCACATTTGAACAAAAATCTTATATTTTAAAGACTAATTATAGTACAGGAGGTAGGAAAGGGTCAGTTAAACTTGTTGATAGCAAAATATCTGGAGGCGTTGCAAACACAGCAAAAGATTAGAAACTCCTGTGAAGAGAACCAGAGGACCTTGAGGACTGACATATCAAAACCAGGATGAACTTCAGTGGTGCAAAGTGTAATGTCGTGTACTTGGAGGTAAGATAAGAATTCACTTTCGCAATCTTGTGTCTCAGTAGTTGGAAATGACTGAGGAGAAATAAATGGGGATTCTTAGCTTGTTGTAGGACTACTGTGAACTGCTGATAGGGACGAATGAAATAAAGACAGTTTATGTTCTGTCTGGGTGTTGCTCTCACCTGAAATTGGTGTTATACAACAAGGATGTTGAGGACTCATCTGTTTTGCAGCATGTTTAATTTCAGTTACTCCCACTCAAAAAATAAAGGGAATTAAAAAAAATGGTAGAATTGTTGCTGTGATTGGGCAAATCGGATTGGGAAAGGCCTATCTTGTGAGAGAAGACCATCTTGTTTAGCCCAGGAAAAAAAAGCAAAACCCCAACCAAATCAACAAAGCCTGAAAGGAAATATGATTTATCTCTGTTAATACATTGGGAAAAAAAAAGGTGTGAAATGCCAGTGAATGAAAAAATTATTTAAACTGGAGTGTTGACACTGGAATTTTAAGTTATAAAGTGAACTTGGATAAACTTGCATTAGAACCAGAGAAGTGAGATCCTGAAATGGGTTTCCAAAAGGAAGTAGTATCCTGGAGTTTTCAGATAAAACTATATAATTTTAGTAAAAGCCATTATAGGATGTTTGATAGCTGTAATAATGAGATAGCGAACTTAATGACCCAGAAGGTTCATTGCCCTCCTATTTTATACTTCATTATTACTCATTTTGGGTTACCCAGTACTGTGGTGAAAGATAGGTATTTAGAGTTTGTCACTTTTGTTGATATGTACATATCCATACGTATCATACTTTGCAAGGCTGCTCAGAAAGTCAGGAGTTTAGAGCAAAGGTTGCACAAGAATGTGTATTTTCCCTTGTAAAACAGGGACTTCATCTTTATGTTATCTATGTAAGAGAGATTTTCACTTTTGCTCTAGATAAAAAGTCCAAAAAGCTTGGGGTCCTTTTTTGAGAACACGTGATCCTCAAAATCACTCAGATTTTTTAATTCAAAACCTGGCTCCCAAGTTCCGTTTTCATGTGAACTTTAGCTAGAAATGTTTCTTTCTTCTATGTCCATACAAAAACAAATCAGAGAGATCCGTTACCTTCACAGCAGAGGAAACAGAGAGAAGGGAATACAGGAAGTTTATCAAGAATTAGGCTAACAGTTCAGTGCTAGTTTTTTCCCTATATTGTTTTGAGTCCTGCTTCGTTACTGATATTCCTGTATACTGTGGGGAATGTCTGTCTTAAGGTAAGCTTTCGAAAGAAAATGAGGAAATAATTTGGTTTAGTTAGAGCAAGTAGGCTGAGAATTCATGGGTGAGGTTGCATGAATAGTCACCCTGCATATGTGTGAGAAAGAGGGCCAGTTGTGTTTGCTGCAGTTAGACTGTGAAGAGGGACATGTAAAGAAGGTCTCGGATAATCAGACTGTTGTTGGGAGTGACTGAGATTGTGCCTTGGTAAAACTTGCTTAGTGATGCTACGCATTACACTTTTTTTCTACAGAGGCTAAAGAGGGAACTTTCTCAGAATCCCAGGCTGGTTTGGTCTGGAAGGGACCTTAATGCTCATCCAGATCCAGCCCCCTGCCACAGTCAGGGACCCCTTCCACTAGACGAGGTTGCTTCAAGCCATCTCCAACCTGGCCTTGAGCACTGTGAGGGATGGGGCAGCCACAGCTTCTCTTGGCAGCCTGTGCCAGGGCCTCACCACCCTCACAGGAAAGAACTTCTTCCCAGCTTTTAACCTAAATCTTCACTTCTGTTGCATTTTTTATACCCGACTGCTCAGCTGCCTTTATGTCCGTGTTAGAACTAATGGTCCTAGTTTGGATTTGTGTAGGTGCTAATCTCTTGGCTCATCCATATTGGTGTTCTCCCTCTAATGTGTCATGCAGCCTCAGGAGGATCCCCCAGGAAATGAAGCTGTATTACATGTAAGGGTTGTATATGTTCCATAGAGGTTTGTTGAAGCCTGTTCTTTGGTCAAGTGTGCCTGTTAAAGCACATCCATACAGTCAGAAGTGCGGAAGAGTGTAGACCATCTCTATAGTCAGTGTCTATGTAGAGGTTTGTACTGCCAAAAAAAAAAAAAAAAAAAAAGCCAACCCTGATTATGGAATTACAGTTTTATATGAGAAAATCTAATATTAATGGGCTCTTTTTAGGTTAATTTTGTCTGAGTGACTCACTTCCCAATTGTGATTGGCAATCAATAGCAATAATATGAGCTGTCATGTTTCTTCATCAGAATGACAAACCTCAGAGCAGACAGTGTAATTGTTTGCTTTTCTGCACAGATAGAGACTTGATTGCTCTACTTTTTTCCAAAGAATGAGTTCATGGGGGCTGAAGAAATTAATGTGTAAAGTACCAGTGACAAAGACTTCTGTAATAATAGGGAAGTGTAAATACAAAACAGAATGGGCATTTAAAAAGTCACCCTAAACATTTGCAGCACCATAAAAATAGTGACAGATATTTTATAAATACCCTTTAGAAATCTGAATCAGAGTGGAGCTTGTACATGGCATCTCAGAGTCTTTTTAACGTGAAACTCGAACTGTGTTAGGTACGCATGTAAATCACCTTTATGAAGAGAAACAAGGATTTTAGTGTCCATGCAACTAATACAGCTGATAGAAATGCTGTATCCCAACAGTGTTAAACCTTTAAGCCAAACTCAAATATCTAGCTTTTTTTTTTTTTTGTTCATCTTCTCAACATGGCATATGATTTTTCCTGTTTTCTTGAGTCTTACCTGCATGACAGAGAATTAAATATCACTGTTTTCTTTCTATTTTTAGTTAACAAAGTTATGTATTTCTGTTTAGAATCTAATTTTTTTTGTGTGTTCCGAAGGGTATGTGTGTTTTGGCTCAGTTACATGTGTGTTGCTTAATATCTACGATATCAACAATTTCTTCAATACTTCTGTGATTAAGAGATAAGCCAGAAAAAGTGTTGAGAGCACCTGGTGTCAAAGGGATGAAGGCTACAGAGATCTTGTTGAAAGTCAAGTTGTTTGTCACTATGAAATTCCAAGACCTTTAGCAAGAGGAGTAGGGTGAGGAGTCTTAATGCTTTTGAGATGGAACTAGCATATCTGAGAGAATCTGTGGTGTGGGATTGCTGGGCGTGATGCTGTGTCCTGTTCCTTGTTCATGATCAAGATGACATTTTGTCATTGGTAACAATTGTTTTTCTTCTTCTTAGTAGCTAGGGCAGTGCTACCATGGCACATTTCAAGTATTTTGGTTAATGTGCAGGCAGGAGTTTTAGCTCACGTTAATGCATTTTAGAAAACCTGGACACCAATAAAAGCCAAGAGGCGATCTGCCAGGCTGACAGGATTCGAATGTTATGCATTTATTTGTATGTTTCCCCCTCCCCCCCTTTTAATTCCAGATCAAATGGAATTGTGGAAAACTGTCATGTTTCAAGAAGGTTGTTCATGGGCAACAACCATGAGCAAATAAAGCTTCTTTCTCTTTTTCATCTTTTCTCCAAAGATTATGATAAGAATTGTGATTTTCTACTACTGTTTTATGTAAAAAACCTAAGATTATCTACCATAAAGAAAAACTTTGAAGAGCTAACAGAGGAGAACATGGGAAAAGAATTTTTAATAAGAATATGTTAAACTGTATTGTAAGTATGCTTTCAGCACCTACTTCTGTAATTAATCCATACTTGAATAGAAGATGAATTTGTGAAATGATCATCTCAGTGTCTAAATTTTATTTCTAAGATAAAGATACAACAAACACATCTCGCATCTGCAGTTGCTTCTCTGGCATTAAGTTTTGTGCATGTGTTTAGACTGGAAGTTACTAGCGTGATAATACTAGTTTTAGAGGCACAGTTATATGGCTTTCCTTGGTTATGTCCGGCAATAGTCTTGAATGAGCTGAAGAAATTCACAAATCTTGGTGGGCTGCCAGCTTCAGGTATTGCTGCATTGTGTTCTTTGAGGTTGCTGAAAACTGTTTATTTTTGCTGATGTAGGGGCACCCAGGTTTTGAAAGCAAGTTGTCTAATAGTTCACAGAACAACTTGGCACTATTGTTCTTAGGTATTTAGTAAGTACAGTTATCGGTCTTCTTTAAGCTATTTCTTAGATTGTTTTAAAGCACAACTTTTATAGTAGTTAAAGCTGTGAAGGTGCCAGGATGTATAAGGTCATCTGACATATGATTAGGTTAATATTGTCCTGTGTTGAAAAATGGTACTGGCCTCTGATAAGCCGTTAAGCATGGTTTGTACTAATTTTAATTTTAAAATTAAACAGTTATCAAAAAGACTTTCTAAACATGTTGATACTTAACCACTGAATGATTACAGATTGATAATATTAGATCTGTATTTCAAAATGTTTGGTTTTGAAAACAAAAAAACCTTTAATATGTCTTGCCTGTTTTTCTGCCATTCCTTGTTTTAAAGGTTGCTGATATTCATAAATGCTTTACCTATTGAAGCTTCAGAACTGGTTTTGAAGCTATTTTGCTAAAATAGTGAGTTGCAAGGTAGCTAATTATTATTTTGAGTGTTTGGAAATACACAGCATTTTGGCATTAGGAGTCAGAATAATTAAATTATACTCTCAGTTCTGTTGTGAATTTAGCATGTAAGCTTGATCAAAGGACTTTACCTTTCTGTCAGTTTTCACAGAGTAGCTTGTCTTTGTAGGGGGTAGGAGTTAACAAAGTAAAATAACTTTATAAAAGAGTATTGTTGATACAGAATATGCAGTGAATGTTGTAATGCCACTTTGTACTGAAAAAAAAGTCCTTAGAATATTCTGTAAAATTGCTAGGGCAAGAACTTTAGCTTGAATTAGTCCATCATTGCATTGTAATGGCTACTTTCCTTTCAGCTATTCCCATCTTAAGCAAGGAATAGATATGTTTAGGACCTTGCCTTTCCCTGTTATATCTTGGTCCTCCTGGTCTTACTACTAAAAATTTTGCTCATTATTTTTGTTAAAGCTGTAATTGTTGAATAAGCAAAGATGGTGCAACTTAAAACAGATGAATAAAGACTATTTTGGAGGGTAAAAATCTCAGGACTGAGCTGTTTGGAATTCGTGTTACAGATGATCAACCTGTAATTTACAGCTATAACAAACTGTATTTCACAGTAGAACTGTATATAACCAGTATTAGTGCAGTGGTCTACATTCTTCTTCCATGTGACATGCTAAAGATGTAGAATTAAGAAAGGGGTAAATTTGATCCCATTTTCCTTGTTTATATTGTCATCCCATTTTAATTTTATGGTTTTCCCTGAGCAGTGAAGAGGAGAAAACTTTACGTTGCCCAAATGAAACACAGTGTATGATATGAGGAATTCCTACTGCATGTTCTGTAGTAATGAGAGCATGTTTATCATTATGGATTCCCCTGCAGCAGGTTGTTTATTCGGCTTCAGTAGCAACCGTGTTTTCTATTTGAGTACTAACATACTGTGCTGTAAGCAGTTACACATTTCTCTGGTGACTCATATCTCTGAGCAGTTGGAGGACAATTCAAAATCAAGAAAAAGAAGTGGCATTAGAGGAGGACTAGAGGGCTAACTTAACCCCCTCTATCCTCAAATTAAGTTTGAAATACAGCTTCCTGTTGGAGGTCTGCATCTCTAGTGGGAGTGGGAGGAAAATACTATTTTTTTCTTACTCTGTGTGTTCTGAGTGCTGAGATATGTGGCATGCGTTTGTGTGAATGTTGAAACTTGAGGGGAAGACAGGACCATTGTTTCTAATTCCATTAAAATGCAGAATTTTTTAAAGGCTTTCTTTGAAAAATGTAATAAGCTATTTGCAAGTGTCTCAGTAATACAGCAAATCTGCACTAAGCATGTTGTACCAGCCGCATATACCAGCCAAGTGCTGGTGATATGAGCACAGTTCATAGAATCATAGACTGGCTTGTGTTGGAAGGAACCTTAAAGCTCATCCAGTTCCAACCCCCTGCCACGGGCAGGGACACCACCTTCCACTAGATCAGGTCGCTCCAAGCCCTCTCCAACCTGGCCTTGAACACTGCCAGGGATAGGGCAGCCACAGCTTCTCTGGGCAACCTGTGCCAGGGCCTCAGCACCCTCACAGGGAAGAACTTCTGCCTAAGAGCTCATCTCAGGCTCCCCTCTGTCGGTTTGAAGCCATTCCGCCTTGTCCTGTCCCTACAGGCTGTCGTGGTTTAAGCTCAGTCTGCAACTCAGCCATGTAGCCGCTTGCTCGCTCCCCACCCCATTTCTCCCCCCACACTCCTGGAGGGATGGGGAGGAGAATCGAAAGAATGTAACTCCCACGGATTGAGATAAGAACAGTCCAGTGACTAAGGTGTAACACAAACCACTGCTGCTACTGCCAATAATAATAATGACCAGGGAAATACAAGGGAAGAGAATACAACCACTCACTACCTGATGACTGATACCCAGCCTGACCCAAGCAGTGATCTAACCCTTCCGAGGTAAGTGTCCCCAGTTTATATAGTGGGCATGACACGCTGTGGTATGGAATACCTGTTTGGTCAGTTTGGGTCAGGTGTCCTGTCTCTTCTTCCTCCCGCCTTCCCCTCCTCCCTGGCAGAGCATGAGACTCAGAAAGTCCTTGGTCAGGGTAAACATTACTGAGCAGCAACTGAAAACATCGGTGTTATCAGCACTGTTCCCAGGCTGAAAGTCAAAAACACAGCGCTGCACCAGCTACTAAGAAGGAGAAAAATGACTGTTACTGCTGAACCCAGGACAGTATCCACCCCTTATTCCATACCATTCACATCATGCTCAGATCCCACATTTTGAATATACTATCACTCTTATATATAGACATATGTATACATCCACACAGAGCGAGATAGATATATCATTCCTTAGTGCATGGAACAATCCCTATAAAGCTGCTGAGTCCATCCGGTCCATGATGTTGGGCTCCATCTCTTGTAAAAGTCTTTCAGAGCAGGAGAGGCTGTGTGCAGTGTTGGTTCGTTGCCTGCTGATGATACCTCAGAACTTGTCTGGTTTCATCAAAGTTCATTCTTTGTTGGGATGACGGTCAGAGGGGAGTCAGGGCTAGTCACTGGTGACCTGAAGACATCTAGTTGGTGGGCTATAAAAGTGCTACATAGCAGGCAACGGCATACAATTGAGTTCATTAGCTGTTTTCGCCTAAAATCAAATCCCCTTGAGATACACACCAGACTTTCCCATCTTCCCGCATTACCCACCGAGTATCCTGGTCCCTGAGCAAAAGCAATCCCGCGAGTGGGTTTGCCTTTACCTGAAGCAGGAATAACCCAGACTGTCTTCCCCAGCAAATTCTTTATGTGCACCACAGGAACTTTGTCCACCTCCACAGTATGTAGAAGTTCTGACTGGGCTGGACCAGCTCTGTTGGCAGATCCTCTGGTGTTGACCAACCAGGTTGCCTTTGGTAAATGTGTATCCCAATGTTTGAAAGTCCCACCACCCATTGCTCTCAGTGTAGTTTTTAATAGCCCATTGTACCGTTCGATTTTCCCAGAGGCTGGTGCATGGTAGGGGATGTGATATACCCACTCAATGCCATGCTCTTTGGCCCAAATGTTGTCATGGGTTCGGCTTTTCCGAGTCTCATGCTATGCCGGGGAGGAGGGGGAACTGGGAGGAGGCAGAGACAGGGCGCCTGACCCAAGCTGACCAAAGAGCTATTCCATGCCACAGCACATCATGCCCAGGATGTAAAAGACTGGGGGCGGGAACCCGGAGGTGGGCTCGCTCTCGCGTTCTCGCACTCTCTCTCGGCTCGGTTGGGCGGCGAGCGGTTGTATCCTTTTCCCTTGTATTTGCCTTGACATTATTATTATTATTGGTAGTAGCAGTAGTGATTTGTATTATATCTTAGTTACTGGACTGTTCTTATCTCAACCCATGGGAATTACATTCTTTTGGTTCTTCTCCCCATATCCCCCCCATCAGAGTGGGGTGGGGGGAAAAGGGAGGGCGAGGTGAAATTTACGGCTTAAACCATGACAAACGTCTATAAGGTTGTTCCGGAAATGAGTCCCATTGTCTGACTCAATTCTCTCTGGGGTTTGATGTCACCACAAAACTTGTTTCTCAAGACTCAGGATAGTGTTCCAGGCAGTGGCATGGGGCACAGCATATGTTTCCAACCATCCGGTGGTTGCTTCAACCATGGTAAGCACATGAGGCTTGCCTTGGCAGGTTGGTGGGAGTGTAATATAATCAATCTGCCAAGCCTCCCCATATTTGTACTTCAGCCATCGTCCTCCATACCAAAGAGGCTTTAACCGTATAGCCTGCTTAATTGCAGCACATGTTTCACAGTCATGAATAACCTGGGCAATAGTGTCCATTGTTAAGTCCACCCCTCGATCACGAGCCCATCTGTATATTGCATCTCTGCCCTGATGGCCTGAAGTGTCGTGGGCCCACCAGGCCAAAAATAATTCACCCTCAAGTTGCCAATCTAAGTCCATCTGAGCCACTTCCAAAGGTGGAGGGACTGCTGCTCTCTGGCAGTCCCGACCGATACCCAGCCCGACCTGAGCAGTGATTCTAACCCTTCTGGGTAACTGCCCCCAGTTTACGTAGTGGGCATGACGTGCTGTGATATGGAATACCTCTTTGGCCCGGCTAGCTCAGTTGGTAGAACATGAGACCCTTAATCTCAGGGTTGTGGGTTCATGCCCAGTGTTGGGCGCCAAAAAGAACTGTCAAGGGGCAAGCCCAGTCAGCAACTCAGCCATGCAGATGCTCGCTCACTACCCCTTTTCTTCCCCGCCCCCTGGAGGGGTCGGGAGAAGAATCAAAGTAATGTAACTTCTATGGGTTGAGATAAGAACTGTTTAGTAACTAAGGTATAACACAAACCACTGCTGCTACCACCAATAATAATAATGAAAAGGGAAATAACAAGGGAAGAGAATACAACCGCCCACCACCTGCCGACCGATACCCAGCCTGACTGAAGAGTAATCTAACCCTTCCGAGTAAGTGTCCCCAGTTTATATAGTGGGCATGACACACTGTGGTATGGAATACCTGTTTGGTCAGTTTGGGTCA
This sequence comes from Myiopsitta monachus, assembly GCA_017639245.1. Lineage (NCBI taxonomy): Eukaryota > Metazoa > Chordata > Aves > Psittaciformes > Psittacidae > Myiopsitta > Myiopsitta monachus. The sequence continues at coordinate 74,042,477 of CM029941.1, forward strand.
GGTGTCCTGTCTCTTCTTCCTCCCACCTTCCTCTCCTCCCTTGGTCAGTGTAGACGTTACTGAGCAGCAACTAAAAACATCGGTGTCATCAGCACTGTTCCCAGGCTGAAAGTCAAAGACACAGCACTGCACCAGCTACTAAGAAGGAGAAAAATGACTGCTACTGCTGAACCCAGGATGCAGGCCCTTGCCAAAAAGCCCCTCTTCCAGCTTTCTTGTTGCTCTTTAGGTGCAGGCAGGCTGTTTAAGACCCACTGTTAGTGATTTCTGCTGTGTGTAGAACCATCCCTTTCCCCAGATGAGACAAACTTGGCTGACAAAACCACATATTTGCCTGTATGACTGCACTTCCTGCACCATCTTGTTAATTCTGATTTGTGTATTGTCAGTTGTTTTCAGAGGCAAAGAATGAAACTGGTACAACCATAGTCTTCTATGTGGTGAGCTGAAATAAACTGATTTTGGTTTTACATTGTCATGTAAATGCATACTTCGGCTTTTTTTTTTTTCTTTTTTTCAGTATGTGTGGTATGTTCATGTAGTAAAAGCCTTACAAAAGGATTTGAAATGTCCCTGGTATCAATATGAAATAAATGGATTTTCTTTGACTAGTGACTTTTTTTTTTTTATTTTTTCATATATTTTCAATTGCTGTCAGGTTTATAAACATGCTATTCGCTTTTGTTTGGTATTCTGTGGGTTCTGTGGCAGAGTTTATAGGTGTTAGAGAATTTTCTTCAGGAATTAATTTTTCTAATTAGACAAATGAAAACAAAGTAGCTTACCTGTGATCAGTTTAATCCTGTTGAAAGTGTGACAGTGTATTGAAGTTTTCTGTATTTTTTTTATCAGCAGTTCAACATCATGCTCTGTTGCCCAGCAGAGTTGTATTTTTTTTGATCTTCTGCCACTAATGCTCTGCAGGGGAAAATGGCATTGTACTTCTGCTGGTGTAGTACTTCCCTTGCCTGTATGGCCGTTAGGGTAGTGAAGTGCCTTTGAATGCCTCGAGATAGGCTGCCTAGAAACTGTGTTTTGTGGGTGAGAATCAGACATGCATTAGGTTATGCACACTGCTGGGATTATCAAACCGAATGTGTGGCTGATGCCAAGTGAATCAGTTCAGCAGATTTATATGCCACACTTTTAATTTAGAAATACTGATGTTTTCTTTTTAATATTTACCATCTCTATTCAGAAAGCTTTCATCCTCTGAAAAATGTTGCATTTAACTTTTAGGTTGATTACAAAAAAAGACAAATGTTAAAATACTGGAATTTATTGTGGAATGGAAATTGCAGGTTTTGGTCAGGTGTCAGCATTCTGAGTTCTCTTTTCTCTGTGTAAAATATAGTTGAGCTAATGAGATCTGTGTAGTGTAGGGGGAATCCCTAGTTGCAATAGGAGAAAGAGGGGCATTTATTTTCTCAGTTGTTGATACTGTCACTGCTTTTGTGACAGAGAGGGAAGGTAGAGCTGAGATCAGCTTGTGGGTAATCTTGATGTGGCAACACTTGTGTTATAAAGTCTTTTTCCTGTAACAATTTCTACCTCCTGCTATATTGACTGTGCTTCCCAGCTTCATCTCATCAGCAAAATTTGTCAACAACTCTTGCTCTTGTGCTCGGATTATTAAGGAATATTTTAACAGATTACTTTACAGGCCAGTTTTACAGGTATTTGGTAAGTTGACTATCCCTGGGTCAATATTTAGCATTTTGGCATATCCCGTTATGATCTCCCCTTTTTCCAGTTTCTCATGTATTATGTTTTTAACATAATCCTCATCTTCTCAAGTTTAAACAATTATTTCCCATTTGCCGTACTACTGAGTGTTGTGCTGAATCCAGCAGACTGCATCTCCTGCATTTCCTTGTTCACTAATTGAGTTATCTAATCAGAGGAAGATATTAGGTTAGTTTTGCATGCTCTTTCTTCAGCAAACCAGTGTTGTGTTTTATCCCAGTTTCTATATAGCGCTGTATGTTTAATTATTCTTTCCTTCAACAATTCCCTGTATACACTGAGGTCAGATAATGGTTACTGAGGTAGCTTTCCCCCCCTTTCTTAAATGCAGATAATTCATTTGTTATTTTTCATTCAGCTATTGTGACTCCAGCATGATTCAGTTATAAAAAAACTTTTCTGCTGGATGTGTATCCTCATGTTTTCATTCTTTAAGGCTGAAGATTGTTACAGTCACCCCTACTTGGCTCTCATCCCAGTGACCTAGACACATCTTGGTCATCTATCACAGGATGAATGTACCCTCATCCTCATTAACCACTATATCATACTCCCCTCTTCTGACTGCGCAAACGGGGCACAGGGACAAAATCTGAATTAGGCTTTGGGCTGTTCCTATGTTATTTTTAATTTAAACCTCAGCCTTACTGCATTTTTGCACTGCTTCTTTCCTTGTTTTTCTTCTGCTCGTGTCTGGTGAGCCTTTTGCCATTTGTAAGTGTAAATCCAGCTTGAATTTTGGCAGGTCTTGGTTTCTGCTTTTAACTTAGACTTCCAAGATGTAGCTTTTTTTGCTTGCCATTCCTCTTTGCTATTCTCTGTAGAGTTTTTTTATGCATACTCCTGGTATCCTTTCTGAGGTGATTATTTACACAGTTAAGTCTGCAGTTTTATGCTACAGTGAGTTGTTTTCAGGGTGGGTTTGTTTTTCTTTTTTTTTTTTTTTATTTTATTTTAGTACTTTTTGTGTCTCTGATTGAAATAAATCAAGACTTTTTCAAATTCCAGTCACCTATTTAATTTGGCTGCTTTAACTCAATATCTCTTTATTTCTCAAATATTAAAAAAAAACCCATTAACATAAGATTTAGGAAGCCTTGTCATAGACAGTTTCTCTGGACAGACACTCAGTACAGGAGGATCTGTAAAATACCTGTTCTGGGATCATCTGCATAGTGCAGGCCAAAGCACATTTCTGAGTTCATAATGCAAAGTGAAGATCTGTTGTAAAATACCCAACAGCCACTTCTTTAACTTGTAAAATTCCTAGCTGGTCCTTAGAAAGCAGAGCACACTGGCATTAAAATTTCAGTATTCTCTGCCAGTCTGGTGATGGAGAGATTCCCGCCTGATTTGCAGTCTTGCAGTTGGTTGTTTTTGAGAGCTTGAGCAAGACACAGCAGTCATATAAGCTTAGTATCACATATGCATCTATCATTCTGTATTTGTAATAGAAGTATTTGAGTCACGTTAATTTTACAAAAACAACCATAATCATCTCAAAATTTTGTTAATCCGTAAAAATATTTTTTGTTAATTCAGTGACTTTTTGGTGGAGAAGCATTGCATCTAAGAAAAAGTGAGTCTTGCCAGTATTAGAAACATCGTCTTTTGCAGTTCTTTGCAGTACTTATCTCTCTAAACAGTATTTGAGACATTTCTATCCAAATGAAATCCTATTGGTCCTACACTTATGACCCTATTTTTATAATTCCTCCTCCAGATGATATTTGACCCAAGTTGAGGCATTTTCATCTGCATTGCTTGTATTTTCCTGCAGCATTCACAGTTGGAATATAGGCTCTGAACGCATTTTCTTTCAAAGGGAGAAGCTACTGTGATACCTTCCTCGAAGTCTTGCACCACATGTACACCACAAGTCTCTGGTTTCCAGAGTTCTTGAATCAGTATACTGACACTGTGAGTGCTTCCCTTTGACATCTTGCCACTTCCTGTATAGCTCAAATACAGCCCTTTCACTAGCAGTGAGCACCAGTGTAAAGAATCATACTTTCTCCCTGCTAATGATGTTTCCAGCACTAATCATTTTTAAAATATTATTTTATTTTTACTTATATTTTTACTGTTTCTTTAGTTATGGTTTTATTCTCTGGATAACAAAGTCTTTTGCAACACTTCTGTTTTAAGACACTAACTATACTAGTCAAGACTATAAATACGAGAGAGCCATGCTTAAATGGTGTCTTTTTTTGGATAGTATTGTATGAATGTCTCCCAATGATGAACCATTCCCAAACCTTCTGAACTTAATGATTGTGTGCTGACTGATACTATGAGTTCATGTCTGCACCTTACTTCTGTTGAACAGGCAAATCCCAAAGAATCACAAAATTTCCACTGAAAGTTCCATGCAACCTTTATTACTTTGAGCATTTTCCTCTGCCTGGTGCAATTGTCTGTAAGTCATTTCTGTAGAAATGCAGATTTGTGGTTTTCTCAATATGAGGGACATGCTGTGGAGTTTGGAAACATAGAATCAACTAGGTTGGGAAGATCATGAAGTCCACCCATTGCCCCAGCACTGCCAAGGGCACCACTAAACTGTGTTACAAAGGACCTCATGTACCTCGTTTGTGAACACTCCCAGAGGTGGTGATTCCTCTGCTGCCCTGGGCAGCCTGTTCCAATGTCTGACCACCCTTTTGGGGAAGAAATCGTTCCTAATATTCAGCCTAAACCTCCCCTGGTGCAGCTTGAGGCCATTTCCTATTGTCCTGTCACTTGTTCCTTGGGAGAGGAGACCAGCCACCTCCTGGCTCCATCCTACTTTCAGATAGTAGTAGGGAGCCTTCTTTCTTCCCGACTAAACCCCACAGTTCCCTCTGTTTTAATTCATCAGACTTGTGCTCCAGGCCCCTCACCATCTCTGCTACCCTTCTCTGGACCCGCTCCAGCACTTCAGCGTCTCTCTTGTAGTGGGGGCCCTGATGTTTCTCGCGCTTCATCTCCATCTGGGGCTTGAAAGTCACATACTGCGTGACAAGAGTACAAAGTGTGGCACTGCTGATGGCTCTGTCCTGTGTGCCAAATGAGGTGAAGAGTCCTGTGGGAAAGAGTCTGCTATTAAAAAAAAATATCTGTGTTTATCATGGGCATGGGTATGCAAATGTTTGTGGAAACATAACCATTGATACAAAAAGCCAACATTTGCCTTTTTTCTGTAAAATGAATACAGGCCTGTAGAATTCAATATATGAAAGATCCTGATGCTTGGAAACTGATTTCTACAGCTATGACTTTGTGATCTGCTCATGTATTACTTCCAGACTCAGAAAAGTCAAAAATGCAGGGGTTCTCTTTTACCTGAAACATTAAGGAATAGGGATTTCAGCTGTACTGCCTGAAATATCATAGGGACATCAGGCCTTCATTCTAAAATTACGCCTTCAAGGATTGCAGTTGAGTTGTGTAAAAACCTATAAGCAGAAGTTAAGAAAAAATCAATTAAATTGTGTCTTTGATTTTGGTGCAGCATTACTGATCATAGTCCCTAACTTATGCTATGAATAAAGCTATCATAGAGGATATTAAAAATATATTTAATGTATTTTTAGTTGCCTTTTCTTCCCCTGCTTCTTTTGTTTTGCGCGTGACTGAAGTTTAATGTTTAGGAAAGCATGGTCTTAGTTGATGCAATATTTGTGTAATCAGAAAAAATTTAAGTTGTAAATATCTTGCCATTTCTGTGGGACCCTGTTTGGGGTACATGCAGCAGCATGCAGTACAATAAAAGGTTCTTTCAGCAGTTGTTTAGGAAAATACTTTCTGAAAGATCTGCACATGATTAGAATTACTGAGTGCTCTCCTCTTCAGCTTCTTGTTTTGGAATTAAATGCCTTTGGGACACTTGGAATATCTCAGTTTTGAAAAGCAAGGGCAATTTAACCAAATAGATTCTTCATCGTTTTAGCTCTGATTTCAGTTAACGGTAGATAGGGACAGATAGATGAAGTAGTCCATGGGATACGTTAATCAAATTGAAGGACTAAATCAGCTCCAGTAGCCACAGAAGTAGCTTTTGAGAGAAATGAGAGCAGATAAAACACACCAGTCAAAGCAACATTCTGGCTCTTTCCTTGCACGTGAATACGTATATACATATACATATAATGTGTGTATTTTAGAATCACAGACTGGTTTGGGTTAAAAGGGACATTGAAGATCATCGAGTTGCAGCCCCCTGCCATGGACAGGGACACCTTCCACTAGATCAGATTGCTCTAAGCCCTGTCCAACCTGGCCTTGAGCACTGCCAGGGATGAGGCAGCCGCAGCTTCTCTGGGCAACCTGTGCCAGGGCCTCACCACCCTCACAGGGAAGAACTTCTGCCTAAGAGCTCATCTCAGGCTCCCCTCTGTCAGGTTAAAGCCATTCCCCTTGTCCTGTCCCTACAGGCCCTTGTCCAAAGCCCCTCTCCAGTTTCCTGCAGCCCCTTTAGGCACTGGCAGCTGCTCTAAGGTCTCCCCTTAAGGAGCTTTCTTTTCTCCAGGCTGAACGAACCCAGTTCTCTCAGCCTGTCTCCAGTTCCACATCCCTGTTGTGGTGTTGTCCAGAGCTGAACACGGGTCTGCAGCTGGAGTACTAGCTCTTGCTTTACTTGTTGTATCATATGTTTCTGATCCTGTGTGATGCTGAGCAAATCACTTTTTGATACAGTCCAGGAAGATGGGGCTGTGGAGCTCCCATGCTTTGTGCCCTCTGAACACAAAAATCACCTGCAGAGGATGGTATAGCATGCTGTCGTTCACTATGTAATGTTTCGTGACTTGCACAAAGTGGTACAGGAGCAGTGTGTCCTCTAGTGCTTTGTGGCTCCACCTCTGAAGAGAGGAGAAATGTCCCTTTGAGCTTCCCCATGCAGGAGAATCTGCAAAAGTATGTGAATGCAGCATTGAGTGAGAAGAGGCTAAGGTACCAGCGGTCTTTTGCAAATTTTTGCTGCTCTCAAAAAAGAAAAGTTTGAACATTTTGTGGGAGCAATTTGCTAATAGCTTGAAGTATTCTACATAGGTTATTTATAAAGCTCGAAGGAAAATTTAGGTATGCTTGTTGAATAGTTGTGCACAGAACACTCTCTTCAGGTCCCTCCACTTCATACTGAGCAATTCAAGTGCAAGAAGAATTCCCTAAAAGGAGATAAACTAATGTATTCAAAAGCTCACCCATGATATGGATTTTGCATGTGTAAAATCTCTATAGTAGCACTGTTCATGAGCTTGCCCAAGTGTAGCTATGTACCATGTAGCTATGTAGCGTGTACCACTTCTTGAATTTTGTAAACCAGTGGTGTTGTCTGATCATTGTATTGAAGTAGTATTGTTAACCATTACAGGTGTTTTCCACCACGTACTGCATTGGAAATATTTGGGTATTCCTAACTGCACTGGGCTTTCTTGTCAAATAAAGCAAGAGTTTGCATGAAGATGGAGACTGTTAGAAGATTCATTCCAAACAGAAACATTATGAATAATTCATAAAAATTTTCTACTTGCCTTTAAAGAGTTGTAAAGCTAATTAAATTAAACTTCTTAGTTTTTAAGTATGGTTAGCTTCAAAGTGCAGTTGCATTGAATTGTACAAAACTCTTGGTGGTGTGTTATTGTAGCCAAGATCCTTTTCTACTTCTGTGTTTTGTTTATTTTTTCACAGACAGCTCCTAACCATATTGTTCAGCCATAGGAACGTAGTATAGATATGTTTACTGTTAGCTAAAGCTGACACAGGCAATTTTTAATTGCAAGATTTGTGTATTGCATTTTGTTTTCTCATTTGATTTTTGTGAATTTTAGCTGCATTTTGTCAAGCTACAATTACTTCTTTGTAAAGCTCGCTAGCAGTTGAATTTGCTTTGAGGTCTATTATGTACCACATTCCTGGAAATTGATATTGCTATGTTGTACAGCATGGCATCTTTCATTCGACATCACAGTACTTTCTTTTCGGCTACTGTGCGTGTCCTCAGTATACACCTGGGCTGGCTGTGATCGATGGCATTGATAACAGTATGTTTATTTAGAGTAATCTTACGGAGTATTGTGTTTGAAAATGAACTGAAGGGTTTTCTACTTCTCAAATCTGAATTAGGAATTGCATTTTCTAAGCAACAGTGATGAGAGAGTAGAAAGTAAGTACATCTGTGTTATATCATATATTAATTAAATAAACAGTTTTTCAGGACAAGCAAAAGCTGAGCTATCTTGACTTCATAGGGTCTGACCCTGTTACATTGAAAACCATATTTATTATATTTAGGCATTTCTAAACAGAAAAAAAACAGTGGATCATAATATGCTACAAGTTGTAATTTAAGTAGGATTTTTTCTTTTTTTGAGAACTTGCAAGAAAATTAATAATTATTAGAGTGATAGTTATAATTTTAAAATTAAGATAATTTTGAATTTTAAATAGATCATTGTAAATCTATTACCTTCCTGTTATCCTAATATGAGAATAATATATATGCTGTAGCCTTAACCTGTAGTTAATATCTTTGAATCTTTCATATTCAAATAAACTAGTTGTAAGTAATGAGTCTTCTTTCTCTTCTTATTTCTCCTTTCTTCTTTCTCACTTCCCCTTTCCTCTTCCTTCTTTCTCCTTGTCCTTGTCCTTGTTCTTTTTCTCCTTCTCCTTTTCTTCCTTCTTCTTCTTCTCCTACAGGCATCTCAGGTACCTTTTAAAGTTTATCCTTTGGACAGATATTAACTTAACTGGATCCTGTTTCCTTTTTTGAGTGGGCAGCATGCAGTTCTTACTGCAGTAAATCACTGTGCCAGTGACGCTGCCTTTCTCTTACGGTGTCCTGGGTGGGCGTTAGTGCAGGCAAACCTCCCTGAAGTGCTTCCCTGGCCTGCTTGCCCTTCAGCCACTTTTAATTTTAACCTTCAGCTTAAAATTCCGTGGTTTTTGTAATGCCACATTTTGTGACAACTTGAGCATTTCTATCTGTTACTTTTTCACTTGAATTACTGCTAAACACTGTCAGTCTTGGCACCATTTTTGTACATCAGAAATGTTTCACATCAGAGAAATTAATGAGTATGTGAGCTCGTCTTCTATAAAGTAAAGGTATGTAGGCATTTGCTGTCAGTCTCCCTGTTGAATTAAGCATTGCCAAAACTGGGTTGCTGCTGAGATTATCAAAGCAGAAATAATAATTGTTGTTCTTAAAGAAATCAGACTGACCTAAAATACAGCTGAACTGCTACTGTTGTCTTCTAGTGTGGCAGGTATTTTTTACTTTTTGCCTATTATAAATCATAGATCCCAATCCTGGAAGCACTTCAGTTCAAAAAAGCAATAATCTTGTGAAATAGTTCTTAACTTCAAAGTAGTAACTTATTCCAATTTGTACAAATACAACATCATGGCAAAAATAATGGGGAAACCCTTCAGTCTGCTTTATGTTTGGGTGAAATTCAATGATACAAAACTTTGCTTGTGTGTGAATTTTAATTATTGTACTCTAATAAATGCAGACTAACTTCAACAACATGTGGTATACCTACGTGATCTGTTTTTGATAAGCCTTGAAAATTCTGTACACTTCTGCATGTATGTACCTTGTTCTCGTACAGTAGCAGTGTTGAGGTCTCCTGTCCTCAACACATGTTTGGCATGTGTTTCTTGTGAAGGCTTGTGAATGAAATGCCAAAACTTCCTGTTAAACGTATTTTTTAGTTGTTGTTGTAATCCTAGAATAGGAAAAGTCACAGATTGAAATCACTAGAGTTTATATCCATGAAGGAATGTGAATGCATTTGGCAGCACTACCCAAAATTTGACTTGACAGAACCCCTTCTCATGTACCCCTTTACCTGGGATATACCTGGGGGCCCTGGGATCTTGATCCTAGGCTGTGGATGAACTTCCACAGCCTGTCTCGCCCTCAGGACTGGATCTAGCAAGGCTTTTGTGGACACAAATGCCAAAATATGCCCTGCAAAAGATGGCTGGAGAAGATGAGAATTGGTGGCTGCCCAGTGCCTGACAATGTTCAAGGCCAGGCTGGATGGGGCTTAGACCAGCCTGGTCTAGTGGAAGGTGTCCCTGCCCCGTGGCAGAGGATTGTAACTGGATGAGCTTTAATGTCTCCTCCAACCCAAACCAGTGTGTGATTTTGTGGTTCTAGATGAGTAATTCCAAGAAACAGTATTGACAAAGAGTATTGGCTGGAAGTACAGGAAGTAAATCAATCTCTACAGCTCACATCTGAGATTGCTTTGTTTTTCTGTGAGATGTGTGTCCTTAGCTTTGGGTGGACCCTTCTTCTAAGAATTTCATATAGCTTAGCTTAGTCTGTCCTCCCTCAGCATGTGGGCTGTGTCCCTCTCACTCCTTCATATCCTGGCTTCGCAGGGTCTTAGCTGTAGTTTCCCCCAGAAGGGGTTTACTACGTACTGTCTCTCTGTGCTTCAGCCTTATTCAGAGCAGTCACTCTCACCTCTGTGCCTGGCAGGGTCATGGAGCAGATTCTCCTGGAAACCAAGCTGGGGCGCATGAAAAACAACGAGGTGGCTGGTGACAGCCAACATGGCTTCACTGAGGGCAAATCATGTCTGACCAATTTGGTGGCCTTCTATGATGGGGCTATGGAACTGATGGACAGGGGCAGAGCAGCTGATATCATCTACCTGGACTTGTGCAAAGCATTCGACACTGTCCCAAATGACATCCTTGTCTCTAAACTGGAGAGACGTCAATTTGATGGATGGACCACTCGGTGGATAAAGAGCTGGCTGGATGGCCGAATGCAAAGAGCTGTGGTTGAGGGCTCAGTGTCCAGTTGGAGACCAGTAACGAGTGGTGTCCCTCAGGGATCAGTGTTGGGACTGGTCTTGTTCAACATCTTTGTTGGCGACATGGTCAGTGGTATTGAGTGCACCCTCAGCAAGTTTGCCAATGACACCAGTCTGTGTGGTCCTGTTGATACGTTGGAGGGAAGGAATGCCATCCAGAGGGACTTTGACATGCTTGTGAGGTGGCCAGTGCCAACCTCATGGAGTTCAACAAAGCAAAGTGGAGGGTCCTAAATGGGGATCGGAGCAATCCCAGGCAGAGGAGCCCTGACGAAAACGACTTGGGGGTGTTGGTCAATGGGAAACTGAACACGAGCTGGCTTCAGTGTGCACTCGCAGCCCAGAAAGCAAACTGTATGCTGGGCTGCATCAAAAGGAGCATGACCAGCAGGTCAAAGGAGTTGAGACCCCACTTGGAGTATTGTGTACAGTTCTGGTGTCCTCAGCATAAGAAGGACAAGGAGCTGTTGGAGCAAGTCCAGTGGAGGCCATGAGGATGATAAGGGGTCTGAAGCACCTCCTGCCTGAGGGCATGAGGTGGGTTGCTGGCCAGACAACCCCCTGTTCTCCTCTCTGGTTACCTGCCTGACTGTCTCAACTCCACACTGTGTTTTCAACATATAATGGAAATGGAGGATCAAATCCAGAGAGTCAAGGTCTGTGTAAAGGTAGGGGATGACTTGAGATTCTGTGCAGGAGGGATGAAAACCAGCAGCACAATGACCTGTACAGACTAGACCCATGGGGTCTGCAGGCAAAAAAGTGGGACATGGTCCAAATAGATGTGGAGAACACCAGGAGGAAGAAGGCATCACACAGATAAAATCTCACCATGCTGCCAACACCCGCCACATTAAGTTCTGTTTTAATTCCATCTAATGAATGCTGTCCTACCATTCAGTTTCATGTTCAGATCTCCCTGTTTGACAAAGGAAAGTGTTGGATGGGGAGGGGAGCTGCTCCCTGAAAGCTCTTGTGTTTCACATGGTATCTTGCAGTCATCTGAAGAAAGAGAAACGCTACTCGGGAAACAGCGATATGTTTATTTTCAATGTTGGAGGCTAAAATGAAATTAAGTATAAATGTATTCCAAAGCAGTGAAATCAGATTTGCTTACTAATTTGGATTCCACCTCCTTTCTCTCACCCCCCAAACTAGCAGCACCAGTCACTGTGGCTGTGTCGCCTCTTCCTCCCTTTCCTGCTCGCAGCCCAGTCCTGCTGTGCTCCTGCAGGAGAATTTCCCAGGAGACTGGCCTGCAGCAGGAGTAAATAGAGGTCAAGACAAGAAAAGAGAGGAGGAACATGGGAATTGGGAGAAAGGCAACAGTGACTTGAGATCCAGGAGAAATGTGTCTACTGTTCTCAAAGCCACCTCTCTTAGCTTTTCCCCAACAAAGGGCATTAGGGCATGCTTCTGCATTTCAAAGGGAATTTAGGCTGAACAAGGAAGGCTGGCCTCCCTCCAAAGGTGACCTGCCTTAACCCATGCCTTCCTGCTGCTCTTCAGTCTCTGGAGAGCAGCTCTCTCTAAAGAGTATCAAAACATACTATTAACTCTCTCCTGCTGTCAAATTAACTTCTTGCAAGGGGTTTTGAACTGGACTTCTTCGACAGGAGGAGTAAAAATAGCACAAATGCGTTATTTTGACTTCAGAATGACGTGCAATATCATTTCTTATGTATTGATTTAAATAATGTTAGCATTTTAAAAGGAGCAAATTGACTTAATTTGTTTAGGGGCTACTTAAAGGTTGAGAACAATTTGACATGAGTTAAAATTAGGGATAATTCATTTATGATGGAACTGATATAATTTAGGTAGTTGCTGCTTATCTTTTTTCTAATACATATGTTGCTTTTAAACATCTGCTCAGTAGTCCATTATGGTAGCACGAGAATGATTTTATGTGAGCGCAATGGGGGAGCAGATGCTTCCTGATGACAGCTTCCCTATTAGTTTAAGAAACAGCCAGTGAGTCCTGGATTCACAGTTCTAACTTGAAACATGGCAAGCGTGCAAGCAAATTTGCAAAGCAAAAACACAAAATTGAGAAATCAAATTACTTCATAGCATGTTTAATGATGACAGTTTTGACAGTCCCCCCCCCCCCGTTCCCCCATTTATTTTTGTTGTTTTTTTTTTTCTTAATGCAGGTATGTTCACTTTGACAGATCTAAGCAAAATGATGGATTTGTTTTGTGATGTGTGTACATGCATAACTGTTCTGTGGCAGTTAGAGAGACTTTCAAACTTAAAATTGATTTTGATATTGTTTGATGCAGTAACTAAAATTCAACATTAGCTCAAAAAGAGAGAGGACAACAGTTAAAGAATGAAAAATGAATCTCTTCTTTTGGGCTGATATGAAACTCTCTGAGTCTCTACTGCTTTATTGAGCCATGCATAGTTTTTCAGATGTTCCAAAAACCGCCTAAAATGACTGCACTCATTTTATTCATCTCATCAAAAAAAAAAAAAAAAGGGCAAAAAAAAAAAAAAGCAAAGTTCATCTCATCAGCTAGGGAGATACCATCAAAGCTTTTAAGCTCCAAATTGTACTTTCCCTGCCTAGATACTGTATGCTGTGCTTACAGAGACTGTAAAGTACAGGATTACACATCAGTGCTGTATCTTTTTATGTAAGAAATCTTGAAACTACTGTTTATGGAGGGAAAAGGGATGAGGGGTAACCCTAAGAAGATTCAGCTATCTGCCTTTGTATGCAGATCACAAATACAGTGTGCTGATTTGTCACTAGAAACAGCAGAAAAAGATTTGAGTGTTAGAAACGTATTTTGGGTAAGTGTGGAAACTTAGTATGAGACTGAAGTCCATGTTGTTACAGAGCAGAAGTGTCAGTGTCAGAGTTTTTTTGAGCCTTGTATTCAGCAGAATACTTGCTTTCAGAAACTGCTTAAACCATCAATAAAAAAAAAAAAAAAAAATTAATTCCAGGATAATGCAAAATAAATGTGTCCAAATGTATTCTGCTCTCCAGAAGAATAAAGCAGTAAAGCTGCTGCCTTCTCTTCTCTGCTGCTTCTCCTGCCACCAGACTGTGTGCATCTACTGGGAAGGCCACTTTGGGATAAGATCAGCTTTCTCTGGAAATAATAATACGTTTTGGGAAGTACCTGTGTCTGGTAATGAATTCTAATGAATTCTCATGACTTTTCCGTGGCTGTCTGAAGGAACAGTGACAGTAGAAAGTCTTCCCTTTGTTTTCATTTACCTAATCCAGCAAATGAAGACAGAAGTTGCTTACCAGCTGAAATCTGTGCTAACCCAATAAGTTGAATTCTTAATGATGAAGTTGGGCCTTGCTAAATTTATGGCTTTCTGGGATAATAAGCAGGGTTTTAGTAAAGTGTGTTTCCCTTGGGGTATACAGGTTTGAGTATTTCATTTTTGAACGAGTATTAACTTACTTATTTTTCTAAGTATTTGGAGGTAATAAAGACTATGGCTTCTTTATCATTCTAAAATAGTCACAAATTAGATATCAGTATTTGTATAAGGTATGCAGTCGTTTTACCATTGCATATTGTCCTGGGTTCAGCAGTAGCAGTCATTTTTTCTCCTTCCTAGTAGCTGGTGCAGTACTGTGTTACTGACTTTCAGCCTGGGAACAGTGCTGATGACACCGATGTTTTCAGTTGCTGCTCAGTAATGTTTACTCTGACCAAGGACTTTCTGAGCCTCATGCTCTGCCAGGGAGGAGAGGAAGGCGGGAGGAAGCAGAGACAGGACACCTGACCCAAACTAACCAAAGAGGTATTCCATACCACAGCACGTCATGCCCACTATGTAAACTGGGGGCAGTTACCCAGAAGGGTTAGATCACTGCTTGGGTCGGGCTGGGTATCGGTTGGCGGATGGTGGGCAGTTGTATTCTCTTCCCTTGTTATTTCCCTTATCATTATTATTATTGGTGGCAGCAGTATTGGTTTGTGTTATACCTTAGTTACTGGACTGTTCTTATCTCAACCGGTAGGAGTTACATTATTTCGATAGTCCTCCCAATCCCGCAGGGAGTGGTGGGGAGAAAGGGGGAGGAGTGACGTAGTGGCTGCGTGGTTCTGGATTGCTGACTGGGCTCAAACCACGACAGTTCTTTTTGGCGCCCAACGTGGGGCTCAAAGGGTTGAGATAACAAGAATTCTTTTGGTGCCCAAGGTCAGGTGTCCTGTCTCTGCTTCCTCCCGGCTTCCCCTCCTCCCTGGCAGAGCATGAAACTCAGAAAGTCCTTGCTCAGACTAAATATTACTGAGCAGCACCTACAAACATCAGTTATCAGCGCTGTTCCCATGCCGGAAGTCTGCATCAGCTACTAGCAAGGAGAGAAAACGACTGCTACTGCCAAACCCAGAACACGTGTAGAAGAATATATAGGAGGGAGAAGTATGTGTGTACATACAACTTCTTTCTAGAACAATAGTATTTAATACATGAGTGGGCAGTCTTACTATTTCTAGGAGAAGTATTCTTCTAGGACAATGAAAGCTAGTGAGTAAGCAGTAGGCAAGGCCATAATATCTGGTGAAACATTAATGTCTGTGAAGCAGTGTGATTTTAATTCCAGGAGGTTCATCTGAAGGGCCTTTTAAAGTTTAATGTAGGTTCAGTTCTGAATAAGGACTCTTTCTCATCCCCACCCCTAGAAACTTGAGAACCAGTGTGAATTTGTCTTTTGTTTCCACTGTTCTTACTGCTGTTCTTTCTGTTACTATTCTCAATAAAGCCTTGAAAATGGATCAATTGTAAAGAAAGCTCAGCTTACTATAGAGAAAAAATTTCTTGTTTTAATCTGTATTTCACATCTGATCAGTGGGTAGGGCATGTGTGAGGAGGAAAGAACTTGCCTTCTTCGTCTGTTACACGTTTACATGGGAACTGGGCATACAATACATAACCTGTAAGGCAGACAACAGTAATCATCATTGTCCCTTATGTCTTTAGGATCCCTTCACATACAGTTGTTAAAACTAGGTTAACACAGAGCATTTTCTTTAACATTCCTTTTCAATGCCTCAGATATCTGTTTCCTGGTAAGAGAAAATCAACCATTCCTGCAGTCATCCAGAATTTCCCAGAAACTTTCTGTTCTCTGCCTGTTTATGATTTTCCCATTCAATGTCCAAAAATGTATTTACAGTACTTGGGTCTGTAGCTTCCCAAAGTCTAGCCTTTCCATTTGTGGTCTTTTCTCCATATGTCTCTGCAGGATCTGGTTGTCCAATACACTAAATTTGGGGGAAATCAGTTTTATATGGGATATCACAAAAAATTCGAAGTATGTTGTGTGTCAGTACTGTTATAGTTCATCAGGTTTTATATCTTTTCATAGATCAATTTATTGTTGAATTAAGGATGTGAGATAAAAATGCAAAATAGCTTTAAATTTCTTGTGTGTTAAACCCGCAGAGTGTTCAAAGGACGATGGTTCTTCTCTGTTCAGTCATTTTTACTTTGCTTGGACAGGGACAGTAAGCCAATATTCACCGTTGCTTGGCAATAGTCAAATTATGAAATGCACATCCAGCCTGTGGGGCATTATGGTTGCTTAGTTCATGCATGTAAATTTGGGGGTTTGCAAACCAAACAAGACCACACCCATGGTGTCTTGGAAAGCTGTGCTAACATTTAATCTTGCTGATACTATTAATTTAATGGTTCCATTTTCAGAGAGGTGGGGTATCAACACTTTTTGAAAAGTCAAAACAACTGTGTACTTAGCACTGTTTGACTATAGATCTGAAATGTTAGGAAATCTCTGCTGCAACTGGGTATATCTCAGTGCAGTAAGTTCAGTCTCTTCTGTTTTATTTCAAGTTTACAATAAGCGTTACTTACTTACCTTAAGTCTACATTAACAGGAAAAAAGTCTCAGTTTTAGAAGTACTATTAGCAAAAACAACTGCTGGCAGAAGGTCTTTAAAGAAGGTAGAACAGAATTTTTGGTGAATACATCTGATTTGTCTTTTGGCAAGCAAAACCATATTATTTAAGGATACATTTTTGAAGTGATCTCTACTAAAGGTACTGAGGAGAGCTGCAGCTGTAGTCACCTTGTTGCACCACTTACTGTGCCATAAACATTTTAGAGAGCTTTTGTCTTTTGCTTAGAAAGGCAGCCTGAACTTAGAAAAAAATCAGTTCTGCGGATGCTTACACACAGTTCACGTTTTGTGGAAGTAAGTCTGTAAGATGTCATTGTAGGGTTTGGACTTTTTTTTCCTGGGAATCCCTATGAGTACTGCTGTGAAAAGGGTGATTGCCATTACTTCCGTTCTGTGTATTTACTGAATTGATTACAATAGTAATAATTACTTTTCTCTTGATACAGATACAAAAGTTGATTTATTACTGTGTTCATGTTTGTTGTTTTAGGAGTCTTTGGATGATTCTCAAGTAGCTGGAATCTGTGCAACAGAGGAAGTGATTCGCTATGAATATCATGTCTTGTACTCTAGCAGCTACCAAGTACCTGTGCTCTATTTTAGGGCATGCTTTTTAGGTAAGACCAATCTTCTGTTAGACAAAGTAAAGAATAAAAATAAGTTGGATGTAATATATGTTAAATACACAGATTTTGTATTAAATTGAGGTACATAGTAATGATCACACGTAATAAGAAGGATGAAGCTGTTCAGTAAATTTTGTAGTAGTCCTGACACAGGGCTTCAGGACCTTGGAGTAGATGATATCATCTCAGCCTGAAGGAGGCTGATCTTTGGCTCCTGGCATCTTGCCTGTGGTTGACTGAAACTGCAGGTAATTTTTCTTGTTCTTTTCTTCAACTGGATACAAAAACTTAAAGGTGCAGGTTTGAATTTGGCTACAAAATAAGAGGGCATAATAACAGTGCTTCTGCAGAACCGTGTCTGTTTATTTTGGAACCTGAATTTGAGCCACAAGGCTGAGGTCTAAGTGCACCTTTAAAAGTGTATGCTGGTTTTTATTTAAATTTGCTTTATAATAATACCAATAAGGTGTTGCCTTTTTCTACCTGTTAAAACTGGCTCCTGAAACACTAACCGACACTCTTTCCTCCCCGATACACACAACTTGTAATCCATTACTTAATTGCTATAGCCACTGTGATTTCACCCACCATCCTGTCAGGAAGGAAGGAGGAATACACAGCCTCCTGCCAAGGCCACTGTTAGAGTCACTTATTTAATAAGCAAACAGAGAGTGATCACACTGCAGCACTGGCTGTGCTCGCTTCCTCTCTGCCCAAATACTGTGTAGCTAGAGTGGAGGGATTGAAATCTTCCAACTCATTTCGTTCAGTCTCCTTCATGCATCAGGGTAGGTTGGGGAAGAGTGACTGGGAACCTGCTCATGGAAAAGGGCCTGGGGGTGCTGATGGACGGGTTAACATGAGCCAGGTTGTGCCCAGGTAGCCAAGAAGCCAACAGCCTTTTGGCCTGTATCAGCACTAGTGTGGCCAGCAGGACCAGGGCAGTGATTGTGCCCCTGTACTGGGCGCTGAAGGTGCTCTGAGGTGAGGCTGCATCTTGAATCCTGTGTTCAGTTCTGAGGCCCCCCACTACAAGAGGGACATTGAGGTGCTGGAGTGGGTCCAGAGAAGGGCAGTGGAGCTGGTGACGGGCCTGGAGCAGAAGTCTGATGAGGAACGACAGAGGGAACTGGGGAGTTTTAGTCTGGAGAAGAGAGAAGGCTCTGGGGGGACCTTAGCGGTTTCTGCAACTTCCTGAAAGGAGGGTGGAGCCAACAGGTGGCTGGTCTCTTCTCCCAGGAAACAAGTGACAGGGCAAGAGGAAACAGCCTCAAGCTGCACCAGGGGAGGTTTAGATGTATATTAGGAACAATTTCTTCACTGTGAACAGGTGGTCAGGCATTGGAACAGACTTCCCAGAGCAGTGGTGGAATCACTGTCCCTGGAGGAATTTAAAAATTGTGTGGATGTGGTTCTTAGGGTCAGGGTGGACTTAGTAGTGTTAGGTTAACAGTTGGACTAGATGATTTTAAGGGTCTTTTCAAACCTAGTTAATTCTATGATCAGCATCTTTTGTGTTACGAATAATCTTCTAATCTTTATTTAGATAAAAATGTCTGAATGTTGCCAGTGATATCTTTTCCTTTTTAATTAAAAAGTAGCTTAAGCTGCTTTGAATGTGTTTGGAAAATTTAATCACTCTCTGCCTTATATTGTTTAATGGTTTCTAATTTTGTAGTGTTAGCCTTTTAAAAAGCACTTCAGATTTAAAATTGAAGAACAAATTCTCATAGTCTCCCTGGTGGAAAGATTTCAGTCTGAGGTGCAGTTTCAGGAGTGGATAATTTGGGGTAAATTTTCAAACGGGGACATGGAGAACTGGGGGCATTGCTCTGCCTTTACCACCAACAGAACTCATTTGCACGCATCCTGCTGCAAATCTATTTCTAGAATTATTACAGGCATTTACAAATGTGCAGTGTTTTGCCTTTAAGCTGACTGTGCCGACAGGAAGATGAAGAAACTTTTGCTGTAAGAGACAGATTAACGTATCTCTGGTCCTGAGAAATGTCATCTTCTTGGTTTTTAGCTGAATTAATAGTTCTCTGTCTTTAAAGAATGGGATGGAGATGCTGCAGGTAGAGGAAATAGGACACTATTTCTACTGTACTATACTTTCATATAATTAATATTCACCATAAGCAGTTAATCACCGGAGAAGAGCTCACAGAGACAAAACAAGTTGTTTAGCTTGTCAGCATCAGGGAATCGGAGGTGTTGAAACATGACTCCTTATAGCTGGAAGTAGATATTACAAAGCTTGTGGATGATCTAATACACAATCATAGTATTATGTGCCAACAGCTCCCCTTGCAGTACAAACCCGTAATTGTTCCTACAAGTACAATTATGTTTTAAAACACTTCTTGAGAACCTTCACAATGAAAAACAAAGACTTTTTTTTTTGGTAACTCCTAAAGTCACCTGGATTCTCCTCAGCATATAACATTCTCTTTCAACAGTTAAAGAGTCTCTGACTCTTCAAGATAGAAGGATACAGAGTGCTGGCAATAGGTACAGTTCCTGTAATGTTTTCAATTATTAATAGCTTACTGTTGAAAATTAAAATTTTTTTGTCCCTGCAGGTTATTTGTTTGCCTGTGTCACACTTTGTGAAGGTACAAACATATGGGTTTGAGGAATGTGCACATGACAGTCACTCACAATCATGTGGGGTATCTGAGCAAAGTGTCTTCTGTCCTGAACCTGTTATGAGGAAAACTCTAGGTAATGCCCTGAATTATTTTCTCAATTGAAGTAATTAATAGCCTTCATGTGATAGGCTCCTCACCTTGTTCCTCAGACAGGTAGTAATATTCACTTCTCTAAAATAATCAGAGAAGAATCTTCTGAGACCTACATCAATTTCCCAGTCTAAATTCCTAGCATTATTTGTAGATTAAGTAATAGAATTGGTTCCTCATAAGTCTCTTGTGAGCTGTTCTTGGTTTCCTTTGAATTCTCTCCATACTCATCCTCATGTTAATTAGAACTTGTTGCAGAAAGTGAAGGTGAGCTATCCTCCTTCCAGTGTTTCTGCAGCCCTGCCCTGTCTTGCCTTCCCCAGGAGCAATGCACTGAGTTTGAATTAAAAACTCTGCTTCCTCTCTGGCAGAATGTTAAGTGGCCATTACACCTTGAGGCCTGCCTAGAAAATAATAATTCTTCTGTTCAACCTAAGTAGTTTTGCTTGTTTTGCAATATTCACTTCCTCACTTTGTGTGTTATAATAGCAACTGGTACCAGCCTGTGCAAATCTGTGCTCTTCCAAAGAGTCTTTTTCAAAACTTCTAGAACAAAAAAACATGCCTTTCTCCCATCATACATGAATTCAGTTTTCATTGACTTGCAGTCCTTCCTCGGAAAAAGGCTTCTGATAGAGTTGCTGAGAGATTTTCCTGTCATCTTTAGGGTAGTTGTCATCTTTCAGGAGCTTGTGTCCATGAGGACACCCAGTTCTCACTCCTTTCTGCTAGCAGTGTGTTCATTGTAGATCGGTTCTTCTTGGAGAAGGGCAGAAGTTCCATTCTATGCTTACCTTGCTGCTGTCTAAATTGGATGGTTCAGAGGGACTTTGACACACTTGTGAGATGGGCAGATGCCAGCCTTATGAAGTTCAACAAAGCTGAGTACAAGGTTCTATATGTGGGTTGGGGCAATCCCAGGCACACCTACAGGTTGGGCAGAGAAGAGGTTCAGAGCAGCCCTGTGGAGAAGGACTTGGAGGTGTTGGGGTGTTGGGTGATGAGAAAATGAGCATGAGCTGTCTTCAGTGTGCCCTCGCAGCCCAGAAAGCAAACTGTATCCTATCAAAAGGAGCATGACCAGCAGCAAGTCAAAGGAGGTGATTCTGCCCCTCTACTGTACTCTCATGAGACCTCACTTGGAGTATTGTGTGCAGTTCTGATGTTCTCAACATAAGAAGGAGAAGGAGCTGTTGGACCAAGTCCAGTGGAGTCCATGAGGATGGTCAGGGGCAGCAGCACCTCCTGTATGAAGAAGACAGGCTGAGAAAGTTGGGGCTGTTCAGCCTGGAGAATAGGAGGTTGTGTGGAGACCTCATAGCAGCCTTCCAATATCTGAAGGGGGCCTACAGGGATGCTGTGGAGGGACTTTCCATCAGGAACTGTAGACAGGACAAGCGGTAACGGGTTAAAACTTAAACAGGGTAAGTTCAGGCTACATATAAGGAAGAAGTTCTTTCCTGTGAGAGTGGTGAGGCAGTGGCACATATTGCCCAAGGAAGTTGTGAATGCTCCATCCCTGGCAGTGTTCAAGGCCAGGTTGGACAGAGCCTTGTGTGACATGGTCTAGTGTGAGGTGTCCTTGCCCATGGCAGGGGGGTTGGAACTGTATGATCTTAAGGTCCTTTCCAACCCTAACTATTCTATGATTTTCTCAAATTCTTCTTTAGACCTCTATTTTTGGTGAGGCAAAGTTTGATATTTAAGATAGCTTAAGGTAAGGGTTTGAATTTTTAATTGCAACTGAACACTTTTGAGAGACATCAGAACTTCTTTAGATTTACAGAGAAGATCTTGTTTGTGCAAGGATAAATACTTAGGCTGAAAATAATGATTAAGTGTTACGACTGTCTGAAAAGGTGTTTAGGAACATTACAGGGTACAAGAAGGTATGTTTATGCTACATATATATACAGAGTTCGGAAACATTCGCATGTGGCATGTATTCATAAAATCAGACTTACTGAAGCCCCATTCTGTCAGGAGGCCAAGGCAATGGTCCTCAGTACCTCAGAGCATCAGAGACGTAGCTGTTTACTTCTCCAAAATCAGTCTTATGCATGCCATACCATTCAGAAATGGGAGCTCTTCTTTCATTCTCTGGGTTCTGAGATTACCAAATAGGTTGTTGAAGAAAAGAATGAACCCCTGCTGGTATCTGATGTCAGCAGTCAGCCCTCTTAGTGACAGATGGTATAGGCAATTAGCCTTCCCCTTCAATGCTGGCATGAGCCAGATGGGCTGGGCTAGGTCCAGTAAGCTTTCTTTAATCAGCAGAGTATTTTTGCCTTTTCTTAGTCTTTAAGATGTCAAGGAACTTTGGTCTTTTCCTGAACTGTCATTGTATGAAGCCAGACATTCAAAAAACCTCTTCAACCAATGGTGAGGTAGCAGCAACACAGATATCATTCAGGAATCACCCTGCATTTCTCAAACATATCTTATTTTTTCCTACAAAGGCAGAAGAATAATCATGAATGCTGAGCACTGAAAAGAAAGAGCAGAACTAGTGTGAGTCTGTGAGGACTGCAGCCTAACTCCTCTAGAAAAGAGAGAAGTAATGGGATTTTCATGTTGACCTGCTCAAAATACATCTGTCTCTCTGACATGCAAATAGATCTCTGCCAACAAGAAACCGTGCTAATCAGTAGTTATAGAGAGAGGAAGGTTATAAAGGTAATGTAACTTCCTCTAGTCCTGAAGGCTTGACATTCTGTACTCATAACCATGTTGGGCCTCACTGATGCTCTTTCCAAAATATGAATTTACTCCCTGAACTCAGAAGCATGCGACCGCTATATCCTTTCTCACAAAGATAACTCTTCCTAAGGCTATGTCCCATATGAACTGCTTTTATTGTGGCCTTGGACAGAAATAAAATGGAATAATTTGTATAATCAGATATTCTTCTAAGGTGTAAGGTATTTTTTTCTTTTGTGGCAATATTTTCTTAAGAGTGTTTCTTTGGGAAGTGTGCTAGAATGAAGCCTCAAAATGATTTGTGCACCATTTCACCAGAACTGTCAAATAACCTTTAATTGGAAATCCAGGAAATTATTAAAAGCCTTCAGTAAACATCAAGAAGACAGAATACAGCAACTTGGTGTCCTGGGTTCAGCAGTAGCAGTTGTTTTTTCTCCTTCTTAGTAGCTGGTGCAGTGCTGTGTTTTTGACTTTCAGCCTGGGAACAGTGCTGATAACACCGATGTTTTCAGTTGCTGCTCAGTAATAAATGTAAAAAAAAATGTTTACCCTGACCAAGGACTTTCTGAGTCTCATGCTCTGCCAGGGAGGAGAGGAAGGCGGGAGGAAACAGAGACAGGACACCTGACCCAAACTAACCAAAGAGGTATTCCATACCACAGCACATCATGCCCAGTATATAAACTGGGGGCAGTTAACCCGGAAGGGTTAGATCACTGCTTGGGTCAGCTGGGTATTGGTCGGCTGGTGGTGGGTGGTTGTATTCTCTTCCCTTGTTATTTTCCTTACCATTATTATTATTGATGGTAGCAGCAGTGGTTTGTGTTATACCTTAGTTACTGGACTGTTCTTATCTCAACCCATGGGAGTTACATTCTTTTGATTCTCCTCCCCATCCCTCCAGGAGTGGGAGGAAGAAAGGGAGGAGTGAGAGAGCGGCTGCATGGTTCTGAGTTACGGCGGGGCTTAAAGCAGAATACTTGGGAAGCCTGAAAATTTTCTCTGAAAGTGGATATGAAATTTGTATGCTTAAGGAATTTCTGCTGTTTGCAGAAATTAAGATGCCAAGTCAGCTGGGATCTGCAACTCTTATGTAGTCTTAATGCTGCACCTTGCTGCTGTGAGGGGGCACTCAACCATCTGGGTTGTAACTGTTTCTTATTTGGGTGACATAAATGAGGTAACCCCAAGTGGACAATCAGGGAGCTTTTCTCAGAATAAGGTTGTCATAGTCTGGGCAGTTTGAATAATAAAAGTTTGAGTTTGTGGTAGAAAGGCTGTAGTCATTCTTGCCTGACTGTTAAGACAGATGAACTGGTTGATGGAGCCCATAATTAATTATGGCAGAAACAGAACCCATAGTTCAGAGTGCCTGACTCCTATCCTGTATCTCCTTTCTTTTAATAAAAATCTTAGTTGGCTACTACCCAGGTTCTTTTGGCCTTTGTTGCTAGGTATATATTGAGTTCAGTCTGTCCGAGC